>OU862906.1:57556580-58774497 GCA_917880885.1 Limnephilus marmoratus
AAAAAATTGTTTTAAAAAATGACCTGGGAAATCTGGAGCAATCGAGGCAAATTTATTTTTTTCGCGTGATCGCTCCAGTGGCTAAATGCTGTTATCCATAAACTGACATTTTATATTTATTTAACAAATGTATAAAATATACTAAAAATAAAGTGTCAGCTTGACCTTATTCCGCTGTCGCGTCGGTACTTGGCACCTGGCTTGGCGAATATTCTGCAAAGTTTTTTGTTTCTGCTCTGTGCGTCAACAAAAATTAAAATGGAAAATAAAGCAAAAATTGCTTGCATAAGCTAAGTCCTCCTCAATTTAATTTAAAGCATACAAAACACATGTTTTTGTCATTCAAAAGCTGTTAAAAAAATTTTGTCTTTTAATATTTCGATATAATTGGTCTACATTTCGATGTACATATACATATACGATATATAGCCGCCTGTGGAACCCAATATTTTCGTCAATTACTTCCACCCTTTCCGCTATATCTATTATATATAAAATTTGTCTATCCATATTAATTAAAATGATAATAAAATTGACAAACGCGATACAACAGAACTGAGTGCGAACCTGATTGTCATAGTGACATTTGATAGACCATTGTTTTCACAGTATTTTTTCCTCTCTGTTGACACTTTTTATAACTAGTCCTTTTCTGAAACGAAGATAATCCACTAGTCCAGCTTCCTTAGATTGAGTGATGCATATGGCATGCTTAAGCGATGCTTGTGAGTTGGAAAGAGCGTAGTTGTGCATTTGAGCAGGTTGAGCCTTAGTTTCGGCTTAGCAGTTGATTAGTAGGATTGGGAATAGCGGCTGTAAGAAGAGTCTAAGAGGAAATTCATGTATTATATTTTAAATAAATAAATTTTGAATAGCCTGTGCAGGTTTAATATTTCTGTTGTAGGTTTAGTCATCAATCCAGTACCAAGCCTTTTCAAATACGATGTTGGGCTTGTAGCAAAAAGTTTTCTAATGTTGAAAGCCTAGAATTCCATGTTAGGCGGATGCATTTAAATAAACTGCCCGGCCTTTGCAAGATCTGCCACAAAGAATTCATGAATATTAAAAACTGGAGAGCACATAAGCTATTACATGCTGGAATCAAGCCAAATGAATGCAAGATCTGTGGAAAGTGGTAACAATTAAAAGTAACTTTTTAACAAAAATAAGTAGGTAGAAATGAATAAGATCATGCCGTCTGAGTACGATACACATTATCCACAACAGAATATCTTTTTCAGTTTTACCTACAAAAGATCACTGGTTCTCCATTTGCGGTGCCATTCTGATGTCAAAAAATATGTTTGCCATACTTGTGGAGTAGCTTTCAAGTTTCATACGGGGTTAACTGTAAGTTTTACTTTTTATCTATTTGATTTTTACTTAGTGTACTTCGGATGCCGTTGTCCCACTAGCCTCGGGCAGTTGGGACTCTTGCACGATGATTACAAAAACAACAACGATGCCGTTGTCCCACTAGCCCCGGGCAGTTGGGACTCTTGCACGATAATTACAAAAACAACAAAAAGCATTATTATTGCAATTGAAATAATCTCTTGTTTATTCTCCGTCTAACTTAACATCATCCGGCTAGAGTGCAAAATTTGGTTCATACTGCGCACACCCCACCGCCTTCTTCGGTCCCTTCACCAGCGCGCTGTTACTTCGCCTACAGCTCAGTAGCTCACGGATCGTTGTGTTGCATGGTAATTCAGTGTATTCAGTAATTCAATGAAGACTGTGTAATCATCACCCAGTAGTTACTGCTGGTCAAGGTAAGTTTTTTTTTCCTTCATGTGCTACTCTCTCTCTCTGGTTTCAATCCTGGGATTGGTTTGCAGCAATTTTCTTTAGTTTCCTCTTCCATTCTTCCCTGTCTTGTGCGGCTCTTTTGAGGTCTGCATATGATAAGCAGCGCACATCCACCAGCAGGTCCTCCAGGTACTCTCGGCGTGGGCGTCCCCTAGAGTTTGTCCCCTCGGTCATACCCTCCATTATGGAATGCAAGAGGCCTTCTTGTCGTATTACATGGCCAATCCATCTTGCACGCCTTTCGGACAAGGTCCTGAGCAGGTGCCTTCCTCCTTCGATTCTTTGGAGAACCTCCTCATTTGTAATGTGGTCTCTCCAGGAAATTCCTAATAGTTTTCTATAGGACCACATCTCAAAAGCCTCTAGTCTCCGTTTATCTCTTTTGGATAGGCACCATGTTTCGCAGCCGTACATCAAGATACTCCATACATAGGTCTTGATGAGGAGTATTCTCAGCTTTAGGTCTATATTATTTGATTCAATTATTTTCGACCTTTTATTGAAAGCAAGCCTAGCCTGGTGTATACGGCTGTCGACATCGCTCTTAGACCGACCGTCCCATGTTATTTTGCTCCCGAGATAGACAAACTCCTTGGCGTTCTTTAGTGGAACTCCTGACATCTCTATTCGCATCTGATGTTGCGTTCGGCCTACAGTCAGCAGCTTTGTTTTGTCTTTATTTATCTTCATGTTATAGTTATTTTGGAGAATGCTTTGCATGGTTGTTAAGGCCTCTTGCAGTTCTTCTTCGCTTTCAGCAACCAATGCAATATCGTCAGCAAACCTTATCATATCCACCTTTTGCCCGTGTATCTTTACACCTTTTCTGTGACTCATTCTCTCTCTCAAGTCGTCAATCGCACTTTGTATATAAGCGTTAAAAAGAACAGGTGACAGAGAGCATCC
This sequence comes from Limnephilus marmoratus, assembly GCA_917880885.1. Lineage (NCBI taxonomy): Eukaryota > Metazoa > Arthropoda > Insecta > Trichoptera > Limnephilidae > Limnephilus > Limnephilus marmoratus. The sequence continues at coordinate 57,559,299 of OU862906.1, forward strand.
CTGTCTCACCCCTTGTCTTATACTGGCTTCTTTTGTATCATTGTCACATCTAATTATAGCGGCCTCATTCTTGTATAGCGCCTGGATTATTCGTCTATCTCTATATTTGATATCAATTCTCTTCAGAATCTCGAAGAGTCTTTTCCATTCTACTTTATCGAAAGCCTTTTCCAGGTCTATGAATGCGATGAATGTGTTTTGGTTTCTTTTTATTCTTTTTTCAAGTAGTATTCGTAGCGACAATATTGCTTCTCTGGTTCCTACACCTCTTCTAAAGCCATACTGATCTCCGGAAAGGATGTTCTCTACTTTTGGTTCGATTCTTTTTAGAATGATATTAGTCAATATTTTTGAGGCATGAGATATTAGGCTAAGAGTTCTGTGTTGTTCACATTTCGTCGTGCCTGCTTTCTTTGGTAATGTAACAATTAGGCATTTCTCGAAATCCTCTGGTATCTTTCCAGTCTTATACATTGTCTGTATCATTTTAAACAGGGCATCTATAGTTCCTTTTCCTGCTGGTTTAATTAGTTCAGCCGGAACGTCATCGATTCCGGGTGCTTTCCCGTTTTTGAGGTTTTTCAGTGCGAGATCAAACTCTTCTCTAGTGATGTGATCTCCCAAATCATCTGCGTCTACCTCATTTTCTCTTTCTATCAATGTTTCGTTGTCACTATTTCCCTTCCCATTGTACAGCATTTCGAGGTATCTTTTCCATCTCTCTCCTATTTGATCATTTTCGAAAAGTATTTTGCCGTCTTCTCCTTCTATTGCATTACCCTTTCCAACTCTCATCCCAAAGAAGTCTTTCACCGCAGCGTGAGCTCTTTCTATATTTCCTCTCTTGAGGTCGTCGTTTATCTCATCGCATTTATTCTGGTAGAATGTTTCTTTGGCTATTCTTGACTCTCTATTTATTCTGTTTCTCAGCACTTTATATTTCTCTTGTGCTACTATAAGAGTAATAACATATCTCGCCGCTGGGATGTGGGCCTGATGACATATTTCATCGTGGGAATGACGCAGTGGCAGTCCATGACTTTTCAGTGGGGTAAAATGCTAAAATTGAAAATTAAGACCGTGCCTCCCCAAACTGAAAAATCTTCTTAGAGCCCGTTCACGCTTCCGTTTTAAAAACGAGACCCGCCTCCGTTTTTAAAACGGAAGCCTTAGGCCCCTGTTCACGCTTCCGTTTTTAAAACGGATCCGTTTTGAAAACGGATCCTACTCTACGAAAATCCTACGAAAACAACGACCAAAACATTTTATTTGCTCATTCTTCAGTAGACGGTCGTGCGCAATGGACGACGATGAAGCTCTTGTTGTCATGTGGTACTTATTAAAAAGAAGGAAAAAAGTGAAGAGAAAATTTGAGTACACCCAATAATAGCTGAAAGATTTTCTGTAGGAACTTTCCAAGTGTTAATTGGTGAGTTGAGAAGTGATGAACTAAAGTTCTTTAATTATTTTAGAATGTCTATCACTTCCTTTAACTATCTACTGGAACGAGTTTCAGAGAGCTTAACGTATCAAAATACAAAATTGAGAGAGTGCATTTATCCAGAAGAAAAGAAAACGGATCCGTTCTCCGTGTAGTGTGAACAGCTCCATTGAAATATATGAGCCGGCGCGTTCCGTTTCGACTTCAAAACGGACGCTCTGCGTAGGCGATCTCTCCGGCAAAACATAACGAATCCGTTTTCAAGTCGGAACCGACAAGTGTGAACAGCTCCATAGAGCCACCACAGCAGCTAGGGCTTCCGTTTTAAAAACGGAGGCGGGTACCGTTTTTAAAACGGAAATGTGAACGGCCTCTTACAAAAAATTTAATTTTTTAAAAAATATGTAGGTATTTCCAGCTACAACAACATCAGTAATATTGTATTTAATCTTAGAACTCTAGTTCACCAAGTCTAGAACCGCCCCTGGCGTCACGACATATTATCACACTGCGATGATTTCTATAGGACGAAATAACCCATAATCCTATAAATATAATTACTCCCTGTATAAACACACTAAGCCAAATTAAATATCTCTATATCAGGTAAATGAAATGATTTATCCACATAAACAATAAATTTAGATTAAAAAAAAAAATTATTAAAAATTACAAAATTCTAAATGTATATCCTGTGTAATGAGATTTTTTAGCAGCGTAAAGAAAGGGTTTAAAATTCAACTGTTATGTTATTTTCCCAACAGAGTCACCAGTTCCGAATGCACAGCGATGTTCAGTCGATGATATGCTACCACTGTGGTAAGACTTTCAAGAACAGTGAGACTCTCCGGGAACATCTCCTGAGGGTGACCAGCAGAAAAGATTTTGAATGTCCCGAATGCAACAAAAAATACCGGAGCCAAAAGGAACTAGAGAACCACACCAAATGGCACTCGCAGTTGAAACCGTTCCAATGCTCTCAATGCGGGAAAGGTTACAAGTCCAGCAATCATTTGAATAATCACATGAGGCAACATACGGGGGAACGGCCTTACCGGTGTGATATTTGCACCAGTTCCTTCATGACTTCCAGCGTACTGAAGAAGCACACAATGATTCACAGCGGAGAAAAGCCTCATGTCTGCCAGGTTTGCAGGAAAGGATTTATTGAAAAGTCCAATCTTAAAAATCACTTGAGAACACACAAACAGTTTTTGGAACTGCATTCTTCAAAACCACTATTTTAAATATTTACATTAATGTAATCTGTATGTAATGTTTATTGTACCTTTACCAGTTTATGACTTTGTGGCAGAGCGGTAAGCTTCTTAGCTCTGGACTCAGAGGTTGCAAGTTTGAAACTCGGCGGGGAAAAGAAATTTTAATTACAACTTCATATGGATTATTTCACTTTAAATTTCATTAAAATAATATGTAGTACATTAACACCTCGTTCCAGTGTTAATTTCTCAGCATCCCCTTGTGAAAAGCCACCTTTCAGAATCGAAACATAGCTTGAAATGGCTTTAGAACATAGATTCTCAACCTTTTTTTGCCCACTTGGAGAATATTTTTATTTCGAGCTATTCTCGATTTATTCTAAGTTGTGAATCCGAAACAGCAATTATTAACAAGATTATATTTACCACAACGGGGGGCGTAATGGGATACCACCAGGGCCGGATTAACCATGTCGGGGCCCCTAGGCAATGCACGTCTCGGGGCCCCTTTACCAATGGCGGACTAACAGGGGGTGGGGGGGGGGGGGTGGGGGGTTGAAGGGCTTCCAAACATGTCGGTATATTGAGTATAGTGTCAAAATTTCAAGTAAATCGGAGCAAAACTAACGATGGTACAGCGTTTCAAGCGACCGGCTCTCACTTTTATTTTCCCAAGCAGGAGGTAGTGCATACTGAAGCTTGTACAACACTTATATTTTAAACATATGTAGGTATGTATAATTAAAAATTAAATGAAACAAATGCCAATATAAACCACACACGGCACCATCAATCACTTCAGATACTAAGTAATGTTGCAACAAACAGAAGAAAAGAAAAGTAAAATACAAGTATGTTTACATATTTGTTTTAATTATAGACTTTTTAATTATTATTTGTGCATGATGTGAACATTAGTTATTTATTGGGTTATAACCTAATTATTATAATTTGTTGTTTTCTTTAATGCGTGTACCTAATGTTATTAACCAGTAAATGTTCCTAATAAAAATAAAAAAAAAAAACATCTTGGAAGCTGACTTTTTCCGAAACTTCGTTGCTAACTAATCGAAGCAAGTCATTTTTTCCCGGGACGCGGGGCCCCTAGCCGACGGTACTGGATACCACGACAGCTACATTTGCCATAATGGAGTTACATTTGCCATGACGGAGGGAAAGGGAAAATATTTTAAGGTGTGACGTAATTTATGGATGGCCCCTAATGGGATGAGATGGGGCAAAAGAGGATGGGATGGGTTTCTCTGGGTCTCCTACCGCCCCCCTGAAAGTCTGAAACCAATTTTCCCCCCAATTTTCTCTTGATCTTCTACCGCCCCCCTGAAGGTCTAAAACGCCCCCAAGGTGGCGTTATCGCCCACGTTGAGAACCTATACTTTAGAACATCTGTCCTGATGATGGACACTGTAACGCTGTCCAAAACGTTGGCTAAAGAAGGGAGAAGCGCAATACAGCACAATAACTGAAAAATTAATCACAATAATACTTTTAGCTGTGAAAATCTCAAATTATATCCGGCTTCAGCCATTAGCCATCAGCCTTCAGCCGCGGTTATTGACCAGATCTGAATACCCAGCTTCTTGCCAACATTCCCTTCCCCTCCCTCTTCACTTCTGCCTCACAGCTCACAGCATACCAAATGGTCCCACTGCCTTTGGCCAGTTGTGCAATATTAAAAAAGTGCAATAATATGTTTTCAGTCAAAAAGAGGGTAAATTGGTTAAGAAAAAGATTCAATAAAATCGCAGCTCCAAATATATTTATTTTCAGTTAATTTTCTTATCTTTTAAAGTTAGTTGCCACTACCAAGCGATCACTTGTAAATTAAATGTACACAGGTACTAATAACAATACAATACTTACAAAAAGTATTCCTTTAATCTTGGAATAGGTTTTCTTTCTCCGGGCAATTTGTAAATGAATCTAGACAAAAGTCCGCTGGCTACAACTACTTTAGTTTTCTTATCAAATGTGTGTCTATTCCCATTGGGAAAGGTATGAAGGTAAGGAGATCCAACTTGTGCAGCTTCTCTTGGTCTTGTTATTAAGGGGCGACAGCCCGCAAAGCTAAAGTAAATGGAGCGGGAATACTTATTGATTAAGTTATTAGAAACATCAAATATGACTTCAGGGGGGAAAATGTTTTCTTGTTTTATAGGAAAGTAATGCAATGTCCGACATTTTGGTTTCTTTTTTAAAACTTTGGGAGGTGAATATGGAGATTCATCAAAGTCTTCCTTAATGGTCACTGGAGGCTCTTCAATTTTTTCTGAAATATTCAACAAAATATTAACTTTGAACCATTTTTTTTTAAGTAACATGTATTGATATTTTAGAAAGCATATACTATGTAAATAACAAAAGCTCCTGGAGTTGATTCCGGTTTTGAACAATTTTTCTCTTCAAATTGAACACAAACCAAAAACGTTGTTAGTCACAAAACCTGCTCTAGTAATTTTTGCTAGTTTTGAAACATTTTCAAAAAGTGTTTGAATAAGTTAATATACGTAATATTAATATTTTTCGCTACACATCAACAGAATAATTCATGTATATTTAAGTATTTGGCATAAAATGTTAATTCTTTTTTTACAATGTTTCCAGAGCGGGTTTTGCAACTCCACAACTCAAATACTGATGTACAATAAAAATATAGATGTTACTAAATACCTGGATAAAGGCAGTGTATTCTATGTGGAATCAATGCATCTCCTAGCATTTCGTACAGCATTTCATCAATATATGCCATTTCAGAATTAAATTTATTCAGGTATGGCCTGAGAAACACATATGCGGCATTCTGAAACAAATGTTTACAGTAAGAAAAAAGAGTGATAAATGAATTATGTAATAAAAAATTAACCAAATCCAATGTCATAAAACACACTCACGAAGAATACCCAAAGGTATTATATATTTTTGAGAGGAAGATCCTGAGAAGAATCTTTTTAGTCTCACAATAAAAAGGTATCTGGCGGACGGAGTAGGTCAAAACTATGAAAACTGGGATCACAAAGCAATCATAAATGCGGGAAGAGGCTGGCGAAGGAGTGTTTGCAGGGGTAAACTTGGATATATGTGAAGTTGAGGCGTTAACTAGAGATGACCAGGACACTGATGATGATGTACTCAAAATATTTACCAGCAAAGCTTCATACATCCCCGGGCAGAAGATTTTAACATTTTCTCCACTGACAATGGCTTCAATCATCCCTAGGTGAGAGTATAGTCCGTCCACCAGGGCTTGTCTTCCTAGCGCGGCGAGGCAACTCACAAGTTGGGCAGACAACCTTTCCTCAACTCCTTGGGCCAAGTAGTCCAAAACTATGCTTCTTCCTGAAAGCATATTAATCTATTCATGCCAATACTACGTACATCCTGTAACTAGCAAAAATTATGCATTACAAAATGAATTTTTAAAAATTAAATCCGTAAAAAAAATTGCAAGTGTGCAGTTCACAAGCGAAAGAAGGGAGACCTTCAGAAAACTAAAATAGACGAGTGAGGAGGCTACGAAGCACCGCACAAAGAGGAGATTGATTATTCTATCTCATTCTCCCGCAGGCATTCTCTTTTTAGTGTCGCTTTTTCATTTCATCGAGTTTCAAATCACAATGGTACTAAAGAAGTTTTCACCTCAAAAATTGATATGGGAATGCTTTAATTTCGAGGTGAAAGTATCTCTCTCGCGAGAGACCACCTTTCAAAACATTACTTGAAATTACTTTTGTTATTACATATTTATATCATCTTTGTAAAAATCAATACCACGTATGAACCAATAATTTCAAAATAAGTTTTTTTTGTGCTTTCAGATGAACAGCACAAGATTGATTGGCTTTCAAATTGTGAAATTGACCAATAGGCTACTTGTACTCGATTAAAGTCAATACTGGGAATGAACCATCCCCAGAACATACATAAGCAAGCAAGAGCGCATACATCCCTAGATAGTTTTTTGTCCCTACTGAACATTTTTACAAATGGTTCTTCCGCAGTTTAAAACTTACGACGATATAGTTATAGGATATGAACAGTTAGATAGTTGCCCTTTTCTTTCTCCATTCCATACTACCCAATTTGGTGTGCTACAGCCCCACTGGCTCCAGGCAGTTGAACTCAGTGTTTACTAAACACATAACGAATGCATAAAAAACTACAGTAATACCAAATCTTACCTATATGAGACAATTGCGGCCAAGTATTTGTTATGGCTGACATCATTCGACACATTTGTTCTGACAGGGTGCTCTCAGTCAAAACATTGGACACTAATATGGGAAACAGTCGCTGCAGCTGAAATCAGAGAATCAAAACTAGAGGAAAAATCCTACCGACAACGAAATTATTAGACAGAATATAAACATAATCTTCTGTCATTCAGAACTCCACCATCTTACAGCCTACAAATAATATTACATATATGCATTGATGTTCTCCATTCTTGTTTAAATCAAATAAAATCCATAAGAGGTAATCGACCAACACGACTCAGGCTAATTTGTTTGGTTTTTCGGAACAACTCACATGGGTCTCATAGAAACCTTTGTCTCTCTTACTATCATGGTTAGAAATATGATCTAAACATGTTGTTGTTTGAGAAAATACCACACTTTACTTTCAAATCTAAAAGTTAACCGCAAAATAAGTCAAATGTACACCTTTACGAATTCTAACAGCCGTTGTGTCCAACATTTTCGGATGATTAATCAGAGTGAAGCTGAGCCTAGCGCCTTGCGCCGCTAAGCTAAGGTATGTTAGAAAAATGCTCCATTTTAGCTGTGTCCAACAACTTGATCGTAGCGCTCGGTGTGTAGCCCCATTTACTTTCGTACACCAAAAAATGACGTCAAGTTAGGAACTTTACATGTTAAATTAATACCGAAACGTTAATTAATTTTATTTATTATTTGTACAGATATTTTATTTTAAATAGTGCAATACATAAACCGACATTTTACATTTTTAAAACAAACGTATTTAATATGTTAAAAATAAGGTGTTAATTGACTTACTTTTTTGTTTACGTGCGTTTGAAGTTTGACATTAGAATCAGTTGAAATTTTGTATTCAAAATGGACAAGGCGAAGCTTTGGAAAAATTTTATGCCAAACGAAAAAATGAGACTTGTAGACCTAGTTACCTCGTCGCAGGTCATTTTGTCGAAAGCGACAGGTGGCCCAAACTACGCTACGCTTGTAAAATCAAAAGAAGCTGCTTGGAATGACATTGTCCTCGACAAGTGCTAATTATATTCCACATATTATTACAAAAATGACACTCGAATAAGTCAAAACTTTACCTTTCGCTTGCGTAAGTTAAATTATCTTCTACTTGGCTCAAAACATATAAAAAACACGCTTTTGTCATCCTAAAGCGGTTATAAAAATCGCCGTCATTTAATACTTCCATAAAATTTATATCGGCATCTTGCCGCCGCCTATATAATCCAATATTATCGTCAAGCATATCTGCCCATTCTACCATATTCACTATATTCAATATAGGATTCATATTTCAAATTGAAAAACCAAATAAAAAAAGCCTACAAAAGAGTGAACTGATGACAGATAATTACGATAATTAATTGACATTGACAGCTCGATTGTTTTCGCGGATTTTCGTTCGCTCTGTTGTCAGTTTTTATAAGTAGGTCTTCCTTAGCAACTTTAATCCACCCGGCTACCTTCCTTACATTTGAGTGTGGTGGGACGATCATTGTGTTTCGACACAGCGTATTTGGGCATTTGAGCAGGGCTGAGCGGAGATCTCGGCTGAGCATAGGTTGGACACAACGGCTGTAAGTTTCCGAACGCAATTTGAAAAAAAATTATGAAACTTTGGGAATTTTTTTATTAATTATTTTTATATAAAATGATAAAAAGTGAGTTGACGATAAAGTCTACAATACATTTGCCTAATAAAATATGTGTTTTTATTTTTTTCCTTGTCAGTAATTTTAGTTATAAAAAATTATCAAATTTGAAAATATATTTCATCACCTTTCAAAAAAAAATTAAATTTTTGGATGCATTCAAAAATATTCCATTTATTTCAATATTATTATAAAAAAAATATATTTTGAACTTCTGACAAAATAGAGGGGTCAAATGGTATTTGAATACTTTTAACGATTATTGATTTTTCAGATTTAAAGCATTAAAAAAAGTGGGTACTGAGGTTGCAATTTGAATGTAATAATATAAATCTTATGTGTAAATGTCATATTTGCATCCAGTATTCAAACATTGGTAGTAACTCGCTTACAGAGACTGTTGGAAATGCAAGAATATCGAAGGCCTTCATGGTCGAGGGGTCCTTCATGCAATCCGAAGGCCGCGGGATCGAATTCTGGCATGCGCAAATAAATTCTGTTTGATTAATTTGTGTTATTTCACAATTAATTCATTTAAAATAATATATATTGTATTTGCGGCACGTTCCAGATTGGAAGATACTCTCAGTATCGCCCTGGTGTAGACCACCATTCAGAATTTAAATGTTGCTTGAAATGGCTTTAGCTGTGTTTGGAGACTAGATCTGAATATCCAGGTACTTCACAACCTTCCTCTTCCCCATCTCCTTCCCCTCCCCACTACCTTTAACCTCGCAACATGCCCGAATTGGGGATGCCATAGTCTCAATGGCTCCAGGCGGGAGCAGCCGGGATTCTTGTGAGATATTAACTTTAAAAAAAATGCGGGTGTATTTCATGATTCAAAAATCTGACCATTCTTTGCTTTAAATCTCAAATGCAGAAATTAATTTCATACTGTAACAAATGAAATTCGACCAAGTAAAAAACAATTGAAAAAATAGACATTCTAAGGATAGTGTCCGTAGCGACAAAAATATAAAGCTAAGTTACTTGTAAAGTGACATCAGTATCGGCGCAGCAAGGATTTATGAGCAGGGCTTCCAGCATATTGAGTGCCTGATGATGCAGGAGCTGAGCCAGTACAGGAATCGACTCCTCGTTCAGTACGAGAATTGAGAGTTTCATGAAATTGGGCACAATGGGGCCAATATGTGTGTTGGTGCTCAAATCATTCAGAGCTACCCGCACCAGGTGTTTGTTATTGCTTAGTACAGCTAAAAAATAGAGAAAATGTAGCTATATTCATAAAAGAGATTGTAAAATTACTCTGCAAAGAAACTAATCAACAATTCTTGTAAAAGTACTACTATCTACAGGAAAACTTCCATACCGTGGGAGAAACAAATCATTATTTTGATATAATTAAGGGTAAAGGAACTTTGCATCCAAATACTAGGCGTTTACAAATAATTATTTTTTATTTAATAATGTGGTTATTAAGTTATACAAGTATTTTAGTTTTTTATAATTGTGACAGCTGTTTCAGCTTACGATGCCATTTTCATACTGTGGTTAGGCCACTATGAGAAAATTTATTTATACAATTGTAAATTTCAATTTTGAAGGTGCCTGAATTGATTTATTACCGGTTAAACTGATTTATTGAGAAAATAATTATGACGGGGTACTTTCAAATCTGTTATCCCCACATTGAATGTTAACCGGTCACCAACTTAAGCAGATATATGCGCTAGAAACACGACAGCAGTCAAGTACAATTATTGTAGTTAGGACGTATAAACACGCTTATTATAAGCGTGTTTATACGTCAACGCGTGTGTCTCCATAGAAATCGTTCTAACTCTGTTATTCTTTTAGTGACATCCCTAAAACAAAAAGTAAAAGGTCGATAGTAGATCACGCTGTACATCCCTATTCAAGTTGTCCATAGAAATACATAACAAGAATATTCTGTCAGTGGCGCGGTTGACACATATTTTTACCCGCCAAATTGCCGGGTAAAAATTGCCGGGCCGCTCGACATAGTTAATTTTTATTAAATATTTTTATATGAAATGGTAAAAAAGTGAGGTGACAAAAGTGTACATTTATACAATAGAATAACTATTGTTGTTTACATAATCTGTGATTTTAGTACCGTTTTCACATAAAAACATCATGTGAGTCATTTATACATTTTTTTAATGTTTGCATTCTAAATTTTAATATTTACAAATGTTAATATTTATTTGTAATATAATAATTCGAAAGCTTATTTTGTAACCTTTCTAAAACAGTTTTTACTATTCGGCTAAGTTCAGAAATGTTTCATTTATAAGAGCTTTAATTGTGAAGCGGTAATAACACAAAGTTTTCGTAAAATGTCATTTTGTTTGAGACATCTTAAGCGAATATTTGCGAAAATTCGGAGGGGTTAATGTGTTCTTAATTGTTTAATAACGATCTAACTGAACACATTTTAATAAATAATTCAATGACAGTTACATCATTATTAAACAATTCAAAAAACAAATTAAGTCCCTGAAATTGGATAATGACATATTGTACCCTTAATATAATTAATTAATTTACCCTTACTTAAACTGCAATATTTAACATTAAAAAAAAAATATGTATTGTTATTGTCCTTACATAACTATTTTTGTCTAAATTGTGTACCTTTCTAAGATATATATTTCATAAGTTCTTTGATAATTGTTTACACAATTCATTGGAGCATTATTATTATTTTTTTGCATGTAAATACTCCTCCCATAAATACGAGCTCCTAGAGCTCAACTTATGGAGTAGTACAGAGTTTCCCAAACTGTGTTCCGCGGAACCCGAGGGTTCCGCGACGATTTGTCGGAACAATTTCTTTTAACTAATATGCACATATTCATATTTCAACACTACTGAAATTATTCACAAGAAATTAGTTTTTAAGTTAGGCACTAGAACTAGACCTTTCCAGGTACAGAGACTAGGCTTTATGGAAGTTTGTAGAGCCGTTTATGCTGTTATTGCAGTAAATCTTCATTTTACAAACAAAACAAAATCTCTGAAATTTATAACTGTGCCATGTAATACTTTGACGAGAGTCAATAATAAGAACGTCTGTGCGATTTGGAAACAATAACAACGGGATAACGGATCTGCATGTGTTTCACGAAATTTCAGTTCCCAAGGAACCCAACCATATTTTTTTCGAAATCAACTGTAACTGAAAGTACAGAAATGTAAAAATCAATCAGTCTTACTACATCCTCGTTAGCAATTAATCGAACTATAAACGCGCATGGCGCCGTAAATTTTTGTGAAAAAAATTACATTTTTGGATTTCATCAGTTCATTCCAATCATTTTGATTTGTCTTTTTGATTTTGTCTTTTATCTTTTTTTTTATGTGAATACCTCTCAAGAGTCCCAACTGCTATCGTTTGGAGCCAGTGAGACTACGCTTTCCAAATTGGGGTAAGTTAAGAGGCTGACGGTAGTGGGAAAGGAGATGGAGAAGACGAATATTGGGAAGTACCTGGCTATTCAGATCTGGTCACCAAACACGGCTAAAGCTATTTCAAGTAACGTTTCAATTCTGAATGGTGGTCTTGCGCCAGGGCGATACTGAGAGTATCTTCCACTGTGGAACTTGCTGCAAATATACTAAATATTATTTTTATATGAATTAATTGTAAAATAACACAAATTAATCAAATAAAATTTATTTGCGCACTCCGGGATTCGATCTCGTGACCTTCGGATTGTGAGTCAAGAGCCTTATCCCTAGACCATAGCGGTCATACACGAATGTTTGAATGAATAAAATTTTAAAGTGTTTGAAGAGGTTTCCAAAGAATTTTAAGAATACCTACATAACTTGAAAAAACTCTTTTGCCATATTTTTCGAAAACTGATAAGGACGATTCCTGGGTTTGGAATCCATTTTCTGTGACAGCTGAATCAGTAAGCCTTAGCGCAAGTGCGTATGAAAATCTAATTGATTTAATAAGTGACTCTGAATTGAAACAAAAATACAAAGATCAACCTTTCAATGATTTCTGGGTGAGTTTGTCAGAAGAGAACCCCAATTTATAAAAATAAGCTATTATTGTTTTACTTCTGTTTTTACAACCTATTTATGAGAAGCGGGATTTTCTAATTATGCTGGCTGCAACCAAGTCAAAGTGCAGAAACAGGCTCGACGCCACATTAGATATTAGAATCCGACTTACCAATATTTTGTCTGATATCAAGAAAATATGCAGTTCACGGACTCAAAATCGTCAAAGTCATTAGGTGCTTTATTTATTCCATTTTGTTGTGTTTACATTCTATTTTTTATATACTAAAAAAATAATACGGGTTTGCAAAGTGTTCCACGGCAGAAAAAGTTTGGGAAACCCTGGAGTAGTAGAATAAAATATGAATCATTTTATAACCTTGCATATATTATCATTGCATATGTAATGCATAAACAAAAATCATGAAATAAATAAATAAAATAATTAAGAATTGTCTCAAAGTGGTCTAACCACAGTTTGAAAATGACCTTTGTAAGCTGAAACAGCTGTCGCAATAATAGAAAAACTCAAGTACTTGCACAACTTAATAACAACATTATTAAATTTAATTTAAAAAAAAAATTAAATTGAGTTATAAGAATTAAACACAAAAACAATGAATTAATAAGGTTTACAATTAAATAATTTATACATTTTAAAAAGAAGATAAGGGAACGTACCCATACTACGTGACACGTTTAGGGGGGGGGGGTCTTCAAAATACCACGCTTGGTACAAATGAGCGGTGGGGGGCTTAGGTTTTTTGGTCACCGGGGGGGGGGGAGGGGGGGGGGTTAAAATTAGCAAAAAAGTTGGTCACGTAGTATGGGTACGTTCCCTAATGTGTTAATAGTGAATTAAATATTATTAACCTCTCGATAAAATATTGAGCGCACAAGGGTAAAAGTGATTATAAAGCAAAACGCTCCAGTGGATAACACTTTTATAGAATAATGTTTAATCTGGTTCCATGCCTACTCAGAATAAGGTCAACTCAACACCTCTTTGAAAAGTCATTAAAGCTATTAAAAAAAATAATTTTAATATAGCCCATAACCCTAACCTAAGTAACCAATTAAACCAGTTTTTTTTTTTTTTTTTTCATCACTTTTAATGATTTTTCAAATAGGTTCTGAGTTGTTTTTATTCAGGGTTGTCCAGTCACCGCTTAATCTATAGCAGCACTTTGCTGAATCCCACAAATAACAGTAGCGTAGGTGATGTAGTTTTAGTGATTTGTCTTAAAGTAGTATTTTAGTTTCTATTTTATGTTACTGTTACATGTTTTACTATTATTGTTTCATATTTAGTTGATCATTTTTAAACTATTTTAGGCTTTAAAAGGCTTGTTTTTTTTTAAATTTTCAATAGCTCATTAGGTATATTTCTATCATCTTTTCTTAAAATCAAATAAAATAAAATAAAAAACCCAAGTCGCATTATTTCCCTCATTTCATAATCTTATTGTGTCGCGTAGGGTTACAAAACAGTAGATAGAAATTATTACTAAAACTTGAAATAATTCTTTTTTTAAATACAAGGGGATACTAAGGAATTTACAACCACCAGACTAGGCAAATGCACATTATTACAGTGATAGAAGATTGTACACAGTGCATTAAAATATATTAACCTTTCCTCAATCTATCTCATCAAGCGGTAGGTTTGACATAATTTAATTTTACTGAAATTCCGTGGATCACATTTGCAACATCTGCGTATGGGAATAGTCTCCAATGAATCACATATGCGACAACCAGGGCAATCAGGTTAAAATAGTTTATAAGAAAGTCAGCCAACAGAATAACAGAACTGAGTCAGAATAACTATGAGACGTTGAATGAAACAAGAAGTGTGTGCCGATACATAAGTTGTGTGACCTCTCTGCCTATTGCTGCCGGGAAATGGCAGATAGGATAAAAAATGGGAAGCCAACTAAAAATATTTACATGTACATACATAATTTCTTTTCACATACCCTTTGACATCTTGGTGTAATAATTCTGCAGGGTTGTACTTATAACATTATTTCCTGAAATATTCTTATTATCGGTGATCCAAAGAGTTGACAAACTTGGTGGAGTAACAGTTATAAAGGATTGCTGTTGTGTTGCCACGGTCATAATATCTAGCACGGGATCCTATAAAATTAATTCTTATTTAAAAACAAGCAAGTGACATACAGTCTGTCAAATAAGAGTAGAAAGCATAGGAGGGCGCCACTGTCGGCCAAATGGCAATACTAAAAATATAATCATAGTTTTAATCTAAAGCTGTGTAACCTACATTTTTAATAAAAATTAAAAAGGCATGAAAGTGAAAAAAATAATTTTTTTATTCCACTGATCTCAAAATTAGAATTGAATATAGGTATATTATTATTATATCTTTACAATTTTATGTTAACATTATGAAGAATAACGATATTGTAATAAAATATAAGGCGCACTTTAGAAATTGTTCACATTTATTTAATATTAGCTTAAGTACCTACTAGCATTGTCCAGGCTTTAGATCATGTCTCTAATTTTAAATCTGAGTATATTTAACTTATTCGGATCTAAAAGTAGTGTAACTAAACTCACCATTAATGATTCTTCCTTTCTACCTACTGTTAAATTCAAATTCATGTTAAATTAAATGGAAGCCAATCACTTTGTAGAACACAATTTAATCAAATTATATCATTAAGTAGATACCTTAACAACAGTGCTTCCTCGATTTAATTTTTTTTTTTAGGAACAAAAAATGTATCTTTAAATGTGTATACGGTGTTCTGCATTTTTAATGTGATTGCACTTTAAAAGAATATTTGACAGATAAGGGAACGTACCCATACTAAGGTGACACACTTTTTGCAATTTTTTACCCCCCCCCCATGGTGACCACGTGTAGTATATTCCAAGACCCCCCCCCCCCCCCCCCTACAGTTTTCATGTAGTATTTCATAAATATGGTTTCGAATCATTTTTTGCTAACAAAAAATAAAAAATGCATTATTTGGCTTTTATTTGTCTTTATTAATACGACGCTTGCTGCGTGACAGCAAGAGTGCATGCATTACAAGTGGAAAAAATATTATCAAGATAAAACTTATGTCTAAATATATTGAAACCGGAACGTTATTTATGGAAACGAAAGCTTTGTTATTTTTATAAACATTTTTCATCTCAATCATCTTCAACAAACACGTTCCCAGCATCAATCCATTCGTTGTTATAGAGTTGCTTTGCCACCTGCGAGTTTAAAAAGCGCCAAACACTGCGCGCCATATTTGAATGTACGCGGGTGGGTTTTAAAGTTTGCGGATTGGGTAAGGAGTGGAAATAAAAACCAAAATTAATTTTCCTTTTCAACATATTCACCTACTACCCTAATACATTTTTCCGATCTTTAAATTAACTTAAAGGAACTTTATAACAGCGCGGAACTCAATTTTCTCCACATTTCACAATTTTTCCCGATTGAAGTGTTTGGTCGACGATAGCTCAAAGACTAATGACCTAATTACGAAAAAACCCGGTGTTTATCCTAAAAATGAGTTGTTCAATTAGTACCTAATTCAGCAGTACCCCCATTAATCACTTACCTTCGTTGTGACCAAGCGTGGTATTTTGATGACCCCCCCCCCGAACAGGTCACATAGTATGGGTACGTTCCCTAAATTGGTGTTGCCAGCCTACAAATTTTGTAGATCAATTTTTTATATTTTCTACTCTTATTTGACAAGACTCTAATTATTAAATTATTATGAATGAAATATTCAATTTGCATACATAATCGTCTGATACAGAAAACCACCGAGATGAATAAAATGTGATTTTTCAGTTGTCATCTTACCAAAGTAGTGCAGAGGTCAGAGTCTCCAACGGGAGTCCACTGGGGCAGCGAGGGACCAAGCACCGGCTCCGTGTCCATCAACTTCAGTACAGTGTTTACATCATCCACATCCAGCTTTTGTATTTTAGAGTTTCTAGCGTGCAGCGCAATATTCTGAAATATTAAATAAATAAGAGTAAGACAATCCAGTAGGACAAAGAGGAACCCAGTAGTTCCTCCCACCACTTATTCATCGTTAGCTCAAAGACAATTTTCGTACTTAGGCCCTAAATTGCTTAATCTTATACCCGATGCATGGAAATCAAAAAGTGATAGCATTCTGCGTAATCTGGTAAATGATTGGCTTCTGGTCTTGGGGAGAGCTGAATGCGAAAATACGTTAAACAACAGCCATTAAATTTTCTGTTTTGCTGACATTCATTTATACTGGTATTACCTTAATATTATTTTTATACAATTTAAGTTTAAAAACTGCTTAAATTTTTTTTTCTTTTCTCTTTGCGTTTTCTTTTCCCTACTTTCTTTTTTCTTTTTTAATCCATTATTTTATTACTTATCCATTTTTCGATTCTCGAGTTGATTATCAAATTTCAGATTTTTCAAATTTCAATCAAAGATTAATCAAAATCAATACTAAAATTTCTTGGAATGGTTGAAAAGCATAAGTGCTAATAAAAATAAAACTCTTTTTTATTTTTCTTTTGGAATGTTCTCTTTATTTCTCTTCTCTATATTTTATTTTTTTATTGTTAAATATATAATTTACACTTATAAGTAACTTCTTGTATCTACCATCAAAACCTTAATATTATTTATCAAGTGTTATATTTAAGTATAAGACAATATTATAGTCAACACACTATGTAAAAAATCTGTTCATTTTGACTATTCTAAAATGGGCAAATTGCCTAGTTGGACAGCCAAAGATCATTATAACGATGTAATATGTAATGTTTTCAAATAAATAAAATAAATAAATCAACTTTCAATAAATTTTGTGTATTTTTCCGAAGACATGCAAGAAAAGTTTTTAAATCTTATCTCTTCATACCACACATTTTAAGACAAGCACAATTTTCACATACTACACAATGTATTTAACTATGTAGGTGTAAAACACAGATTTAAGAAGAACACAAGGATGTGGGCGTGTTTCATGATCCAAAAGTCAGACTATTCTTTGCTTAAATTTCAAATATAGAACTGTTTCGTCATCATTATGGAATATTTATCTTGATCAAATGGGACGGTGATAAATGATGTCAGAGAGATGAAGCGCATGCTAAATGAGCCAGAACCAAAAGATAACAATTTAGTGGAGGTATTGATTGCCATTCAAATTTACATGGAAGGCATTTCTAGTGTTCTTCTTCTACAGTGTAAAACAATATTTTTTTTGCGTAGAAAGTGAAACATTGAATTTGAATTGAACGTACTGTGTAGTGTGATTGATACAGAAAGGAACGATTGAGCTAGAGGAGGAGAGTAGTCTTACTTCTAACAGTATTGATAATATTATGTAGCTGCACAAGAAATACATTACAGCAGACTTGGAGGTGACTTACGTGAATCAGCTGGCGAAGTTTGAAGCTGACATCTTCAGCCAAGTTAGTGCACACTTCAGGCGAGAGCGGCTCTGAGAGAACCTGTTCCCCCATACACTGCACCGACTCCGGGCTGATTCCAGCAAACTTTCCATGAGACAAACTGTCCTGAAATCATAATAAAAAGTTAGTGCCAAGTTAGTGCACACTTCAGGTGAGAGCGGCTCTGAGAGAACCTGTTCCCCCATACACTGCACCGACTCCGGGCTAATTCCTCAAACTTTCCATGAGACAAACTGTCCTGAAATCATAATAAAAAAGGTTATTTAAAAATCGTATCCTTTTTTTTAGCCACTAGTGAAGGCATACCACTGACAAACCCATTCTAACATCTTTCTCATAAACGGATGTATCGGAAAGAAAGTTTGTAAAGGAGCTCTCAGTGGCAGTATGACTTTAAGCATTACCTGTGTTGAAAAGGAATTCATTTAATAAAAAATCAGTCCGGCCGGCCATTGCAGTTATAGACCACAATGGTAAAATTTTAATCACGACTATCACACTTAACATGCATATTTTATTGAAATAAAACTTCAATTCAACTTAATTACAATAAGAAACCAATACCGTCGAACGGGGTGACTATGTGCCTCGCAGGTGACAATGTGCAATGAAGAAGTTGTTTTGACTTTTGACGAATTTCCGTTTAATCTGTGGTTATCTTCACATTTTTATGGTCTGAAAATGTTTTTTTATGCTTTTAACGATATTTTGGGATATTTGTTATTATTAATTGATAACACTAAACATGAAATATTTTGACAGAAGTTTTGAAGTGAATAGTCGAGTTTTGTTGTATGTGGATAACTTTTGGTTGTGCAATAAAACTATCGCAGGTAGCGTTATCAAGGTATGTTTGAGTAATAGTACAGTTAATTGTTGTCTAAATGCACTAAATATCAAAACAAAAAGTCTTGCTATGGTGGCACAAAACCTTAGACAAAAAAAAGGTTATTGTTCGGAACAAACGTCAACGGTTAATATGCACTTTTTTTGATAAAACTTTTAGATTCTTCTTAATTACCATAAAAGACAACTATTTGCATTAGACGTGGGCAAAATTGAATGACCGAATTAAATGAATAAATTCAATCTTGTGACACACTCAATCTAATTCTCAATTTCAAAAGGAATTGATTCTTCATTCCTTATCTTTGGCCTTGCATCCTACGATTTTTAACGACACCATACATTTTTAATTTCCATTTATTTTACTGTTAAATTATTTCAATGAATAATGTGTTCTGTAAACGATTTAAATATTATATTGTTTCATAGGTATTTAAATATTATTAAACGGGCCGCGCGCCGCGAAGTAGTCGACGGACGGTATTGTGAATGACTCGCCTATTACGATTGTATTCCGTTACCGCCGCGCCGCCATTCTAAAAACACCCGAACATCGTCAAAGTCCATGTCCCTAAATGACCAAAACGCGGCCGCGATTCATCCGGGTTGCCCGAGCATCTCTTTCACGCAAGGAATTAATCATTTATCCTAATCAATAGTCCTGAGATTGTCCTAAGGTCCCCGCCGTCCCAGGTCCGCGTTCAATGTCCGCGTCCCAGGTATCTAGTCTGTCGAAATCGAGATTGTCCGATTCCGACAGACAGAGGAATTAAAACAAAAGTCTTTTTCACTTGTGACGTAATGGTCTTTTGTAAATCTCAGACCTAGAAATGACGTCAGGCGTCATCGTCACGTCAATGTCACGATATGTCCCAAACGCATCCCAGTCCTAGGTCCGCAGCTCGCGAGTTAATCAAGTTACTGCTAGGTAAGACACAAAACATTAGTCAAAAGTTATTTTTACTAATTCATTCCTCAATGCCAGCCCTTAATCCGTCCGCGCGGTTCATTTATTCCCCCGCGCGCCAAGCCGTCAATTTCATTACATAGTTAGTCGAAAACTTTCGACTTTGAATCTGAACATCAGCTAGAAAAGTGAGAAGCTAAAATGATGCTTATCGGTTTTTTGGTACGTACGAAAGATATTGTACCTACCTACTTTTAGACGTAGATCTTGGGTCGATATAATATGTAAATTTGCAGATATTATAAGGCCAATTAGCTGTGGTTAGCTGTCATAAAATACTCATATTAATGTTAAAATTTATGTTTATATAAGATCACGTGAAATGGAACAAAATTATAAGTTTAATAAATAAAATAAAATCAATAAAATTTTAAGGGTGAAACGAAAACTTGTATAATTTTAAGATATAATATTATTATTATTAGCAATAAATACATTTTACATACGAAAAATTACGACACTAAAAAAAGACAAACAATATAGGATTTAGCCTGCGAGATAATGAGATAGAATAATCGGTCTCCTCTTTGCGTGGTGTTTCGTAGCCTATTGGTCTCCTCTTTGTGCGGTGCTTCGTAGCCTCCCCACTCATTGTGATTTGAAAACCGATGAAACGAAAAAGCGACACTAAAAAGAGTCAAACACATTAATTAATCTATAGGTTTTAGCCTACGAGATAATGAGATAGAATAATCGGTCTCCTCTTTGTGCGGTGTTCCGTAGCCTATTGGTCTCCTCTTTGTGCGGTGCTTCGTAGCCTCCCCACTCATTTAAAAACCGATGAAACGAAAAAACGACACTAAAAAGAGCCAAACACATTAATCTATAGGTTTTAGCCTGCGAGATAATGAGATAGAATAATCGGTCTCCTCTTTGTGCGGTGTTCCGTAGACTATTGGTCTCCTCTTTGTGCGGTGCTTCGTAGCCTACCCACTCATTCTGATTTGAAAACCGATGAAACGAAAAAGCGACACTAAAAAGAGTCAAACACATTAATCTATAGGTTTTAGCCTGCGAGATAATGAGACAGAATAATCGGTCTCCTCTTTGTGCGATGCTTGGTAGCCTATCAGTTTCCTCTTTTGCGGTACTCCAGGTACTCCGTGGCCTCCCGGTCTCGTGTGCGGTGTTAGCCTCCCCATTCATTTAATTTTCAATTTTTTTTTTTTTTTTTGGGATTTAATTGAATTAAAGGAATGAATAAAAGGAATCAATTCAAAAGGCCATGGGAATCAGACTGAATCGATTCACTCCTGGGAATCATTCTGCCCACGTCTAATTTGCATTGGGGGAGGTTGAAAATGTTACATTTTTTATTTTATTTACGTAAATTGAAAATTTGCTTTCACACTGTCAAATCACCCTGTTTGCAGTTCGGAACAAACGTCAACGGTTAATACGCACGTTTTTTTGATAAAACTCTTAAAATTAAGATAATATACACAAGCCCGCTACACAAACCCTGCTTTGCCAGACAAACCATTCAAAAACGTAGGCTGTTTTTTAAAGTAAAGATAACATACACAATCGCGTTACATAACCGTTGACGTTTGTTCCGAATATTTACCAAAAAAATATATAAAGTACGCAGGTGAAAAAGTGCCACCACCATACTGATAGTATTGTCACATATCATATCGTCACATAAGATTCAGAAAAAGAAAATGACAAGAATAACACCAGTACAGAGATGGGAATCGAAGAAAAGAAAATAGATGTTACCAAATTAAACGAAGGGAGTTATGTTCAAGTCGAATACGAGAATAACATTTACCCTGGAAAAATAATTAGAATATTAAATGCCTTGGCGCTCGTCTCTGCCATGGCAAAATCGGGGTACAATACGTGGAAATGGCCCAAACCCGCAGACATCATTTGGTATCGTCATTTCAAAATAAGACAAGTCATCAGGGAACCAATACCAATTTCTAAGAGGGGTCTTTTTAAACTTTCCTCGTTATAACGATAAGCGATAGGTATATATATATATTTTTTTTTTACTAAATGTTTCATTTCACCTACATATTTCTATTATTATAAGCAAGTAAACAAAATTTTATACATTATTTAATCGAAAAACAATGGCATAAGTAATTCGCCAAAGTACTGATATTTTATTTTTTTTCGAATACAAGTAGGTGACATTGTGCAATTCGTAATAGTCTTAGAGATATTCAAGGAATTGTATACTGGCACATTTTCACCCCAACAAGGTAGGCTAGAATGTGCCATCAATATTATTTATTTTCTCGTTAATTATAATAGATCAGTGATTGTAATGTACACTATGACTCAGGTTAATATCAAGAAAGAACAAGTAACACTCAACTTAACTGATATCGGCTCACGGCCAGCGTCCACGCGTCTTCTCTATGCGGTCGGTCGCCCAGTACCGTCCTACGCCCCGCAACTCCGCGCGCGCACTGCCTGAGACGACAGAGTTATTCACAACTATACATGTGAATACACTACATCCCTCCCTTATTATTGTTTTTAATTATGAATACTTTATTTTTCCATAAGTACCTATATCAAGTACAATCAGCAAGTCCTTATTCAAATTATGTTTAATAACTAATCATTAATTATTTCCTCATTATTGTCCATCAATTTATTCACTCGAATTGTGATTGATTTACATCGCCATTATCGTTTGTTTGAGCATCACTAGCATTATTCTCGTCATCTTGCACCTTCCATTTCCTTCCACTCGTTTTAGGTGTACGACGTTTCGTCTGATTCGCTCACCAGTTTCATCATTCCGAAGACTTAGGTTTCCTCCTTTATTCGCTTCGACGGTATGTATTTCGGGTTCATAGTTTAAGCTCAGCTTGTTTTGTTTAGTCATGTTCTTGACATATACTTTATCTCCAACTTCCAATTCACAATCAGTAGCTCTTTTCTTCATGTCCGCATATTCCTTCCCTTTTTCGTTTAGTAGTCCAGTAAACGAATGGTCCAAAAGGAGGTGTAGAGTGCGTGAGCAGGAACCTAAGCGATTCTTTCAGGACTTGTTTAGGGTGCTTAGGGTGTGAACATACTAAAAGTCCTGACGTCTAGGTGGTGAGCTAGGGGGGGGAGGGGGGGGGGGAAGGTCCCGATTTTCGGGTTTCCGTTTATATCTCAAAAACGGTGCGTCGCAGAGGAAAACTTTTTTAGAATAAGTAAAAGCTCATAAAATTATCTACAACTTTTATTCTACACGTAATTTTGGAAATCCAAGCCGTTTTTGAGTTATACGCTCCACAAATGTCAATATTTTCGAAAAAAAATCATTTTACCTCACATTTTTCATCAAACATTCCTTCATATCGTCTAAAATATTCATCCAAGAAAGAAATTTTTTTGAAAAAAGTTGTAGATAATTTAATTACCTTTTAGAATATATATACATATCTAAATAAATCTCCAACCAGTAAATATTTACAGCAATTTTAAGTTTTTTCGTAAAATGTCGTCATTTTCAGAAAAAGCTGTTTTTTCTTACCAAAATGTTTAGATGGGTTTTTTCTTCATGGGAAATTCCTTATTAATTTTTGCACGCAAGAAAGCAGGTAAGTTGTTCTCGAACAGATGATTAGTGGAATTCATTTTATAATCATTATTATTGTGATGGGTGATTAGGTTAGTCGTCGGAGATGCTACAATAACGTGCTACGATGCTGTTCGAGTTGGTGAAAAGGCAATGAATGCGATAGTGGGCTTGACATTCTCAGACATCAAGTTGTCCCGCAAAGATCGGGCATTCCCAATGTCTTCTGTCAGCTCGTCGATAAAAATTCATGATGAAAAGGTTGCAGTTGACCCAACATTGCTGTTTCAGCGGATGTGTATAAGCAAACGATCAGATGAGGATTTGATGAAATTCTTTGAGTATGAGTTGGCCCCATTTCCCTTGGCACTGTTCAATGAAAGTGGAATGCGAAAGACAAGTAAATCTGTTCTGTATAGCTTATTTGAGCTTACCAAAAAAACTGTTCTACTGTCTCAGATGAACATAGTTGTGGAAGGAGGATTTCTACTATACAGAGTAATTTGACAAAAAGATGCCTCCGTTGCCGCAATTTGTGATCGTTATATCACTTATGTCAATTACCACTATCCTGGAATTAGGGATTGCAATCCCGCAAAGCGGGATCCCGCAATCCCGCGGGATCCCGCAGCTTTTATTAATCCCGCAATCCCGCACCTTCAAAGCGCGGATCCGCGGATCCCGCAAGTTAAAAATTTGGCGCTAAAACTTTCGCGTAAATCGAGAGTAGCACGAGCGCAATGTTACCGTTAAGCACAAGATAGCCCGCCTGCCACCAACCGCTAGTGGCGCTAGTCGCCGGCCACTAGAGGATTGGCCGGGGACTAGCGCCACTAGCGGTTGGCGGCAGGCGGGCTATCCTAGTATCCTGTATCCTGTCGGCGCCTGCCAGTTGTTCATAAATACTCCATATACTAATATCTACAGCCTGTATGTCGGACGAATATCTACAGCTCATATGTTGAACTAATGTCTACGAACTTCAGAGTGTTGACTAATATCTACAAAGCGTAGGTTGAACTAATATCTACAGAGCGTAGGTTGGACTAATAAGCTAAATGCGTCCAATAGTCCGATATTAGGGATTTTTACGTACATACTTACATAAATTAAGTTTTTTAAACTGCATACGCAATATTACATTATTCCAATATGCCTATATAATTGCAAATCCAACCTCTGCCAGTGCTGTAGATATTCGTCAACACTTTGGTTCTCATAGATATTAGTCAACAGTTTGAGCTGTAGATATTCGTCAACACTTTGGTTCCCATAGATATTAGTTCGATTTTTTCAATTTTTGGAATTCCTGTAGATATTAGTAGACGCCTCCGTTCATAAATAGTACTAACTAACTACATAAGCGCACGTCTTTCTGTAGGTGACGAGTGTTTTCGTATTCACCGACCGGCGTTTAATGTAAGTACCTAAATTTTAATGTTTTTGATTTAGTTTTGTTCTGTTTTATTTTAAAAGCAGATTGTGCCGTAAATAGCAATATAATGTCGTAATATAGCGTGAAACAGTATGACTTAAAGTGGATTTTGTTAATAAAGTTTTTTGGATATGGTTATCAATGATCCTAATCAATTTTAATGGTGTAAAAACTAAATAAATTAAGATAAATCTATAGCAATATAACATTATTTCAAAGATGCGGGATCCCGCGGGATCCGCGCGGGATTGAGCAATCCCGCATATCAATCCCGCGGGATTGAATTAGCTGCGGGATTGCAATCCCTACCTGGAATGACTCGCACTGTGGTATTTGATGGGTACGCAAATCCAGTCAATAGTACGAAATCACAAGAACAGATGCGACGATACAGACTGAGAAGGTCGGCCAACATCAATTTGACATGGAACAAATCAATACCCGTTAACCAGGAAGATTTTTTATCCAATCCTACCAACAAAAGTAACTTCATCTCCTTACTACAGACAAAGTTTCGGGAGAATGGGATACAGATTCTTCAGGCCACCGATGATGCTGACGTCCTTATCGTGAAGACTGCTGTGGAACTATCCTTTCACAACTCAGTGGCTATCTTTGGTGAGGATGTTCACCTCAGTGTCCTTTTGATTGCTTCCACTCCTCCCACCTAAGATATTCTGCTGCTGAAACCCTGACGAGGGAAAATCAAAACAATGGCACTGTCCACCCAAGAGATGCAGCATTGTGGATTTGAATATATCATATTTTTACATTCATTTACCGGATGCGATACAACGTCTGCAACTTTCAGGAGAAGCAAAGTGGGCTTTTCAAAATTGTACTTGGAATCAGAAAAGATCAAGCAAGCGGCAATAATCTTTTACAACCCCTCCTCTACTCACGACGAGGTTGAAGAGGCTGGAAATAAATGCTTCCTGAAATGGTATGCGGCGCCAAAAAGACAGACCTCCCTTAACCAATACCGCTTCCAGTCGTTCACAAGGTCCGTGGCAAATATGAAGTCTGACATCAGCTCCCTCCCTCCAACAGAGAGTACAGCTAAACAGCATTCCCGGCGGACATACCACCAAGTTCAGCAGTGGCTCGGTATTGAGCTGCCCCCTGAAGAATGGGGGTGGAAACATGAAGGAGAAACCCTGGTGCCAATTACAACAGAAGATCTTCCAGCACCGGAGGTCCTTTTGAAAATGATATTTTTCCGCTGCACCAAGGATTGTGCAATTGGCAAATGTGGATGCTTAAAAGCAATGCTGACCTGTTCTGCAGCGTGCCTTCACTGCCAAGGGAGATGCCTCAATAGCGTGCCTGCTGCCGAGGGCGACGATGAAGACGACGTAGAGCCCTTTCAGCATGAACCATCCACCACTGAGAATGACGATGCCATGGATGAACAACGCTTGTCAGGACCCTCACGTCCAAAGAGGATATGAAAACGTGAATCCATATAAAGTTGAGAGTGTAACATGATGTTATTGAGAACAGTGCCAAGGGAAATGGGGCCAACTCATACTCTAAAAATTTCATCAAATCCTCATCTGATCGTTTGCTTATACACATCCGCTGAAACAGCAATATTGGGTCAACTGCAACCTTTTCATCGTGAATTTTTATCGATGAGCTGACAGAAGACATTGGGAATGCCCGATCTTTGCGGGACAACTTGATGTCTGAGAATGTCAAGCCCACTACCGCATTCATTGCCTTTTCACCAACTCGAACAGCATTGTAGCACGTTATTGTAGCATCTCCGACGACTAACCTAATCACCCATCACAATAATAATGATTATAAAATGAATTCCACTAATCATCTGTTCAAGAACAATTTACCTGCTTTCTTGCGTGCAAAAATTAATAAGGAATTTCCCATGAAGAAAAAACCCATCTTAATAATTTAGTAAGAAAAAACAGCTTTTTCTGAAAATGACATTTTACGAAAAAACTTAAAATTGCTGTGAATATTTACTGGTTGGAGATTTATTTAGATATTATATATATTCTAAAAGGTAATTAAATTATCTACAACTTTTTTCAAATAAATTTCTTTCTTGGATGAATATTTTAGACGATATGAAGGAATGTTTGATGAAAAATGTGAGGTAAAATGATTTTTTTCGAAAATATTGACATTTGTGGAGCGTATAACTCAAAAACGGCTTGGATTTCCAAAATTATGTATAGAATAAAAGTTGTAGATAATTTTATGAGCTTTTACTTATTCTAAAAAAGTTTTCCTCTGCGACGCACCGTTTTTGAGATATAAACGGAAACTCGAAAATCGGGACCTTCCTCCCCCCCCTCCCCCCCTAGCTCACCACCTAGACGTCAGGACTTTTAGTATGTTCATACCCTAAGCACCCTAAACAAGTCCTGAAAGAATCGCTTAGGTTCCTGCTCACGCACTCTACAACTCCTTCCTTTACTGGACTATAGTTCTTTATGTCTATCCTTCATTTCAAGGTCCTCTGAGAATTGCGTCATGTCCTGAATCATAGGCAGCTTGTCTCGAAATTGTTGTCTAAAGTCTATATAACAGTTTTGCAGGTGTTTTTCCTGAAACTGTGTGAGGTGTACTGTTGTACATCACCCTGTACTCACGATGTACTTTTTCTTTACTTGAGAAATCTTGAGGCGTTTTAGGATGTCCCTATTCTAGAACTCCACCTCTCCGTTTTGTTGTGGCCAGTAGGGAATGATATTATAGAGTCGTATGTTCCTCTCTGCAAAGAAACTCTTAAAGTCTTCACTGGAAAATTGTCTCCGTTGTCTGCTGTAAGCGAGACCGGATTGCCAAGGCTGCTAAAAATATCTTTAAGCATTCTGATTATTTCGGAGCTTGTTATTGTTCTGCATGTTTTTACCTCTTTATATCTCCAGGATATAATCTCCACTAGGTAAGGGGCATGAGGTCAATTGTTATGTCAACCAATGGTTCGGAAGTTAAGTCTCTTCTTTTTAATGGGTTTGGGGCACTGGGTGCCGCTTTGAGATCATTACGAGCGTTCTTTTGGGCGTTGCCCCAGTCATCTTGAATGTCCATGTTTCTTCCCGTTCTTTTCCATAGCAGTTGCTTGAGGGATTTTGTTATCGTTGCTAAATGGGGTATCCATTTTCCCACGTAATTCACTAAGCCCATAAAGTTCCCCAGTTCAGTGATATTCGTCGAGGCTCTGAATTCCTTTATAGCCAAGATATACTTGTCTAGTGGTTTAACTTCCTGTTCTGACAGTTCATGCCCTAGGAAGTGGACTTTCTTCATTGCAAAAATGCATTTTTCGTCCCTCAACCTCACGTTATTTTCCTCAAATACTGTCATAACTTTTTAAAGCCTTAAATCGTGTTCTTCTACGTCTTTGTCAAACGATGTCATCACGATGTCATCACGATGTCATCTATAAAGTTGATGACTCCTTCGCAACCTAAAAGGATTCGTTCTAGTGTTTTATAGAAAAACTCCAGCACACACGAGATACCAAACATCATCCTTTTGTATTGATACAATCCTTTGCTGGTAATGAAGGTCGTTATATGTCTTGAGTCTGGATGAAGTTCGATATGATGGAACGCATCTCGTATGTTCAGCTTACTAAAGATTTTGGCGTCTCGGACTTTTGGTAACAGTTTTTCCATCATCGGCAGTGGATGGTTTTCACGTTGTATGGCCGCATTTGCTCGATGCATATCGACACATAATCGAATGTCCCCTCCGTCTTTTAGCACAGGGACTATAGGCGAGATCCAGTTATAATGACCTTTCACAACTTCTATAATGTTTTCAGTAATTCTTTCAGTTTCCTCTCTACTTCTCTTCGAGCGGGACGGGGATCTTCCGACACGGCTGAGCAATGGACTTCACTGAATCGTCTATCGGAATTGTAACTAAAACGTCTTTGAATTTTGGATACGTCTCAGTTTCAACCTGGTTGATATCCAAATTGATCCGAAGTACTCCCAATGAGGTTGCCGTCACACGTCCAAGTGGGTCACGCGTACCGTTTTCGATCACGTAGAATGTTGTGCTGTCCTGTGATGTTCCGGCAAGTTTTATCGTACCTTTGAATGATACTAATAGCTTTAGCGTTGTAGTACTCCCGTAAGCTATGAACGTTTTTGTCAGGATTCAGATCTTGATTGGTAACTTGAGCGTTATCTTTTTCCATTCTTTCCCAGGTTTGGTTCGTTATAAGATTGTGCTTGCAACCCGAATCTATCAACATCTCCACGTTTCTTCCACATATGTTACATATGGCTTGTGCGTCGTTCTCAATATTGAAAATGTAGTCGACTTTTCTTTCATCCGTGATTATGTTTGCAGTTTCTTCGATATTATTTGTTGTCCTGCTTTTCTTTTTTATTCCCTGACTGTTCGATGATGCTTCTCCTTCCATGATGCGTCTCTTCTGAGTTTGTTTTGTCCGACGTTAATTTCTGAAGTGTCTTTTGCCGGGCAGTGTTGTCACGTGCCAAATGTCTTCAACTTCCACATCTACTACATTCCAATTTGTTTTTTGGCTTCCCCTTCCATGTCTCTGTACCTACTCTGTTGATTGACTGACTTTCTTTAGGTTTCATACCAAAGTTTCCTAATTGACGATCTATGGCTTTCAGTGAATTCTCTTCTGCAACTATTTCATCCAAAATGATCTTTTCCCCTGTTTTCAATATCTTCTTTCAGAGTTCTTCTGTCTTACCCTTTTCAGTTATTTGGTCTATGATATGCTCATCTTCTTTTTTACCAAACTGACACTTCTTAGCCTGTAGTCAAAGTCTCACAAGAAATTTTCCGAACTTGTTCCTGTTTTAGGCGATGAAACTGATGTCACTCATACACCTTGCTCTGTTTAGGTGCACAGTGGTTGTCTAATGTTTCGATCGCGATGTTAAAATGTTCTTCTTCAGTTGCATTAACTCCCGGGATGTTGTAGAAGATTTCTTGTAACTCGGAACTACCGAAATGTAAAAGATTAGTTCTTTTCTTTGTCTCGGTGTCTATGCCTGCCGCCTCGAGGTAAATGTTCAGACTTATTTTCCATCTTTCCCAACGGACAGAGACTGAACCAACCTCCCCTGTACATTCGAACTTCTCGAAAACTTTGCAATTTGATGCCATGTAGGGGTATGTCCGCAATTTAATGTTATACCGGTAAATCTCCGCAATTTAATGCAAATTGTGCACTAAGTATTCATCGATATCCGCAATATAATGCCTCCATTATTATAATTTTGTTTTTTTTTTTAGGTTCACACTGTAATCCTACTGTAACCAAATGTTCAGTCGCAATTGAATGCCCCGTCGCAATTCAATGCCAAGTCGCAATTGAATGCTAGGTCGCAATTTAATGCCAACCGCAATTTAATGCAAAGTCGCAATTTAATGCTAAGTCGCAATTTAATGTCAAGTCGCAATTCAATGCCAAGTCGCAATTTAACACCCCACTGCAATAAAATTGCTCACCGCACGATACTTTCGGTGATTATCGAAGAAAAATTCATTCTAATAAGTAGATAGGTATGGTTGACAAATCCGTAGGTATGTCAGTCCCCTTAAATGCTCTCATAGAAACCTAGGTTACCTAAAGCCCTCCGTTTATGGAGACACCCACAACCTACATGATTGTGACGTAACCACAAGTACCCTGCAGATGTACTACTCTTTAATGCTGGCCTCCGCAGACGGCGCTACCCGAAATATACCGAACCCGATTATTTTTCACGTGCAGCCGTGGAGTTAACACGATGTCAAGCGATGTCAAATGACTCTTTCCAACATCAATCCATGCCTTCCCCACCAAATGCCCTCTTAAACATTCTGGTAAAGTAATTCTGGTAAGCACAAATTTTTTTCGATATCCAGAACAAATCCAACGTTACGCCCGAGGATCGAGTAGCTTGCAAGCAGCGTCTTGCACGGAGGCACTAAAACATGAACAAAACAATATCTATGCAACAATACTCACGGCCAAATGAGTATACCTGTCTAGTTACTTTACATTTCCTTCTATTCTCCTCCCTTATAATTGTTTTTTTTTTGTAAAAAATACTTAGATTACTCACAATTTACCTCGTCGCCACATGTAATGTACACTATGACTCAGGTTAATATCAAGAAAGAACAAGTAACACTCAACTTAACTGATATCGGCTCACGGCCAGCGTCCACGCGTCTTCTCTATGCGGTCGGTCGCCCAGTACCATCCTACACCCCGCAACTCCGCGCGCGCACTGCCTGAGACGACAGAGTTATTCACAACTATACACAATGTGAATACACTACAGTGATATTTATCAAAATAATCTTATAACTAAATAGTTAGGGTGAATTTTTTGTTTTGACGTTGGGCTCATAATATTTTTTGTATGATCAAAAAACCTTGAAAAGTGGCACATAGTCACCCCGTTCGACGGTATTTCAGTTATCGGAGATGGAAAAAAGTGGAATTTAATAGATATTTCATTCGAATCATAATCCATATTTTATACATTTAGTTTGGCGGCCACGAAAAAAAAAATTGCATTTTTTTTTTTTAAATGCGATTTTAAGCCTTATGTATAAATAAATTAATTATTTATGCATTAATTTTTTTTTCAAACAGTTAGATTTAGCTTTATTATTATGAAAAGTGAATATTTATGTCGAGGGAGACCAAAAAATATGCATTTAACATTTTAATTTTGTTAAAATTAATTCACTCACGCGGTAACGCCATTGTTTATTCATCGTTTTTATTTTAACATCTCAAAGACAATCAATCAATGCTGCCAATCATAGAAAAAATATTTTTGCGTAAAACAAAGTGAATGCATTATTGGCAAGTTTGTACCTGTATTTATAACAGTAGAACACGGAAAGAAATGTATTAGAATAATTACACAAACCCGCTAGACAAACTCTGCTTTGCCAAACAAACAATTCAAAACCTGGGATGTTTTTTAAAATTATGATGAAATGCGAGTTCATTTTAGAGCATTTATTTTATAAGATTGGTGCTTCCGGCAAATTTAATGACATATTTGATTTTCTATTAGTTAAAAAAGGAACATTCCGTATTATCCGTGCATCAAACTTCGACAACACAAACGTTCCGTACTATCCGTGAGGTGGACTAACTACATATTTACCATAAATTGTATGAAGGACAAGGTCAGAATCGCTTGCGCCAATATCATTCTTGACGTAACCGATGGTTTCATTAATCTAGCTATTCCAGAATATTTTTAAATGAATTTTCTATGACTTGGCGGGTCATTTTTTGCAACTGTCAAGCGCGAAAAATCGAAGTTTTACATTTTCAAATGCACATAAAGGTCTTTATTTATTTGCAAACTCCTTGGAATTGTGTTTTTTCATGTTGGGTATGTATTCAGATTTGGGTAGAAATAATAAAATCAGTTTATATTTGTGTGATTATATTTTTTGACAATTATTTTCGGTAAATTTTCGGGATTAGTGTCCATGGTTATTACGAAAAATTTTTAGAAAAAAACTTTAGATTCGTATTAATCACTATAAAAGGAAAATTTTTGCATCACGGCCGGCGAAAAATAATGCATTTTAATTTTTAATTGCGTTAAATAAAATTTCACTTCGCGAACCGATACTATGACAGCCCGGCAGCCATTTCGTCACTGTTATGTTGGTATCCCAACGTTGGTATATACAACAAGAGCTAGAAACGATTGTAGCCGACTTCGTGGGATACATGATAAGGCGCGTAATTATGAAAAACAGAATTATAATGTTAAAAAACCTCTATTCGTATATATTTAGAATGATTTGTTTGGCAAAGCAGGGTTTGTGTAGCGGGCTTGTGTATATTATCTTTGCTTTAAAAAACAGCCTATGCTTTTAAATGGTTTGTCTGGCAAAGCAGGGTTTGTCTAGCGGGCTCGTGTATGTTATCTTTACTTTAAAAAACAGCCTACGTTTTTGAATGGTTTGTCTGGCAAAGCAGGGTTTTTCTAGCGGGATTGTGTATGTTATCTTTACTTTAAAAAACATCCCAGGTTTTGAATGGTTTGTTTGGCAAAGCAGTGTTTGTATCTACCTCTTGTTTGTATCAGGGATACCAACATAACAGTGACGCAATGGCCGCTGGGCTGTCGTAGTATCGGTTCGCGAAGTGAAATTTTATTTAACGCAATTGAAAATTAAAATGCATTATTTTCCGCCGGCCGTGATGCAAAAAGTTTCCTTTTATAGTGATTAAGGCGGATCTAAAGTTTTTTTCTAAAAATTATTCGTAATAACCATGGACACTAATCCCGAAAAATTACCTTATTTTCAAAAGGGGAAATTTTTAATATTTTTAGTAAGTTTGCTATTCTGGAATAACCTCTTAAGATATTATCACGTAATATACATGAATTATAAGATATATTATCTCGTAAACAGAAAACGAATGCAAAAAAAGCAATTCCTTTGCTTTTATATGGATATTTTACTAGAAAGCAACAAGGTAAAATCTTCGCAGTTTTTTGAAATATGCCCGGCATTCAACAGGTTAATAGAAAAATCTAATATATAAAGTTGATTGATGAAATTTTACATACTTGACGTTCAAACAAAGAGGAAGGTCACTGTTTATATAATATTTTAAGAAACTACTCCAAATCCCCTTTTCCCACCCTTTACAGCAGAATTTTGATACTGCTCAATGAATTTTTTTACATTTGACAGTCAAAATGAGATGAAATTGAGGAAATTGTCTACATATGATTTCGAAAACTTCTACATAAAGCCCAGGCAAGTACGGAGACTTCAGCTATGTACTTATCTATGTAAAGAAGAGTGTCCTGGTGTGTTGTGTGGCTTCGTTGTTTAGGCAAATGTACAGTTTTGATGAAACTTTGCATTGACCTTCAAAACAAGAGGAAGGCCACTGTTTACATCAGATTTTAAAAAAACCACCCCCATCCCCTTTTCCCAGCCCTTAAAGTAAAATCTTGATACATTGGGATAAAATTTTGCACATTTTATTTTCAAAATAAGAGGATCATTACTGATTCTGTCTGAATTCAAAAATCTCTGCATAAAGCCCGGGCACCGCCGGGGACATAAAACTTTCTTTAATTTTCTTGACAAACAAAGACCAAAAGTTCAAAACTCGACCAAGTTCGCAGCACATAGCTCAATGCACACAACTCAAAGTTTAAGCTCAAAGCTCTAAACTAAAAGCTCTAAGCCTTAAGAGGAATATAAACGCTAGAAATATTTCGAATCTCATGCCTGCAAAATTTTAAAATCGAGCGTCTTTTTGCACGAGGCTAGTAAGCGAAAAAGTGGTTTTTATTTATTTTGTGCATAATTTTATAAGAACGAAAAAAAGTTAGAACATAGATAAAGTCAAAAATAGTCTTGACCGTAAAGGGGTATTTTTTTTAAATAATTGTTACTTATATTAGTTCATAGTTAAAACATTTTTTTTTAGTGGTTTACGCTTATATTTTTTGTTACGTAAATAATAATTTTATTGTAATTCCAATACATAGATAAAGTAGTTAAAGCTTCAATTTATCCGTAGCATATTTTTTGATGTTTATACTGTAAGCCGATTCGTCGTAAAGATTAATCAAAATAGTATCTAAATAGGATTTCACGTATATATTCATCTTAAACTAAAAGTTCAAAGCTCTAAACTAAAAGATCAAGGTTTAAAGCTTACAGCTAGAAACAAAACATCCACCAAAGCACGGACATATGAATATATCTGGACCTGCCCTAAGTGATAAAAACGTATTATTTCCCCCTCCACATGGCGCCGGCTGTAGCTCCTCCTTGGAACCGGCTCGCTCCATGGGGAGGGGATATAGCCTCGCTTGAATCTAAAATGTGTGACGTCATCATTCTTGCCGTGAACAGCGAGAAGCTGACATCCATACATTTAACGAAATAACGGCAGCTTGTGCTATACAATATATCTATGTATCAATATGCACATAGCGAATGTGGGCGGTACTCCAATGTGCTCGTCGCTGGTTACAGGGGTAAGTAAATTATGAAACATTTGTAAAAGTGTTTTAACTAAACACGGCAAGAAAATATTGATATGTGTATTGGCGCGAGTCTTTTTGGAGCGAGCATTTGGCCTTAGCAAATAAGTTTTGAACGTGGCAAGCAATTCGCGCTCCCATGTAAAAAGGTCTATTCATTCAAAGCAGATTTTGCTTTTAAGAACTAAATGGTGATATTGTAATGCGAGATGCCTATATACTGTCAGATTGATTGTTCAACGAATGACAGTCATCTTTCCCCCCTTTGCTCTCCATAGTTTGGTTTTACCCCTCATCTGTAACTGCTTGTCTATCCATTTGGATGTCTATGCACCAAAGACATTTTAGTGTTTCAGATCTCCACTCAATGAGCAATGGATGCTGGATGATGCGGTGACCACCCTGAGGGACAATCCGTAAATTTTAATTTATTTTTAGTATTTTATATAATCATTCATTACATACCTACCATTTATTTTGCATTTTCATATTAATTTTAATTATTTGTCTTGAAATGTAATGGTACAAAATTTAAGCACTTAATATGGCAGAATGGGATTGCACCATTCATTTAGTTAATAAGTATATTGAATTATGAAGTGGATGGTAGAAAAAGTAGGGGACGCCCGAGGAAGACATGGCGTGATCAAGTGAATCAAGTAATTATGTTTATGTAAACTAAGAAAGGTGTGTAAGCAGAAAGCAAGATGTGGAAGTGAATGGTAAAGGAAGTGGGGGATACCCGAGGAAAACATGGACACATAAATTTAATCAAATACCTACAAAAATTAACTATTATTGACAATATTATCTTTTCCACCTAAAAACTACACCCAGTTTACTAAAATTCACAACACCAAAACTTCACTCCAAACCATTCATAACCCCTTGGCCGAATGGCCGCGATGTCATACGACGAAAGCAATTTTTCATTTACCTAATGAAAAGGTAAAGTATGGACAAGCCGTCGCATGCTGCTACACTTTAAACAGGCATAAAATTTGAAAAGTAAACTACTTTTAAACTTAATTACCACAAGAAACATCGGTTTCAGTCGGGATAGACGGAAAAATATGCATTAAAATTCGATTTTCATTAAAAGTAAATCACCATCTCCATTACGGCCATGTTTTTTTTGTATGGATTTGACATTTGCGAAGTTTTGTTTCAAACTAAAAACGCATGAATTACTTAATTGACCTAAAATAAGGACTTAATAACCTATTTTGTGTTCGTAAATAGTTGTTTCTTGTAATAATTGTTGAAATTAAGGGTGAAATGCAGATCCGGGCACAGTTTGGAAATTTAATAAAAAGGCACTTTCTAGATGAGAGGAGAAGATGAATAAAAAATAAATTAAGGCGCGCTCGGCAAAATTGAGGGAGATACAACCGTTCAAAGTATTTAAAAATTCACTTCGCGAACTGATATTGACAGTTCGTTCGCCATGTTTTCATTGCTTATGTTGGATCCCAGACCTAATACAGAATTAATAGTACATAGTACGCCAAAATCACAAACCATATTACACAAACCTAGCGTAGCCGCTAAACCACTTGAAAACTGGGATGTTTTTTTGCTGTGACGCGAGCAGGCGCTACGAAGGGGGCACTTTCTTTTCTATCACAAACCATGTTTAGCGTATTAGGTTATAAAAAAAATGGCGGGCGGACGCGGGCGAACTGTCAATATCAGTTTGTAAAGTGAAATTTTAAATACTTTGAACGGTTGTATCTCCCTCAATTTTGCCGAGCGCGCCTTAATTTTTGTTTTATTCTGCTTTTCCACACTTTTCTCATCTAGAAAGTGCCTTTTTATTAAATTTCCAAACTGTGCCCGGATCTGCATTCCTCCCGAAATTAAGTATAATTTCCGTAATCTGTGCATAAAAATGCGGCGGCTTATCCATAAATTAATATATATTATTTCTAAATAATATTTGTATTACGAATCCAGTGATTTCGAAAGTCTACCCACATACCATTGAAAAGTAATCACCCAACCCACAACTTTATGTCGTTCATCAAAATCACTTCTTTTTTTCACTTCTTTTTGTACTACTTTCACATAATGAAGCATTGCACAAAAACCGAAATGTGGTTACCAAAATTTCAATCAATTAACAGAGTCGTGAAAAGCATTCAAATAACCAGGTAACTTAATAAAATAAATTTAATACCTTTTCATTCAAAGGAGGAGTGTCACATTGACTAGAGGCCCCCGATTCGCCGGAGGGTGCAGATCTCTTTTTGTCTCTATCTCTACTGTGACTCGACTTCCTGGTGTGCGATTTACTATTGCTAGAGTTGACATTACTGCTGGAGTTAGAAGGAGGTTTAGTTTTCATTGTTATGATTTTAATTAAAAAAATAACCAAATAAATCACTCGGTTTTCTGCGCAATCTGTCAAAGTGTCAAACACAAGGTGACAAGCAGCGAAAACCATAAATAAACCAGCGAAAACTAAAAACAAAGACAAGCTCAGGTTTATTTATGGACAAGCTCTTCTTCTTCTTCTTTTTATTAAATGGCTTTTCACCCCAATGGAGTGTTCTAGCCATTGTCAAGTAGAGAGTGCGAGTTTTTGTATTTGTGTATATTAGTATTTATTTACAAGAGAATTACAAGTATATAATATAAATATATAATATACAATTCACTAAACACACTAAATACAAATAAATAATTATAAAAAAATATATATTATATATACACACATATACACTTTGACTGGTCAGTGGTTGAGTGGGCATAGCGCTTGGGTCCCACCCGAGCGTCGCGTGTTCGATTCCTCGGCTGGCTAAATCCTCCATCACAACACAAGCAACATTTTCGGCTTTCTGTGGTGGTAGTAGGAGATTTTCAAACATTGTTGGGTTATTCGTAACCCGGGAATGTTTGTCTATCTTTAAAAAAAAAAAAAAATATATATATATATATATACACATACATACATATATATACATGTATGAATAGTTCGGTTTCGGTAGGTAAATTTACAAGTTGATGCCATTAACTTTAATAAAATAAGAAATGATTTTATATACACGTTTGTCAATAGAGGATAACAAAAATGCCATGTCGTAGGGGGGCAATATACCTGTATTGATCAGATCAGGGATGAAATTTTTATAATTATTATTTATAGGGCAACTGAAAAATATATGGTTGAGGACCTCCTCTTCAAGACGACACTCACACATGGCAGAATTCTTAACTTGAATTCTTGTCAGGTGAACATTGTGGCAGCAATGCGGCGCATACGGCAAATGGAAGAAGTTGAAAATTTGTTCAAAGAGTGCCCAGAAAACCTCGGTTTTGAAGGAATCGTGGGCTGTAATTTGTAAAAATGATTACCCTTTGTTTTACTCGACTCATTCCAATGATTCTGCCATGTGGAGATCATGTTTTCTTTCAGTTTGATTAGAAGATCGGCGGGGTTTAAGAAATTGTACAAAAACTCTCCGGAATCGATGGCATCTTTCGCCAATAAATCGGCCTTTTCATTACCAGGGATACCGCAGTGGCTAGGTATCCAAGCCAACGCAATCTCTCTGCCAGAGATAGCTAACTTATGTAAAAAAGTGCGGATTCCAATACACAAATCATATTCAGGGTAGTGGAAAGGGGAGGAGTTTAATTTTTGAAGTGCACTCAGGGAATCGGAGAGAAGTAAAAATTTACCATTTTGAATACTTTCAATGTATTTTAAGGATTCTAAAATAGCTATGCATTCAGCTGTGAAAATTGAGGCTTCTTTATGAAGTTTTATTTTTTTACTGATTTGGTCTCTTGGGCAGTGGAACGCCGCTCCCACATGGCTAGATAAGGGAGATTTAGAACCATCTGTATAAATAGTTTTCCAGCCGCTCCATTTCGAGTTTAAAATGTGGATAAATTTACTTGGAGCTTCGTGGTTGCCAGGAAAGCCAAGTGAAAAAATAATATTAGGTTTGAGCGAATGAATTTGAAAGGAACTTATATATAATGGAAGTCTGTCATGGGGATTTAAAATGGGTTTATATGCATTGTAAGTATGGAGGCTTTTGACGAGAAGTGAGATTGTTTTGTTCCTCCAATATGGAAGTGATCCAACTTGAGCAGAGAGAGCAGCAATTTTGTCCATCAGTGGGTGATTAGACAGTCTGAAACATTTAAATAAGAACTTGTCTGCCAAGAACTGTCTTCTGAAATGGAGAGGAGGGTCAACAGCCTCCACCTACAAAGCGTTAATTGGGGAAGATCGCATGGCTCCGATAATTAATCTTAGGCTTTGAGATTGGATACGGTCTAACCTTGTAAGGTTTTTTTTAGAAGTGGGCTCAATGAGGAATGACGCGGAAACCAAATGGCTTCTAACATATGCATTATAAAACAATTTTTGCGAGCATGGATGGCTTCCCCACCAGACCCTTGACACGGCGCGCAGGGCGTTAAGGCCAGCTTGACTTTTGTTAATAATAAGATTTACGTAAGAGTTCCACGTTCGCTTAGAGTCTAGTATGACACCCAGAAATTTTATCTGAACCGACGGGGAGAATTATGTTATCGATTCGGATTGAAATGCACGGGGCAACACGTTTCCTAGAGAAAACGATAACATTGCTTTTGGTTGGAGAAATTTCCAGGCCGTGATTTGTTAGAAAATGCAAAGATTTTTCATGCTAAGGTTGATCATTTCCTCCAGAAAAGCAATAATTCGTCCTGATATATAGATAAAAAAATCATCTGCATACTGAAGAATTTTACATGATGGATGGATACTCTGATGCGGGTCAGAGGTGTAAATATTAAAAAGGATAGGACTAAGAACGGATCCCTGAGGCAAACCCTTGTTCACCGTTCTCAACAGGGAAGGGGAATTCAGAACCTGGATTTGAATTTTTCTGGTAAGAAGAAGGTTGATTATGAAACTAGCAAGCTTACGGGGGATGCCGATTTGTAATAATTTTCTCTGTAGAACGTTTAATAAAACATTGTCAAAAGCTCCGGAAATATCTACGCAAACACCGACAAGATTATTATTTTCAGCTAGGACCATCTGTATATCAGAAGTAAGACCTTTTGGGGTTTCAGAATGGGGATAATTAATTGGGTTTTCCAGGAGGTTGGAATTTTACCTGTGTCAAACATCAGATTTAAAAGTGTAAGAAAATAATTATGTGTAGCCAGGCCCGGACTGGCCAGGTCCGCAGGTCCGCGATCGCGGAGGGCCCCGGGCGTGAGGGGGCCCCGAAGGGGCCCCACAAAACGTACAAAAAATTTTTTTGACTTGTTAGTTATACTTTTTCACCGGGCATTATAACTAATGCCCGGTGAAAAATCAAAAGATGAAACTGACTCTATTTCAACAGTTCAACATTACAAAATCGTACATTTTGATATTTTAGACTGTGCGAGGATGAGTATTGAAGAAAGATTTTGCGCAAACAAAGACGTTTTTACAGGATTGCTCTTGGTTGGACCCAGTACCGGATTATCCCTAAGGCAGAGTAGGCAACTGCCTAGGGGCCCCGCATCGGCTAGGGGCCCCGCGTCCCGAGAAAAACTGACTTGCTTCAATTGGTGAGCAACGAAGTTTCGGAAAAAGTCAGTTTTCAAGATGTTTTCATTTTTTTTATTAGAAACATTTACAGGTAAATAACATTAGGTACACGCATTAAAGAAAACAACAAATTATAATAATAATTAGCTTATAACCCAATAAATAACTAATGTTCATATCATGCACAAACAATAAATAAAAAGTCTATAATTAAAACAAATATATAATCATAGTTGTATTTTACTTTTCTTTCCTTCTTTTTGTTGCAACATTACTTAGTATCTGAAGTGATTGAAGGTGCCGTGTGTGGTTTATATTGGCATTTGTTTTGTTTTATTTCTAATTATACCTATGTTTAAAATATAAATGTTGTACAAGCTTCCCCCCTTAGTGAAGTTGATGTAATTTTACAAGTTTTTTATTCAGTTCACACGGGCCTCTGACTCTGGGGGGCCTCTAAACACCACCATGTTCCCTTGGTCAAATCCTAAACAAGGCTGGACACTGCAAAAAAATATTTTTATTTAATTTTCTGAAAGATGCATTGTTAATAATGCTCTCACTATTTGAGAAAATTGGTAAAATTGATGGAGATACAGCATTTTATATGAAACCGTTTTAAACAGTTTGTATGTTGAATTATCCTCAGCAAAACGTTGAAAGCGTTTTTCTCGAAAGTTTTTTTAACACGTTTTTCAACCTGGTTGACAACATATTTAAAAAAAACTATAATTCAATTTGCATGCACCAAGTAACGTAATATGTTTTCCTAGGTAGTCAGAGTGAGTTTTTTTAATTTTTTTTTTATTTTTGGCAGCATTTTGAAATGAAAAACGCGATAAAATGGTAAAAAAACTCATCGCATCGGTCAAGTTAAGTCAAGTCAAGATTTTGAGTTATAATAGTTATGATGTTCACAAACTTCAGAAATATTGTTTGCTAGAAAACCGACCCGAGACGTGCGTTGCCTAGGGGCCCCGACATGGTTAATCCGGCCCTGGTTAACCCCAAAAAGTTTGACTTTATCTTGAAAATCCAAACATTTCCCACAGAAGCTGTGCACATTGTTTCTAAACTGTGTAAAATTGAAAGAAGTCGGCTGTTGATAGAGCTGCGACGGTTTGCACAACAATACAGCAACTTCATAGCGGCAGTGACTACTGAGAACTACGGAGACAGATGCAGTGACGAAGAAGACGATTTGGACCGAACGGCAGCGGAAACAAATGCTGACATTTACTGCTCTGAAAATAGACATGTTTCCATTGTTTCACATGTTCTTTTTCTGTTCTGTTTGAACTTACTCAATCTGGACTGTTTACCAACCTGTATATTGTATATAAATTTGTTCTTTCCATACCTTGTACCCAAGTCACATGTGACCGAGTTTTTTCTAAACTTAAAATCGTCAAAAATCGACTTCGGTCGTCCTTAGGCCAAGACCTTATGTCCAGTCTGCTTTTTATTAATGTTGAGAGGGATTTATTTTATAATTTGGACAAAAATAAAATAATAGATGAAGTAGCTTTAACAAGTGAGTTGCTTACAAAGAAACTGTTACTTTAGGACTAGGGAAGCAAAATTTCGAATCATTTCAGTTAAGTTAAGCCCCTTCTATTCTAGTATACAACATTGTAAACTGTTAAACACACAAGATTTTTTTTAATGTTAGTATTATTTTTCTAATCCCTAAAATCCGTTTGTCATTATTTTTACTACACAAATAATTTTGACATAATTCATTAATGCTTTGTTGTGAATAAAATCCTGCCCTTTATTTTGAT
Source organism: Limnephilus marmoratus (assembly GCA_917880885.1). Taxonomy (NCBI): domain Eukaryota; kingdom Metazoa; phylum Arthropoda; class Insecta; order Trichoptera; family Limnephilidae; genus Limnephilus; species Limnephilus marmoratus. The sequence continues at coordinate 57,601,422 of OU862906.1, forward strand.
CTCCGTTATAATTATTGTCAGTTCTACAACATGTGTTTAGTAGTGTTGTGGTATCCTAAAAATACTGTGAATTTCTTATTTCAATAAATAATAAAATCAAAAAAAGTCGAAAATCATGATATTCGTATAAAAACCTATCTGAATTTCTTCTTCTTTATAGGTGCCAATATAGCGTAGAAAAGCTTTTTCATTGTTTTCAAGCACCTAATTTTCAAAAATTATCCGGGGGAGGCCACCGGACCCCCCCGTTTTCTGGAACCCCCCCCCCCCCACCCCATATATATATATATATTTTTTTAATGACAATATAAGGATAACGTAAAATTACAAAATAAGTAAAAATACCAATATAGTGGTTTGTTTACAGTCCTCCTCACTAGGTATTCTTCCGAGGCGGACTGTATGTTGCTGAATGGGTGTAGATTTTTATTTCCCCATCTTCTAGTTTCTTGATTTTCATAAAATAACAATAAATAAAATAAAAGTATTAATGTTTGTTGTCTGCAGGTTATATTGGGGTTACTTCATAATTTTAATGATTTCCTCATCTTCCTGTTTACTTAACCATAATTTTATGTTTTTTTTAAACATTTGTATCTCCATGGTGTTCTTAATTTCAATTGGAAGGGCATTATATAATTTTGTAGCATGGAAATTATGGTTTTTCTGGCCAAAAGATGTGTTTAATTGCGGGATGTTCAGTAGTTTTGAGGATTTTGACCTTGTAGTGTAGGTGTGTTGGTCAGCAAGGTATTCATATTTTTCTTTAAATTTGAGTAGTGCATTTTTTGAGTATAATTTAATAATGCTGAACACATTAAAGTTTTTAAAAATTTCTTTTGATGGAGTTTTTATGGGTACTTTTAGGATTGTTTTTATTATTGCCTTTTGCGTTCTAGCTAGCTGCTTGATGTGAATGTTTGAGGCAGTTCCCCATCCTATAATCCCATATTCTATGCGTGATTGACAAAGAGCATAGTAGACTTTATAAAGATTTTTATTAAGTATATTGCGTATGTTTCTAAAGAAGTACATGAGCTTTGTAAGTTTCTTTGTGATGCTATTTATGTGGGAGTCCCATCGAAGATTTTCATCGATTTCAATGCCGAGATATTTTATGTTTTTAGATTGTGTTATGGTGGGGCAGTGGCATGATTGGGTTAAGTCTTTTCCTTGAAAATCGTGTAATTTAAGAGCATAATCCTCTGCTGGTTGTCCTCTAGCCGTTATAGAAAAAGTTAAATATTTAGTTTTGTTATGACAGTGGTGAAGAAGATTGCTTACTAAGTAGAAGCAAACGACGGATGTTATCCTACATAGCATCCATTTTTAATCCCCCGGGTGTGATAGAACCTGTAACGGTAGTAGCGAAGCTACTAATGGAACGTCTGTGGCAGAACAAAACTCAGTGGGTTGAAGATATATCTCCTGACATTTGGAAAGTTTGGAGAGCTTATATGGAAGAATTGCCGCAGATAAATAATGTAAAGGTACCTAGGAGAATCATTTGTCAAAAGCATGTGATATCAGAAGATAATGCTGCGGATGTACTATCCAGAGATATTAGGACTTCTCAATTATTGACAGCCACCATTTGGTGGCACGGACCCGATTGGCTAACTCTTGCACCATCCAGTTGGCCATGCGGAGAATCTACGTACATAGATCCACCTGAGGTGAAAACAAAAACTGTAGTGTTGGCAACAGTAACGCAAAATTGGGACATTTTTAAAAACTATATCTCTCTACTAAATCCTTATGTACATTTCCGAAGGAAAATTGCTGTCAATAAATCAACGACATCCAATCTTGCTGCCACCACATCATAATTTAACCGAATTAATTATGAAAAACTGCATTTACATTTATTTATTTATTTATCATTTACATTTGCATGCAGGTACTCAAGCCTTATTGGCAATAATCAGATTGAAGTTCTGGCCAATAATGGGAAAAAATTTAGAGAAAAAGATTATAAGGAAATGTATAATATGTTATAGATCAAATCCAAAGACGATGCAGCAAATAATGGCAGACCTTCCAGCCGAAAGGATAACGGAATCTAAACCTTTTACAATAAGCGGGATCGATTATTGTGGACCTTTTTTGATTAAGTCGGGTATTCACAGAAAAACTAGTAACGTAAAAGCTTATATATGTTTATTTGTATGTATGGTGTCAAAAGCCATACACTTAGAACTTGTACTGTCGTTGAATACAGAAAGTTTTTTAAATGCCTTGAAACGTTTTATCGCGCACCGTGGAAGGCCGAGTAAATTATTTTCGGATAATGCTACTAATTTTAAAGGCGCGAACAATCAGCTACGGGATATTTATAATTTTTTGTCTAACTCTAGCGATGAAATCGAGAGATCATTATCAAAACTATCAATTCAATGGGGGTACATTCCGCCAAGGGCGCCGCACTTTGGAGGCCTTTGGGAAGCCGGGATAAAATCTGTGAAATATCATTTGAAACGAGTAGCAAGTAACTCCTTATTAACATATGAGGAATTTAATACCGTTTTGTGTCAGATTGAATCTTGTTTAAATTCTAGACATCTTACCCCATTGTCAAATGATCCAAATGACCTAAACTCCCTCAGTCCCGGTCACTTTCTTGTTGGTGAAAGCTTAGCAGCAATTCCAGAACAAGATCTACAAAATATTTCAGTCAACAGGCTGAATAACTATCAAAAATTATCCTTGCTAATACAATTTTTTTGGTCGAGGTGGCGAATGGAATACCTGGCTCAGCTCCAAGGCAGAACGAAGTGGACCAGAGGACCTAATTCGCAGCTAAAACCAGACGATATGGTGGTCTTGAAGGAAGACAACCTACCGCCATGTGTGTGGAAACTCGGACGTGTAATTGCAGTCCATCCAGGAGCTGACGGGAGAGTACGTGTGGCAACTCTCAAAACATCGCATGGAACTACTCAGAGGGCGATTTCAAAGCTTTGTCTATTGCCAATAGACGATAACGAGGAGCTGAAGATGTCGACACCCCCACCCAACGGACCAGACGCTGTGTAAGCGCAAAATGAAAAAAAAAAAAAGAGGCTTGTGCATTATGATAAAAACTATAAGTGCATAAAACAGGATAAATCAATAAATAGTATTAAAAAAAAAAACAATATAAAAATTTGTACGTTGAAAGTAAAAAAAGCAATAACAATTTTACCATGAACAGTATCAAAATTTTCTTGTGCGTGGAAGGTGAATAACCGTAAAACTTGTGCATAAAAGTAACCAAAAAGGACAAAAGGAAGATATAATAATAAATTAAAAGTAAAAATCAGTGTACAAAATGCGGATAAATGTGGAGCAATAAAATCTTGAGTGTGGTAGGGAGTGATATAAAAAATAATAAAACAAAAAGGATTGTAGATCCACATATTAAAAAAAAAAGATAAAAACACTTAATGAACGCTTATAAACCAACATAGCCTGCTGGCTAGAATTGCAAACTGCATATGTAGATATATCTGGAAAGACATTGTAATAATTCCAAATGTGGCAATGAACTATGGAAGGAAGGATGATTTATCTTTATTTAATTTTTTCCCAAGGAAGGAAGGAAGGATGACCAGGAAACCTGCCACGATATGTTGTGCTGTCTATATCATATGTTTATATGTAATTAATGTTATGGTTTCTGTTTGTTTTTAGAAAAATGTAGTTTGTTTTTGGAATTGTCTTAACAGCCGTTGTGTCCAACATTTTCGGATGATTAATCCGAGTGAAGCTGAGCCTAGCGCCTTGCGCCGCTAAGCTAAGGTATGTTAGAAAAATGCTCCATTTTAGCTGTGTCCAACAACTTGATCGTAGCGCTCGGTGTGTAGCCCCATTTGCTTTCGTACACCAAAAAATGACGTCAAGTTAGGAACTTTACATGTTAAATTAATACCGAAACGTTAATTAATTTTATTTATTATTAATACAGATATTTTATTTTAAATAGTGTAATACATAAACCGACATTTTACATTTTTAAAACAAACGTATTTAATATGTTAAAAATAAGGTGTTAATTGACTTACTGTTTTGTTTACGTGCGTTTGAAGTTTGACATTAGAATCAGTTGAAATTTTGTATTCAAAATGGACAAGGCGAAGCGTTCGAAAAATTTTACGCCAAACGAAAAAATGAGACTTGTAGACCTAGTTACCTCGTCGCAGGTCATTTTGTCGAAAGCGACAGGTGGCCCATACGCTTGTAAAATCAAAAGAAGCTGCTTGGAATGACATTGTCCTTGACAAGTGCTAATTATATTCCACATATTATTACAAAAATGACACTCGAATAAGTCAAAACTTTACCTTTCGCTTGTGTAAGTTAAATTATCTTCTACTTGGCTCAAAACATATAAAAAACACGCTTTTGTCATCCTAAAGCGGTTATTAAAATCGCCGTCATTTAATACTTCCATAAAATTTATATCGGCATCTTGCCGCCGCCTATATAATCCAATATTATCGTCAAGCATATCTGCCCATTCAACCATATTCACTATATTCAATATAGGATTCATATTTCAAATTGAAAAACCAAATAAAAAAGCCGACAAAATAGTGAACTAATGACAGATAATTACGATAATTAATTGACATTGACAGCTCGATTGTTTTCGCGGATTTTTGTTCGCTCTGTTGTCAGTTTTTATAAGTAGGTCTTCCTTAGCAACTTTAATCCACCCGGCTACCTTCCTTACATTTGAGTGTGGTGGGACGATCATTGTGTTTCGACACAGCATATTTGGGCATTTGAGCAGGGCTGAGCGGAGATCTCGGCTGAGCATAGGTTGGATACAACGGCTGTATGAGACCACTTTTCTGTTCCATACAAATACTGTAAACAATAGGGGCGCTAGACTCCGATCGTCACTTCGGTTTCGGGAGATAGTAATAACTCAGAAGTTTCTTGGATAATGAATGATTATTTATTTTTCAGACGGTTTTTATACTAATCTGTGTTAAAGGAAAACGTAAATATGTTATTCATTTTGCCACCTGTTGTTTATCTGGATGACCGCAGGTGTTCAGTTTCGTGAATAACAAACTTGTTTTGACACGAAGGGTTTTTTCTTGCATGGGTTGACGTCATTTCGCACCTGTTGTTTATCTTAATTACTCCAGGTGTTTGAGGCAGGTGTCCTGTGTGCTCTATTTCGTTTGAATAACGAACTGGTTTGGACATGCGTATTGTTTTCTTGCCTGAGTTGACCTGATTTCTCCAGGCAGATGAACGCACCTGCTTAAAATGCATCAATATAATGTAGGCGTTTTTGTTGCTAAGTGTTTAGTTCTTGAATAACACGTGCGGCTGCCAGCTGGGATTTTTCACGTAAACGAGCTAGTTTAGACACGAAGTGTTTTTCTTGCATGGGTTGACCTCAATTCACACCTGTTGTTTGTGATAATGCGAGGTATTTTGGTTTTTAAATAACACTTGCAGTTTTTTCATGTAACATTTCACAAGAATTGACTTGTCAATAAGTTGATTACTGTTCTCTTGTAGGCAGTAATATTCTGAAGGAACAGGTGTGACGACCAGCTGCAAAAGTTTCACGTAAACAAGATCTAATGCATCAATGCGTCTGTTACATTCTCCTCCCGGTGTAATGTTTGATTGCACCTAGCTAGTTCGTCGGACGCATTCTTGATGTAGGTATCTTGGTTTGTTATGTGTCCTTGTGAAGAGGAGGGGGAGATGACTCAGCAGGTGTAGGAGCTGGTAAGATGACAGCGATTTTAACGGCTGGTCTTAGGTACACCCCGGAACTAGTCTGGATTCGAGCGGTTCTAACTTGTCCGTCGGCTGCGGTTATCGCCTTGATGACGCGGCCGCAAGGCCAATGATTCCGAGGTAGTGCAGGATCCATGATGATTACCAAGTCATCCTTTTTTATGGGTGTGACAGGGTGGTGCCATTTTTGTCGGGCCGCTAAGGTGGGAAGGTATTGTTATTATTGAAGCCATTGTTGCCAAAACATGTCCGCCAGTCGTTGGCCGACACGCCACTGTCAGCGGAGACATATTTCTTCGTCCCCTTTTTCGTACATGGACAAGAGAGAGCGTCTTCCAGCCGACCCCAGAAGAAAATGGTTAGGTGTCAGAGATTCTTCATCGCGAGGATTCATTGATATATGGGTGAGTGGTCTGTTGTTCACTAAGAATTCAGCTTCGATTAGGGTAGTCAGGAGAGTTTCCTCTTTAGGTGCTCGTTCTTTGAGCGTGGCGTTTAGTGCTCGTTTCACCGATCGTACCAGTCTTTCCCATACTCCTCCCATGTGCGGCGTCATTGGTGGTATAATCTCTATTCGATGCCCTGAGTGGTCAGGGCATCAAGCATTTTAACGTCTTGACTTAGTAATTTCAAGGCATTTCTCATCTTGGCTTCGGTCCCATGGAAATTAGTCCCGTTGCCTGGGTACATGGTTACGGGCTGTCCCATTCGTGCTGTCATTCGTTGTATGGCCATAATGGCAGAATCGGTGGTTAGAGAAGAAACGAGTTCTAGGTGGACAGCGCGTATCGAGAAGCAAGTGAAGATTGCGGCGTAGCGTTTTTCTCGATGTCTGCCAACTGTGATAGTCATGGGTCCGAAATGGTCTAGCCCGCAGTGTGTAAAGGGGCGTGTGTGGTGTATCAGTCAATTTAGCGGCAATGTTCCCATTAGGGGTTGACATAAGACTGATGTAGTGGGGCCTCACTTCTAGTGTTCGTTCGTTGGGTGTTTGGATCCCGTGTACCAAGGTCGGCGAGATTTGGCGTAGTTGACACCCATCTTCAGTCTTGTATGTTGGTCATCTCATCTATTTTGCCCAGTCTGTTTGCCACAAAGGTGGAGTAAATGTGTGGATCGGTGCGCAGCAAACACAATACGGTTGTTGAATCTATCCAGAAATGGACTTGGGTTATCAGGGCATGGCTTTCCTTTTACATGGTTCGGGCGGGTCTTGCTGAGACGAGTGCGGCATGTTATTGAGGCAGCGTCTTGGGATAGTGATTGTGTATGTGTTTTGCAGGTTCATCCAATTTGTCCACTTCTGGATATGTTCAGGGACACTGGGTTTGTCACAGCTCACGTTCGAGTGCCACACGGCTTGAAGTAGTATTTTGGGCCGAATCGTAAGGCAGGAAATAAAGCCGGGTTGATCTCCTATTCGTGGGTCGTATTGCCTCTTCGTGGGTTGTATTAACTTTTCCTAGATTCTGAGGTTTTATTGGCGGTTAGCAAAGCCAATTGATGCACGGCATTGCTATAGAATTACGTGTCTGTCTCGTGACTTAAGTGCCACTAGAGCGTTTTCATCTTGGAGTCAGTTCCATGAAATTTTATCCCTTAATATGGAAACGAGCTCCTACCGTCTGAGGAGAGTACCGATGTTCTGGAAGGACTTGCTTGCCTTGGCTGCTCCGATGAGGACCACCGTTATTCTGGCAGTGGTACTGCTGGGGAGGGCTTGCTCGCCTTGGCTGCAGTGATGAGGAGCACCGCTATTCTGGCAGTGGCACTGCTGGGGGCAAGGCTTGCTCGCCTTGGCTGCGGTGATGAGGAGCACCACTATTCTGGTAGTGGCACTGCTGGAATTGAAATTAGAAGATGGAATTAGCCTTGCTGGCCTTCGGTTGAGTAGCGTATCTCGTTGAAAACTTGTTGGGAGGCGGGCTAGTTGATGCCATTACTTGATTTGCGTATCTTGTCGCAAACAAATTGGGGGGCTGGCTATTTGTTGCCATTGCTTGAGTTGCGTATCTCGTCGCAAACAAGTTAGGAGGCGGGCTAGCTGATGCCATTACTCGAGTTGCGTATCTTGTCGCAAACAAGTTGGGGGGCGGGCTAGTTGCTGCCGTTACTTGAATAAACAATAAGAAGGAATAACTTATCATGAAAGTGAGATGGCAGGACGCGGCTCAGGCTCGTATGGGACTGCAAATTCAGGCAGGTTGGTGATCAGCTTGGCGTGGAGTTGCAGTGCGCAGGGCCGCGAATGGGTCAGCAATCCGCTTTGCGTGTCAGGCCAGCTGTTGTACTCTCTGAGAGGGCTTGCTTCTGACAATGTGGAGTGCTTCTACTATCGCGGAGGTGATCTAGGCCAGTGGATCTATGTTTCGATGAGTTCATCCAGTGTGAGTACGATCTTGGCTTTTAGTATATCCGGGACTAGCATTAAGGGTCGGGCCGATTGCTGCAAGCTCGGGAATTCTCTGGCTGGCTGCCACAGGGTATCGAGTATCCATATATGCGGATTACTGCATATCTAGTAGCTGCATATATTGCTGTTGCATGAGTGGTAGCTGTATATTTTGTTGCTGCTCAGTTTATTGCCGCATGTCTCATTGTTGCATTTGTGGAAGCTGCATATCTTGTTGCTGCTGGGTTCGTTGCTGCATATCTGGTGGCTGAATATCTCGTTGCTGTATGTCTGTTGCTGCATATCTCGTCGCTGCATGTATGGTAACTGCATAACTCGTCGCTGATCAGTTTGTTGCTGCATGTCTCGTTGCTCCATGTATGAAAGCTGCATATCTCGTTGCTGCCAATTTGTTGCTAGACGTCTATTAGCTGCATGTCTCATTGTTGCATGTGTGGAAGCTGTATATCTTGTTGCTGTTGGGTTCGTTGCTGCGTATCTGGTAGCTGCATATCTTGGTGCTGCTCAGTTTGTTGTTGCATTTCTCGTTGCTGCATGTGGTAGCTGCATATCTCGTTGCTGCTCAGTTTGTTGCTGCATATCTCGTTGCGCCTCAGTTTATTGCTGCATGTCTCCTTGCTGCATGTGTGGAAGTTGCATATCTTGTTGCTGCTGGGTTCGTTGCTGCATGTCTGTTAGCTACATATCTCGTTGCTGCTCAGTTTGTTGCTGCATACCTCGTTGCGGTATATGTGGTAGCTGCATATCTCGTTGCTGCTAGGTTTGTTGTTGCATGTCTGTTAGCTGCATATCTCGTTGCTGCTCAGTTTGTTGCTGCATATCGTGTTGCGGTATATGTGGTAGCTGCATATCTCGTTGCTGCTGGGTTCGTTGATGCATGTCTGTGAGCTGCTCAGTGTTTTGTTGCATATCTCGTTGCAGCATATGTGGTAGCTGCATATCTCGTTGCTGCTGGGTTCGTTGTTGCATGTCTGTTAGCTGCATATCTCGTTGCTGCTCAGTTTGTTGCTGCATATCGTGTTGCGGTATATGTGGTAGCTGCATATCTCGTTGCTGCTGGGTTCGTTGATGTATGTCTGTGAGCTGCTCAGTGTTTTGTTGCATATCTCGTTGCAGTGTATGTGGTAGCTGCATATCTCGTTGCTGCTGGGTTCGTTGTTGCATGTCTGTTAGCTGCTCAGTGTTTTGTTGCATATATTGTTGCTGCTCAGTTTGTTGCTGCATGACTCGTTGCTGCATGTCTGGTAGCTGCATATTTCGTTGCGGCTGGGTTCGTTGCTGCATGTCTGTTAGCAGTATATCTCGTTGCGGCTGGGTTCGCTGCTGCATTTCTGTGAGCTGCTCAGTGTTTTGTTGCATATCTCGTTGTGGTATATGTGGTAGCTGCATATCTCGTTGCTGTTGGGTTCGTTGTCATCTTTATCAGCCTCCTGTAGATCTTTGATGGTGGAGGCGTAGGCTTAAGGTAGCATCTGGATCGGCGGTAGGTATAGATGCATCTGAGTTTGCGAGGCAGGGCCGTGATGTCTCGGTTGAAGCCAGGATTTTACGGCCGCTGCGTGTGATGCCATCTCCACTGGGAAAGATTTGATGACGTGGGATCCTGGATCGGAAGGACCAATTTGTATGAGACCACTTTTCTGTTCCATACAAATACTGTAAACAATAGGGGCGCTAGACTCCGATCGTCACTTCGGTTTCGGGAGATAGTAATAACTCAGAAGTTTCTTGGATAATGAATGATTATTTATTTTTCAGACGGTTTTTATACTAATCTGTGTTAAAGGAAAACGTAAATATGTTATTCATTTTGCCACCTGTTGTTTATCTGGATGACCGCAGGTGTTCAGTTTCGTGAATAACAAACTTGTTTGGACATGCGTATTGTTTTCTTGCCTGAGTTGACCTGATTTCTCCAGGCAGATGAACGCACCTGCTTAAAATGCATCAATATAATGTAGGCGTTTTTGTTGCTAAGTGTTTAGTTCTTGAATAACACGTGCGGCTGCCAGCTGGGATTTTTCACGTAAACGAGCTAGTTTAGACACGAAGTGTTTTTCTTGCATGGGTTGACCTCAATTCACACCTGTTGTTTGTGATAATGCGAGGTATTTTGGTTTTTAAATAACACTTGCAGTTTTTTCATGTAACATTTCACAAGAATTGACTTGTCAATAAGTTGATTACTGTTCTCTTGTAGGCAGTAATATTCTGAAGGAACAGGTGTGACGACCAGCTGCAAAAGTTTCACGTAAACAAGATCTAATGCATCAATGCGTCTGTTACAACGGCTGTTAGTGTGTTATGTTATTGAATAACTTTAAAATTAATTTAATGAATTTGAATTTGATTTTGAGCAAAGTCAATATTTAGTTTAGGCTCATAATTGGTTTGCATGATGTTGTTTGTATAGTTAGCAGAAAAATGGATTCGATATTTCATATTAAATATCTGCTCATTTTGAGGCGGAATATGTTCAGATTTAAACCCAGGACTCAAACCAATTATGGATATGGATTTGAGTTACCATTAAAGGTTGGATTGCGATCCAAAAGTTGTCTGATTTGTTCGTTAGATGTCGATAGAATCATTTTATTTTTATTTTTGTCCCTTTCTCACCCAACAAACGAGGGAAATATAGATGTACGAAATCCTTATAAAAAGGCTTGCATCAGTAAAATTAACTCACTTCTTTACGAAAACTTGCACAAAGAATTTAAAATACTACTGAATCCTTGTCCGTTGGGTGGGGAAAGTTATTGTCGTCAGTTATAAATGTCAAATCATAACAATAAAAAATCAAGAAATTAAATTATAAAAAAGTGCTTCATTTACAAAAAGTCAGTCCCAAGATTTCTCCTGAGTGAAGACCTAACAATTTTACAGTTACATGTGAATGAAATTTTAAATCATAAACTTTATAATTCCATATGAAATACATACTGCAACTTTACGTAAAACGTTAAAAAATGCCTTCGCTGAAATCATAATAGCGCCTATTACAGACATTTTTTAAAAAATCCTTCCGTAATCTATAAGTATATCTCTAATCAGATCCTTGTAAATGAATAAAACATACTTGAACGTATCTAGACTTTTGTTGTAATTTGTCCAAACTTTGTGATTTTTTTAATATTTTTCCGCCATACAAAATATTTTACGCGGCAAGTTGCGTTTTATTTCACTAATTCCACTAAAGCCGGCAGTTGTGAGGTGGGTTGTTTGGTATATTTAGGGTTGTGAGTTGTGAGCAGCAAGAATAAAGAATGTTAATAGGTATGCCAGATCGCTTGAAAGTTTGTTACAGTAAAGCTTGTATGTATACAAATACACTAGTTTTTTTTTGTATTCAAAAATACTTATTAGTTTAGATTTTACAGGCATTTAAACGTCATTTTACAACGCTCAGCAAGTCGCCAGAGGTGACAGTAGGTCAGTGTAGTGTTGGGTAGGACACGATATCAGGATGAGTTTGTATGAGGTACTCAAATATCGAAATGATGTGTTGAGGTGTCCCACCTCATTTGAGGTGAGGTGTTACAAAATATTTTTGCTTACTGGAGGGGGGGGGGGGGGTTCAGAGGTGTTGGTTTTCTAATAAATACCGGGGTGGCGGTACCCATACCCGCCTCCCGTGTCTGTTATTTTTGTAATACAAAAAATGGATATAAAAAAGGCCTACCCTCCCCCCCCCCCCTCTCAACCCCCTTCTACCCCCTCCCCCCTTCACCACTTCGGATCCCCTCCCTGCACCCCCCTCTGATACCCCCCCTGCACACCCCCTCTTATCTCTCCCCCTCCTCAGCAACCCCCTACATCTCATCTCAACACCGCCTCATCCTCCCTCCCTTGGGAGCTGTTGGGACTCTTGTGCGGTATTTACATAACATATAACAATAATTTAAAATAAAAATATATAAAAAAAAAATATTTTTTTGGAGCAGTTGAAACTCTTGTGCGGGATTCACATAACAATAGTTTACAATAAAAAATATTTTAAAAAAATATATAAAAACATTTTGGAGTGGTCGGGACTCTTGTGCAGTATTCACATAACAATAATTTATAATAAAAAAATATTTTATTGTTTTTTGAGCAGGCGGTACTGTTGTGCGGTATTCGCTTATCAATACATAATTTACAATAAAAAATATTTTGATTAAAAAAAAAATTAAGCAGTTGGGACTCTTGTGCTCATAAATTATCGTTATGTGTATTCATATAACAATAATTTACAATAAAAAATATTTAAAAAAATATTTTTTTTGGAGTAGTTGGGACTCTTGTGCTCATAAATTATTGTTTTGTGTATTCACATAACAATAATTTACAATAAAAAAATAATTAAAAAAAAAGAAATTGGAGCAGTTGGGACTCTTGTGCTCATAAATTATTGTTTTGTGTATTCACATAACAATAACTTACAATAAAAAAATATAAAAAAATAAAAATAAAATTTGGAGAAGTTGGGACTTTTGTGCTCATAAATTATTGTTATGTGTATTCGCATAACAATAATTTACAATAAAAAAATATTTCAAAAAAACAAATTTTTTGGAGCAGCAATTATCTTGTGCGGTATTCACTTAACAATAATTTAGAATAAAAAAATAAAAATTTCGGAGCACTTGGGGCGCTTCTGCGGTATTCACAATATATGAATGGCTTACCCCATCACCACCTCACGGTTCTAATACAAAAATGTCATACAATATACAAACACTTCACGCCTCACCACCTCATACATTTGTCCCAAACTGCGTGACATGACATGTAGTTTAATACACATCAACCACCTCACACCTCACCTCATATTTGTCCAATTAGTGACAACGTGACATGACATGTAGTCCAATACACCAACCCTCACACCTCACCTCATATTTGTCCCGTACATGACATGAATGTAGTCCAACAAAACAAACCATCTCACACCTCATATTTGTCCCTCCTTCATATTTGTCCCCCTTCATATTTGTAGTAATACAAAGAAAAAGAGTTGGTACAAATACATATTGTGAGGTGGGGGGACATTTTACGTGTTTGTATGGGACATTTGAGGTGCCTCTTGTATGAGGTACTCAACACTAGGTCAGTGGATGGTCAGTGGCTAAGGAGCTTGCGCAGTATTTTGTTTTGTTTTCATCCGCGCATTACGTTAATAGTGTTAATTAGTTAGTTTATGGTGTTAATATTCGATTAATGAAATGGATGAAGGATTCGAAAAAGGGCAATCGGATAATCTGCCTAAAATAGATGCACTAATGGTTGCCCACTATTTATCAACAAATAGTGATTTCGTTGCCGCCGAAATGAGAGGAATAAAAATGCAAAGGTAAGTTAACTTTTCTTGCTATTTAGAAAATAATTTATCTGTTCTAAATTGTTTTATTTAAACAAAATACCCAACAAATGTCACTTTGCAACTCAAATAGGCAGAAGTACCAAACCTTTTAAGCTTTACGTTATAGACAACAAACGTGTGTTAAAGTTTTATTTCTGTAGATACGAATGTACATATCGTCGCTGTGCATGCAAAATCCGCTATGTTAAAAAACGTAACTTTTCAGGAGAAGGAAAAAACTGATTTATTTAACAATGGCTCGCATTTTTTACAATCCAAATAAACAGAAAATTAGATCTTTACGTCGGATTTTGTATAAATGATATTTTACTATTAAATATTTAATACTTTAGTAGTAATATTTGTTTTTGTGAATAAATGACACATAGCTGATTTTGTATGGGTCTTTAAATCCGCTTTGTGTTAGAGGCAGCATATAGCGGATTTTTATGTACGTATATTTTAGACATAATGGATTTTGCATTTAGTTAGAAATGATATTAATTCTTTATTTGCGTATAATTTAAATGCACTAAGGGAACGTACCCATACTACGTGACCAACTTTTTGCAATTTTTAACCCCCCCCCCCCCCCCGGTGACCAAAATCCTAAGCAACCCGCCGCTCATTTGTATGGAGCGTGACATTTTGAAGACCCCCCCCCCCCCCTAAACGTGTCACGTAGTATGGGTACGTTCCCTAACGTATGCGTAAAGCATTTTTAACAAACCAATAGCCTATTTCTAACGAATCTTTATCTTTCCCAGCTGAAAGTTTACTTTTAAATTAGTAATTATCGAGTGAAGGTGAACTAAAAATATTTTTAGTAAGATGAAAAAACAAGTTTATTACACGTTAAATTTTATTTATTGAAATAATAAAATTAAGTAGTTAGTAGTATTATACCTATTACAAACTAAACATTATTGAGCAATAATACAATCATTTTAAATTAATCTCAACATTTTAACAAAACAAATTAACATTTTAGTTGCATAAATAAACAATGATAACGCCTGCTAGCAAATTAAACATTTGTCTTATAACTATTGAGATCGTTAAAATTTTATAAAATAAAAAGTACCTAAGTTATTAACAAAATCGGTATTTGAGATTATTATATTTTATTTATCAAAGGAAGATAAACAAGTAGAGAGTCATTAGTCATTAGTATTATACCTACTTATTACAAACCAAACAATATTCAGCAATAATACAATCATAATAAATACAACTTTAAACAAAATAAATAACATCTCAGTTATATAAATAAACGATGATAACGCCTGCTGGTCTAATAACTATTGAAATCTTTAAAATTTTATAAAGAGAAGAAACTACGTACGTAATCTACCAAAGCACTATTCGAGATTATTACATTTTATTTATTGAAAGAATAAAATCAAGTAGATTGTAGTAACTAGTATTATATCTATTACAAACCAAACGTTATTCAACATTAATACAATCATAATAATTACAACATTTTAACAAAACAAATAACATATCAGTTATGTAAATAAACAATGATAACTCCTGCTGGTCTAATAACTAATAACTATTGAGATCTGTAAAATTTTATAAAAATATAAGGTACATAATGTAATCTATCAAACCACTGTTCGAGATTATTACATTTTATTTATTGAAAGAATAAAATCAAGTAGATTGTAGTAACTAGTATTATATCTATTACAAACCAAACGTTATTCAACATTAATACAATCATAATAATTACAACATTTTAACAAAACAAATAACATATCAGTTATGTAAATAAACAATGATAACTCCTGCTGGTCTAATTACTAATTACTATTGAGATCTGTAAAATTTTATAAAAATATAAGGTACATAATGTAATCTATCAAACCACTAATCGAGATTATTACATTTTATTTATTGGAAGAATAAAATCAAGTAGATAGTAACTAGTATTATACTTATTACAAACCAAACATTATTGAACAATAATGCAATCACAATAATTACAACTTTTAAATAAAACAAATAACTTCTTAGTTATGTAAATAAACAATGATAACGCCTGCTATTAAACTGAACAATCTGAACATTAGTCTAATAACTATTGAGATCTTTAAAATATTATAAAAATAGAAGGTATGATAGTAATCAACAAAATCAGTGTATAAGATTATCGTAAAATGAATGATAATCTCGATGCATATATAACTTTAAGGATTGTAATTGCTCAAACTTAGACATATCATTTTTTTCTGTTCTGTGTATAATGGTTTTGGTGTTGTGTATAAATCTTGCTTCCTCCTTTGAGGCAGAAGTGTCCAGTTATCAATGTGTCGGAGTTTGTACATAACCTCACCCTGTTTGTACAGCAGCCCCCTGATCTGGTTAACTGTAGGATCTCCAACCTTTTTGCCTGGACGAATAGTGCAGTAATTACTGGGGAGTGTATCGTAAGCCTTAAAAAACTTTCATCAAGATACTTAATAACGTTAGGTTTGGAAGGTCTAGCTTTCTTCATTCGGTCCACTTAATCCGTTGGGGAGTATAATGGAGGAGTACAAAGCTTTTCCAATGTCGAGTGGACGCTATCCAACTTCATCATTGTGTGTCCTTTTTCTAATATGAGTTGCTCTATTTCTATATTCATATTCTTCGATATATCTGCCAGAGCACTGCTGAGGAATTTATTTTTGTTTTTGGTGAGCGCAGCCGTCCGATATCAAAGTAATTTTTTTGAATCCCTTTCTAATTTCTCCTTCCATAAAATCGATAATACAAGAAACAAACTCATTTGCTGAAACACCTCCATCGCCTTCATACCAAAAGTACAGACAAACATCTTTCGTGTTGTTTTTATGAATGGTAAAGTCGTGTTAATGAATTTTTGGCTTATAATATTGAGAGGATACTAAAAGTTTCGGACAAAGCTGTGTGCTCTGAAGGTCCATTGTTACTACTAAATGTTGATCAGAGCAGGATGCATTAGCCAGCTTCTTTGCATCTCTTGCCTCATTTTTCTTATTAATGTGAATTTGGTATTCTTCTTCACTTAGATTTCCCTGTTTGTGGGACACGCATGTGTCTCATTGATCCTTGCGTGGTTTAAATATAGATATTTTGTTACTTTCTAAAATATCACAGAATTTCTTTCTTTGGACGCAAGTTATTCCGTTTTCTGAAGACCACGACTTGTAAATTTTATGCATTTCTGTTTTAGATTTAAAAGAATCCTCCACGTATGTTCTTAAACTAGTCGAGCGGCAATAATGACTCAAAACTTTAGGCAATAGGTCCAACCGTTTTTTAACGGAATCTAACCTCAAAGACTGAGGAACTCTGATCTTTTGTTTCCCAGCTGTTTGAGTCTCATCTTCGTTATCAATCTGTGTTGATGATATCCATTGAGCAAACGTATCTTTCGTAATACATAATGTGGCGTTGAAAAACTCTGTGCAAACTCTAACTTTTTCAACAATAAGCTTGGGTAAGGAGCAGTCGACCCCAATTTTGCGCTTCCAAGCACTTCTACCTTTTAATTGCTGTCGCCGTTGTCGCCTCTTGAGTACTCTTCGGATATTTACAAGTCCGAAAATATAGGCTTTCTCAGCTTCCCATGTTGACAAGCTCCAGAAATAGTTAAACACGTTTAGACGAGCTTGTTCATTAACCAATCCGCATAGAAAAGATCTATTGGATAAATTCAAGCCATGATGATTGCATGGTGTTTCTTTTATTTTTCTTTGAGCCCTTTTAACGTAAATTGTACGTCCACTTACTCGTTTAATACCGCTATATTTTTTCCCCAGGATTCGTAAATTTTTATTCAATTTTCGTTTGTTCTTTATGTTCGGTACATTAGTCAACAGATCGTCTTCAGAATTAGAGTTAGCATCAGAGTTAGATTCAAAATAAACCTATGATTATTTGTGCCCAGTTGATCCTCATCACATTTTTCGTGAGAATTTGAAAGTGCAACTCGTTCAAACAGTCCCGTTTCAGGGTTGAGTATGCTGTCAGCCAGAGGCGTAGCGTGGGGGGGGCGGCCCGCCCCGGGCGGCACTTTTAAGGGGGGCGGCAAATTTTCACAATAAATAATAACATTATCTTGAAAAAATTTAAACCATTTCAAATCATTATTTGAACATGTTCTACGATCCTTTCGTTTACGAATCCAACTCTTTTCTTAATTCATCAAAAATATCAATAACAATATTTTTTTAAGCTGCAAATTTCGCAATTCGTAGGAAATCCGTACGCATATTATGAGAGTAATACTAATTAAAGCTGATAACTCGCAAACACTCTTAATTAAAATCAGAATTGTGTTCAAAATGTATTAACGACTGAATTTCAGTTGTGTATTCATCTGCTGATACATTTCGAAAGAGACCATTATTTTATTCGAAGTGCAGTTATAAAATTCTAGTTGTAGATTATGTATGTGCTGCCAGAAGCAAAGAGAAACCATTTTCATTTTCAGGGTGTTGTTTTAATTCGGCAAATACAGATTTAATTTGACCCGTCTAATCACAGGAGACGCAAGTTATCCCACACATTTAATTTTAAAATAAATTGTGAAATTATGTCAAACACGTTTAATTTAAAATAAATATGTGATTGCAATAAAAAAAGTTAAGATACAGTTTGATAACATTTTTATAACAGGAATCTGTATTTAAAATTTTAAGTTTATTCTATTTTAGGTACTTTAATTCGAATATTCGCAGGCGTGTATTTTTGAGCCAATTCACATTTCCAATATGAAAATTTTAATGTTTAGAAACAATAATGTTCTAATAAGCACGTCGAAAAAATAACTTTATCTAGATTTTAGAACAGTTTTGTTTTTATAAAAAGGAACATTGCATGGGACGAACCGGAAATTTTGTGCGCAAACATTGACAGGCAAAAGTTTATAGATATTTTTTTCTTATTATTCGAAGGGTTAAACCAGTTTTCAGGATGTAAAATTCCATTTGAGAATTCATCTGCTGACACAATTCAAAGGAAAACATTATTTTATTCGAAGTACAGTTATTAAATTCTAGTTGCAGACTCTGTATGTGCTGCCAGAATCAAAGAAAACCATATTCGTGTTCTGAGTGTACTTTAAATTCACCGCATACAGATTTAATTCAAACCAATTTTGTGTTGAGAATGTAAATTTCCAGTTGTGGATACATCTGTTGACTCATTGCGATGGAAAACATCCTCTTATTCGAAGTTCAGTTATCGTATTCTATTTGCAGACTATGTATGTGCTGCCAGAATCAAAGAAAAGCCATTTTAATGTTCTGAGTGTAGTTTTAATTCACCGAATACAAACTGGTTTTGTGTTCAGAATACAACGATAAATTAAATAACGAGTTGCAGATTCATCCTGCATCGAGTAAAGTTTCATATTTGAGTTATATAATGCTGTAAAATTGTGAGAAATTGATTGTTGCGTGTGTAAGGGGACTCTAACGCAGTATCAATCAATCAACTTTTGAGTAGAATTTATAAACATGATTTTCGTTGAAAAAATACTCGTCAAATGTGATTATTAAAAAAATCCGGCTCGTTTATAAATAGGTCGTAATAAAAAAATAGGATTTCCATATACAACCCTCCCCCCCCCCTCGCTTGAGGTCCCAAATAAGGAGGCGGCGAAATTTTCCTCCACCCCGATGTTCTGAGTGTAGGTTTAATTCACCACAAACAGATTTAATTTAAATCAGTTTTGTGTTCAGAATGTAAATGCCGGCAGAATCAAAAAAAAAACCTTTTCATGTTTTGAGTGTAGTTTTAATTCACCGCGTACAGATTTAATTAAAACCAGTTTTATGTTTATGGAAAAACCATTTTCATGTTCTAAGTATAGCTTTAATTCACCACATACAGATGTAATTAAAACCAGTTTTGTGTTCAGAATATATGTGCCGCTAGAATCAAAGAAAAACCATTTTTATGTTCTGAGTGTAGTTTTGATACACCGAATATTTATTTTAATTTAAACCAGTTTTGTGTTATCAATATATCAATAAGTTGCCGATTCATCGTGTACCGAGTAAAGCTTTGCATTCCATACGTATGCGCGATGAAGTAGCGATATTCTTTTACAAGCATGCAATTCTCTGAGAGCAGTTATATACAGTTTATACTCGGCACATAGGATTATAAGAATAGGCATAAAAAATAGGATATCCCCCCCCCCCCCCCCCGGTCATCGTTTGAAAATCTGCGGAAAAAGTACCTGTAGAAGTTAAGGGGGGGGCGGCAAAATTTTCCTCTGCCCCGGGCGGCCGAAACCCACGCTACGCCACTGCTGTCAGCATCATTATTCATGGTCAAGATTACAACTGGGGATACATTCCCCACGTCTTTCTCCAAAACTGTTTCAGAAATAATGTCCAAATGAATAAATTATTGTGCGCTGAGTGCAGGTGCACTGTAATGTAATTTCACACTGTTTTAAAAGCTTAAATATTATTTTTTGATGAATGTAAATAATCCGCTGGCACGTGCACCAAGACTGAATATCATAACAAGACTGCCCAACTGTCCACTGTCCAGTCACGTGACTTGTAATATGTGCGTTCTGAACCAAGATGTGCAAAATCCAGTGCAAAATCCGCCATGTGTCATTAACTGGCGCAATATTAAGTGTTTTACTTTACTTCAAAATGCGATATGTGAAAGAATCTTCATAGAGTATTTTGAAAGCCATTTTTTAAGCGAAAATACATAGCTGAATTTGCAGTTTTCCAAACTAGCTATAATTTTAGAAAACGCGTTTTACAGGCCTATCCGCCATGTCTCGTTCTATCACCAAGCGTAAAAAACCGATTTTGCAAAAAAAACGTAGGTCGGATTTTGCAGGCGCAACGACGATATGTGAATATAGGTAGGTACACACCTCTTCTTAGTAAATTTTACTAAATACATACATTGATTTATTAGTTTTATTACAAATGTAGTGGGTTGAACTGATGTACTAAACCTTTTTTAATTTGATTTGTCTTATTAATAAAATACGTAAGGCCGTGTTATTTATTTTTATTTGTAACTTATTCCAGTTCGGCAAGAGACAGCTATGGTGATGATGCTATTGGTTATGTACAAGTAATACGAGTAAGTGATGTGTACGATCAAATGTAGAATTACTACCTAATTCTAATGAAACGTAAGACGACACCGTGCCGATATCGCGGGCGGACCGAGCGAGTGTTGTGAAATGACGTCACACCATCGCACGTTTACTTCTATGAATCGGAAACTAATTGACGTATCGAAGTAATTCTTTCACTTGTATTTTTTATTTATTTTTGACAGACAATATGGAGATCTAATAATCAAAAATAGTTATCATTCTTCATTGGAAGCGAGCGCATGTTTATTTTGTTTCGATTTCGTCCGCAGCAACGAAAATATTATCGAAGTCATTTGTAGAACAAACTAATGGGGAGACAGGTGTAATACAATCAACCTGCCAAAGGAATTAAATAATTTATTTTTAGATAATTAATAGGTAATTTAGATTCTTTCTTACCGTTTCTAATTTTTAAACTTCATTGAAATCGTGCGTATCTCATAAAAGTGAGACCGAACCAACCAATGGCGAAAATAATAACTATGTCCACATACCTAATTTCGAGGGAGAATTCTATTGGTTAAGTAACTCTTTATCCATTCAAATAGTTTACCCTCTATTCCCATTTTACTAAGTTTGTGAGAATAATTTCATAGTTAACTTTGTCAAACGCTTTGACAAAGTCTGTATATATTGAATCTACTTGGGTTTTATTTTCAAGTGAGCATGCAATAAATTGTTCGTACAAGGAAAGATTTGTTAGGGTGGATCTGCCCGACATAAAGCCATGTTGGTTAGGTACAATGATGTTATTAATATGTATGGAGATTCTGTCAAGGATAAGTTTTTCAAACAGTTTGGGGATAGTTGAGAGCATGCAAATGGGTCGGTAATTAGTGACATCATGAATATCACCCTTTTTAAATGCAGGTGTGAGATAACAGTTTTTCCATAAATCGGGGAAGCAGCCAGAATTAAGTGATTGGTTAAATATTTGACATAGTGACTTGGCTAGTATCGATACCTACACAGTTAATTAGAAAAACAGTACTAACTTTGTCAGGACCCGCTTTTTTTTGTCGAGTGATTTTATTTTGCGTATAACATCCGGAACATTTATATGTAAAGCGGGAATGTGGACCGATTTCTTTGGATGAAAGGATGGAAGTTGAACATTAGGGATATCCTTATCGTACACATTTTTGAAGAAGTCGGCAAAGAAATTAACGATGTCGTTAGTATCACTGCTGCTTTTCCCTTCGAAACACATGTGAGTAGGTATGCTGGGTTTATTTTTTCTTAGTGAGTTTATGTGTGTAAAAAAGTTTTTGGTATCAGAAGAAAAAGACTTTTCTGTGTTAAGTATGTATGTTTGATATAATTTTCTGGCGAGTATTTTGCAGTCGGTTCTATATTTATGAAATATTTTGTAGTCTGAGATAGAGTTGCTCTCTTTGAAGTTTTTGTGCCAGATTTTTTTGTTTTTTGTTAATTGCTTTAAGTCATTATTAAACCATTTGGGGAACTTTGATGGTATTACTTGAATAGAAGGTACGTATTTTACGATAGCCATGTTGATGATGGAGTAAAAAGATTCTAGGTTATGATTAACATTTGTGTTTCTGTCAAAAAAGGACCAATCTGCATTTTCTAAGTATTTTATTATCAGTGGATAATCTGCTTTGGCAAAATTATAAGAACAATTGGGAAAAGTGTTAGAGTGAGTATTAAGAAAGTTGTTCATAATGGTAATGTTTAAGGGAGGATGGTGGGAATCTATGGATTTACTTAGTTTTACTGAAGGATCACAACTAAATGCAAGGTCTAATAGGTGGTGATTAGAATTATATACATTATTTATTTGTTTAAGACCAAGGAAATTAGAGATATTTATAATTTCACGAGCATTAGCAGATATGGTAGCATGAATTGTTGGATTATTAGTTATGGTAACCCAGTCTATATTGTTTGGAATATTGTAGTCACCGGTTAGCAGCATTCTAGCTTCCGGATATTTGAGCTTGATGGCCTCTATGTCTTCAATGTTGTTTTCATAAACTTGTGAATTTGATCCGGATGGAATGTAAACACAACCAAGAATAATTTTTCCTAGGTTCGTCTTGAGTAGTACGTAAAGTTGTTCTATATTTTTGTGTTTGCATTTTAATCTGGATGAAGTTATAGATTTTGTGACGGATATTATTACACCTCCTCCTCTTGATTTGGTGCTGGTAGTGGTACTTCTATCAAAGCGGTAGGTATTGAGAGAAATGAAGCCTAGTT
This sequence comes from Limnephilus marmoratus, assembly GCA_917880885.1. Taxonomy (NCBI): domain Eukaryota; kingdom Metazoa; phylum Arthropoda; class Insecta; order Trichoptera; family Limnephilidae; genus Limnephilus; species Limnephilus marmoratus. Next base: position 57,624,267 of record OU862906.1, read on the forward strand.
CTTCTGTATTAAAGGACGGATCCAACCAGCGCCGGATCTGCCATACGTTCAAAAACGTGCAAAAAACCTGGCGCCAACTCCGAAGGGGCGCCGTGAGAAAATAAATATTGTATTAAAAAATTTGTTATAATATTCCCTGAATCGCTTAAAAATTACCCATAGTACGAAATAATTATTACGCTCTAGCAACACTTTCCAAAGATACAGACTGCGCACGCATCTGGTTTGTATTCAACGGTTTACGAATTTATAGTCAGTTACAGATTTTTTTACAAATTCCATATATTTAGTTTAAATGTAAGATCTATTTTTCCATATATCTTTTACTGTCTTTTACGACGAATGGGTGCGATCCAAATTCAATAACCAATCACAGCGCCGTACTTTTATTCAAGATAATTCCAAAACACATAGTAAAAATTATTGTATCCAAAACTGCACAATATTAAAAACAACAAACACAATCAAATATTTAGGAGTCATTATCGATAAAAATTTGAAATGGAAGGAACAAATTTGTCAAGTTGTAAAAAAAATTAGAAAATTGATTTATATATTTTTAAGAATCAGAAATTTTTTATCTGTAAAAAACTTATATCTAATATATTACGCTTTGGTTCAATCAACTTTACAATATGCTATCATTAGCTGGGGATCAGCATACAAAACTAATCTTTCCCCAATTGAAGTTGTGCAGAGGCTAATAATTAAAATCATATTAAAAAAACCTTCTGACTACCCAACGGATCAATTATTTAAGGAATTTCAAGTACCATCTTTCAAAGATCTATACAATAGAAATGCATTGATTCAAATTATAAAAGAAAAAGAAAAATATCAATTTATAACTGAAAACCGTACTAGACATAAATATATTTTTTCATGCCCAAAATTAAACACTTCCTTTGCACAAAATTATTATACTTATCAAGGAAGACTTATTTTCAACCGATTACCGGATGAAATTAGAAAAATTAATGATAAAATCCAATTAATAAACACTGTAAAAAAATATTTTAAAGATAATCTCAAAAAAAAAAAAACAGTTTCCGACTAATCTAATCTACTTATAACTCAGTTTCCAAGTGATACTCCATTCTTCAAATAAGTTAAATTTTGTATTGTTTTTAGCAACTAATTACAATAATTCTGGACACATTATCCAAATAGTAAAATTGTTTTGATAGTAGATAAATACTTATAATTACATATCACCGAACTTACAACTTATTGTTTTTTACATTCACATTGTAATTTAAGAACTTAAATATAGCATTAAAAAATGTACACTACTCTTCCAGACACAAGCTAACGCTTCCATGGAAGAGTGGTATTAACATATTTGAATATGAACATGTAAGCAAATTAACACATCATCTAAATGTACATTATATTTTATATGCTATAATCAATAAACGTTTTGATATAAAAAAAAAAAAAAAAAAAAAAAAACAAACAAACCGACTGCGCCTTTAAAAATGCTTTTGTATGATTTAAGTCTCTAGGAGAAGGTAATTAAAGACCATTTTCTTATGAAATCTTCAGTAAATCCATTAGCATAAACATCGCACGGTTTGCAACAGTTAACAGTTTCATCATTGATTTGACAGTTAAAGTTCGTAAAATGTACCTATAATTAATTTCTATTAGATTTTTCATTTTACAGTCAGTAATAATCAGTGTAAGCGTCTTTCGTAAGCCGTTGATACCATAGATACGTCAGTGTTTAGTGTTTTGTATGGTGTTTGTTCGCTCAACACAGAACACAGGGGAAATGGAAACGCAAGGTACAAATTTGAGGTTATATTATTAGATTTATTATTAGATTTTTTAATTATTAACTAAATTTCTATTGGTTGTTAGAGGTTGTGGATTGTGGATTACAATGAATAGAACAATAATTAAAAAAAACTTTCAGGCTCGCAAAATCTAAAACGTAGAATTAAAGAGCATAATGACATAAAAAAACTCGTTTCCATTGGGAATTTTTTAATTCCAATTTCTCCAGCACCGATAAAAAATGATGTCCCGCGCAATGACGTTACAATGGTCCCGAGCACATCTAAACAGATATCTATCGCACAAATTCCTCCGGTCGAATTATTAGAAGATAAAAATAACGTTACTGATAGCAGTTTAAATTTAATTCTGTTTTCAGAGCTTGAATTGAAAGATCCCGGATGCTGGCCAAAGTTATCTCAAAATTCCATTAGTTTATTAGTTCAGGAAGGTCCTGTACAATTGAAAGGTTTTGATTTTCCTATTACGAAAAAGCGTAAATTTAATACTAAGTATTATTACAAGAAACTGCCTAATGAAGAAGAATTACATAGATCGTGGCTTATTTATTCGAAAACTTTAGATAGGGTTACACCCTTTATATGTCTTGATTTTATTTTATAAATTAGTGTAAAAAAAAAATTAAATTAAAAAAAAAAAAATTGAGGTGAACGAATTTTTAATCAAAATAAAAATGTAGGGGGGGGGGAGGGGGGCGCCATCGGTACCTACTGCACAGGGCGCTAGATTTCGTAGATCCGGCCCTGGATCCAACCAAGTTTCAGTCAGGAAATATATATGAAAGGGGTGGATTGGAATCGACGATCTTAGCCCATTAAGTTTGGTGCGGCAGCCTCTGATATTCTGATAATAACACATGATAGGTTTTAGTTTTTTGGATTAGTATTTACAATAGTAGGTTTATTATTTTTGTATTTGATTGTGAGTCCTGTTTCACCGTTTTGAGTTCTTTGGTCTAGGGTTAGTCGTAAATTGGCGAAATAGTTCCTTTGGGCTGGAGTTTGGTCGGAATAAATTTTAATACCAGGGTACTCAGTTATGTTGTTTTTTTCCTCAGTATGTCTATGGCTTGGGTGGGATTGTCAAGTATAACTTTTAGAGGTCTGGATTTGTCCGGTTTTTTGATCCCCAGGCGAAAGATCGTAATGTTGGCTTGTGTGATGGTTGGGTTAAGAGTTGTTAGTGTGGTTGATATTCTCGCCGTATCATCAGTTATTTTGTCGATTTGGGAACCGGCGCTTTCAGGAAAGTTGAATATAATTAAGTTTTTTGACCTTTTTTTCCTCTCCTCGAGCTCATCAGCAGCTCCACACATTGATAAGTTTGATGAATTTGGGGATTCATGTGATGAGTTTGGTTCTAACACTTTTGAAGAGACCATGTGTTCATAAGACTTAACCTGTCCCTCGAGGATTCCAACTTTGACACCAACGTCCAGCATTGTGCCAGAGAGGTTTGAAAGTTTGTTGAGTAATTTAGTCATCTGATCTTTAGTTAGTTTCAACCCTGGATCAGTAATGCTAGTGTATAATGTAGGTACTTATTTCTTCCTTCGCCTTATTTATGTACGAAAGTGCATCGGTAGCACTCATCTTAATAGTTTGTTATTTATTTATTACTTTGTAAAATATAGTGGTGTCAACCCTGTATCCTGTATCTGAGTTGCCTATGACGTTGTTTTGACGAAATATGTTTCTATGGTGCTCGGATGACAGTTGAGATTTTTAATTAAATTGTAAACATTTACCGGTTGACAGCTGCAACTATAATTACACAATATTACTTTTGATTTTGGTAATGTATTCGTAGTTAAAAATCACTAAAGAGACTCCTTAGATCAATGTACACTGTTAATTTTTGTGGAGCAAAAAATACGTGACCACTGTGACAATTATTATTTTTGTATGTATTGTGAATAAAACACTGCGCACTGCCGCATAATACTGTTCCAAAATTATTAAAATTCTGGGAATATATTTTAAATGCGCGTATGTAAATACCTATTGAAATGCAAACTGGCCATACCAGTAATAACTCGTTGAATTTTGGTCTCCGTCGGCCAGTGTGACCAGATTTCATTTTATGAATCTACTGCTTGTAGAGGTTAAAAACTACTAAATTCTACCAAAAGAGAACTAGAAAATACTAAAAATCTAGTAGGTACATTTTTTCGCTGTTGTGTTACAACGAAGAAGCATAATTATTGTCCTCTTGATTATAACGATAAAACAATAAAATGAACAAAGAAAACATCATAAATTAGAGAAATGTTTATTACTTAAAATTAAAATCTACAGAAATATACTTTTTTTTAAATTGTGGTCGAGTTATGGTTCTTCTTCATGATTATAACGATAAAACAATAAAATGAACAAAGAAAACACGATAAATTAGAGAAATGTTTATTACTTAAAATTAAAATCTACAGAAATATAGTTTTTTTTTTTTTTAATTGTGATCGAGTTATGGTTCTTCTTCTTTATGTTGGGTACTATGCGTAACTCGAAAGTATTAAAAAAAGTCTTAACAAGAGTAATCATTAAATTAACTAAAAATTACATAACACATATTAATATAAGTAATTTGCATAGGTACCGTCACATCCTTTCATATTTCTTATATGTTGTGATGTAGCCATGTGTTGCTTCAAAGACGCCACTCTACTTAGTACTTCACAGTTGCATGCTTTACAATGAGCACTCGTAGTGTTTACTTTAGATTTACATAACCAACTTTTGAATGAGGGATCTTGCTTCCATTCACCACGATATCCTTGTGTATATTTACGTTTCATTATAAAAAAATTCAAAACAGGAATTCCCACTAATCTATCACACTCTATGTTACGAAAAGAATGAAAATTAAAGACAAATCTACCTAATAATTTTTTTTCAATACATGTGGGATTCCCTCAACAGCTTTCCCTCTCGAATAATTAATATTAGAAAGAGATAGTTACAATCCATTCGACGAAAAGGGGAATACCCCGCGTTTTTCGACAGGCTTGCTATATGAAGGCAAAAAAGTGCCAGAATAGTTGAATAGCGTGAATTCTACCAAAATATACCAAACAATTTTTACCTACTAGATACTGTTACCGGTTCCTCGAAATCTACCAAAAAAGTAGAAAACTACTAAATCTGGTCACGTCTCCGAGCCGGAACATGCCAACTGATAGCCATATTTAATGACCATAATATGTGAAATGTGAACACCCAGGTACTTCCCTACCTTTCTCTACCTGATTTCCATCACTTCCCCATACCGTAATAGCCCTAACTCTTTTCATCACAGCTGTGTGGAATAATACAATTTATTTATAATACAATATTATTATGGCGAAATAAGTCATATTTTAACATTAATAAGATTAAAGCACTTTTCAACTCCAACAAATACGAGGAAAATAATTTCCCTCAGGGCCTGACAGCATTGAGATTGATGTTTGGAGGGTTTTATTGAGGTGAGGTCGTGAACAAGGGTCTTGACGAGACCAACTTAGTTTTAAAAGCATTATGGCAACCTAAGCGTTATATCAAAAATTTAAAACTGCCCGGCCTTTTGCAAGGAATTGCCATTTTTTGAGCTGTTGACGGGCAATATTCGCAAAACAGTGTTGGGTGACTACGCCAGTATTCCGGCCACGCCTAGTGGTCGGCCACCAATGACTTAAACTTTAATAAACTTGACACACGTCACGCTCTATACATCGAATACTTGAAATCGGCCACTATCCCGCGAACAAAAAAATGAAACTTCACATTCTTGCGTCTATTTTAGGTACCATTACAGTAGATACAAACATATTGACAGTGTAGTGGGCTACAATTTCGATCCTGGATTTTTCAAAAACTTGATTGAGAAAATTTTCGAACGGCAAGTAGAAGTTGAAATATTTATTTAGTACTATTTAAGTGTCATTTATCGGCAAAAACATGAACTAAATTAGCCATTTAGATCGATAAAACGGACATTTTCAATACGTTTAGGTTAAAACACGTGCGGCCGGCAAACTGGAACAATATTTTTTACGAAATCCAGTAGCCGGCCGAGGCGGCCGACTACTAGTGGCGTGTGGTATTTATATTTTTGTCTCTCTCGCTCTTATTAACACCAAATTTACTGAGATTTGACCTGTGATGTTAGTGAACATAGCAGTGCTATTTACGAGCCAGTGGTCGGCTGCCAGTTACCCATACCAAACCCACAAGTGTGGGGCCGACAACTAGCTGACGTGTTAAAGTTGCTGCACCATTAGTCGGCCATGCAGTATCTCAGTTCGTTTTCAGGTGGATATTTTTACTGAAATTTCACCTTTGATCATCGTAATGTTAACTATACCTACATGCAGATTATTTTTTTTAACAAAGGTGACTAAAACTAAAAAAAAAATTCATCCTATAGCTTTCAGAAAGCTCTTCCGAGCAGCAAGAAAGTGGAAAAAATAATGTTCGTAGGGCGATATTCCAGGCCCGCATCAAGGGAAGGGTAATGGTAAGACATTATTAAAGGGTAACTTTAACAATATCTGAAAATATTTTTATAAAAAAAAAACATTTTATATAGTTGGAATTTGTCATACACCAACTGACCATATTTAGTTTGACGTTTTTTCACATCAGCAATTTTTTTTAATATTATATTTATTTTGAATTTGGTATGTGAATTAATGCTTCAACTATCCAATAACTTCTTTACATATTTTTATTAAACATCATTGTCTATAGTTCAAATTTTTCGTAATATAACTGTCGACCATATTTCACATCAGTTTTTTTTTCTAAAAAATTAATTATATTTTCTCTTTTTAGGTTGTTTGTAATTATTAGTGCATATTTTTACGTATCTATGAACAACAAAACAAATTGTCTGAATACCGCACATTCAAATGGGCATAAAAAAACATAATCTCTGGCGGCCCTGTAGCAAAAACGGAGGCGTCTACTAATATCTACAGGAATTCCAAAAACTGAAAAAATCGAACTAATATCTATGAGAATCAAAGTGTTGACGAATATCTACAGCTCAAACTGTTGACTAATATCTATGACAACCAAAGTGTTGACGAATATCTACAGTACTGGCAGAGGTCGGATTTGCAATTATGTATAGCATATTGGAATAACGTAATATTGCGTATGCAGTTTAAAAAACTTAATTTATGTAAGTATGTATGTAAAAATCCCTGATATCGGACTATTGGACACATTTAGCTGATAAGTCCAACCTACGCTCTGTAAATATTAGTTCAACCTACGCTCTGTAGATATTAGTCAACACTCTGAAGTTCGTAGACATTACGTCGCTTTAGTTCGTTTTACTCCAACAGACCAAAACGTAAATCGTGAGAAACAGCGCTTTAAAGTTTTTTTTACGAAAAAGGCACATAAAATGAAATTAGCTAAATTGTAAGTCTACTATAATGTTTTAAAGTATTACAAATTGTTTTTTTGACAAAATCACATAATCTACTTTCATAATTTACTGGAAAATTATTCCTAACCATAATTTTTTTTTTTTAATTTTTTACCGTTCTAACTGAATTTTCAGCTTGTCCATTACACTGAGGGAATTTTACCGGTGAATTTAAAAATTCTATGTTATTCTCTTTAAGAAATTCTTTAAACTCTACACTAGAAAATGCTGTTCCATTATCCGAAACTATGCAATCAGGGTTACCAAAATTAGAGAAAATTCTTCTCAATTCCTTAATCGTGTTAAACGAATCCGCCCTTGGAACCTCTAAGCAATCGATCCACTTGGAAAAAACGTCACAAATTACAAGAAACATTTTTCCTGCTACCGGTCCGCAGTAGTCTACATGCACCCTACTCCAAGTTGCCCCAGGGTTCGGCCACACTGACAAATGACTCTTAGAAGGTGCCGGCCTCATAGCCGCGCAATCATCACATTTTAGAACCATTTTTTCAATGTCATTGTTCAGTGATGGCCACCAAAAATAAGCTTTTGCTAGGCCCTTCATTTTAACTATTCCTAAATGAGATCTGTGTAATAACTCTAGCACATGTTCTTGTAAGGAACTCGGAATGAAAATTCTATGTTGCCAGAAAAGGCAATCCTTGACTATGGACATTTCGTTTCTCTTAACCCAGAATCTCCACAGTACATCATCTCGACCAACTCGTTTTGGCCAGCCCTTACGCAAACACGTTAAAACTTCCTGAATAACCGTGTCTGTCTCTATAGCTGTGGAAATGAGCTTGATATCTATGTGCTCGCATTTATCTACATAACACACACAATCTGATCCATAATCATCTTCAAATTCTTCTTGAGAATTTTCTACCGGAAGCCGAAACTTTTCTCCATTCCTCATTTGCGGCGTCACTAAATTAATTGTCTCCTGAGAAGTTATCCCAAGATCGAAACATTCCATAAAATCTCTCCCCACAACTAATTCTGTTCCTTTTATTACTACAATAAAATTAATATTTTTGTTCCTACCCTTAAATTTCACATCAAAAATCGCCTTTCCTACGACTTTTAAACGATTATTTCCATAACCTGAAATAATCCGCTTGTCTTGTGACAAAATGATTGAACTAAAATGTCGTTTAAAAATACCCTCCGGCATCACACATAAAGATGCACCGGAATCAATCATTGCCGTAAACTTCTTGTTATTAATTTCAATTTCAGCAGTAATCGGACTAATTGACGCAACTAAAACTTTACTATCCCTGTGATTTTCAAAAATGGGATTTATAGGATTATTCTTGCAGAATTTCTGTAAATGCCCAACGCCCTTACATTTAAAACATTTCGCATTACGAAATTTACAATCAAACGATAGATGATCATTCCTTTTGCAAATAAAACACTGTTTTTTAACACTACCCACGGGTGATCTAAAATTCGTACCCGAATTTGATCCTAACCTATAAGCTGGTTTCGTGTTAAAACTACCCTTGGGGCTCATCGATCGTTCCCTACGCTGATCTCGCTTGAACCCATCGCTAGTAACTCGTTTTTTTACTAGGTTTACTTCTGATTTTACTGTATTAGCACTATCCAAAGTTGACATACTAACTGCAAGTCCTTCTATTTCATTAAACGACAACGTTTGCCCTTCTACGAAAATTTTCTCCTTCGCGCGTCCCGGTAACAACCCGATTGCAAACATGTCTATGAGGTTTTTTTCAAGCCTCGTTTCGAATTGACAATACGTTGCTAAAGAACGAAGTCTAACCGCGAAATCTCTTATCGTCTCGCCTTGTTGTTGCCTCGCTAAAAAAAAATTCTCCCGTTCTTTAAAAACTGAACGATTTTTGTTACAATGTTTGTCGAGAAGCGCTAAAAGTTTATCAAAAGATAAGTCCGTTACTTTACTTGGAAAACACAGATTAATTAGTAAGGTCAACGTTTCTGATTCTAGGAGATTCAATAAAAAAGCCCGTTTTTTCTCCACAGACGCTTTGTCATCATGGATCACGAAAAATTGCTCTATCCGAAGTCGAAACAACCCCCAGTCTCCGGAGAGATGGCAAAACGGTGGTATTCTACCCGATTCCATAACTCCCAACAAATAAATCGGCAAAAACAATCAACAAGAAAACAATAACAAAAAATCCCTCTCAAAGAATCAAAAATACTTATCTCAGGAACTCTTCTGGTCTCCCTCTGGGTTTTATCCTTGTCTTCTGATTAATCCAATGATCCACAGATTCGTCCTTGAAACTATTAACCCAATGATCCGTTTTGACCTTGAAACTTCTGATTAATCCAATGATCCACAACCAGATCGCCTCCTTGCGGTATTTCACTTCTGTTCCTAAAACAAAAATCTTCTTATTCAGCCCGTAGCCACGGAACCAAATGCTCCTTAATCTCGAGCAGAATCTCTTCCGATTCCTTGCCAAAACTGCAAGTCACTCCAGCAGTGACTTAGTCCTCCGTGTCCAGCACCAATTATTATTCGCACGCGTAACTTTCACACAATTATACTTATACGGCTGCGCCAATTGTTATGTCTGCCCTTTCCTCGGCAGATAGTAATTATTAAATACGGTTCTTTGAATATAAAAGTGTTTATTTACTGGAATAACCTAGCTGGTTAGCTACGACTGTTTACTATTCGGGGGTAGGTAAATCTCTGGAGCCTTGCCACGGGAGCTCGCAAAGTATATCTCTGAGACTGCTTCTTGTACGCCAATGCCATTTGGCGAGCTATGGTGCAAGCTACATGCTTACCGTTATCTATCGTATTCTTTCCATATGAAATACTTAATTACTCTACATCACACATACCGATACCTCTTTATACACATACGCCTTAAGGATCAAATTCCGAGTGTATACCGTATAATGTCGTCCTTATACTCTTCGTTAATTGATTTTTCTTCAATTTCAGTCAATTCGTTTTAATATTTTAATTGGTTAAATTAAATTAAAATAGCGACGAAGGTTATTTAAATTTTGAGTACGATATTTCACCGCAATATAGAACTTGGCATTTATTACAATATTTTCTCAAGAAATACACAACTTTATTATAACCACCCTGTAACAGACGACAAGTTGAAACAATTTGCTGAGAAAATATTGTAATATTTATTATCTGTTATGTTTTCCTTAAAAAATTTTATCCTTTTCCACAGTTTACATCTTTATGCATTTTGTCTGAAGAAATCTCCTAGAAAACCACTAAAGTAACTTGGTAACTAGCATAATCATAAGTGAAGATATTTACTTTCGTGGCGCTAAACGAACGAATGTTTGGAATGAAAGCAATCACGTGGTCCTCCGCTGCGCTGCTATTGGCTGTGTGGTCTGTTAGAGCAATACGCCCGGAACCGAGAGTTTGAATTTCGCACGTTGGCTAAGATACAGCTTGGATGTTGGAGAAATTCCTATGAAATTTGACTGAACGGCCGGTTTAAAAACGGGAGTCCTTTTGGCCAACGTGTGGATGTTGGACAAATACGCTCAAAATGTTGTTTCATTTTGGAGGACGTAAGACAAAGTGCGTTTTGAAAACCCCCTAAATAATTTTTTTATTTTTTTTTCACTTGCATTGTATACATAAAGACTTTCTGAGAACTACTGCATACTTAACTCAATTTCGCTAAAAATGGTCTGTTGGAGTAAAACGAACTAGAGCGACGATTAGTTCAACATATGAGCTGTAGATATTCGTCAGACATACAGGCTGTAGATATTAGTAACTGGAGTCGTAAAAACCCGACGGCCGACTACTAGCGTGTAGGTGGCCGACTATTAGATTTTTAATAACCGACCACTGGCAAAAACATCATTTTTTAAAAAAACATTATTGTAATTTTTACGTTTATGTTATTTAAAAAAAGGTTTAAAAATAATAAACATAAATTGACTGTTCTTTAAGAAATCCGTGTATTTGTAAACCTCTTTTCAAATATATACTCACAGTGATTCGCCAAACACGATTCTGTTCAAAAAAGGCCGGCTATTATGGCGCATTCAGACGTTTCAATTTTTGTTGATCCACTTTTATTTAACGTAAAAAGTTGAACGAGATTATGTTCACACGTTTCAATTTAAGTAGAACCGAATTTGACATTCAAGATGGCGTCAACTGAAATTGTCAGTGCGTAGGTACGTCTCTCTAATTTCTGATGTTCTGCGAGACGGGCTCGAGATTACGAAAAACCATTAAAAAACGTCGTATTTGAAAGAGAAAATGGATCATGAATTAGGCGCATCCAACACAATTTTGAAAGAGATGGAACTAGAAGACTCCGAAGGATATGGATGACAGAAAAACAATTTGATGAGCTGCTTTCCAAAGTTGGCGATAAAAATTTTCAGAGACGTTTAAATTAATAATAATTACTACTAACTACAATAACCGGAGAAGCAAGGAAATAATCCATATTTCGTTAAAATTAGCTTTACCATAACCTAAAAACAACAACGCCAAACGTCATACTTTGACATAGGTAGTTATTGTTATTAGATTTGTACAAAGATTTTTTTCTTTTAATTTATGTGTATTAATGGTGACGCATGCTCTGAATATTTACCGTTATTTTTTTGTCATTATCATAATATATTGGGTAGGTAGTGTAAATGAAACACACATTATTTATTGCAGTATCGTATCACGGGCATTTCTATTTGTGCACACTTCTTGCTTTTGATCCCAAAGACAGGGATGCATAAATCTGAACATCAAATCATCCGACCATTTCAAATATTTTTTCGTTGAAACGGATTCCATGACGGTAGAACTAGGAATGTCTAACGAATATGGACATAAATGTTTGACGTCTAGTTGTGCACGCGATTAACTATGGTAACCAAGATGGCGCGATCATACTTGAACGTCAAAAGTAGACGGGCTATCAACTTAAGCTAGTCAACAAAAAACTTGTTCAACTTTATTGAAAGAAGGTTCACTCACACCTGTCAATATGCTTTCAAGTGTCGAGTTGATCAACTAAAGTTGAACCGTGTGAACCGGCTATTAGCACATTCACCCTATGTCTATTGTCTATGCACAAAACCATCTACATCCTACATCTATGATCTATATGCAATCTATGAACAAAACTGTCAAACTGTCGCAACTGTCGGTAAGGGAGAAGTGTCAAAAAAAGTGTAAAATCGTATTTAGTTTTACAATTTAAACGATTCTCTCAAATTAATAGATCATGGTTAACGCGGGATCCCCAGACCCTCCAGAAATTCTTCAGGAAGAGTTGACTCCTCCTCTATGCAGTGTTATAGATTTTCGCCAACAAGTGGTGGATAGTGATGATGAAGTTCAAGAAAACAACTATGATGGTTACGCTCCTCTGCCCTTAGGACCAACCGACGACAACGAATTAATCCCCTGGAATGGTTCCCTGGACTCCAGTGATGATGAAGAAGTATTTAAACCTTATAAAAATGTTCCTTTCCAATATAATATATCATCTCGTAACTAATTATTACAAATACGTTTATATGTATATTTGTTGTTTTTTTTCTTCATTTTTTGTTGTATTTCATTTGATGCACCACAAAATCGTATGGGCATCATTATAAAATCATCACTAGGGAGGAATGCAGAATACGCCAATGTCAGGGAATTTAATAAAAATGCACTTTCTAGATGAGAAAAGTGTGTAGAAACTCATTAAAAAAAGAATTAATGTGCGGAAAGCAAAATTGAGGGAGATACAGCCGATCAAAGTTTTATAAAATTTCACTTCGCGAACCGATACTATGACAGCCCGCCCGCCATCTTTTGTCACTGTTAGGTTGGTATCCCGGACCTGTACAAACAAGAGCCTAGATACGATTGTAGCCGACTTCGTGGGATACTTGAGGCGCGTAATTATGAAATTAACCCAGCGCCGGATCTGCCCGCCCCCCCCACCCATAACCTAACCTAACCTAACCTTTCTAGCGGGCTTGTGTATGTTAACCCAGCGCCGGATCTGCCCGCCCCCCCCCCCCCATAACCTAACCTAACCTAACCTAACCGAACCTAACCTAACCTTTCTAGCGGGCTTGTGTATGTTAACCCAGCGCCGGATCTGCCCGCCCCCCCCCCCCCATAACTTAACCTAACCTAACCTAACCTAACCTTTCTAGCGGGCTTGTGTATGTTATCTTTACATTAAAAAACAGCCTACGTTTTTAAATGGTTTGTCTGGCGGGATTCTCCATTCCAGTGCCTATTTACATTATATTATTAATTCTGTTTTTCATAATTACGCGCCTTATAATTTACTCCACGAAGTCGGCTACAATCGTATCTAGGCTCTTGTTTGTATCAGGTCCGGGATACCAACATAACAGTGACAACGATGGCGGGCGGGCTGTCATAGTATCAGTTCGCGAAGTGAAATTTTATAAAACTTTGATCAGCTGTATCTCCCTCAATTTTGCTTTCCGCACATTAATTCTTTTTTTAATGAGTTTCTACACACTTTTCTCATCTAGAAAGTGCATTTTTATTAAATTCCCTGACATTGGCGTATTCTGCATTTCACCCCATCACTATTCTGGCATGACCGTGGATTGAGGTTGTTTGGAAATGTTAATTCCAATAAATTTCATTAATTTTTGGGGATCGTTGGAAACGGTTAATACGCACTTTTTTTTTAAATATCTTTTGATTCACCTTAATTACATTAAAAGACAACTATTTGCATTGGGGGAAGTGGAAAATATTTCATTTTAAATTTCGATTACGTAAAATTAAAATTAGCTTTCGTCTTGTGAGATTGTACGCCATTATGGTTATTAGCTCATTCGCTGTCACTTTGGCATCACTTTGGTATGTTGGTATTCCTGATACACTTGAATGTATAACGAACGGCTAGAAGATTTTGAAGGTACCACGAAATCTGGAAAGGTAAGTACTAAATTATCAGAGTTTTGGGAATAAAATGACGGAAAAAAACTTTTTTTTTTAATTTCATTAATTATTTTTTATAAATAATACATTCACTTTTGTATCAAAAACCGTGTTACATAAACCTAGCGTAGCCGTTAAACTACTTGAAAACTGGGATGTTTTTCTTGCCTTGACGCGAGTAGGCGTTATAAAGGGGCACTTTCTTTTGTATCACAAACCATGTCACATAAAATTAGCGTACGTAGCCGCTCAACATCGCAGAAATAGTTGACTTATAAAAATAAAATTTTAAAGTAAAAAAAAATTTAAGCTAATAAATTTTAATCAATGCACGCAATACATGTGTATTAGGTAAGTACCTACTAATTAGGCGGAATTTAAGTTTTATAACATTAAAAAACTCCCGCGCGATTTTGTCTCTAGCCGTTGGTTTTACGAGCCGAATTCCCATGAAGTCTGCTACGATTTGCTCTAGCATCTTTTCGTACAGTAACAAGAATACCAACATTACAAAAAAATGACATTTGAAAATAATGTTTGAAAATGGACGGTCTCGTTTCACAGAATGAAAGCTAATTTTAATTTTACGTAATCGAAATTTAGAATGAAATATTTTCCACTTCCCCCAACGCAAATAGTTGTCTTTTAATGTAATTAAGGTGAATCAAAAGATATTTAAAAAAAAAAGTGCGTATTAACCGTTTCCAGCGATCCCCAAAATTTACCCATTTGGTAAACTTTCGAAATCACTGGACGCTTAATACAAATATTTTTTAGAACAAAATCTTTAGATTCACCTTAATTACTATAAAAGACAACTGTGTGCAATTGGGGCGAAGGAAAATACTGCATTTAAAATTTCAATTACATGTATAAGATCAGCTTTCAAAGTGAATATTGGTAAAATGTTAGCAATAGCTCCCGTGACGTTGTACGCTTTTCGGCCGGCAGCAAAAATCAATATTATATCTTTTCAGTAGGTACTATTGAGTATTTTCAAAGTGTAAAAAAAAGTTTTGTCTTCAGCATGCTCTAATAAATTAATAATATGTATGATAACATTTGTAGTAACGTGAAATTTTCTTTCTAAAAGACGATCACATTGATGGGTTCTCATTTGTTTTAATCACCAATAATTTGTCCACTTTATACAGCGATTCAATCACCTCAATGTGAGTGATTTAATTTAGTGATTCAATCACCTCGAGGGTGCTTTTACTTGTTATTGAATAAGATAGCCTTTTCTAAAATAATTGTTTATTCAACTCTTAAAGTTTTCTTCTGACTAAATGGCAGGTCATTCCAAGAATGTGAACCCAGCACATAGAATACCCTGTCTACAAACTTCGCAACATTCCTGACAGGGTTTAGCCAGTCTGTTAGACTTTTATTTTTGATGTAGATATTTTGCATTTTAGGCTGATGAACCTCCTCAGCCAATGGACACAGCTGAAGAGAGCTCAGATGAAGTCACCAATGAATACGTACCTCCGATTGAGACAGTCGATAGAGAAATATCCAGAGAGCTTTGGACAAGAACTAGGAATTTTGCTAACATTGAAATGGATTCAGACAAAGCTCAAGAGGTAACATATTAAATTGTGAAAACTTTTTGATGTTTCCTAATATAAACCTGAAGGATTTTAAACAGCGATTCTGAGCATATTTGGAGTACAAAAAGTGGATGTCGTTTTGCTGTCCAATGATATATTTTTTCCATTATAAACAAAAAATATATTTTTCAATCACACATTATCACTGATCCCATTCCTACATGTCGTGACAGGATCACGTGATATGCACTCCATTTCGTGTGTTATTGTGGAGCTGGAACGCGATGAAGTGCTTATCACTTGGCCTGTTGCTATGCTGTACCCTGCTACTCAGTTGCAACGTATGATGGAATAATATTTTACTATTTTTAATTGAAAAAAATATAACCGGAGAGCAAAATGACATCTACATTTTTACTCCAAATATGCTCATGAATTGCTTATTAAAATCCTTCAGGTAGTTACTTACCCAGTGATTCCTAGCATTATTTTGATTAAAAAAATGTAAATGAGATTTTGTTCTCCGGTGACTTCAATGCCCTTTTTTTCAAATTTTTTTCTTCAAAATCGAATAAAAAAAATGAAAAGTGAAATTTATAATCTTTTAAATTATTATTTATATTTATCTTTCTGGTAATGAATTAAAAAAATTTAATTCCAAGATATTTATAATTTCATATACTTAAATACAGCGTGTAACAGGACGTATGCGAGGAATTTTAACCATCGATTCCTGACATTATTTGGAGTAAAAAATGTAAATGAAATTTTGGTCTCCGGTGACTTTTTTGATGACATTTTTTTTTTCTTCAAATTCAAACAAAAAAAGTTCTTCTGCTTGTTGTCATTGGTCACTCAGCCGATTAATCAACCAATCCCTCACCCCGCCTCCAACTGTCCAACACCTACCGTTTTTTAATGTTTTTGTAGAAAAAATAAAATAAAAAAACATAAAAAAGTATCACCGGAGAATAAAATTTCATTTACATATTTTACTCCAAATAATGTCAGGAATCGATGGTTAAAATTCCTCGCGTACGTCCTGTTACATCCTGTATATATATATTTTTTTGCTGTACATATCTTTAGTTCTCTTTCTAATGAAGTATCTTTTGTAGGTTATGTCCGCCATGGCCAACTTTAGTCTACCAACTTCTTCATTCCCAGAGTGGGCGCACAGCGTCTCAGAAGATGAATGGAAGCAGCAACTCGCAGATAGGATAACTATTATTCAAGAAAACAGATAGTGTTTTGTAGTTTATATTTTTTATTCAATAAGTCATAGTAATTTCTGGTTTTAACAATGTAAGTTATAGTATTCAAAAGATTCGCCACAGAAAAATATCTTTGCTTTAATTTGCCTAATGGGCGCGTTCCTACCTATTCTATGATCTATTTCCAAAAATCTACCAATTCTTTGAACAGGTTTTCCACGCCGTATCGAATTGACCATATAATAGGACCACGTGAACAACAGATGTATGTGAGCTTTTACAATATCTGGTAATAATGGTAATGTTAAATAAAAAACGCAGTATCCAACCCCATGAAAATAGAATAGAAATAGATCAAGTGTGAACGCCCAACAATTCCTTTCCATTTTCAAACGGTGCTTTCCGTGTAAATTCCCTTCCATTTTCAAACGGTGCTTTCCGTGCAATAGATCATAGAATAAACTGGTAGGATCCCTACTTGTCAGTTGAGAAGAAAATTTCTACTACATCACACACATTACTATTTTTAAGAATACATAGATATATGTTTAATTTTTTGTGTGTTTTTGTTTATTTGTTTAATCCCTTATCTATTCAGGATTCAAATATTATAGATTCAACTACTATTTACTAGTTTCTCAATCGAGTATCAAATTATGAATGTAGTTATGTATATTATATATTTAATAAATAAATAGTGTTAATATTATATTTCATACTTTAATACTTGCCTAATCATTTTGTGCATTCGAAATCTACTAAGTACTACTATCACACAATACTTTCAAGTATAACATTAATATCCACACATCAGTTGTATGTTGTATGTGAACTTTTTTATATCACAATCAATGCAAGTCCTACAGAAAGCTATGCAGAAAAACTCACAACGATTCTACTTTGTTAAAAAAACTACCGTTTGCCACCTAAATTGACTAAAGCACAATTCAATGCATAATTTCATCGATGTACAATTCAATGCATAATTTGAATGTTTTTATTTGTATGAACCACTAATTTAACATTTTTTTGTCAGCTATCTGTTATCAATTCGAATACATTACATTCACATGTATTGTAAGTGATGCTTACTTACGAATTTATAATTATTTATGTACCTGGAGATTTACCAGAAAAACCATAGAATTGATGGCGATGACTGGAAAAGAGGCGGAGGCCCGAAATTGCGGGCCCTTATCCACGATGAGAAAATTGGAAAGACAGAAAGGAGACGGATAGACTTGGTGCCAGAGTGCGAAGGCGGACCCTGCCACGCAAGTACAGTCATTACGCTCATTTCACTTGCTTGTTTATGTTTGAGTACACTGCACCATTCCTGCACAGCAGACGAAAAAAGGAAGAAGAAATATTTATTATATTTTTTGTAAAGATATATAGGCACAATGTTTGGATTATTATTTGTCAGTTGATAATATATTAACTAACAAAATAACCATCATGCCATTTCTGCACAGGGATAGAGAAAGAGGATGAAAAACCATGGATGACACAAACACTTGTGTCATCCATAATCACACATTTTCTTTTGTTAATCCGAGATGCTTGACATGACTCGAGAAGTATTTGATTCACTCGATCGTGATATGTCTTTCCAGGTAGTCTCCTGACTGCTTCTTCCATCCATTTGCATTCATATTATATTCTCATCACATTTTTGACGTAATTTCTCCTTCTACCGTTCTGCATGTCCTGCGTTAAGCGTTTTAAGCTTACTTGTAGTTAAGTGGCACATCTCATTTCCACTGCTTTCTTCTGCTTTCATACTTTCTCTGCCTGTCTCACTGCCGTACATTAGGGGTGGTGCCAGAACTATATTGTGGACTATTCAAATAAATTCATGGTTCATACAAAGTGGGTGCCGCATTTCATAATGTTAAACCACAAAGTGATTGCTTTCTATAAAAAACTTATGTTACAGATTTTGAATTTTTATTCGTAGTTAGGTTCTGGTTTATGGACAATCGAACTGAAAAGGATGAACTTGGTGTCTTCATCGCGAATAAAGAAGAAGAATGGTTCTGTGGCGGCGAACACCGGCCGCCTTCCATCACGGCTAATTAACACGGCTGTGGCAGCTGCTGCTTCCGTCCCAGATTCTAGAAAACCAATTGATTAATTTATTTTACCTAAGAAATGGATCATTCAGTTTTTTACACATTTATCCTCGTCTTTCCGGAAAGATATTCATCGAGAGTCTGTTCAATAATCGCAATGAGCTAAGTCAATCTTCTGACTGAATTTTGACAAAAAATGTATTACTTAAAACAGTTGTACAGCCAATTTCGTATTCAATGTCGCGGCAAAACTTATTGCCCATTAAATGAAATGAAAGACTTCACATAGATGCGTTGTGGAGGGAATCGAACCCATAACTTACCAACTTAGGGACAAGTGCGTAGACCATTATTATATATTACAGCACCAGCACCATTACGGCATATTATTTACCTGTTATATCTATGTCCACTTTATGCAGAAACTCATCAACATAGAGGCCTGGATTCCAACTGTCGACTGCCATCTGCCTTCGTGGTCTCAGCATCCTTGTGCTGCGTTTCACAATAACACGCCTTCCCACCTTGTCTCCTATCTGCTTGTACATAACAGTTACGTTCTTATTGTTTATGGTCTCAACTGCAGTGCAACTCAAGCCCGATGCGTTCTTATCTTCAAATAAATGTGCACAACTCTGACTTTTAGGTGGCTCCTCTTCACCGATCCTTGTGAAAATAAACAAGTCATCAGAATCACTTTTGAGTTCTGCCCCCTTCGGCTTTGTGTACGCTGCGCTTAATCCTTGTACGGGAGACAATAAGGCCAGATTAGCTTCAGTTGTTGAAAAAACTGACTGTATTCCCATTTCTTCCAGAACATCTTTAAGATTGTAAGATGAAGTTAATTTCATCTTTGGGAAAGTGACAATAGTTTTTTGAACTCTTGCACTTTTTATGAGAGTATCCAAGGAAACTGCTGTCAAATCTTGAATTATCTGCTTTATATCTTTTCGTGTTGCGTCCAATGGTTTAATGGCATATAGAATAGTATCATTTCCTCTATACGGCAACCCGACGATCATGCATTCTGGAGTAGAAGATAATTCAATAATATTGCGTTATGTGGTAAATAAAAACTTTAAAGTTAAAATTTTAAAATTATAGCGAAATAAAGAAACTATTCACGCTCCGCTTCATTTCTATAAAAATATTTTAAATAAATTCAGTCTTACCTAGTTCTTTTGATTTATGAAATGGGAAGGATCCTACAGTCCCCATCAAATCAACGTCGACTGTCTGTTGTGGATAACGCTTATCCAGAGTAAATGGAGCCCTGCAAATTAAAATACAATTCATAAAGTCAATTGATTTTCACAAACAGTTATTAGTAATTTGGAATGAAAGTAGCATAATTAAAAGACATAATAAATTTGCAATTGGAGTACACCGGTGAACTTGTTATGAATATGTATTTTGTGTCTTGTTAAAGTAATTGTATGTAAGAAGACTTAATTCATCAAAAGGTTAGCTTACCGTCTAGTAAGACCATCCATAAAGAAGGTTTCCCACAATCCCTTAAAATACAAAGTAGTTGTCATGATGAATCTTGTAGATGCTGGAGGAGGAGATGGAAGAATCTGCTGAATCTTTCTGTTTGTCAAATCTGAAACCCATCTGTAAAAACGCCATATAGGTATGCAATATTATATAATGTAATACATGTGTAGACGACATTGATAACTAAGTTAACCACTAAGGTATAAAAGACTATCTCACTAGCTGAAGTCCCTCGTATTACCCGGGCTTTACGCAGTCTTCCGATATCTCCTGTAGACAGTGACCTTCCTCTAGTTTTAAAAGTAAAGTGTGCAAAACTTCATCAATATCGGATTAAAATTGTAGATTTGCGTAAAAAAAAACAAAGCCAGGCGGCCGCCCACCACCACAGGTACTCTTCCTAAGGGAACGTACCCAAACTACGTGACCAACTTTTTGAAATTTTTAACCCCCCCCCCCCCCCCCCCCCCCGGTGACCAAAATCCTAAGGAACCCGCCGCTCATTTGTATATGGAGCGTGACCTTTTGAAGACCCCCCCCCCCCCCCTAAAAGTGTCACGTAGTATGGGTACGTTCCCTTATGTGTATCACAGCCCCGGATCTACGAATTTTTCAAACCGGGGCAGAAACTTGATAGTGGTGTCCCCTCTCGCTGAGTGGCGTCCTTTCTCATGAGGTGAGTGATCGTCGCCTCGTTTGACGTTCAGCCGCTCGGGTTTAGCCCCTAGTTATAGATGCGATGGGCTTAGGGTGTGTTCAAAAACCAACTGGGTGTTTTAAAATCAAATGAATCGATAGAACAATGTGTGCTGAATGCCAGGCACTTTGTGAATCAAGTTTTTTTTACAATCAAACATATAAATTACGATTCTGGCGCCCCCAAAAACTGCAGCCCGGGGCAGGCACTCCTAGATTCAGGGCTGGTGTATCAGAAACTGTTTTGGCTTACCTCATGTTTAACCTCTTGTATAACTCATCCTGTATATAAATTGCTGTTTGTTTCTTACAATAAATAAATAAATCATCACGTACCTGAAGAATTTTAACCAGCGATTCTTGAGTACATTTGGTGTTAAAAATGTAGACATTATTTTGCAGTCTGATGATATTTGTTCAATTAAAAACAAAAAAAAAAAAATTTTATCTCACATTGCCACTAGTTAGTTGGATACAGCCTAGTAGTTCATATGATACACCATCTTCTTGTTCCAGCAGCACGGTAACAGACGAGACAGAGGGCATATCACATGATCCGTCATGGCGACGTGAGTCAGAATTTTTTTTTAAATGCTCAAAATTCGCTGGTTAAAATCCTCCGGGTATGTGCTGTTACACCTGTATAGATGTCTTGTTCAAACATATTTTCCAGAGCTAGGAGTTTTCTGTAACTCTGTATAAAGCAGTCAGGTGTAGCCATTGTCCAGTGTGGAAAGAGGAATACAAAAGTTTTACCTAAATCCAGCTCTGTACTATGGGAATCTATTTTACTTCATCAACAATTTAGAGATTTTTCAAAATTTTCCATAAATTAATAATGTGTAATATGCATACTTATTGACTATCGCCTGGGCCTCTGGGGCATTATTCCTGAAGTCAGTATGGAATAAAGAGCTCTTGTAAATAGATTTAGCAAAGTCCTCGTACTGCTGCCTAATCAGCGTTTCTTGCTGAAGGAACAGGGCACTTCCGTAGGTAACATTTGTCGATCCGTCGTTACTGAAGCTAGCGTATTCTCCTCTCCTTGTTATTTTGTCAATAAGGGACCCAAATTCCTTGTGCACACTTTGACTCTCGGAAATACCTGGAATTTAAATAAAGTATCACAACTGCAAATTTTTATTACTGAAAGCAAATTAATGTTGGAGTGCTTTACTACAATATTATATTTGACTGGAATTTACCCACAATGATAGAGAATTTTATGTCAGTAAAATCAAAACTATAAGGAAGGCAAACTTGTGCAACAAAATTTAAACTCTCTACTACAGACAGCTTTTTTGCATTAACTCCACACAGGAGGTCCTGAGCAAAATAATTTCCATTAGGGCCTTTTATCTTTGGGTATGCTGTGTGGAAGGTTTTTTAAAAAATGGAAAGGGGAAAATCATCTGTGGAGTATGTCCAGGAGTAATGGATGCATGAATTTGTCTCTCCCATTGCAGTACAAGGCGATGGGTTGAGAGAGTCCGGCTGATAAGGTCAAAGGGTCTCCCTCAACTGGTCTCTCCCGATCCAGCCCGCCACGCAGCTGGTGAGCAGAAGCATCCACTACCAACAGCCTCACCTCATGAATCCAGACACCCCTGCTAGGTCACCAAACGTATCACACCGCTTGGGGTGACCTATGGCAGAGGTGTTGGTTATCCAATGAATGGATCACGGGGTGGCGGTATCCATGCCAGCCTCCCAAATTGAATTCTTTTACTTTGCCATAGTAGACTTGTATTATACAGCTTTGAAGGATTCCACTATTGAATAATATTTGATTTTTACTTACCACCAAAGAAGCCCAAAGCGTATGAAATTTCATTGTAAGTTTTTCCTACGCTTCCCAATAGTAGTAACGTCAGAGCACCTGAAATTGCAATTCGTTTTATGACATAATACCACGGTGTGAAAATCATTAATATTTAAATAAATTATTTTATTTTCTGTTTAGTGCAATATTCATATGGTGATGTCACGAGCTAAAAACATGTATATACATATTATTTGTTTATTCTAGCATCTCTGTATTCTCAGTAGAAAAATCTATTCGTTTGAATTATAAGCCAGTTGAACATACATACAAGAGGCTAATTTAAGGCTTGATCACATAGAGCAATTTCAACACTGCTATCTGAATAGTTGTTCAATTTGTAATTGTTTCTTGCGACAAGTTTTTATGATTAAGGGTGCGGGTCTTTTCACCCGCTGTTCTACAGTGTGCAGATGCCAGATCCGGTTCCAAATTTGCTCTAAGGTAGCTCTATATTACAGTTGTGTTGGGAAAGCGCTACATAACACAGCGTTTTAATTGATCTGTGTAACCGACGCTTTAATAATATAATTTGTAAAATTTGATTAATATTTATTTATCCTTTAACTGTCGACATGGGTTGGTAGGTGCACTATTGCTGATGACCCACCCAAGGGACGGGTTTTATTATGTACTACTTTCTGCCGTCAACCTTTTGTGAAAAAATCTTTACTTATTTTTAACTGAGTAAAATGACAATATTAGTGAAACTCAATCGAAAATCTAAAAAAGAAAAATCAGAAAAAGATATGGTCACATCTGGGACTCGAACCCATGACCTTCACCTTGCCGGGGTGCACCTCTACCAACTGAGCTAATGTGTCCCTATCCAATTCGGTCATATTTAACTGTATCATACTTCTACTAAGGCCGGTTACAGTGCACGACCGACGGTCGGTGCGTACGGTCGGTCCTGACGATACGCATGCGTACGGTCGGTCCTGACGATCGCATACCACCGACCGACCGTCAGTGCGTACCATCAGTTCACGATTGACCAACAAGCTGACCGGACGTCGTACGCGAAATTAATTAATTAATAGCTGCTTATTATCTTCGTAGACGTATTAAGAACAGAAGACGTAGATATCACGTACACCCGATCGTCGCCCAGAGAGCATTTCTAGCTCGTCGGTCGACCGACGGTCTGCATGTGCACGCGCTTGACCGACGATTCTCGCAGGCACTGCGTAGCGATATATATATGCGTACGGTCGGTCCTGCTCTGAACGATTTATGAATTTTCGTACAAATGACAAGCGCGACCGACGTACGCACCGACCGTCGGTCATGCACTGTAACCGGCCTAAGAACTACCAATATTATTTTCATTTTTCTTAACACATATTTATATTGGATGCTATCTTTATGATTGCAATATTCAAACGCTACCTAGATAGTGTCTTGGAAAATTTTTTATCCAATTTTATTTTTAATATGCAATATCTATTGACTTTTCTGCAAGTCTAGGATCAATATTTATTTTTATTTTCAACATAAAATTTTATTTTTTGAGTAAAATCTAAAATTGTAATATTTAATTAACCCATTGGCCACAAACCCCGACAGCCTGCCGGGTGTGCGACTCAGGTACTTAACCACAAACCCCGGCACGCTGACGGGCTAGAGTAGGTACGTCAAAAAATGGAAAACGAGCACAATACTGACATTTTTCAATAAAATTTTACATGCCGAACACTCTGTAGATAATTAATCATTAATTTCATACAATTGGCAATAATATGTTTCTTATGTTTTTTCCCTGATATTTGTGTTCCAAGTTTTGTATGCAGCCAGCCACCATTTAATTTCTTCGAAATTGCGAGTGGTTCTAGGCTTTTGGTAGTGACCCTGAACGTCCCTGATTGCTTTGAGGACTATCATAGACAATTATTTTAATAGTTATTAGTATACATGTATATAAAAATCAAAAATTATTATTGTTCGATTTAAGAATCCTATGTTTTTTTGTAACTTTTTGAAAAAAATGTGGAAAAAAACTGACGAAAAAAGGGAAGGTTATATTTGTAACCTTATTTACACATATTTAATATTAAAAAAATATATATTTTTATGTTTTTCTTTACCATAATCCAATATGTAAACAAATTTAAAGAAATTATTTCATTTGAATATACGGTTCAAAAGTAACAATAGATTTAGTACACCAATGTAGGTTTTCAATTTTTGGTACAAAATTAATTCAGTGGTGAAGGCCAACTTTTTAGCTCATTAATTCTGTGGCCAATGGGTTAAATAAAGGAAGACAACACATTTTAGCGAAACTCAATTGAAAATCTGAAAACAGAAAAATCAGAAAAAATACATCTGGGACTCGAATCCAGGGTTATACATAAAGATAGCAACAGATAGCATAAAAATATGTGTTAAGAAAAACAAATATAATGTTGGTAGTTCTTATTCGTGTGACCATATCTTTTTCTAATTTTTCTGTTTCCAGATTTTTTATTGAGTTTCATTAATATTGTCTTAATTTAATCAAGAGTTAAAAAATCTGTTTAAATTTTTTATCTGGTAATCTTTATTAATTTGTGGCAGAAATATATTATTAAATGTATGCATGCCGCCTGACAGCGTTCAGCATTCCACGTCAGCAATTAGAGGTAAATAATATCGAGTTCTACAAATTAAATGCAAAATCCTTAATATCTTGATTCGAGCTGGTTCAGGTGATTTACTTACCAGCTATGCTCAAAGGCGACAAGACAATATTGTTCTTCGATCCTCCAAATTCCTTCTCCCTCAGTAAAACTTTATTCAGATTCAGGGCAAAAGTATTCAGGCCATGTTGAATCTTCTCATTGGTGGCGTCACCTCCAATATTTCTGTTTGGATTCACGGCGTTGGCCAAAACAAAGTCTCCTGCCGGATAATTGTCATCAATATTATCCACCAGACTAGCCCTGAAAAGAAGAAGTTAGTTCATAAATGATTGTTTTGATAAGTTTAGTCTCAAGACCCAATAACCAGTAAGTTTCAGCCGTCATCGCAAAGTACCTATATCAGTTTTGAAAAAAAAAGATTTTCTATAATAAATTTATTATTATTTCAACTTACTGTAAATTTTCCGCATAATCTTTATTTTCTGGAAAAATCATTTGGCTGTTGACGCAATTTGTGAATAAAATCATCAATAAAAATATTTGCAGAAGAGATGTTCTTTCTCGTATGACTCCCATTTTGCTTTGAAATCTGTGAAAAAAGTTTAAAAAAAAATTATTTTCTTTCTCTTCTTAAACTATTTTATAATTATGTTTTTTTCATGCCCAACATAGGAGAACCCCATTATTAGATCTTCATTTTATTATTATTATTTTGAGTAATCTCCTGTAGTGTAATCATTCCAAGAAGGTACAGGTAACTAAGCGAGAGTTGGTCTTAGCTTAACACAAGCTTAGCTTTGAATGTACTTGTGCATCGATATACGCTTCCACCAACGAGGAATAGCTTTTTGTCTTGTTTACGCCTACTTATTGTACTAGTGGAAAAGGGACAGCTAATGTATATGATGGTTGCAAAAGAATATTGTTTGTACGCTTATAGCGCATATCGGTTTCAGTTATCGCAAGTGAAATAATGTCAGTTTTCATTATTTCAAATTCGCATCGTTGTAACAATTTGTTTTAGCTATTATGCTACATTTTGTTTATTTTACTTTTCATCTAATTCATTCATTGGATTATATCAGTACATGTATACTAAATTAGTAGTTTATTGTGTGAATGTAAGTATTAATTAGTTTATTATATTATTATTAATATACAAATAGACACTGGCTGATAATAATACATGCACATATCTATCAATATCGATTTTATGTTTTCAATGAACACAATACTTAAGGGTGCGTATTGATTTTAAAAAACAAGTATATTTTCCAAACTAACGGAAAAGGGACAGTAGGTTTATATAAATTACTAGCTGACACGATAAACGTTGTTCTGCCATATAAATTATTTCTAGTGCATATTTTGGTTGTTAAATAAAAAAATAACTAATGTATTGTAAGTGTGTGGTGATGGGATCTATGACAGAAAGAGGAATGGAGCGCTGTGGACGATGCCCGCTGATAAAAGAAAAAAATACCAATCATTCATTTTCTTAATTCAGTGTACTTTATTTTATTAAAGTAATGGACATATTCATTGTTTGATCTCTTAAAAGTTAAATGTAAAGTAAAAAAAGTAATATATTTTTTATCCTAAAGTAGGAAAATGAAATTAATTTTGATGCGCAATTGAGTGTACAATATTTTTTGACAGTCCATCTTTAGCCAACACAAATAAGCTCAACGGTTTGCCCACGCGAGAACATGATGCCGAATAAAATATCTAAATGACGCGACGCTTCTCGTGAATGTCTTGCGCATGTGTGGATGAAAGTTCGATGAGGCGGATCGGTCATTCAACGACGTAAATAATTTTGTTCTGTTTGAAATATGAACGACGGTTAAATTTGTTCATACAAAAATATTGAAATCGCGATTAAAAAATGTGACGGTGAAAATTTATTTATTTATTTATTAACGGTATAAATATACCGTAAATACATATTACATGTCACAAAATATTAGTTGTAGGTACATAAGAAATAATTATAAAAAAGAGTTAAGTTAATTATGGCATTTGATTAAGAAATGACACAAAGGGCTACAATTACTTTCAATACTATAGTATAAATAAAATTAATATTGATTGAAGATATATGATAGAATAGACTTCTTGTACCTAAGTACCTTCCATGCAGTTAAATAGATCCGCCACATCTGCGTATCTATTACTAACTTCATGTAATCTAGGTAAAAGCGAGTGTTTCAAGTACTCAGTCCTGTTGTTGTTACATTGAAACAAGATTTTGGAGCGAGTTGCTCTACTGGGTATATGAAATTCAATGAGCTTAGTTAAATCAGGACCGTCTATTTTACTATTTACAATTTTGAACAAAAATATTAAGTTGGATATAATTCTTCCATCTGAGAGTTTTAATAAATTTAATTCTTTCATCAAGTAGTTATAATTAATGTTTTCAATGGGAATACCGAGTTTAAAATTTATATGTCTTAGGAATTTGTGTTGAATTTTTTCGATTGTATCTGAATGTAATTTAAAATGGGGGGACCAGATCGAGGAGTTATATTTGACTTGACTACGTACTAAGGATGTATACAAAATTTTACAGTTGAAATATTCCTAAAACCTCTGGTATTTCGAAGAATGAAGCCAAGCATTTTTATTCCTTTATTAGTGATTCTGTTTATATGGGATATAAAGTTTAATTTTGAGTCTAAAATTATGCCCAGGTCATTAATTTCTTCGACAGAGGTAAGGGTAGAGTGGTTAAGTACATACGGATGAATTATTGGTTGACTTATTCTGTAAAATCTTATTGAATGACACTTATTTACGTTCAGAAAAAGTTTGTTCAGTGAACACCAATTAATTAACTTGTTTAAATTATTTTGTAGGCAGATACAATCTTCGGCCGTTTTAATTATTGTAAAAATTTTCAAATCATCTGCAAAAAGCAACACGTTTACATCTTTATCAAATATATCAACAATATCGTTCATAAACATTAAAAATTAAATTGAGCCTAAATGAGACCCTTGTGGTACACCACTGGTAGGTAGCTATAAATTGATTAGAAAGGAGCAAATTAATTTTTACAAGTAGTACTCTATCAGATAGATAGCTTGCAAACCAGTCTAAGGCTGAATTTAGTCTTACGCCGACCGCACGCGCACCGTCGGCGCTGATGGTCGAGATATATGAACTTCTAGGAAGCGTTTTTGAATGACGCGTAGCTATCAGCGCGCAAGGTGGTCAGCGCTGATGGCTACGTGGCCGTATGCGTTGCGCGTCGGCGCCGCATAGCTGTCGGCGCTGACGATCGCACGAGCGCCTCTGCTTTCAGTGAGCGTTCTAGTGTCGAGGGGAGCGGACGTCGTCAGCGTGTACAGTCATGGCGAATGGTTTTTATTTTTTTTGGGATAGGTAGTACAAAGCATCAATAACTAATACACTCCGTATTTTGGTCTTCGTCTGTACAGTAAGGTACTGAAACGAGCCACGCTGAGCCTCAGTGCTGATGAACTACGCGCTGATCTATGAGCACTGACGGTGAGCGTGAGACTAAATTCAGCCTAAAAATAATGGTCAGTCTAATTTCGGGTTATAGGTATTTTTTGATGCCAAATAAAAAAAAATGTCAAAAAAACAGAATTTTTTTTCTGGATAGGGACACCCTAATCACTAGCTTGGGCCGAATTTTTTTTCTTTCGAATTCCTTTTGGCGCTAGTAATAAAAAGTTGTCTTTGTATCTAAAACATCAAAAAAATTTAGTTTAAAAAAAATCAAAAAATATCCCAAGGTTCCAGGGGTCCTTTGAAGTTTGAGAAAGTATCGAAATATTTCCATTTTTTCAGCCTTTGCACAAAATATTCTGGAATAGTTTAAAGATGTTCATACATGAGATCTTGTTAAATAAAGGCAGGCAAATCTTCGCTCACCACTGCAATTGCTAACTGCCGTCGATACGCACATTCTTAAGGCTATGTCAATGTTTTGATAAATTGTTTAGAGTTTTTTTATTTCTTAGAACCTGTAAAATCGCTTTGGTTGATCGGGGCAGTTCTCCTTCTCGAGCTATCGTTGTTAAATAAGAATGCAGATGGATACATTCATCAACAAAGCAGTTTTACAAATTACCAGAATTTCTTAAAAACGTAAATTTACTATAAAAATTTACTGATAAAGGTTTTTCTTCACTGTGGGTAAATACGTGACTTTTTAGATATCCCTTTGTAGTTCAAGAATTATTGGACACGAAAAAGGTTTCTCTCCACTGTGGATAAACATGTGAATTTTTAGATACTGTTTTGTAGCACATGAAAGGTTTTTCATCGCTGTGAGTCACAAGTGTCGTTTCAGTTATTTTTTTTCTCTAGAAGGGGAATAGTTGCAGTCAGGACATGAAAAAAGTTTTTCTCCGCTGTGGGTAAACTTGTGAATTTTAGATTTCTCTTCGTAGTACATGAATAGTTGCAGTCGGAACATGAAAAAGGTCTTTCTCCACTGTGAGTCAGCAAGTGACTTCTAAGATATCCCCTTTGAGTACACGAATAGTTGCAGCCAGGACATGAAAAGGGTTTTTCTCCCCTGAGAACCATATTGTGGATTTTTAAATATCTCCTTTGAGAACTTGTATAATTGCATTCGGAACATGAAAAAGGTTTTACTCCATTATGTTGTAAAATCCACTATGTTGGTGTATTTTTATAGTAAAATGTTGCTCCACAGGGAAACCTTAGGAAAATTACTTTCCTCGGGGCCTCCTCAACGGAGTCAATGTAAAAAATAGTATTTGTTGGAAAAACCATGTAGGTATATTATAGGTAAGACAGTGTCCGAAAGGAATACAAGGCCGATGAAAATAATAATAATTTCCAAATTTTTTATAGCGCCGTTTAGTGATAAAATCACGTCAAGTGCACTGGTGGATAGGATTGAAAGGTACAGTTATTTGGTGAGGGCATTAATAAGAGTTGATATGATGCGAAGTGAATTGTGGAAGAAGTCAGGGAAAGTCAAGGAAGTCATGGAATGATCAAGTGAATAAAATGCTTAAATAATGTTGGACCACGCCAAGATACCGTATATCGACCATGTACCGACAAATTATTTTAAAGAGCACACGTTTGAAAGTATCTCCTACCCGCATTATTCTTCCGAAAGATACTGTGCACCGCAACGCAACCATGAGACGATTTACGAATGCGAATGAAGCAAGAAGTGTGTGTCGATTCAGAGTTGTTTGGTGGTCTTTCTATAATACTTCAATTCAATTTTTACCATTCAAAAGAATCTTTTGTATTGTGTGAGGAGGTGCATACTTACTTACACAATTAATTTTATATTATTTTTTTTGTTTAAAAATCGGCGCCCCTTCGTAACCTCGCGCCCCTAGCCACGTGCCTACTTTGCCTTAGGCCACGTCCGCATAGGCAGGCGGCTTGCTTAGCGCCTAGAGCCTAGCGAGTCACCTAGCGAGTAGCTTAGCAAAACGAACGTTCTCGAATTTTAGCGACCGGCCGCACTGCGCGCTTGGCGCCTAGATAGGTAGTAGATAGTCGCTTGGCGTGTATCCAGGTAAACCAACGTGTTGGTTTTTTGCCGCTAGGCGCGAGGCATTTTAGAAGAAAAAATTGGATGAAATATTATTAGACAGTTGTCAGAAACTATGGGAATATGTAGCAATCTAAGTAGAAAAAGATGGTTAGTACTAAAAAGTGATTTATTTATGAGATTTTTTTTTACATTGAGAAGTTAATTGTGGTTATGAATTTTCGTGATTTGTTTTTGGGCTGTTATGCCATGTTGCAGCTCATCTGCCCTGATGATAGTGGTGATGGACACTGTAACGCTGTCCGATACTTTGGCTAAAGGAGGTAGCGTAACACGGCATAACACCTCAAAAACAAATATCGAAAATACTTTTGGCCGTGAAAATCTAAAGACGTACATGGTTATGAATATTTTAAAAATGAATTTTCTGTAAGTAGCAGTTTTAGAACTAATTTTGAAAGTGACATCTCGTCAACGTGCCGACAAGCAAATGACCAAGGCACCTAGCGACCCACCACGCAAACCACCTTCAGTGCGGCCACCATGTATCCTAGCAAGTAGCCAGAGTGCAAGCCACTAGGCTCTAGGCGCTAAGCCAGCCACCTGCCTGTGCGTTCGTAGCCTTAGGGATAATCCGCCACTGCCCACTCCGCTTCCCCATTCCTAGCATCGAATATCGCCTACATGTGAATATGCCTTTAGTTTTAGGCAGGGCCGTAGCTAGGAGGGGGCATTAGGGGGCAATGCCCTACCTTAAAATGCCTGTGCCCTACCTTAAGAAATACCATCGATTATGATAATATGCTAGTAAACTGTTTGTTCATTGTTTGACATGATTGAAAAAAAATACTACCTATTAGTGTAGCGTAGCGACATCTAACTAAACAGCTTCGAATTAACCAAAGAATCATATTATATCAATTCTTTATTCTGCCCATAGATGGAATTGAAGTAAGTTGTGAGAGACTGTGCGCGTAATGCAATCACTGCTCAGGGGGAATTCCCAAACAGTTTGGGGATGTTATTCAACGGTTGAGTCATAAATAAACCAATCCCTAGATCGATATCTTCGGGCCTTCTCCATACTAAACGGTTTGTCATCAGATCATGCACTTGCATACTGCTCGCTAACAACGTATGCAGGGACAATAGGGGTCTAATTTTAGTTAATTATAATTGTAGGGTTGTTCTATAAAAAAAATAAGAGTCCTTGTTAAATAGTAACCTTCTGTTACTTACACCGGGCGGGTATGTGGTGGATAACCTCCAATTCACTTCGAATAAGAGAACGTTTTC
Organism: Limnephilus marmoratus; assembly: GCA_917880885.1. NCBI lineage: Eukaryota > Metazoa > Arthropoda > Insecta > Trichoptera > Limnephilidae > Limnephilus > Limnephilus marmoratus. The sequence continues at coordinate 57,656,714 of OU862906.1, forward strand.
CTTCAAAATGTGTCAGCAGATGAATCCACAACTGGAAATTTACATTCTGATCACAAAACTGATTTTAAATTAAGGGTGAATCTGCTTGCCTGTCCACAGATTTAATTAGTATTACTCTCATATAATGCGTAGTATGGTTTTCCTACGAATTACGAATTTTGTGGAATGATTTGAAATAAAAATGTTAACTCCACTCGAAACATTAGAACGGTTTTCTTCGAAACGTGTCAGCAGATTAATCCGCTACTGGAATTTTGAGAGATCATTCGGAACATGAAACTGGTTTTAAACCAGGAGTTATTCTGCTAAGTCCTCGGCTAAAGCTCAGATACCTACTACACCCAGAACAAGAAAATGGTTTTCCTCTTACTTTTGTACTTGGAACTCATGGATGGTTTGATGATCCATTGGAACACGTGACGACCCATGAAACTTTACACGAACCTCTCTCAATCATTCTCACTGAATATTAGTCATAAATAATCCAAGCGCAAAACAAAATTCGACCCGTACGGTGTTGCCAGTCGCTGCAGTTATCAAGATGACATTATTATACATGCGTTTGAAGAAAGGAGATTCCCCAGGTTTGTCACGGAATAAGTAATGAAAAATTCCGTGCCCATTTCAATCGGTCTGAATCATATATGCAACAAAAATATGAAAGAAGTGATTAAAATTTCAACAAGATATTATTAGCCTCTTAAAAGTGCCGCCCGCAGCGCCCCCCCCCCCCCTTCGCCCGACCCACATCAGATCATTTTACTTGCGCCCTACCTGTAATTACCGCTGCCCTATTTTAAATTCAACTCTAGCTACGGCCTACGGCCCTGGTTCTAGGTAGTGGAAAATGTCAAAAATGCTTGTCTCCTTCCCTCCCCCTTATCCACGTATATGTTATACCACCACACATTGATGGAAAATAGAAAAAAAAACAGAGTGTGCAATTCATACGCGGTAAAAGTTTCTAAAAACTAAAAAACTAAAGTTGACAAGAGTGGGGAGGCTACGAAGCACCGCACAAATAGGAGACCGAATATACTCGTACTGTGGGGGCATACATAAGGCGGCCAACCGTCCCGCATTCTGCGGGACCGTCCCGCATTGGCAGTTGTAGTCCCGCATTGCAATATTTACAAAAATAGTCCCGCAAATCGTCTAAAGCGTCCCGCATGTCCCGCATTTCTATATTTTAAATACTGTCTATGGTAGTCAAATAAACTTCCTCTATCTTTAATCTATTTAAGCCATTTGGTTAAGTTCAAGACAAAATTTGTCCATGGAAAAGGCCCTAAGATATCGATCTAGGGATTGGTTTATTTACGTCACAAGCAAGAGTCCAAGAGCGCCAGTAGTGATTGAGTTGTTTTGTTTACGAATTGGTGCACGCCGTGACACGTAATATTTATAACCCATATTTATTATTTCTTGACCATGCTGACCGCGAAAAAGCGGTGTTGTAAGTGAAGTGAAGAATTGCAAAAAGAATTTCCTTTTTGGCAATTAAAAGTGTTAACATTCATTTTGAATGTAGTTTTAATTCGCCGCATACAGATTTAATTTAAACCAGTTTTGTGTTTAGAATGTAAAATTCTAGTTGGATTCGTCTGCTGACATATTTCGAAGGAAAATATTCTCTTATTCGAAGTGCATTAGAAGGGACTCCACCAATTTCCAGTAAGGAACATATTCTCTTTTTCGAAGTGCATTTATAAAATTCTAGTTGCAGACTATGTATTAAGTGCCGCCAGAATCAAAGAGAAACCATTTTGATGTTCTGAGTGTAGTTTTAATTCGCTGCATACAGATTAAATTTAAACCACCTTTTGTTCAGAATATACAACACCAACACCTCTGCCATAGGTCACCCCAAGTGGTTCGCTACGTATGGTGATTTAGTAGGGGTGCCCGGGTTCGTGGGGTGAGGTTTGTCTAGGTCTTGGAGGCGGATGACCAGGACACACTGAACCCCAGATTCCTCCCCACCCCTTAAACCCTCTTCCTTCCCAGAACTCTCCCATCCTTACCTTCCTTTAAAAAAACTCTTCACACAGCATCCCCAAAGATGACATAGGCCCTGAGGGAAATTATTTTCCTCAGGGCCTCCTGTGTGGAGCTCATGTAAAAAAATAAAAAATAATAACGATACAGTAAATAACAAGTTGCAGATTCATCCTGTACCGACTGAAGCTTTACATTTAAGTTGCATGTTCAGAATGTAAAATTTCGTATGCTGACATATTTCGAAGAAAAATATTCTCTTATTCAAAGTGCAGTAATAAAATTCTAGGTGCGGACTATGTATGTGCTGCCAGAATCAAAGAGAAACCATTTTCATGTTCTGGGTGTAATTTTAATTCGCTGCATACATATTTAATGTAAACCAGTTATGTGTTCAGAATGTAAAATTCCTGTAAAATTCCTCTGCTGACATATTTCGAAGGAAATTATTCTCTTATTCGAAGTGCAGTTATAAAATTCTAGTTGCAGACTATGTAATTAAAGTGCTGCCAGAATCAAAGAGAAACCATTTTAATGTTCTGAGTGTAGTTTTTATTCGCCGCATACAGATTTAATTAAAACCACCTTTGTATTTAGAATGTAAAATTTCTGCTGTGGATTCATCTGCTGACACATTTCGAAGAAAAACATTTTCTTATTCTAAGTGCATTGGAGGTTATCCACCACATACATACCCGCCTTAGTATAAGTAACAGATAGGTACTGCTTCAGGGCTCTCACAATGACTCTTTTTTTATAGAACGACTCTACATTTAAATGCAGAAAGCTAGACCTATTCTAAGTGCAGGTATAAAATTCTTGTTGAATACTACGTGTGTATTGCCAGAATTAATTAACCATTTCCATGTTCTGAGTGCAGTTTTAATTCGCCGCATACAAATTTAATTTAAACTAGTTTTGGGTTCAGAATATAACAACCAATTAAATAACAAGATGCATATTCATCCTATTACACGGACATCATTCTCGATTTCCGATTGTGGTAGAATTTCAATTTGTGGTAGAATTCATGAACATGATTTTTTTTTAATACTCTGTCTCTCAATTATATGAAAAAAGTGAGGTTGTAATAAAAAATAAATAAAATAAGGGATTCCACCCCCCCCCCCCCCCCGGCTGGCTCACACCTACTGTCCCGCATTGATATTTCATAAAGTTGGCCGCCTTAGGCATACATTAATTACGTGAGCAGTTTTTCTTCAAATCTAGAACCCCCTTCCCCCTTGGTGAGATAAATTTGGGCCATTTCGTATATTCTTTTCATTAGATGTGAGATTTTGCAATTTTTTTGCCCCCCCCCCCCCCTTTTTGAGCTCACGCTAATAAATCTAAGTAAACGTAAATATGAAACAGAACAAAATATAAAAAAATAAAAACATAACGCAAATAAAAAATAATAAATTTTTACCATATATCGACAACTAGGTAAAATGCACAGGAAAAAATCGATTTCAATTTTAATACCTACTGGTCGATTATTTCGAAATAGTTAACTCGATTATGCTCGATTAGATGTGTATATATGTATATATATATGTTATGGTTATATATATATATGTATGTATTTGTGTATGTGTATGCATATGTATGTGTATGTGCTTACGTATACATATATCTTGTTATATTTTACCTTAAATATTTTATCTTTTTTCTTTCTCTTGTTTCTAATATCTTATAATTTTTATTTCAAACCTATATTTTGTTCTAGTTTTCACACTGCATAACTTATATCATGTATGATTACCTTAACACGGGCATTAGCCTAGTATGGTAATCAAAAAAAAAACATAAAAGTGTACTTTTAAAAATTGTATGAAATAAAAAAAAAATAAAATAAAAAAAAATAAAAAAATATGTACTTACTACTCCAGGGAAATGTTTGTAAAAGATAGGTACCCATAAATGAACAGCGATTTTTACCGTTTTATGTATTTGTCATTGATTCCTTCAGCACCGGCGCATATTCGGGAAACACGCCAAACGCGTGCCCAACTTATGTACACGGTTGACATCATCTGTCACATGAGAACGAGTCGCTTCTTCGACTCGTTCTTGTCAACAGCTCGGCTGTGGAACGATTTGCCGGCCTCTGTGTATCCTCCTTCCTACAACATGGGTCTCTTCAAGACCAATGTTCATTCCTTCCTCTCCTCAAAAATACCCTCCACACAGCATCTCAGATGACATAGGCCCCGAGGGAAATTATTTCCTCAGGGCCTCCTGTGTGGAGTTAATGTAAAAAAAAGTAGGTACCTGCATATTTTTCTAACTAGTACCATGTTCGCATTCACAAGCAGGTTGGAACTTACTTATGCTTATTTATATTTCATAAAAATCGTTCTCGAACTCTCGAGGCCAAAATGAATGCCATGAGCCATGACTCCGACATCCATTTGTCAAAAGTTAACATCCTTTGTCAGCCTTCGTATTTAAAGCATCACGCTTTGTTTTAATATAATACCACAATTATTGCCGCTTGGTTCTATTCAAAAGGTAGATTTTAAAGATCTGTATCGAATTTCAGAAACATTCCCAATGACATTGTAATGCCATTGAAAGTGCCACAGTACCTACTTTAACAAAAGCATAAATAAACTAATCCCAACAAAAGACTAGACCTAAAAAACATGGCGGATTTTTTGTTGTTGAATTTTCCGATGAATAGTGGAACTGTCGTCTCTATTCGTTAGTTGTTTACCGAAGAAACAATAGAAAAATAAACAGTAAAATTAATATGGTTTGTAATTTTAAAATTCCAAACACAACACAACTTCTTTTTAATGTTAAAACAAAATTTAAAAGGACAAGGTACGTTTACTTTATATTTTTCTTTTTGATAACATAAAAGAAATGCAAATTGATAGAAAATTTAGAATAGCTTTCATTATCTAAGTTACATTAATTCTCTCGATTTGCGAAAATGTTGCATTTTTATGATCGATATTTTTATTTGTGGTGTATTCGTAGGTTAGGGTCTGTCAATTATTGAATTCAGAAACGCCAGATATCTCAAAAGTTACGTGTTACAAAGAAAATGTTACAAGAACTGCATTTAATTTTTTTAATGATTGTTAGCTCGCTAAAATCAGAAGAAAAAAAACTGTATTTTTAAATTATGGTACTTAATATATATTTTTTAAATAATTTAACCTTTTAACTTTTTTTGTTATTACAAAGTGCGTATAGCTGACAAAAATAAAAAAAGTTTATTAATACAAATAAGTCTACAAGAATACTGATTTTATCCAGAAAAAGTGTTATTTTCCCCTTTATTTTTTTGACAAACACATCACATTTGTCACAAAAAATTGTTTTTTCGTTCTTTGTACTGCAGTTATGGAATAAAAATTAAGTTTGCTACAAAATGTAAAATATGGACCCTGTGTTTTATTGTTTTCCCAAATCACGAAACCTATTTTTTTTTCAAAGATTCCACAATCGCGGGTGCAACATTTAGACGCATGTAAGGTTCCTAATGCTGGACAGCCATTTTAGCGAGATAAATAGTGAACACCAATTTCATTTATTTTTAGGTTTTCGAATACCTACAGATCATACGCAACTTTTGAGGAGACCCCATGCGTTTAAAAATAAGGCAATTTTTTCTCTCTCTGGAAAGCGACACAAGCTAGTGTAGGACGTATAGGTAGTTTGGTATCATCATCATCATCAATCATCACTATTGGCCCTACAACCCCTGGTGGGTCTTGGCCTCCTTAAGAGTCTTCCTCCACTCATCTCGGTTTTGTGCCAGCTCTCTCCAGTTTGGAAGAGCTCCAAGATAGATATGTCTTTGAGGACGTTGTCGCTCCATCTTAGTCTTGGCCTTCCCAGGCTCCTTCGCCCTATTGGTCTTGAGTTCAGCAGGGACTTTGGTGATTGATGCGCGTTCATTCTCTCCACATGACCCAGCCACCGAAGTCTTCCCAATTTTATAAATTTTGCGACGTTTAGCTCCTTAAACAAGGTATAGAGCTCATTGTTATAGTGTCTGCGCCAAAATCCATTTTCTAGAACCGGTCCGAAAATGCGCCTCAAAATTTTTCTTTCAAAAACGTCCAGTGCTCGCTCATTCCTCTTAGTTAGTACCCAAGTCTCAGCTGCGTACGTAAGTACTGGTCTGATAAGTGTTTTGTACACTAATATCTTCGTGTTTCTGGACAGCAGTCTGGACTTTAATTGGTTTTGTAGGCGGAAATAACAGCGATTTGCGTTCACTATGCGCTTCTGGATCTCCTCTGTGGTTTTATTATCGTTTGGTATCAGTTTGGTATCACACATGATCTAATTTTGAAGTTCACGTGTTATTGGTAAACTAAAGACAAAGTTTCTGCATTTTGGCATTGAAAATGATATTAATTCACTTGAAAGTAGGGCTATAACTGCGTACGTCGCACCTTATTAGCATTTCCACAATAAAACAAAAAACCTTTCTTTGGTGATTTATTGTCAAAATGATGAAAAGTGGCAACAAAAACCCTCAAATAAACACATTTTAATTGTTTTTTTTTTTCTAATCTAAAATACTTACGATTTTATTGAAACATTTTTAAATTTGAATAAGTTTATGCGAAATACGCGGAAACTACAATTCAATATAGTCTTTAGAGTTTTCACGAAATGCCGCCCCCTAAAAATTGCCGCCCTAGGCAACTGCTTACTGCTTAGGTGTGAACGTGAACCCACCATCGCCATCGCATGAATAATAAAATGATTATTATAGGTAGAATTAATTTAAAGAAAGATGGTATTGTAATTTAAATTATTCGGATAAAAACAATGCAATAAACTGCTAATATATAGGTATTATAATAGGTTGTATAAAAAGCTGGGTCACAGTTTTGCTAATAAAAATTATTGAATATGTAGGTCTTTACAAAGTAGAAGAAAATATTTTTATTCAAAATATATTTACTCTGAGAAGCTGGTAATATTTTGACTCCTCTGATTGAAGCCATTTTCATAAGTGCATAAAACGTACTTAGCCAAAACATGACACTAGTGGCGGACTAAGCCCGTCAGAGGCCCGGGGCGGAAAAGCTGAATGAGCCCCCCCCCCCCCTAGTTTAAAAAGTTGATGTAATTTTACAAGATTTTTATTCGGTTCACACGGGCCTCTGGTCCTGAGGGACCTCCAAGCGCCTCCGTGTTCCCTTGATCAAATCCTAAACAAGGCTTTAAGGTACCAGGGCACTGTAAAAAAATTGACATTTTTTTTAAATTTTCTAAAAAATGCATTTGTTAAAAATGCTATATCACCTAATGTTTCAAGGAAATTCTAAGAAAATTTAAAGAAAGTTTTAAATAGTCTGTATGATGAATTATCCTTCAGCAAAACTTTAAACCCGTTTTTCTCGAAACAATTTTTTCAACCTGGTTTACAACATATTAGAAAAACTATACACCGATTTGCATGCACCAAGTCTTAAACTGTTCGAAAATCCAGTCACTATGGCACCATATAGGGATTTTTTTATAAAGCGCCCCCTTCTATATTTTTTAAGAACGCTTAAAATTTTCCCTAAAAAATCGAATATAAAGTTCGCTGGTCCGCCATTTTTCCTTTTTGTTAGATATCAAAATTCCTCTACGTAGTGCCGTAGACACTGGATTTTCGAAGGAATTGATCAAGGAAACGTGGAGGCGTTTGGAGGCCCCCGGGGACCAGAGGCCCCCGGGGACTAGAGACCCCTTACGCCCCCCCCCCCCCCGTTAGTCCGCCACTGAATCTTTTTAATTACTTACCTATTTTATTACTATCTTTCTTATCTGTATATTATTATCATACGATAACCTTCAGCAAAGGGCCTAAGATAGTAATAAAATACGAAGTGCAATACATAAGTGAAACTAAAACTGTACAGGAATTAGAAAGATTGGTAGTAGTAGTAATTTTATTTTAAAAATTATAAATTACCGGTTCGCCGTTTTTATTTATTCCTATTTTATATGTATGAGATGATGTTTGTATGGGACCTCCCAACTCCAAACCACCTCTTAGATAGGTATAATATATAGGTATATATATATATATAATAAGCATATTTTAAAGGCACCAGGATACAAAAAAAATTGTCACTTTTTCATTTTTCTAAAAGATGCATTTTTGTTAATAATGCTTTCACCAAATTCGTGAAATTGACGGAGATACAGCATATTATATGAAACCGTTTTAAACAGTTTGTGTGTTGAATTTGCTTCAGCAAAACTTTGAACGCGTTTTTCTCAAAACTACGTTTTTCAACCTGGTTGACAACATATTATAAAAACTATACATCTTTAATTATTTGCATGAACCATGTCTTAAACTGTTCGATAATCCAGTCACTATAGCCAGGGCCGTATTATCCATAAGACATGTAGGCAACTGCCTAGGGGCCCCGCATTGGGTAGGGGCCTCTAGGGTAAAGGGGCCCCGAGACGTGCATTGCCTAGAGGCCCCGACATGTTTAAGCCGGCCTTGGCAGCGTCCTTTTGTCCATAAGGTAGTGTAGGCCAATGCCTTCGAAAATCCAGTCACTATAGCCAGGGCCGTAATATCCATAAGAAGTGTAGACAACTACCTAGGGGCCCCGCATCGGGTAAGGGTCCATAGGGTAAAGGAGCCCCGAGACGTGCATTACCTAGAGGCCCCGCATCGGGTAGGGGCCCCTAGGGCAAAGGGGCCCCGAGACTTGCATTGCCTAGGGGCCCCGACATGCTTAAGCCAGCCGAACGAGGAAAATTTACGCATTCAAAATTTGCTGAAGGATAATTCAACATACAAACTGTTCCAAACGGTTTCACATAAAATGCTGTATCTCCGTCAATTTTTCGAATTTCCTTTAAAAATTGTTGAGAGCATTCGTAACAAGTGCATCTATCAAAAATGAAATAAAAAAAAAACATTTTTTTTTACAGTGGTGCCTTACAGCTTTGTTTAGGGTTTGATCAGGGGGACATGGACGCGTTCGGGGGTCCCCCAGGACTGGGGGCCCGGGGCGGGCTGCCTTCCCCCCCCCCCCTTAATCCGCCACTGCATGACACTAACTTGACTAGACAACGGTCGGCAGTTAGTTTTGGTGGCGGGCAATGAGACGTAAAACAATTGGGGGGCAACGCGACCGTCGACGTCACTCGTTCGTGTGTGAGCCTGCTCAATCAGAGCGCTTGTGACTGCCCGTCTGATCGCTGAGCACAGAAATAATGGAAAGCGTCGCAGGCGAAAAAAAAATTAAGCGGAAATTGTATGTTTATATAAATATTACAACCAACCGGTTGGTAGCGTGGTGCGAGTAGTTATTGGTTACTCGGGCGTTGTTGGTTCGATCCTCTGCTAGTTAGTCCTCCATCATTGCAGAAGCCATATTTACTAGTTATAAATGGAAGTGAAAAAGCGCCGCAGGCAAATTTTTATGAAGTGGTCATCACATGTTTTGAAATGTCACAACCAACCAGTTAGTAGCTTGGATGCCGTTATTGAATCCCACTCGGGCGTTTGTTTTCTTCACAAGAACTAGATTTGAAAAAATATATAACTTGCTGACCCGGCCACGCGTTGCTATGCTAACGAAACACAACGCCATCTACTTGATGTTTACCCAACCTTTTAACTCATACCGCCATCTGTTAATTTGTATACAAATCAAATCCACACCGTCCGCTTGCCAGCCCGCTAGTAGATATACCATACACAGACATTCTCCTTTAATTATATATTTCAAGCAATTTACACAAAACCTTGACAAATTATATACCTAAACCTTCCTCAAGAATCACTCTATCTACTTATATACCTAGGTGACCAAAAGTAGAGGAAAGGGTGCACTGGAATTCGACGACAAAAATATGGAAAAAATCATTCTTTACATTGATAAAAAAGTGCTTCGTAGTCTCCCCACTCTTGGCTACTTTGTTTTTTGAAGGTTTCACTTCTACCGCGTGTGAATTGCACAATCTAATTTTTGAAGTGAAACTTCTTCAGCACTGTTGTGATTTGAAACTCAGATGAAACGGAAACGATACTAAAAAGAGACAAACACACAGCGCCCTTGAGGTGATTTTTCACGAAAACGGCGCTATATAAATTAGCCAATTATTATTAATTATTATACGTCTATAGGATTTAGCCTGCGAGAGAATGAGATAGAATGAAAACTTACCGCATTGGCCGCTGTGATTATGAGCTCACTTTTCAAATTCGTTAAAATTTTGTAGGCAAAGGCCGCACTTCTACCGCGTGTGAACTGCACTCGATTTTTTTTATTGGTTAATATTGACTCCAGTTACTAATATCTACAGCCTGTATGTCTGACGAATATCTACAGCTCATATGTTGAACTAATATCTACGAACTTCAGAGTGTTGACTAATATCTACAGAGCGTAGGTTGAACTAATATCTACAGAGCGTAGATTGGACTAATCAGCTAAATGTGTCCAATAGTCCGATATCAGGGATTTTTACATACATACTTACATAAATTAAGTTTTTTAAACTGCATACGCAATATTACGTTATTCAAATATGCTATAGGTACATAATTGCAAATCCAACCTCTGCCAGTAGGTACTGTAGATATTCGTCAACACTTTGGTTGTCATAGATATTAGTCAACAGTTTGAGCTGTAGATATTCGTCAACACTTTGATTCTCATAGATATTAGTTCGATTTTTTCAGTTTTTGGAATTCCTGTAGATATTAGTAGACGCCTCCTTAATATTTTACTAACACAAACATAACAATATTCAGGAAAGTACAAAGAGTGTTGCTTGAAACAGCTTTAGTATTTTTGTGATGAGATCTAATAGCTAGGTAAGCACTTCGAAGTCTTTTTCTACTCCTATCTCCTTATCCCCCCCCCCCCCTCTATTTTCATTCCGTCTTACAACAATACGAACTGGAAAAAAATTGCAATTAATATTTTAAAGAGCGATATTATTGATTCACCAACGTAACACAGGTCCTAATATTGCCTGCATAAATATTAATGAATTATAAAAATGCAATTTAACGGCACTTAGGTAGGTATCAAAGTGGCCTGCCAAATCATTACATCATTACAGTATAAAATGAAGCCGCTCAAAATGCATGTGCGCATAGATCTTTTAAACTATGCAACGGATTTTCATGCGGTTTTCACCAATAGATAGAGTGATTCAAGAGGAAGGTTTATATGTATAATACATGCTTATTATAGTAGAGAAAAGCCGAGAAGTTCAAATATTCAATTCAGGCAGCGGGCAGCAGGCAGCTGGCAAGCGGGTGGTGTGGATTTTATAAAGGTTGGATAATGGCGTTGTGTTTCGTTAGCCACAGCAACGTGTGGCCGGGTCTGCTAGTTACCTATAAAAGAGTCCCAACGAGAGTTCGTAGGTAGGTACTAACGTCATCGACATTCGAAAATTCGTACTCTTCCTTCTCGTGCGTTTGGTTTGAAAACAAAAAAGACAGCAGACACCAGAACGATGACGTCATGTACGATCCCTCGTTGAGACTAATATATGCCTGACTAAAATATGAAATAAAATAAATAAAAGTTTTTAACTTTTAAGGTCTCTGCCCACTACACCGTTCCATACCATGACCGAAACCGTAGCGGCGCGTGCAACAAAATATTCTATGTATCGATCAGTATGAAACGCTGCCCACTAGCCCGTCCCGTCACCGACCAACACCGTCGCATACCATGTGCCGCGCCGGTCCGCTCTATGCATGGCACGCGACGATGTTAGAACGGGGATCATACGCGTATGATCCCCGTTCTAACCGCGTTGCCACTCCGCCAGTTCGTGATTTGTGTTCAGTTCTATGAGACGTGCGTCAGCAGGTAGAAGGTAGCGGTAGCGGGTAGCGCCTATTGAACGGGGATTGTACGGACACTAACCCCGGTGTATACGGGTATCATACGGTCACTAAACCCGTTATGTACGGGTATCATACGGTGTTAGCACGTTCTAGTGGGCATAGTAGGGCGTAGCGTGTAGCGTGCGTGGCAGACTCCTTTATTAGTAGTTAGGTCGGTACTTTGGTTGTCTCATTGCTGAGTGCTGAGTTAAAAAGACTATACAGATATATTTTTTTTATTATACAGATAATTCACATTAGGTAACAAAGGCGAGACTTTTTATTTGTGGATATGTTGTAAAAGTAAAGACGAGATTGACCTTTGTAAAAATATAATAGTTTCTTCGGGTCCGATCGTGCCTACCAGCAGCAGGAGCGGACTTGGCCAATGTACAAGTAAAATCAAAATGAATCAAATTTTGTACTCATGACATTATTAAATAAATCTTTTTTTAAAACCAAAACTAGCATCGCTTGGCATCGACCAAGTATTTTCTAGCACTAAAAATATTGGTTGTAGAAAACATTTATAAGGCTGACTATATACTCGTAAGTTTTTTCCCGTAAATCGCTCTCGTAAGCGATTTATGGCCAAATTACCAATGTAAACGACATCAAAAGTCACTTAACATTTCAGTCACTTATTTCATGTTACAGAACAAGTTTCAGTTAGTTACAGTTTATAAAATCAGTTTGATAAGCTAAGAGATTTGCCCTAAGAAATAGTACCAAAATGCGCCTTGTGCGATGTCAAAAATTAAAACACAGTTGTTTTCGTAGGATTTTTTTCCTATAAAAGTGGTAAATATTTACACTTTTTTAAGTTTTCTGAAAATGAGCATCCTTCTATTTAATTTTCGGTCCAATCCTTTATATTCTCAATGTTTCTGTTTTTAAATTTAATTTGAAGTTGGTTTTAAAAAAAACCTTTGGTTGGTTGGAAAAAACTTTTTTAGTGAAATTTTAGTAGATTTATCGTCAATTTTAGTGAAAATTACGTGTTTGTCTCATTTTATTGTCATCATTTTTAGTGAAATTTTAGTAGATTTATCATCAATTTTAGTGAAAAGTAAGTGTTTGTTTCCTTTTATTGTTATCATTTTTGGTGAAATTTTAGTAGATTTATCATCAATTTTAATGAAAAGTAAGTGTTCGTCTCTTTTTATTGTCATCATTTTTAGTGAAATCGATGGAGTGTTCCGGTGTAGTATTATGAAAATACTCTTAGGCGGTGTTATTTTTAGGTAGAAATTAGGTATGAGAGGTCTAATCTATGTTTATTGTAGGTACATCGACGACAGTAGGTAACTGTTGGCCATTTTGGTTTTATGGAGGTTCACGGCGATGCCCGCCGGGCCTGGGTCACTAAAGATGAAGTAACGCGACGTACCTAACTATGTTAAGGACAACGAGATATTTATACATACTTCTTATAGTCTTTATTATGCATTGCGAATTTCAAGAGTGATGTGATGATGAGTGCGGTTTGCGGCTGGGAACATTTCTTTTGTTGTATACATAGGTATAATAAACTATCTCCGAATCATACCTCCCACGCACAAATAAAGACTTAGGTAAATAAACACAGTTCAATAAACATTGAGTACTGGAAATTCTAATATTTACATAAATAGGTTTTACCCATACGTAGGTAGGTACCCATTCTTGAGGAAATTATGGGAATTACCATTAATGCACAATGAAATAGGTGTGTAATGTATATTTACGACAATAACACCGCGTTTGAAGAAGTGTTTGGATTTATGGGTTCCGCACAATATCTAGATACTATGAGTTATTATGACTTATGATGTGACTATAAGTAAATCAGAGGTAGGTACTAAAGGAAGAAAGGGTAGGTACGCGCGAATACTACGTACTGAAGAAATATGTAGGTAAGTATATATATATATAATAAGTAACTAACTAACTAACTATCACGCTGTTTCCCCGCAGAGGTAGGCAGAGAGGACGGACCGCCAAACAACTCGATCTTGTCACACACTTCTTGCCTCGTTCACATTCATACATCGTCTCATAGATGCTCTTCTATTATTCCGACTCTTCACATGGCCCGACTCAATTGATTCACTTGGTCGTGCCATGTCTTCCTCGGGCGTCCCCGACTTCTTCTACCACTCACATTTGCGTCATATATTCTCCTTATTGTATCATAAGTAAAATGTTTTTAATAAAACTAAAACATTAATAACGTTGGAATTCACTAAAGAGATTGTCAAAACTGCTTAATTGCGGCTTAACGGAATTGTACTTAGAAGATCAATAACAAATTAAAAAATATGAAATTTCAAAGTTGCTCATGATTTGATTAACTTTGCGAGCTGAAACTAATTACGTTTATCTAGAAATAACTAAATATCCTGTCGCCAGTACTCATGATTCGAGATCTTTTGAATGTGTATAGTTTTCCGTTGAATAATTTCGTTAAACAGTCTTCTGGGCGCATATTTTTTTTAATTTTCTGTAGGACACCTCGATAAATAAGTGCTATGCATTCTATCCCATGAAGAGGTAAATAACTGCTGTGCATTCTATTCCATGAAGAGATAACTAACTACTATGCATTCTATTCCACGAAGAGATAAATAACTGCTACGCATTATATCCCATGGAGAAATAAATAACTGCTATGCATTATATCCCATGAAGAGATAAATAACCGCTACGCATTTCATCCCACGAAGAGATAAATAACTGCTACGCATTATATCCCAGAGAAGAGATAAATAACTGATATGCATTCTATCCCATGAAGAGGTAAATAACTGCTGTGCATTCTATTCCATGAAGAGATAACTAACTACTATGCATTCTATTCCACGAAGAGATAAATAACTGCTACGCATTATATCCCATGAAGAAATAAATAACTGCTATGCATTATATCCCATGAAGAGATAAATAACCGCTACGCATTTCATCCCATGATGAGATAAATAACTGTTAACCCATGAACAGATAAATAACTATGCATTCTATCTCATGAAAGATAAATAACAGCTACGCATTTTATTCCCTGAAGAGATAAATAACTGCTTTGCATTCTATCCCATAAGAGATAAACCAATAGAAATGTGCTGTGAGCGTCTCCATGTACCCGATTTTTTTTTCTTTACTCTTTCATTGAAATTTAATTGACCTCTTTGGGACAGGAGTCGAAAGGCCTTATACCGTAAACTGGCGAAAACAGTTTTCTTTCAATTCGTCAGAGATCACTCTTGTGATTATCAGATCTGTTCAATAGATTCTATCTTAGTTACTACTTGCAACACAAAATGATAAAATTACCTTTTTTATTACCTTCATACCGAGTCTTCTGTTAAACGAGATATTACTGTATTAGGTAACCAACGGGTTATTGAAGTGATGAGCAACCTTTTTAACCGGAGGGCCAATTTATCAAATACCTACAGCTTGACATGGTTAACTTTGCAGTCGGTGGTATCGCAAACCTAATTTTTATTGTCAACGCAGGCGAAAAATTGTCTTCAAGGCCAAACCTATAAATTCTGCCGATTTTTATCATTCTAAAATATTACGGAACATTCTACTATTTTCGGCGCTCGATTAAAAAAAGATAAAAGTTTGCGGTAATCCGAACAATAAGGAACTCCGGTGAAAAATATTATGGCTTTAAAAAAATATGTTCATATAGAACAATAAACGCTGATTTTGAATACATATAAACGTTTTATTTAATAATTTTAAACGTGGAGTTTTTAAAAAAATATTAAAAAGTCCATTTTTAATCGGGTCGTAGAAACACGCCGTCAAGTTGGCATTATTGAAATATTTAGAGGTGACGTCACTGCTCATCGTGTCGTGATGTCGCCGTAAAGTCATTGTATGGGAATGTAGGTACGACAGAAGTCATCGTATTAATTTATTCGTTTATTTACATACTGTTTATAGAGAGTTTTGTTGTGTTTATTGAAACATTATTTAGGCCTAAATAATTTAGTTTAAAAAATAAAGGGATCTCTTATTAGTTTATCTCTATTATTGAAAATATTCAAAAATTACTGCACAAAAAAATAGTGATGCTACTCTAGGGAGAATACTTCGAACACTCGATTTCCCGATCTTATAGTAACTTTTCAGGAGTGATGACGTCACACGATTCACTACACATATGGTGGTTTTCGGGGATCTTGAAAAATTAAAACTTTGACAATTATTTTAACTATTAAAACTATATTTGCAGTTATTTAAGTTAGATAGTTATTATTCATTAAAAAAAATAAAAATAATTGGACTGGAGTTCTCTATTGCTATTTAATAAGAAATATCTAAATTCTCTTATGTTATTTACATTTTGTTTTCAGAAACATTATTATTTGGAAGCGCATCCATAAAGCGGAACCCACTGAAAATATAAAGCTCAAATTAAAAAAGCCCACAGGCAACATTTTTGCTATGTTCAAGGAAAATCAATAATGGCTGTTGATTTTAATCAATCTGAAACAAACTTGACCCCAAGGTGAATAATTTACTATAATTAAGATCGAACCACGATATTCCGTCTTTTAACATTACGTAAGAAAAAGTTACTATGTTGAGCGTCCGATTCAAAACATTGAAGAAAGAGTTTTCCGCTAAACCCTTCTACAAAACAGAACACAAACCGTAGAATGTTTTTTGTGCCAATTTTTTTGTTATTTTATTTAGCCTAGTGTGAAAAAGTTCGCGGGCCGTATAAAATGGGCTCGCGGGTCGCGGGTTGCGGTTTGCTCATCACTGGGTTATTGCGATGACCGGTCTTGGGTATTGGGCTTCCCATCCACTTCTTTAAATACCAAATAAGAAGTACCAAAAAACCGATTGCGATAATCTTGATGGCAGCTTCGTACAAATACAATGCAGTAAGTACTTGTAAACCATTTTTGTCAAATGAAGTGTTATCTCTCAGCTTTTTCACAGACACTGAGAATATATTTACTTAGTAGGTAAATATAATCGAGGAGATGTTAGCATAGTTGTGGAGGTATTCCTAAAAAAATCCACTAGCCGAAAGATTATAAAGTTCAATAGTTTTAAAACTTGAGCAACGGTTGGGCGGCTTTTTTCACACAAATTTTAAATTTGGATTTCAGACCAAAATTCTTCACCAAACTGAAAAAAATATTTTTCTAGTCAAATTTTTTAGCCAATATCTAGAACGAATATAGGTACTACTTTATTGTTTTGTGTTTTAATTTATACAATACAGGACATTCAAGTATTCAATTATTCACGATTTTAGGGGCAACATTGGCAATTTTTTGTTAGGTAATTAAGTTATAATTATTTAAAATGTAATTTTGTGCCACCACAAAAAAATACTGATTAATAATATTAATATGCGGTATCATTAGTGACATGAAAACATGAACACATTGACAACTTATATGTATAACTTCGATTTGACGTAATTTTAAAAATATTGGATAATATTTTTAAGCCCTTTTTTGATAATTATGTTGGTTGGTATAATTAGACAGGCATATAAAATTTAGTGATGTATTATGTCGGCATTGGTAGGCTTATACTTTTATTTCTTACATTTTTTTATACAAAAAGCGATATCCTGTATTCACTGATAAATTAATATTATATTATAGCGTTATTTTTAGAATCCACACAGAAAGTGTCATCCTAATAAATAACATCAACGTATTAAATATATATTTTTTTTATAAATAGTAGTTTTTTTTAGTACATATTATTTCTTAACCCATCTCATGGAGTGGAAACAAGACCTGCAATCCGCAATAGCCATCCAAAGCCAAGGGGATCGTGTTCAGGCTGAATGACCTGGGAAACAGTGTCACGAACGGTGCCTGCGAGAAACAGTATTTATAGAAATGGGTCATTTCGAAGTATTTAGACCTTACCTCAGCACTCGGGGCTCAGCTAGAGTGGACCCTTTATTTCCCTGGACACTCGTGGGAGTCGTGGGACGAAAATTGGACCATTCGAAAACTAGGGGCCTTCGGAGAACCTAGGAGAACTAAGGCCACCTCCGTGGACACCTTCGTGGGGCGGAGCCAAGAGGAGGAACCGTGGAGAGAGCTGAGGCCATCTCCGAGAATTCTTTAATTCTTTCTTCGTGGGGCCTTCAGAGAACCAAGGAGAAGTGAAGAGGAGAGATGAGGCCCTCTTCCCTTGAGGGGCCTTCAACAAATCAAGGAGGAGTGGAGAGGAGAGAAGTTATTTTTACAGATTCTTTGTTCAACCCGAGATACAAGAAACAGAATGTGAACGCATCTCTGGGGGTAGGTAAATATTATATGTTTTATTTATTTACTATCCAGTAGGTAATATCTACTCGTATTTGTAGACATATTATATAAAAAGGGAAACAAAGAGTTTTAAGTTTTATATCGGTATTAAATTTTTGGAAGAGGTAGAAATGCTTTTATAGATACATAGACAAACAAGGATAGGCAATAATATAAATTAAAAAAAAAACTTTTGTATAGCTTTCTTGTATCTAACTACGACTTTTTAACCTTCTCCAGCAGGGCTCTCTCGGTACATCGCCTTGCACCGCAATGGGGGGGATGGATTCATACGTCACCCTGCGAGACACTGACCCCTAAAGGCGGCGGTTCGCGCCGCGACCGCGACCGGAGACCGAGACGGGAGACAGAGGCAGGCGACAGCGACAAGTGTCTCGGTCTCTTCGGCACTACTGTGGGTAGAGACCGAGACGGCGAGACCGCGACCGCCTTCACCTTCAGTATAGCGCAGTCTGTCGATGAGGTCGGTATTGTTGTACTGTTATTAATTTACACTAATGGAAACCCAAGTAGAGTTACTAATGGAGGAAGAAGAAGACGATGATTTGTACATATTTTAGGCGATTTTTAGTTTACCTATCACCTGTTGTTTGACAATAATATGTTCAGGACTTATTTTAGAATGAATAAAACATAGTTACAAAAAGACAATGTCTACAAAAGGAAGAATATCATTGAAAATAAATTTAATTTAATTTAATTTAAAAATTAATAATTTATTATTTTTTTAAATTTGTTAATTTAATTAATTAATTTTTTTCGGAATCTAATTGTGCATTGTATATGCTGTCTGATCAGTTCAATCAGCTTCTCACAGTATTAGTCAGAAAAAGCGGTCATTTTTTACAACAACCACACATACTTATCAAGCGCGACGCGAGACACTACTTGTCCAGGGCAGCGACCGTCTCGCTGTCTCCCGTCTCCCGTCTCTGTCTGCTGTCTCGGTCGCGCGCACCAACTGGCCCCCATACAAAGCTAAAGGACAAGTACCCGTTGCGGTCGCCTGCCTCTGTCTCCCGTCTCGGTCTCCGGTCTCGGTCGCGGCGCGCAACCGCCGCCTTACATCACCGAGTGCTACCCACCCCTTATACCTTTTTCCTTCTCGGAACTTCATCTTCTTTTCACCAAAATATCCCTTACACTCACACAGCACCTCCACAGATAACATAGGCCCCGAGGGGAATTATTTTCCTCAGGGCCACCCCGGCCACTTGTGTAAAGCTAATATAAAAAGAAATTTGATTCCGCGCAGTTGAACACATCTAGCATACATTATAGTAATTCAAGGTACAAGCGAGTATCTAAATGACTAGAATTTTGAATCGAGTAGTTCTCGTTGGCATGGTATATGAAAGGCAATTAGGCTTAGTAAATCAGGGTTGTCTATAATACCATTACCAATTTTAAAAATAAAAATCCAGAATGTATTTCAATTGAAATTGATATTTAGGTAACATAACACTTTACATGGTTTCTGCGTTTTAACCCACTCTGTCCAAGCGGCGCAATTCGAACAATGTACATACTTAACAAATGTAAACTCTGATAGAATATTAAATAATTACGTATACAATTCATTATCAAAATAACACGCGGAGTTGCTACTATATTGATAGCGTACAATGTCACCATGAAACGAGGTATTGAACTACCCAATGTAAACACTTGTAGAATATTAAATAATTACATTATTTAGGTATTTATTATTCATTGGTCTAAACTATTTACAGCGCCCTTGAGGTTATTTTTTACGAAAACGGTGCTACACAAATCATCAAAGAATTATTATTATTGGACCGAAACTTGATACTGTAGGTGCTTAGATGCATAGTTTATAAAGAAGACTTGGTAGGTGCCTATAGTAGTAGAAGTAAGTGGTTGTATAATTTATAATTTTAATTGTCGATTTTTAAAATTTGAATTGTTTTTATTATAAGTCTACACCAGTCAGTGCCCAGTAGACCTGCCTATCAAAAAATATAAAATTTTGCTTAAGACATACATCTATCTAGTATATCAGTTTTTTTTTTTTAAATAATGGTATCTTGCCAGGGTTCCTACCGGAGAGCAAGATGATTTTTTGGTTCTATGACAGTTAATCGCCCGACAGTTGGATCTCCGGCATACTTACATACAATATAATATACGAGTAAAGTCGGTTTGGTGAAAATACGGTATACCTTTTTACACAAAGTACAACTACCTATAATACACGACTTCTTTTTTCAGCACGATTCCAATTAGAGACCAAAGTCAACATTTTTCGCTTTACGCGATCGCTATTTTCATGTATATTTTCATATCTACGATTTCAGTTGGCATCACAGCTAAATGGTTCATGTGTTGTTTGCAGTGATGAAAATTGAATTCGTAGAATCGAAAATAGAGATGAAAATAGCGATCGCGTAAAGCAAAAAATGTTGACTTTGGTCTCTAATTGGAATCGGGCTGAAAAAAAGAGATGGGGGTGCATAGCGAGGATGTATACCTACTACCGAAGAATAAAATATTAAAATATATATTTTTTTTTCAAATGCATCAAGGAAAAAACTATTTGCTGATAATACTGTATGTACAAGCGTATAAGTATCCAAAATCGACACTGTAAATAAATTCGTTGGCTATCCATCACCAATTTATTTTTAAAGATATTTTTGAAGTTGATTTTAGGTTTGACATTGCTAAAAATTATGTAAAAAATATAATTTTATAATTATTATAATTTCGGGGGCCAATTGTTGGGGGATCAATTCTCGGGTTTTAATTTTATCGCGTTTAAATTTAATTTAGATATTATAACTGTCAAGTCGACCTTAAAGGCAACTGAAAACCGTCCGATCATTTATCGATTAGGTATATTTTATAATAAACCCAGAACATTTATATTTCGATCGAAAAACCTGATAGGATAGAAAATTACTATTGTTGTGTTTCCGATGGTACGATTTTTCGATATGATTAAACATATAATCATAAATGCCGTTTTTTTTTAAATTTTTAGCTACGAATTTATTTTTATTTTTATGTAAATACCGTACAAGAGTCCCAACCGTCTGAAGTCAGTGAGACTACGGCAGGCCCAATCGGGGTATGTTGTGAGGCTGAAGGTAGTGGAGAGGGGTAGAAGATAGGAAAGTTTCTGGCTGTTCAGATCTGGTCACCAAACACGGCTAAAGCCATTTCAAGCAATGATTCAGTTCCGAGTGTTGATCTTATACCAAAGCGATACTGAAAGTATCTTCCACTCTCAACTTCGGCAAAAACGCCTCATATTGTTTTAAATGATTAAATTGTGAAATAATACAATTTCAGCAATAAAAGTTATTTGCGCACGCCGGAATTTGAACCCGCAACCTCCGGATTGTTAGTCGAGAGCGTTACCCCTCGACCAAGGAGTCCGAATACATTTAATGACAATCTACTCGTACTTTGAAACTATAGCTGGCTAACTACGTGATTTCCAAATAATTGCCGGAAATGGACAATTTTCAATGTGTACACAAATACTTATCGTAAAATAACTAACCAAAATAGTGTCAAGGAAGTTCATTTTCCCAAATGTTTTGAGAATCCAATTAAAAAGTAAAAATTTCGTAAATAAATGTTTTTAAGGATTATATTAAGCACTTTTACCTTCACGATTTACTTTATACTATTTTAGCTCAATTTTCCCGACGCTATAAGACAATCTTCTTAGGGGAGAAAAACTTTTATGAAAACAGATTCCTACCTGTATCTATTTTACAAACTATTATTTCTAAGTGGAATCCTAGTAAAGAATTTGATCGATCAGGCAGAAGATAACTGGAACAGGGTAAAACCGTCCCGGTCCCAAATGAAGTAAAGTTATGGAGTCTGTTTGATCATAATAGAAAACCTTAGTATATTATTGATTATTCTGAATTTGCGTAACTTACCTTTCTAGCACATGTAAACAACTAATTCAAATAAACAATTTTCCACTTATGCACGTGTAGATTCAGTAATTTCAAGTAAATACTGGTCACGATCAATCACAAAGAAATACAATGACTCCAACACTACCTGTCGATTATTAGAGTCAACAGTCGACAATGTCAACAACGTCGATTACAAAACGTCCACTCGCGGTGGAACACCGGACAAGATTGATTCGAAGCGTGCGCTCGCCATTGATTATGTATACGGAAACAAATTCACTCAAGTCAAGATCCATGTTTTTTACTGCACCGACACAATACACAGTCAGTGGCGGATCAGGGGTTTTTCCACAACGGACAAAGAGATTTCCGAATCCAGAAACGTAATTTTAAAATGTGTGAATTTACCAAAGATTGTACCAAGGACAGCGACCATTGAGTTAATTGTTTGCACAATTTTGTCGACATTGGAATGATTGGATTAAATAGTACCTCCACTTCGGAGCGACCGAGTCCTGCGCCACTTCAGGCCGCCGCGGCCGCGCAGAAAAGTCTCACAGTGAACTGCGCTGTAAAAACCTAACAGCCTTTACTTTTCTGCGCGGCGGCCTAAAATAGCGTGAGATTCGGTCGCTCCGAAGAGGCCATGTACGGGTGCTACTTAGCTATAAGATGGGCCATAAACATTTGCACTTCCTTCTGAAATAGTCATGAAAAAGAATTCAGATTCTTTTTAAATAAATGATTAGGTACACAGCTCTGTTGCCCTGGATATTTCTGCGGATTTTTATATTTTCAAGTATCCAGTTTACGGATATATTCATGAAAGTACTGAATTGGCTCTGGTTTTTATGATTTTAGCATATCTTATATCATCATTAAACAGTATATTGTAAAACCGCTCCCAATGTCTGGATGCTGAGATCTTTTAAACTACGCAAAGGAATTTCATGCGGTTTTCACCATTAGATAGTGATTCATGAGGAAGGTTTTTAAGCATACAGTTTGTCAAGGTTTTGTGTAAATTGGTTGAAATGTATAGATACTATATGTGGTAGCGGTAGCGGACTGTGGGCGATAGGCAGCGGGCTGGCAGGTATGGGCGATCTGGATTTGATATGTATGCAAATTAGTAGATGGCGTTGGTTATAAAGGTTGGGTGGCTTTTTCAAGAGATGGCGTTGTGTTTCGTTAGTCACAGCAACGTGTGGTTGGGTCTGCTAGTTAAAAATAATTAGCAGTGTAAGTTGGCTCTTTAGAACTAGAGTTATTAATAGGTGTTTAGTTTTTTGGTGAAATTCGCTTTCTGCGACATCACCCCCCCCCATAGAATCATTGTTGAACAGTAAAGAACAAAATCATTGGTTTTTTAAAAACGTTTTACCCAGAAAGCGCGTGCTCTCCCGTAAAGCGATCCATTGTGACTAAAATTCCAAGAAGCGAGGAGCCATGCACGCATAAGTGACCCCGCTCTCCTCCCCCGTTAGGAATCCAATATTACAAAAGTGCAAATGTTTATGGCCCACTCTATATAAAAGCGCCAGCGTTTTTGGCTTGACAGACCTATAGCTATAACAAATTGCCGCTTTTATAGCTAGGTGTGACACTAGCATTACACAGATGAAGGCCGCTCCAGAAAGTGAACACTGAATTCAGAAATGTACTTGGATAGTACATTTCTACCTGCCTGTACCTGGCCTACCTGTACTAAATACATTTTTGTAAGCGTTTTCAAACGTGGGTTTGTTTACATCAGGCCCCTAGCACGGTCGATCTATAAGGGTTGTATCGATAACTTTCAGTAACTTCTCATGGTTCCCTAGCATGACTGCAGATAGCCAAATAAAAAAAATCAAGGTATGCAATTCAAACGCGGTAGAAGAGAAATCTTCAGAAAACTTAAAGTAGACAAGAGTGGGGAAACTACGAAGCACTCTTTTTATCAATTTGGAGGATGATTTTTTCCATATATCTGTGGTTGAATTTCGGTGCACCTTTTCCTATACATTTGGTCATCTTATTCGTATTTGTGGTTTCTTCTTCGAAATCGCTAGATGTCGTATTCTTTTGTCTGTTCATTTTGGAGTGGTTTGAAAATTGGATATCGACTTACATTTTTTTTTTGGATTTCGTGAGATTTGACTTCTAGTCGGCTGAATGTCTGCAATGTCAGGCGCTTTATACCTACTACTGTTCTATAGGGGACCCGTGTGGGACCGTGAATTTATCGTAATATATTGGAACCGAGTACCTACCTGTGAATAAAATAAATATTTTATTGCTTAAAATAAATATATTATCTCATTTTCTCCAGGCTAAATCCTGTAGATGTATGTGTTTGTCTCTTTTTAGTGTCGCTCGCTTCCGTTTCATGGAGTTTTAACGGCGCTAAATAAGTTTAATATATTCGACGTCAACGACGGTTGTTTGTACGTAAAGCGTAAAGCACGTATCAGACGGTTCACTATTCACTCGTTTCGTGACGTCATACTCGAGCAAATGTTCCATCTTCGTTTCACTGCATGTTCACACGGTTCCTTAGAAATAAATGTTCACTCGCCATTCCCGCTACAATGTAGCCGAGTGCATTCGGCCGGCGCTGGCCGAGCTGACGGCAAAAATTCAGGAATATTTACGATTTCAAATTGACATTTCCGATAACGTCGAACTAAATAACGAGAAATTGGTGAATCTTATAAACAGAAAATAAATATCAACACCATAAAATGAACATATGCTTAATTAATAACCTGAAAACTAACATCTACCAGTATTTTTTGCTCTATGAAAAATGTTTATTCCGAAATAGGCCTCGGCTTGCATTAAAATCCATATAAATGGAATATGTGAACGTATCCGAAAACTAAAAACGGTTTTTAAAAGATGATGAAATACGCTTCCAAATTTTATTATTAGAAATAACCATGCAATTTTTTAAATAGAATAATTTTTAATGTAAGCTTTTAAAAGTTTTTAAAATAACTAACCTTATGTTTTTTCTAACTAAAATTACTGATAAAAAAAAAGAAATTAAAACGCACACATATTTTATCAGACAAATGAATTCTAAACGTTTTTATTACATCAGTTTTTCATAGTTTCATATATAAATAATTTATAAAAGATTCACAAAGTTTCATAATGTTTTTCAAATTTTGATCCCAAACTTTGGTTTCATAAAAGCGTACGTTAAAATTATTGGTAAATTTTTGGGATTGGTGTCCATGGCTATTACGAATAATTTTTAGAAAAAAACTTTAGATTCGCCTTAATCACTATAAAAGGAAACTTATTGCATCACGGCTGGCGGAAAATAATGCATTTTAATTTTCAATGTCGTTAAATAAAATTTCACTTCGCCAACCGAAACTATGACAGCCCAAGTTGGTATTATTGAAATGTTTAGTGGTGACGTCACTGAACACCGTAAAGTCATTGTATGGGAATGTAGGTACGACCCAAGCCATCGTATTAACAACGTTTCATCTTATTCGTTTACTTACATACTGTTTATAGAGATTTGGTTGTTGTGTTTATTGAAACATTATTTAGGCCTAAAATAAAGGTATCTCTTATTAGTTTATCTCTATTATTGAAAATATTAAAAAACTATTGCAAAAAATAGTAATAATGCTACTCTAGGGAGAATACTTCGAACTCTGAATTTCAAAATGGCGCCAGTTGAACAGCTGATTGCCCGATCTTATAGTAACTTTTCGGGAAGTCTTTTTCAAGGACTGATTTAGGCGGGTGGGGGGGGGGGGCACGCCCCCCCCCAGACGGTATTTTTGGGTACTGTGGAGATTTCATCACAGAACATACATAGAAGCTATAACTGTCTTTTTTAAACATTTAATTTTTCGATTTTTTGACACTTTCATAAACCTTCCTATACGTACTTGAACTTGTAGAAATAAAGTTGAAGTATGATACTTCAACTTTATTTCTAACAGTACCTAATTGTTGATTTTTTTGCCCGTCCGGCCCTTGTGCCCGCCCAGAAAAAAATCCCAACAGTAAGTGTTGATTTTTTTGCGCGTCCGCCCCTTGTGCCACTCCCCTCAGAAAAAAATCCTAACTGAAATTGTTGATTTTTTGCCAGTCCGCCCCTTGTGCCCCCCCAGAAAAAAATCCTAACAGTAATTGTTGATTTTTTGCCCGTCCGCCCCTTGTGCCCCCCCCAGAAAAAAATCCTAACAGTAATTGTTGATTTTTTGCCCGTCCGCCCCTTGTGCCACTCCCCCCCAAAAAATCCTAACAGTAATTGTTGATTTTTTGCCCGTCCGCCACTTTGCCCCCCCCCCCCCCCAGAAAAAATCCTGGATCTGCCCTTGTATACGGTGTTTTTCGAGGGATCTTGAAAAATTAAAACTAGACAATTATTTTAACTATTAAAACTAACTATAAAAATAAAAATAAATATGCAGTTATAGTTAGAAGGTCATTATAAAAATTAAAAAATTGGACTGGCGTTACTTATTCTAACACCCTCTAGTTGACCCTATCAAATCAGCCTAGCTATAATGCGACTTGTGTTTTACAATGTACTAAAGGCAATGGAATTGTGTTGCTTTGTGACTCAATTGATGCAACAATAGACACGTTAAGGAATAAATAGATTCTAATTGATGTATCTACGGTAAGTTAACACCAGAAAGACCGGAGCCTTCATTTTGACGGCAGCCCGAAGTAAAGTGCCGATATAATGCTTAATAATTATTGTATTGGTGTGATTTTTTTTAACATTTCATGATTTATGGTTTAACAACTATGGTGAAAAAAACAGGTATGTATCTTAATTACTTTTTGAGATATATTGACTTATACCTACAAAGACCGCCGCCGTCAATGTGACGGTTTGGGCCATAATGCTGAGTTCGTTTACAACCTTCTTTACCCAAGTTAACAACATACCCATTACCCATTCCTCCTCGTTTATGATAGTACTATTATGTTTGTTTCTTTTTTTCGGTATCGCGTATTATTCATACTCGATCTGTACGTTGATTGGTCACTGTCACATAATTTATAAAAATACCAAAAAATATTGCTCTCACCCAAATTTATTTTATGGCTTGTTGGAAAAGGACAGTGTATACAAATACCAGAGTTGATCCAGCTGCGTTAGCTTCTAAAGATCTGACAGAATCATTTATTGGGTAACCAACACGTCTGGCATAGGTCACCCCAAGAGGTTTGTAATGTTTTGTGAAATAGCAGGGGTGCCCGGGTTCATGGGGTTAGGTTTGTCCGGATCTGTTCAGCGGATGCGACTGCCAAACAACTGCGTGGTAGGCCAGATTGGCAGGGAACGGTTGAGGGTGATTTTTTGACCTCGGCAGCAGGATTCTGAGAACATTGCCTTGCACCGCAGTGGTGGGGACAGATTCATATGTCGGGCACTCTTGAACACACTGAATCCCAGTTTCCCACCCACCCCTCACCTCATTTCCTTCCCAGAACCTATTCTTCTTTCTTTTCCCATAGGTACCCTCCACACAGCATTTCAAAAGATGACAAATGCCCTGAGGGGAATTATTTTCCTTAGGGCTTTTTTGTGGAGCTAATGTAATTGAAAAAGAAAAGAAACCGGAAAATAAAACTACTAAAAGACGACAGTGCTAAATTAATAAAAAATATAATAAAAACCAAATAAATGATAGGTTTGATAATTGTAAGAAACCCGTTTGCGGAGAGTTCATTTGATTTTATAAAAAACGTAACAATTCGATATTGTACAAACATAAGACATGCTTGTACTAAAATTACAGCATTTTGCACTTACATGTTTTTTTTTCCAGGAAGCCCCGAGGAAAAAAACCCTCAGGGTCTATGTCATCTTTGGGGATGCTGTGTGAATTTATGTGTGCATTGGTGTTTTTAGGGAAAGAAAGGAGAGGAAGTTCTCGGAAGAAAAAAGTGTGAGAGATGAATAGGAAAAATATGAATATGATAATATATGAATAGGATAAATGTATCCAGGAGTGACGGACGAATGAATCCATCCCTCCCACTGCTGTGCAAGGCGACGGGATGAGAAAGGTCCTGCTGGAGAGGACAAGATAAGTATCTCCCTCAACAAGACTTGTTGAGGGAGATACTTATCTTGTCCTCCCGACCCGGTCCGCTACGCTATAGTTGGGCAAATGTATTCGCCACCTAGACCCAGAAAAACCTCACCCAATGAACCCGGACACCCCTGCTAAGTCACTAAACGTAGCGAACCACTTGGAGTGTCCTATGGTAGAGGTGTTAGTTATCCAATAAATGGTTTCCGGGGCAGCGGTACTCATATCCGCCTCCCAATTTGAAAAAAGTGATCAGCCGTCAAACTGACGGTCGTGGTCTTTATAGGTATGGAGCAGTACCCGGTCTTTCTAGTGTTAAGTACTTACATTGAATTGTCTCAGATTTATCATCGTTAAAAGTACCTACCTAATTGCACAAACTTCCTCAGGGGCTTTGTTATTTACACAAACATTCATTTTTAAAATTAGATTAATATATACCTCCACGCAGGAGGCCCTGAGGAAAATATTTTCCCTCAGGGCCTATGTCATCTTTCTGGATGCCGTGTGGAGGGTCTTAAAGGGAAGGAAGGAGAGGAGATTCTAAAAATATAGTGTAACAATAAATAGGTGTATTTTTACATTCGATAAATATATCAAATTGTCACGTAAGCATTATTCAGTTGTTATGTACGCGAAATCTTTTAAAAAAATGTAGGAAGGTTCTACCGCAGACTCGTGAAAAATACGGGATATTATTTATATTTTATATACTCGTGAAAAATACGGGATATTTTATGCTGTCCACATTTGTTTCATCGAATCTGTACAACATCGCTTCCTACGAGGAATTGCTTGGAGGTTAGGACTTGAAAGAGGAGAATACTCGTATGATGAAATTGAACAAACTTTAAAAATTTCCTCTTTAGAAAAACGTAGAAAGGAAAGGACTCTGATCTAATATGCATTTTCAAAATTATCAACAGTATTACTGACACACCTGCTTTGTTACAACTCATAAAGGTAAGGGGGGGGGGGTAAAGGAAAAAGAGGGGGAGGCTAAAAACACAAATTGAATATTTCGATTAACTTGCCCAAAGCATGAGAGGTAACTAACTACATCTCGCATCTCGCCTTTTCCCGCAGGCGATAGGAGGGACCGCCAAACAAATCGGTCTTGGCACACACTCCTTGCCTCATTCATACATAACTTGACCATTTATATTTTCCCCCAAACCGGGACAACGAAAAAAAGGTAGGTAATTAATAATAATAAATAATTTGGACAACTTGTACAGCGCCGTTCAGGGCCGTAGCTAGGGGGGGCATTAGGGGGCAATGCCCTACCTTAAAATACCTGTGCCCTACCTTAAGAAATACCATCGACTATGATAATATACTAGTAAACTGTTCATTGTTTGACATGATTGAAAAAAAAATACTTCCTATTAGGGTAGCGTAGCGACATCTAACTAAACAGCTTCGAATTAACCAAAGAATCATATTATATCAATTCTTTATTCTGCCCATAGATGGAATTGAAGTAAGTGGTGAGAGGCTGTGCGCGTATTGCAATCACTGCTTAGGGGGAATTCCCAAACAGTTTGGGGATGTTATTCAACGGTTGAGTCATAAATAAACCAATCCCTTGATTGATATCTTCGGGCCTTCTCCATACTAAACGGTTTGTTATCAGATCAAGCACTTGCATACTGCTCACTAACAACGTATGCAGGGACAATAGGGATCTAGTTTTAGTTAATTATAATTGGAGGGTCGTTCTATAAAAAAAGTTAATTAGTAACCTTCTCTTACTTACACCGGGCGGGTATTTGGTGGATAACCTCCAATTCACTTCGAATAAGAGAACGTTTTCCTTCCAAATATGTCAGCAGATGAATCCAAAACTGGAAATTTACAGTCTAATCACAAAACTGGTTTTAAATTAAGGGTGAATCTGCTTGCGTGTCCACAGATTTAATTAGTATTAGGTACTCTCATATAATGCGTAGTACGGTTTTCCTACGAATTACGAATTTTGTGGAATGATTTGAAATAAAATTTTTAACTCCACTCGAAATATTAGAACGGTTTTCTTCGAAATGTGGCAGCAGATTAATCCGCTACTGGAATTTTGACAGATCATTCGGAACATGAAACTGGTTTTAACCCAGGATTTAAGTGCTAGGTCCTCAGCTTAAGCTCAGATACTACACCCAGAACAAGAAAATGGTTTTCCTCTTACTTTTGTACTTGGAACACATGGATGGTTTGATGTTTCATTGGATTTGACGACCTCTCTCAATCATTCTCACCGAATATTAGTCATAAAAAATCCAAGCGCAAAACAAAATACGACCCGGACAGTGTTGCCAGTCGCTGCAGTTATCAAGATGACATTATTATACATTCATTTGAAAGGGGATTCCCCAGGTTTGTCACAGAATAAGTAATGAAAAATTCCGTGCCTATTTCAATCGCTCTGAATCATATATGCAACAAATATATGAAAGAAATTATTAAAATTTTAACAAGATATTATTATTATTTATTGTGAAATTTTGCCGCCCCTTAAAAGTGCCGACCGGAGCGCCAACCCCCCCCCCCCCCCCTCCCCCCGACCCAGATCAGATCATTTTACTTGCGCCCTACCTGTAATTACCGCTGCCCTATCTTAAATTCGTAAAAGAGATTTTTTACTAATAAACGAGATAAAGCAATATATTACAGTAAAAATGTTTTGTGACTAAAATTATCATGAATTATGCGAGTGAATTTATTTTACTACGTGGTAGGCTAGATCACAACTCGTCTTGCAGATACCAAGCGTAATAGAGAACTCCAGTTCAATTTTTTTATTTTTTTTAATGAATACAGACCTTCAAACTTAAATAACTGCATATTTATTTTTATTTTTGTAGTTACTTTTAATAGTTAAAATAATTGTTAAAGTTTAATTTTTCAAGACCCCCTGAAAATCACCGTATCCATGGTGGATTGTGTGACGTCATCACCCATCGATAGTTTTATTTACTTTCAACAGGTGTTGTCATTTTGAATGATAATTATACGGAAGAAAGATGATACTCTTCGATAAGTTAAAACATTATTTAGGTGGAATTATTTATTCATTGTATCATATTTATTATATTGTTACGGGAGAGTGGTATAAAAATTGTTTGAAATTATCATTTTTTTAGCTTTTAAAATCAATATTATCATAAACGAAGAATCACCCATAAAAGTGTAGACAAACGATAACAGCTGATCGATTGCGGCCATTTTGATTATACTCCGCGGCCAAATTTTGGCCTACGTAGCATTATGATATAGTATATTTATACGATTTTTTCGTACAGTTTAAAGTTTTTCAATATTTAAAAAAATAGAGATAAACTAATAGAGATACCTCTATTTTTGATACTAAATTATTTAGGCTTAAATATTGTTTCAATAAACACAACAACTAAATCTCTATAAACAGTATGAAATAACGAATAACATGAAATGTTGCTAATACTGATGGCTTTTGTCATACCTACATAATCAAAGTTTCAATACAATGACTGGTGACGCGTGACGTCAACACTAACCATTCAGTAATGCCAACTTTACAGTGTGTTTTGACGAGAGACTGTACTGAAAATGCACTTTTTAATATTTTTTTAAGAACTCTACTTTTAATATTATGAAATAAAACGTATATATTCAGAATCAGCGTTCACTGGTCTGTATGATCATATTTTTTTAAAGCCATAATATTTTTCACCGGAGTTCCTTATTATTGAATACTAGCTGGGTTACCCGGCTTCGCTCAGGACAACATTCGAGAGTGTTCTGGAAAGTTTCACATTGACGTTCCCGTTTCCCTATTCCCGAACATTCCACAATTTTCCAGAAGGTTCCGGAATGTTCTGAAACGTTGTGGAATGCTCTCAAATACTCTGACTGGGGTATCCGACATCGATCATGGAGTTGATATGAGATTGAATTGAGGTTCGAATCCACGATGGATCTTGCTTTATATACCCCATATGGGTAGCCCCTTACAAAAAAAATTTCAAAATGTTCCAGAATAATATTCCAGATCATTTCACAACATTCAAGAGTGTTCTGAGTGTTCAGGAGTGTTCTGAACAACATTCAGAATGTTCCACAATAATCTGGGCTGTTCCGGTATGTTCCTGAACGTTCCATCCTATTCCCGAACATTCCAGAATGTTCCGAGATGTTCTGTTCTGGTATGTGGTGGAATGCTCAAGAACACTCTGGAATTTTTTGAACTATTCTAGAAATTTCAACGGGGCGAAACTTCCAGCCCTTATATCTTTAAAAGATCGCCCTTCAGGTAAGAACGGGAACTTTCTTCATGGATGGAGGATAGAGGGCTACCACACATATAACCGTTATCGTACCGGGACTCGTCTTTGAGTTTTAGCGGCATGCAAATTGTTTTTTTTAATAATATAATTATCCAAACTTCTAGAACTTTCCAGAACCTTCTAGACTCACTGACACTCTCCGCCACTCATTTCTGAAAGCTTCTTGAACTTTCTCCTTCCATAACATCCTAGAGCATTAGGGAACTTTCCAGAACTATCTAGAACCTTCTAGACTCACAGACTTCCGGAACCTTCTAGAACTTTTCGGAACCACTGACGTTCTCCGCCACTCCTCTCAGAACTTTGTACAGCTTTACCTTGTAGAACTTTCCGGAACCTTCTAAACTCACTGACGTGTTCCGTAACTCCTTCCAGAACTTTCTATAGCTTTATCGAACCTTATATAACTTTCTGGAACCTTCTAGACCTACCGACATATTCCATCATGCCTTCCAGAACTTCATACAGCTTTATCGAACCTTTTAGAACTTTCCGGAACATTCTAGATCCACCGACATGTTCCGCCACTCCTTTCAAAACTTTTTGCAGCTTTATCGAACCTTATGAAACTTTATCGAATCCTCTGGAATTTTCCGGAACCTTCTAGACTCACCGACATACTCCGCCACTCCTCCTAGAACTTTCTACAGCTTTATCAAAACATGTAGAACTTTTCGGAACCTTCTAGAATCACCGACATACTCCGCTACTCCTTCCAGAATTTTCTGTAGCTTTATCGAACCTTCTAGATCTTTTCGGAACCTTCTATAGTCACCGACATACTCCGCCATTCCTTTCAGAACTTTGTACAGCCCTATTGAACCTTCTAGGATTTCCTACAGCTTTATAAAACCTTCTAGAATTTTTGGGACCTTTTAGACACACCGACACACTCCTCCACTCCTATCAGAACTTACTACAGCTTTACGGAACCTTCTAGAACATTCTACGGTTTTATCGAACCTTGTAAAACATTCCGGAAACTTCTTAACCCACCGACATATTCCACCATTCCTTTCAGAACTTTGTACAACTTTATCGAACCTTCTAGAACTTTCCGGAACCTTCTAGACTCACCGACTTTCTCTGCCTCTCCTTTCAGAACTTTGTAAAGCTTTACGGAACCTTCCTGAACCTTCTACAGTTTTATCGAACCTTCTAGAACTTTCCGGAAACTTCTAAACACACCGACTTACTCTGTCACTCCTTCCAGAACTTGTACAGCTTTATCGAACCTTCTAGAACTAGAACTTCCTACAGCTTTGTGAAATCTTCAAGAATTTTCCGGAACCTTCTAGACACACCGACACACTCCTCCACTCCTATCAGAACTTTCTACAGCTTTACGTACCTTCTAGACCTTTCTACAGTTTTATCGAACATTGTAGAACATTCCGGAAACTTCTAAACCCACCGACATATTCCACCATTCCTTTCAGATCTTTGTACAACTTTATCGAACCTTCTAGAACTTTCCGGAACCTTCTAGACTCACCGACTTACTCCGCCACTCCTTCCAGAACTTTGTACAGCTTTATCGAACCTTCTAGAACTTCCTACAGCTTTTTGGAATCTTCAAGAATTTTCCGGAACCTTCTACACACACCAACACACTCCTCCACTCCTTCTAGAACATTCTACAGCTTTATCAAACCTTCTAGAACTTTCCGGAACACCTTCCAGAACTTTCTACAGCTTTATCAAACCTTCTAGACTCACCGATATAGTCCGCCACTCCTTCCAGAACTTTGTACGACTTTTTTCGAACCTTCTAGAACTTCCTACAGCTTTTGGAATATTCTTGAATTTTCCGGAACCTTTTAGACACATCGACACACTCCTCTACTCCTTTCAGAACTTTTTACAACCTTACGGAACCTTCTAGAACTTTCCGGAACCTTCTAGACCCACCGACATATTCCGCGTCTCCTTTCAGAACTTTGTACAGCTTTATCGAACCTTCTAGAACTTCAGAAATCTTCTGGACTCACCGCCTATTGTTTCTGAAAGCATCTAGAACTTTCTCTTTCCACAATTTTCTAAAGTATTCGTGAACCATCAGAACCTTCTACTCTCACCGACATACTCCGCCACACCGTCCAGATTTTTATACAGCTTTATCGAACCTTCTAGAACTTTCCGGAACCATCTAGAATTACCGACATACTCCACCACTCCTTCCAGAACTTTGTACAGCCCTTTCGAACCTTCTAGGACTTCCTACAGCTTTAAGGAACCTTCTTGAATTTTCTGGAACCTTCTAGACACACCGACGCACTCCTCCACTCCTTTCAGAACTTTCTACAGCTTTATCGGACTTTCCGGAACCTTCTAGACTCGCTGACATACTCCTCCATTTCTTCCAGAACATTGCAAAGTTTTATCGAATTTTCTCCAGAATCTTCCAGACTCTTCTTGAAATTTCTAGAGTCTTCTTAGAACTTTCAGCCCTTATATCTTCAAAAGCAACCCCTTTAAGTAAAAACGAATACTCTTATTCCCTAGGGGGGATAGAGATCTACCATACCATATAACTCTCTTGATCGTACCAGCACTCGTTTCTGAGTTTTTGCGTTCCGCACGCTTTTTTGGACTTTCTTTTATAATATATATTGATTACCGGATTTTTGGAATGGGGTATAAACTTATTCGTTTTAGGAGCCTCACACTTTCATACAATACAATTCACAAAATAGTTATGTTTTTTAGGGTAAGTATATAATATACCTGTTGGGTTAGCTGTTTAATATATTTATGTATTTCAAGACTATCGGTATGATTATGTAGGCGCATAAAATGCATGAGCTGTTTAATATTTTTTCATAGTATCTACATAATTCAGGATTAATAAGCCAGGATTCTTATTTGCCCGCTTTTTTTAAATGTTTGAAAATTCTATTGCGAGTTTCTTTCTTTTCGAAAATTGGACATTTTGGCGTCTAGAAGCTATGTTCGGGGACACCGGCACAGGCTGCCTGAAAACGGGACATCTGATCACATTATTCATACTACATCGTCAAATACACAGTATATACTCTTCTATTATTCTGAATCTTGATATAGCCCGACTTGAGTATCTGATTCAATTGATCGTGCCTTGTCTTCCTCCTGATACGAGTATATAACACCACGTTAGGGAACGTACCCATACTACGTGACACGTTTAGGGGGGGGGGGGGAGGGTCTTCAAAATGTCACGCTTGCTACAAAGGAGCGGCGGGGGTCATAGGTTTTTGGTCACCGGGGGGGGGGGGGGGGGGGGGGGGGTTTAAAAATTGCAAAAAGTTGGTCACGTAGTATGGGTACGTTCCCTTATATTTAACTATATTATTACTTACTTACCTAATCGTTGTCTCTACATTTTACGAAGCAAGCCAAATAATGTTTAAGATTTCTGCATATTCAAAACCCTTAGAATTTTTGTACCTTTTCCTAAGTGCCTACCCACTAAGAAATAAGAGTTAATGATCGTAATAATAATAAGTTAAGTACTTAAGACAATAATGAACTATCGAATCAATGTTACTTAGCTAATCCATTATGCACTCAAGTAATTTGTATACAAACACGAATAAGTATAATTAAGGCAAATTACCTGAAAAGGTGTCTTTGTATCATGGAAGGTAATTCATCAGGAAGCATTGCGGTAAAGAATAAAGACTGAACTCTTGGAATTAGAACATTCATCAAATGCTATACATTGAGACAGGTTGGGCTTATTGGCAACGCAGGCTTTACAAATGAGTTTTGAAGGCTTTCAATGGAATTCTTTCTTCTTTTTTTTCAATAAATCAATTGTCAATTGGCTAAGTAAGTGTCGTTGCTTTTGATCCTTGAAGTTTGACCCTCGGAAAAACCAACGACATTTAGGATGATTAATATCTGTAATACATCGCCCTCCGGCAACACGGTGAACATGCGCTTTCGTTCAGTAGGTAGGTACCTCCAGACATTCTAATATATGGGAACGTACCCATACTACGTGACCAACTTTTTGCAATTTTTAACCCCCCCCCCCCCCGGTGACCAAAATCCTAAGCAACCCGCAGCTCATTTGTATGGAGCGTGACATTTTGAAGACCCCCCCCCCCCTAAAAGTGTCACGTAGTATGGGTACGTTCCCTATCATGGTGTATAGGTAATGGAATAGTCTACAAATCTACGTGTACAGATATTATTCAGTATTTTAAGGGGTACAAATCTACCACACCAGGAACATAGCACCCTGACTTCAAGGTGCAATTTTCTATAATATGTAACTAACTAACCATCACAGGTAGGCAGAGAGTTCGGACCGCCAAACAACTGGGTCTTGGCACACACTCTTTGCCTCACTCACATTTATACATCGTCCATACATACTCTTCTATTATTCTGATTTTGACATGGCCCGACTCAAGTATCTGATTGATCTTACTCATTACACTTCCATCACCTTGCATTCTTTGCAGATCTCCACATTTCATTTGAACTCCTACGTTTAACTTTAAAAATGCGAACTATCGGGACATATCCACGAGGAAGATTGGTCATTTCTTAAAGAAGGCGATATTAATCAAAATATTGAATCATTTTATTATTTCCTGGATAAAATTATTTCAGATCTCATCCCACTCACTCGTTTTAAAGAATCAAAATATCCGAGATGGTTCAATAAAGAACTTGTTCAATTAACTGCCCTTAAAAAAGTTTTACATAAGAAATATAAAGAAGACAGGTCTTTATCAAATTATATTGAATTTAAAAACGTTAGAAAAGATTGCAAAATCTTATCAAAAATGTGCTAGAATTCTTTTATTAATAATGTTGAAACTTCAATAATTCATAATGCAAAGTATTTTTGGAACTATGCAAAATCAATGAAAAATAACAACTTTGACATATTATTTTTAATTGTAAAACTAACGTTTTTAAGACAAGATTTTTTATGCATAGCACAAAGGGTAACAATTATTATAAGCAATAATTATCAGCCTGAAACACTCATCCACATTGAAAAATCTTCCGAGAAAAGATACATGACGCCAACGGGACTTGAACCCGTGTCCTCTCGATTGCCGGTCGATTGCTCTTGACCACTGAGCTATGGCGGCTTATCTCGTACCCGCCAAATGATTCAATATATGCTAGTGTTTCATTCAACAATTACTGCTTATTATATTTTTTTCCACCTGAAAACAACTAACTTTATTTTTGCGAGAGAAACATTGTAAGTGTTAAGTCCCTCGCTAGGTGGCGTCGAGACAAATTATGTCTTCATTTTATTGGGGAAATACTTAAACTTGTCAAATATTAATTATTATTTTTAATTGTAAAACTAACGTTTTTAAGACAAGATTTTTTATGCATAGCACAAAGGGTAACAATTATTATAAGCAATAATTATCAGCCTGAAACACTCATCCACATTGAAAAATCTTCCGAGAAAAGATACATGACGCCAACGGGACTTGAACCCGTGTCCTCTCGATTGCCGGTCGATTGCTCTTGACCACTGAGCTATGGCGGCTTATCTCGTACCCGCCAAATGATTCAATATATGCTAGTGTTTCATTCAACAATTACTGCTTATTATATTTTTTTCCACCTGAAAACAACTAACTTTATTTTTGCGAGAGAAACATTGTAAGTGTTAAGTCCCTCGCTAGGTGGCGTCGAGACAAATTATGTCTTCATTTTATTGGGGAAATACTTAAACTTGTCAAATATTAATTATTATTTTTAATTGTAAAACTAACGTTTTTAAGACAAGATTTTTTATGCATAGCACAAAGGGTAACAATTATTATAAGCAATAATTATCAGCCTGAAACACTCATCCACATTGAAAAATCTTCCGAGAAAAGATACATGACGCCAACGGGACTTGAACCCGTGTCCTCTCGATTGCCGGTCGATTGCTCTTGACCACTGAGCTATGGCGGCTTATCTCGTACCCGCCAAATGATTCAATATATGCTAGTGTTTCATTCAACAATTACTGCTTATTATATTTTTTTCCACCTGAAAACAACTAACTTTATTTTTGCGAGAGAAACATTGTAAGTGTTAAGTCCCTCGCTAGGTGGCGTCGAGACAAATTATGTCTTCATTTTATTGGGGAAATACTTAAACTTGTCAAATATTAATTATTATTTTTAATTGTAAAACTAACGTTTTTAAGACAAGATTTTTTATGCATAGCACAAAGGGTAACAATTATTATAAGCAATAATTATCAGCCTGAAACACTCATCCACATTGAAAAATCTTCCGAGAAAAGATACATGACGCCAACGGGACTTGAACCCGTGTCCTCTCGATTGCCGGTCGATTGCTCTTGACCACTGAGCTATGGCGGCTTATCTCGTACCCGCCAAATGATTCAATATATGCTAGTGTTTCATTCAACAATTACTGCTTATTATATTTTTTTCCACCTGAAAACAACTAACTTTATTTTTGCGAGAGAAACATTGTAAGTGTTAAGTCCCTCGCTAGGTGGCGTCGAGACAAATACATAGCTCAGTGGTCAAGAGCAATCGACCGGCAATCGAGAGGACACGGGTTCAAGTCCCGTTGGCGTCATGTATCTTTTCTCGGAAGATTTTTCAATGTGGATGAGTGTTTCAGGCTGATAATTATTGCTTATAATAATTGTTAAACTTTGACATACCCGTCAACTTGGAATATACACGTAAAAAGGCCAAAGACACTTAAAGTACCGCTGACCTTCTTGCTGATTTTTTTTAAAAGCGTTTATGAATGTGATACACCAGTTTCTACTAGTACCTACAACATCAAATTTTACCTCTGATCATAATCTTAATTTAACTTGCTTCCTCATAGAATATAATGATATATTGACTGAACTAAAATTACTAGATCAAAGCAAAAGCGGTAGACGAGATAAAATACCTTCTGTATTTTTGTATAATTGTACTGCCAATCTGGCGTATCCTTTATATTTGCTGTTTAATCAGTCTTTACGAACAGGATGTTTTCCTACTAAATGGAAATTCAGCTTCCTTATGCTTATTTTTAAAAAAGGTGATAAACACGAGGAGATTAACTACTGACCGGTGTGTCTTTTATCAACAATTCCTATTTTATAAATTTTCATATCATCTGCAAAACATTAAAAATGTTGAGTTTTGGAAACAAGAGCCATGTCATTTAAGTATATATTAAAGAAGAGCGGACCAAGGTGGGAACCCTGAGGGACACCCGAGGTTACGTTGATTATTTTGGATAAAACTCCATTTATTGAGATAACTTGACTACGATTGCTAATGTATGATTTAATCCATCTAAATAAGTCACCGTGTACTCCAAGTCGAGTGAGTTTATTTAACAGAATTGAGTGGATAACGCGGTAGAACGCCTTTGAGAAGTCATAGCATCGACCTGCACCCTTTCGTTCATGTTGGTCTGCAAATAGTTGACAAATAGGGCAAGGTTAGAGGTTGTAGACCGATTTTTCATGAATCCGTGTTGGTTCTGTGAAATTCTGGTAGCGATAGTCGGGTAAAGTTGGACCGAAACGATTTTTTCAAGAATTTTACTTAAGATATCAGGAAACATTCCTTCACTTAATGATTTTTTGAAAATTGCACTGACCGGAGGAGTGATATATTTACTACAATTACTTATTTATTTATTTATTTACGGACAAATAGTCCAATTAACAATATAACAATAACACGAATAGAAAAAAAAAGAGATACAATGAAAGGAGATTACATTACGTATGAAGATACCAGGCAAACTATCTAAACGTCCTTTGTTAATGTCAATGGATGAAAGATATTTATAGGTGATATCGTAATCGATTGTAATTGAGGATATAGCTATGTTATTCAGCGGATCAGGTTCGTGATCATCAGATGTAAATTTTGGGTGTGATCAGTGAAGACGGTAGAGAAATAGTCAGCAATCTCCTTACTATTGTGTGCGATTCTCGAGCCATATGTTAGGTGTTCAGGTATGGAAGGAGATTTTCTTTGCATTTTGACAAAGCTCCATATTTTTTTACATTATTTTGTATAGCATGTTCTAAGTGTGAATGTGTGTTGTGGTATGTGAGAGTAGCGATTTTCTTTTGTCGTTTTCGGAGCAGTGAAAAGGTGTGGTAATCTAGTGGGCTCTCCAATGCTCCAATGCTTCCAGGCTCGAAAGAATGTGAGCTTTTCTTTTGTAATATTGATAAGAGCCGATGGGTACCACGTTGGGAATTTGTTTGGTTTCAGAATTTTCTTTGGAACAAAGTTATCTATTAAGGCGTCAATGATTAAGTAAATGCTGTTAACCGCCGTCTAATCCTGTTTTCATTATTTGTTAATGATGTGTTATATATTTTAAAAGATGTTCAAGTATTAATGTTTGCAGACGACCTGAAATTATTCAAAGCAATCAGAAACATCAATGATTGCCACATATTGTCAAATAACTTGTTGAGATTTATTATATGGTGTCATGATAACCGCTTGCAACTTAACATAAGCAAATGTCAAATTATGAGGTTTTATCGAATAAAGAATCCAATATTTTTCGATTATTCCATTAACAATATGTCGTTAGTATCTGTCTCGGAAATTAATGACTTAGGTATTTGGTTTGACATGAAACTCAACTTTAACAAGCATATATAAGATGGGAAGGCTGACAGAGATATCGAAAGAAGGGTAAATGCAGGCAACTGGAGGACTGAACGCCGTTGGCGCCAACAAAAACTATCCAAAGTAGCGAAGTTAGCCGTCCATAATGGAGTGCTGGTACCTACCCTGATGTATGGCAGTGAGGCATGGAACTGGCAGAGAAAGGATGAAAGTAGACTAAATGCTGTAGAAATGAGATCCCTGAGGCGTATGTGTGGTAAATCCATGTACGATCGTGTGAGAAATGTGGAGATCCGCGAAGAATGCAAGGCTGATGTAAGCGTAACGTGTAAGAAAAAGAAAGGGACGCTCAGATGGTTTGGGCATGTAGAGCGAATGAACGAGGAAAGGAGTGTAAGGAGAATATATGACGCAAATGTGAATGGTAGAAGAAGACGGGTACGCCCGAGGAAGACATGGCACGACCAAGTGAATCAGATACCTGAGTCGGGCCATCTGAAGAGTCGGAATAATAAAAGAGCGTGTATGAGACGATGCATGAATGTGAACGAGGCAAGGAGTGTGTGCCAAGATCGAGTTGTTTGGCGGTCCGTCCTCTCTGCCTACCCCTGCGGGAAACGGCGTGATGGTTAGTTAGTTAGAAATAATAACCAATAAAGATTTGAAAATGTTGGGATTTATTTTAAGGGTATCTGGTGATTTCAATAATAATAAGTTTCCTGCACTATTTACGAGAATAATTTTGTAAAAATTGTTATACATATGTAAAAGCCTAAATAGGCTTTTAATTTTAATATAAATAAATTTCTCACACGATCATACATGGTTTTATCACACATACGCCTCAGGGATCTCATTTCAACAGCATTCAGTTTACTTTCGTTCTTCTACCAGTTCCATGCCTTTCTGCCATAGATCAGGGTAGGTACCAGCACTCCATCACTCCATTGTGGACTGCTAGATTCGCTTCTTTTGACAGTTTTTTATTATCGTCAACGGCATTCAGTCCTCCATTAATGGAGTTACCTGCATTTACTCTTCTTTCAATATCTCCATCAGCCTTTCTATCTCTCATAAACATACTACCCAGATACACAAACTCATCCACCTGCTCCAAGTATTCATCATTCACAACCATATTGCACACTGTTTTCGTACACTCTCAATCAAACACCATGGCTTTAGACTTACGTACATTCATCGTTAACTCATTCTTCATACATACTTCTTCCTAGACACGAGAGACTAGATCTTCCATCCATAATATGTGATTTGTATTAAGTTTTTTCTACATAGGTGTAATATGTGACTTGTGGAATAAGCATATATACTTAATTATATATTATATCCCTTCTATGTAAGATTCAATATGTATTTAAACATTTATATAAATATGTTGATTGTAATCTTTCGTCAGATCTAAACCCAACAATAGGCATTTTGAGATATTTTAAAACTTCATTCAAAATTTTATTTTTATTTTAAAAAACATGTTATTACTAGATGGTCTCATCTACGATCTATAAATTCGTAAGCAAACGATATCATTGGGATATTACGTACTTTAGTACCTAAGTTAATTAATATTCATTTACCAATAAAATGGGCGTTTATTCAACCTTGAAAAACGTGATAGCAAATATAACAAATATTATGAAAATACACGGTTCATCTAATCTAATATTAAAAAAGGGTTCGAACCTACATAAAATCTAACTACGTAACTAAATAAAAATAATATTACCTATGGAATTTATATAACTTTCATGTTTGCGGGTTGCAAAATTTTCTCAAAGCACTAATTTTGATTTGAAGTTCTTAACCCTGGAAAGATAGTCTACGTAAAATTTACGCATTCGTGTTGGAATTATTGCTCTCTCCTTCTAATTAGTGCGAATCCGTCGCTGTGCTTTTCAGACATCTCACTCGTTGCTTGGACCTTCCGTGGGGCGTTCGCGTCGCTGAGGTAGGTGTCACCAGTTTTGCGATATAACGATCGCATAAGTCAAAAAATATAATATTTGATACGTTCCAAAGCTGTATCTGATTGATTTTTGTATAATTATATATATCTTAAGAGCGCTGCCGGTCGCTGCGAACATTTATGAATAGGTATTTTAAAAAATCTCTTTTATTTCACTCTCTGACAGTAGTCAGAATCGCGCTATAGATGTGTGAGTGAATGCAGGCCTTGTGTGTGTGGGCTACGCGCTTCACCCGTGTCGAATTATTATTTCTGCCGACCACGCATGTTCCAATCTGCAAATGTGTAGAGACAAGACCGCTCGCAGGGGCGTCCTATTGTAAGCGTCCTATGAATATGCTATTATAGCTACTTATCGTTGTTGCGCGCACAAAATATCCTGTGGGTATTTTAGAATATTAGGATACATAATAAAAAAAAAACGAAAAAAAAAATTGGGGACCCATATTTTTATTTATTTTCATTAATTGTAGAGTTATTTTTGATACCATGTTTGGGTGAAAACAAGTGGGCTTAATATACATTTTTTTATTAAAACCGACAATTTTTTCTTAAATTTTGCATTCAGGATTTTTGTGCGCACTTTTTATGCACATATGATATTTTGTGTAGCAAACGTAGGAAAGGCAACTTGACCTTTCTCATAGGACCCATATCCCTCAGGCCTCGGGCATATTTTTTCATAAGGTCGAAATATTTCCGCTTTGCAATAAAATCCAAATAAATGGAATATTTCTGATAGTATCCGAAAACTAAAAATTGTTTTTGAAAGGCGATGAAATACGCTTTTAAATTTTGAAATCCGAAATAAACCTTTGCTTTTCGAATATAAAAATTTTGAACGCACAAATAATTTTTTTTAAAATGACTCATCTTACGTTTTTTCTAACTAAAATTACTGATAACGAAAAAAATAAAAACACGTACATATTTATTACACAAATGTATTGTTAACATTTCCGTCACCTCACTTTTTTATTGTTTCATGTAAAAATAATTAATAGATACAAAATTCCATAAGTTTCATAAACTTTGGTTTTATAAAGGTGTACAATTCCATTATTTTGTGGTTAACTTTTGAATTTGAATATAAAGTTTGATATTTTCTCTTTCTCTTTCGAACACCGTTTAAAACTTATTTCTCAACATAATAGTAAGGGAGACACAAGATCGATATGAGTTGTTCCCAAAGCTAACAAATAGCCGAGGGGGGGGGGGTTAAATTTGGATTTGTGACCAAAACACCCAAATAAATTGAAAATGTATTTTTTTAGCAAAAGGTAGAGAAAATATCTTGTGCTGATAAATATGTTTTATTTTATTTATTTTTGTTTCAAATTACGAAATATTGGTCTTAAAAAATGAATTTCGTATGATTTTGGATGCAACTTAATTTTTTGGTAATTTTTTGACAGTTAAATAGAAATATTAAAAAAATATTTTTGCTTTACCTACTGAGTTAATATTGAAGTAAATATATATATTTTAATATTTAATATAGATGTATAATTGTACAGTGGAGTTATATAAATTACATATGGTGTACATACATAGGATACGGTTACATACTAAAATATTGTGCACTTGGGAGAAATTCGAAAAATCTAAATAAAATAGAGGTGAATATAGATTAATAATAAATAGAAAGAATGAGAAAAACAGGTAATTATTTAGTTAATTATTCCTGATGAAGTTTGAGTTTCAGTTTATTGATGTCTTTGGTTTTTTTTATTTCAATGGGAAGGTTGTTGAAAAACTTTATTCCTAAATAGATGTAATTGTTTTGCATTAGTTTGGTATTAAATTTTGGTATTTTGATGTTATCTTCATATCTTTTTGATTTTAGTTTAAAATTTTTTGATGATATTATCTTTGTAAATTTGGGTAATTGCATTTTTCTTGAAGATATTCTCT
Source organism: Limnephilus marmoratus (assembly GCA_917880885.1). Classification (NCBI taxonomy): domain Eukaryota; kingdom Metazoa; phylum Arthropoda; class Insecta; order Trichoptera; family Limnephilidae; genus Limnephilus; species Limnephilus marmoratus. Next base: position 57,701,648 of record OU862906.1, read on the forward strand.
ACTCGAGGCACCGTGAAATCTGCGAAAAGCGTTTCTGTTGGATAAGTGGAGGGTTTCTTTAGGATTACTTTAATGATTAGTTTCTGGATTACTTTGATCGGGGTTAGAATATTGTTGTATGACCCCCCCCCCCATGCAATAATTCCATATTGAATTAATGACTGGATTAGTGCATAGTATACTCTTTTTAGATTGTTGAGATTATTATTATTTTTTTATATGAGCTCCACACAGGAGGCCCTGAGGAAAATAATTTCTCTGAGGGCCTAGGTCATCTTTGGGGATGCTGTGTGTATATTATTAAAAAAACATTTCTTTGGGTAATTTTAATTTATGTGCGACAAATTTGAGTTAAAAAAATAATACGAATTCTTGCACACAAAAAGACTTTTTTTCTCATTTTAATTTTATAGTTTTATATTTTTTTTATATTTCTGTAGTATATAGGGATTTAATTTTATAATTTTATATTTTTTTATATTTCTTTTTTTTTTTTTTTTTACAGAGAATACCACACAAGAATCTCAACTGCTCCCGTCTGGAGCCAGTGAGACTTTGGCATCCCCAGTTGGGGTATGTTGTGAGGCTGAAGGTAGAGGGGAGGGGAAGGAGGTGGGGAAGAGGAAGGTTGGGAAGTACCTGGCTATTCAGATCTGGTCACTAAACACGGCTAAAGCCATTTTCAAGCAACGTTTCAATTCTGAATGGTGGTCTTACACCAGGGCGATACTGATAGTATCTTCCACTCTGGAACATGCTGCAAATATACTATATATTATTTTAAATGAATTAATTGTGAAATAACACAAATTAATCAAATAAAATTTATTTGCGCATGCCGGGTTCGAACCCGCGACCTCCGGAATGTGAGTCAAGAGTCTTAGCCACTGGACTACGGAGGTCGTCGTTTCTGTAGTATATGTAGTATATTTTTTTAAATAATTAACATTAATTACAAGTAATGGTCAGAGTTGCCTCTAAAATGATTAAAAAGATGAATTTTTGAAAAATGGGATATATTTGTCAGATTATTTAGGAAACCGTGGTGAATCAAATGGTGTAAACAAAAAAAAATTTGGTCGAAAACCTCACATGGGATATTTTGTGAATGCAACGACGATATTTTCTCAAGAGTTTTGAGAATAAATATATATATATATTTTTTTTTATACGTTATTAATTTATCAAAAAAAACATTCTTGCATCTATTTATTATATACTTGATGTGGAAAATAACATAGTTACTATATTAAGCCAAATAATGTATATGCGGATATACAATTGGATATATGCATAATAATAATTATACCATAATAAAAAGTCATACAGCTTCATATGTGCTAGAGCTACAAAACTACACTACTTGGATGTTTTTGACCACAAATGTTTAAAAAACTGGCGTAAAAGTACTAATGACGTGTAAGCCCATAGAAGGGTTCTCGAGAAACACAGAAATGCATTGATTGAAATTGCACAAACGAATTGGTTATGGCGACCCAGCTTGAAATGCTGCAAATGGGTCCAATCTTTGTGGCGTCATTTTTAGTTAAATGAGAACAAATAACTTTGTAAAAACAGCTTTATGTAATCAATATTATCAACATATTTCGAAAACAGAGTATTCTCTTCGTCAGGATAAGATTAATATTAAAAGACAAACAAGTATAGGCATATGAGAATTATAGACAAAATATTAAAGGGAGAGGTGATTAATTACTTAAAAATATCACAAAATGCAATTATACATATAAAATGAAATATAAAAATTATTTTTAAGTTAAATACCCTTATAGTATAGCAAAGTCATTGGAGAAGCTGTGTAGAGGATATTTTTAATGAAAGGAAGGAGAGGAATTTCTGGGTAGGTAAAAGTATGAAATGATGGTGGAGAGAGTCCGGCTGTAGAGATCAAAAGATCTCCCACTTCCAGTTTCTCCCAATCCGGCCCGCCACGCAGTAAGTGGACAAAATCATCCGCCACCAAAACCCATGCAGACCTTACCCGTGAACCCGGGAACCCATGCTCAGTCACCAAACATAGCGGACCACTTGGGGTGACCAAGTGGCGGGGGTGTTGGTATCCAATAAATGGTTCCCGGGGCGATGGTACCTATAACGCCTCCCAAATTAAAAATTTATTATAGTACTTGACATAAACAATTTTAATTTTGCACAATTTTAGTATGAAAGCTCGGTCAGTATTGGTATACCGCGATGAGTCACTGAACAGAAAAAAAAACGAATAAAAAATATCGATTACTCGGGCAAGGACAACACTAGTCTACCGATAAAATTCGTTACATCACTACTTCGCTTTATATGTATTTGTCAACACCCTCGTTCCCCGGCCCCCCCAGGAGAACTGAGCGAAAGGGACACCTGCACGTCGGGCCGAAAATACCTAAATAAAATCTTCGAAATCGATGTTTTGTATTCCCCATTTTTCTTCTCCAAAACTGGACCGATTTTAAATTTTTTTTTCACTAACTGTATTAAAAGAAAATATTCTATGTCGGTACGTTTTGCTTTTTTTCAAAATACATTGTTTAGTTTGTATACTGAACGTTTTTTGACGGCGTTTAAATTAGGCAATTTTATTCATTTTTGGAAGGTCCTAACTTCTATAAGAAGTAAATTATCAAAAAAAGCAAAACGTACCGACACGCTAGTGGTCGATATCTATATTATGTAAAAAAAATTTTTGCTCTAGGGTCAAAATCCAGAGAGATAAACGGGGAATACGTTTGTATGGAAAAACGCAGCTAGTATTTCCTCTTAATAATATATAAAAAAAAGTCGGGTTAGTTACACTATTATTTATAACTCAAGATCGGCTGGACCGATTTTGGTGATCTTTTGGACATCTTTGTGATCCTCATCTTTTTATCTTTGTTGGATTTGTCTCCGCCCCGGATAACAGAATAACTATTAAAACATCGCAAAAATTCACGAAAAAGAAAGTTATGAAGAAAATTAATTTGTTCATATATTCTGCATGGAACGAATTCCCATATTTTATTAGTTTATTTTGCGTTTGGTATAATTCTTAACTATGCGTGAATTCCAAAAATTCAAAAACGTCAAATGTCAATGCGGTTATTGTTTTGCTTTTGTTCTTTAATCGTATAATACTGCCCCTCTTTCTTACACACTAAATGTCAATATTCGAAAATGAGACAAACGGTGAACGTATGTTTCTGCACCCCACCAAAGGAAAAATACAATAATAATAAATCTCTGAAATGAAACGCATTTTTCTTTTTACGTAAGCTCCACTCAGGACCTATGTCATCTTAGGGGATGCTGTATGGAGGGTCTTTTTAAGAAAGGGTAGAATAGGAAGTTCTGCGAAGGAGAAAGGCAAGAGGGTGGGTAGGAATCTGGTGGTCAGTGTATCCGGGAGTAAATCCATCCCTCCAACTGCGGTGCAAGGCCATTGCCTTGACCGGAATTGACCTTTTATCTTGACCTTTCCAGCCGGACTCTTTCGACCCATTGGTCGAGAGAATCCGGCTGGAAAGGTCAAAAGGCCTCCCTCAACCAGTCTCTCTCGATCAGGCCCGTCACGCAGCAGGTGGGCAGACGCATCCACCGCCAAGACCCGCACAAAAGTCACCCTATGAACCCGGGCACCCCTGCTAAATCACCAAACGTAGCGAACCACTTAGACTTAGAGAGACCTATGGCAGAGGTGTTGGTTATCCAATAAATGGTTCCCGGGGCGGCGGCATCCGTACCCGCTTTCTTTCAAAAATTCCCGTAAGTAAGTGGAAAAGTAAGAAAATCACAAAAAATATAAATCCGTACACAACGCCATCTCTGATACTGACAAAAACAAAACACGGACAGTTGGGCATCGATAATTGCTTCATTGTGTAATTTTTAACAAAATTTAATTTAATTCAACAGTTATTGATTCTGAGGCGGTACGAAGTTCGTCGGGTCAGCTAGTATATATATGTTATTATTTAATATAATAATAAATATAAGCATTTTTATTCTGGACTTCTGTTAGGTATGTATTAGACATGATCTTATTTGTTATAGTATATCCCGAAGCTCAGTTTGCCTCTTGGCATAGGCCTCCTCTAACATTTTCCATTGGGACCTGTCACGCGCTACTCTTCTCCATTGATGTCCAGCAGTGAGTTTTAGGTCATCTTCCCATCTTATGTGTTGACGTCCTCTACTTCTCTTGCCATCTCTGGGATACCAGTCAGTGACATTTTTGCACCATTTCTCTTGTGGATCGCGTATCATGTGTCCTGTCCATCTCCACTTTTGTTGGTCTATTCGGGTAACTACATCGGCAACTTTAGTTTTCTCCCTTATTGTGCTACATCTCACTCTGTCCTGTTTCCTTGTTCCTGTCAAACTTCTCTCCATGGCTCTCTGGCAGCGTTCCAACTTTTCTCTGTGGCGTTTGGTGAGTGCCCAAGTTTCACATCCATAGGTGATAACTGGAAGTATACACGTGTTGAAGACTTTCCTTTTTATTTGCATACTTAGCTCCTTGGAATTCAAGACTTCTTTCAAAGACCAGTATTTCTTCCATCCATTTGCTACTCTTCTCTCGATTTTTTTAGTGGTTTGATCTTTGTGAGATATTATCTGTCCTAAATAGATGTAATCTGACACATATTCGAGTGGTTGGTTGTCAATTTTTATAGTTACTGGTTCAGAGTTTGTAAGCAATTTTGTTTTGTCTTTGTTCATGCATAGGCCGACTTTCACACTTTCCTCGTTTAGTGATTCTATCATTCTAATTAGGTGCATTGGGTTTTCCTCGAATAGGACTATATCGTTTGCAAATCTTAGGTGGTTCAGTTTTACACCTTGTACGTTGATACCATATTTTTCCCAATCTAGTTTGCGGAAGATACTTTCCAGAGCAGCCGAGAACAATTTTGGTGATAGAGGGTCTCCCTGTCTTACTCCTCTCTCGATCTTGAACTTTTTTCCCAAGGTTTCTAGTTGGATCCTCGCTTCGCAATTCAAGTATATGTTTTTTATAATATTGATGTAGTTTAAAGGTATCCCCTGCTGTTCAAGGCTATCCCATATAGCTATGTGTCTTATGCTGTCGAAAACTTTGGAGTAATCGATGAATGCCATGTATAGTTTCTTATTATACTCATTATATTTTTCTACTATTTGTTTCACCGTGTGTATGTGGTCCAGGGTAGAGTATTTTTATCTAAAGCCGGCTTGCTCCCGTGGTTGATTTTCGTCTAACTTTTTACTTATTCTTTCCAGGATAACTTTGGAAAATACTTTGTATATATTTGACATCAAACTTATAGGTCTGTAGTTCCCTATATCTTCCTTTTGTCCTTTCTTGAATATAAGAATAATGTTTGATGTTTTCCACTGTGTAGGTATTAGACCAGTTGTAAGTATATCATTGAATATTGAAGTTAGTATTGGTAGTAGTTCTTCCATGGTGCCTTTAAGAAGTTCGTTTGTCACTTTGTCTGGACCTGGGGCTTTTTCCATCTTCTGACTGTATATGGCTTTTTCTACTTCTCTGGAAAGTATTTTTGGTTCAGTTACAACGTTTTCCTGCTCTTTATTGACGTCTTTAAGACGTCAATTATTTAATATAATATATCTTAATTATTGTAATGTTCTTTAATTAGTGGCTCACTAGCCCACAATGATAGGATTACAACTAAGTTCTTTTCTTCAGTTTATTGGTAATATTATACAGATTCAAGCAGTATTGTATTTATGTCAATTGTAGCGACTGGTTACTAAGGCTTCAAGAATAGATCTGAGAGCGACGGGCCGTCAGCCGTTCTCATGTACCGAGAGCCGCTCGACAATCTTCGGAAACCCGAACGTTTCTGAGCGGCGATGATATCCGAACACATCTACAATTACATACAGTACATTAGTCAAAATGGTTGACTGTAAGAAATAAGTTATTTGAGATATAAGAAAAATTATTCCTGTTTTGTTGATTTTATTGAAGAAGTTGCAGGTTTCGTTTTTTTTCATATAACAAATAAATATATATTCACAAATTGTTGTATTTCTAATGTCATTTGTTTGTAAAAATATAATACCGATTAGTTTATTCAAATCAATTCACAAAATAAATATTACAGCTGGTTAAAATTCATGCGCCAATTTCACGTATAATTATTTTTACCGTACATCAAAATATGATTATCTTTCTAGGGTTAAATTCGACAAATTAATTTAATAAGAAATTACCAACGGTTTAAAAAAAAATGTTCTCTTTTCAACGATTAGGTACCGGAAAACATAATAATTAAAGTACACCAATAGTTTGGCAATTAAGTGAAGAAATTAAATAAATTGGAACTAAACGTGTTCATTACTATGGAAGCACTGAATTACTCGCTTTGCTATGACATTTACCTATGGCTGTCATGTTATCGCATGTTACGGTTGATTTATTGTCTTAAATCTGAGTAGAAGATCGCTGATTTGATAATATTTTTATTCAGTTTTTGCCTGAATTTAATTAAAATGAATAAACCATTACATAGTGATGCAAGAGGGATTATATTCTGCGTTTTTCAACGCTGCCTAGCCAAGTATCACGCGAAGAAGCTTCTATCTAATTTAGAAGATGTTTACAAACGAACTGCAGAAATGACTGGTACGTAGTATAGTTTGTTGAATAAATTTCATTAGTATTACAAGATTTATGCCAATTTTCGAGCGATAATAACCATTACAATCTGATTTGAGGTTATGTTCAAAAATCCGAATTTGACACTTCCATTTGACAGTTAATGTGCGGCAACAGGAAAAAGGGAATAACTCAATAAAAAATAATAATAATATGCAACTTCCTTAAACTCATAGAAATGTTACTTTTTTCTCGTTTTCTCTTTCTTTCTTTCTAAGTGAATAATATCTAGGGTGTTTTTTAAAACTACCTTCTATAATAATCATTTTAATGATGTTTTTCACACACAGGTAAATCTGAATCAACGGTAAGACGAATCGTCAAGGAAGGGGAAAAGGCAGATGGAAAATTTGAAACACCGGGAAAACGGAAATGGGCATAATAATAATATGTGATAGCATAAGTGCTGATGATTGGAAAAATTGTTTCAAACACGTGATGAAAATTGAGGCAGAATATTATGCGCGAGGCAGTACTAGGGGGAGTACGTATATTATCGGACAACGTATGGTATCGTACAAGTGTTATTTCTCTTACTGGCGTATAGATAGAGCGATGCAAGTTAGTTTATAATATTGCCGCACTAATTTTGGATGACCGGTGTTTGCATGACTCTCGCCAAAGCCGGTTGTATCGTTTTGTGGCCAAAAAGCGAACTTTGACCACAGCATATTGTGTCCGCAGCTTTATTCGAAGACAAATAAAAGGTACTTTATTAATTTAATTACATTTTTTACATATAAGACGGTACACTACATTTCAGTGGCAATCGAATGACGATCTTATGTTTCAAAATTTGTGTCCCATACCAGGTAGGCGGTTATTTTGTTAACTCCACGTCGGCGTCGTTTGGTTAATATCGGACATGGCTGTTACGGATGATATCGGACACACGAATAAATGCTTATTTTTTTATTTATTTATTTAAATTAATAGGTATGCCTACACCAAATGAAGTGTATCGTATTTTTATACACCTTATCATGAAAATATATTGTGTTACCAAAGCAATATACAAAGGGTTTGCTATTGTTGATTTAAAAACATTATTTTCAAAAAGTCAATATGTTTTTCATCCATTTTTCCAGAAAATGTCGAGGTTCAAAAAAAAGTGGGAGCAGGGGCTCGGGTGAATGGAAGGATTGCAACATGAAATCAGCAGTGGAATACGTTTGTGACAATTTGAGAAGCTGTCTTATATTGTGATGTCCCTAAAAGTACACTTAGTGACAGGTTGTTTAAATTGAAGAAAGTATTTAGAAAGTACCGGGTCTACCAATCAAAATAAAACAAGAAAAACTACCAGGATTCAGTATATGCCAAAAAGATTTTCAAATGAGTAAATCAAAAGAGAATTCGCCCAAATACAAAAAAAAAATAATGTTAACACCATCAATTATAAGAAAGCGGATAAACTAAAACTACATAAGGATTATGACAAAGATAAAGTTTGAATTTTATCTGTAGAGAAAGCTTCGAAGAAGACTGGATTCAATGTCAAGGTTGTCACGGATGGGCTCATGAAAATTGAACGGGTCTTGAATCTTGCCAGCATTTTTACAAATGTGAATTGTGCCAGAAATAATTTTTATTTTCAGTGTAACGTGTTATGTAAAGTTTGAACACGGTTTTACCACTTTTTTAAAATCCTTTTTTTTATAAAAAAAATCATGAATATTTTTTGTCCACTTTTGTGTCCGATACCACCTTTGATGTCCGATATTAGACAATTATTTCAAATACTTTGTTGCCCTTTTTCTTGTATTTCTCTTGCTTGAATTTTTGTTAAATAAAGGTAGTGTCTTTATATGTGTGAAATCTTTTGTATTTAATCATTAGTAACCGTTTTATTATAAAACAAAAGAAATTACGGTGTTAAACCAAAGAGCTAATTTGTCCGATACCACCCGTCGAATTCCGATAATAAACGAAAATTTCGTAATTTTAAAATCTAAATTTTGGGAAACAGTGATGGTTATTGATTTTTAAAATTAGCATAGCATGTAGATCTGTTCTTTCCACTTTGATTAATTCATAAATCGTTTATATTGAAGCGATAATAACAAAATACAATTGATCAACACTATGCGTCCGATAATATCCGTACTCCCCCTATATATGATGATATCGATGAACTGCGTTTAGATGAAGATGAAGATACGGAAGAAGAAGAATCACACGAGGACGAAGACAATAATTACATGTCATTAAATAACAGTTTTTTGTGCAAAATTTTTGATAATACAAATACGTTATGAAATATGCATTTTGGCAGAAGTGTTTTTTAAAACATGTGGTTACGCCCATACATATACCTACACATACACATACCTACATAGCACGCATACATATTGTAACTGCTTGAGATTGGTATTAATATTGTTGCAAGTTCCTTTTTCCTACCTATTCCGATTGCCTACCCGTCAATCTTACCCACAGTCAGTCTGTAATAAACTCCCGCCGCAACATATAGCATTGTGCTTCCGTATCGGTTAATCGCCATTAAATTAACTCCGCCGTGTATTATAAAATAAACGAAATTCACGACTATTGCTGTTTTGTGCCAGTTGGATGGGAGAGGAAGCAGACAAGTGCATTGCCACCCTACAAGTTCTTTTACCCTTTTCAGTGAGTCCTTTCCTTTCTATGCCACATGTATTTTATCATTTCAGGTAGTGATAGTAACACAAAATCAAGGTCCTTCGCCAGTCATTTTTTACACAAACATATTAATCCACTCTACACAATCATAATATCATTCAACATACATTCATTGGATATGATTTTAGATTTTCACGGCCAAAAATTTTATGGTTATTTCCTTTTGGGGTATTATGCCGTGTTGCGCTACCTCCTCCTTTAGCCAACGTTTCGGACAGCGTTACAGTGTCCATCATCAGGGCAGATGTGTCAGACACATCTGCCCTGATGATGGACACTGTAACGCTGTCCGAAACGTTGGCTAAAGGAGGAGGTAGCGCAACACGGCATAATACCCCAAAAGGAAATAACCATAATACATTCATTGTCTTATGTTGGTGTTGCCATTTAAAACTATAAAACGATCGCAGCGCCATCATTTATTTTCTACACTTAATTGCCAAACTGTGCCTACCCCTAGTAAGGACATTTTTTTAAAATTGAGGCCCTCCATCTCCATCCATCTGTATCGTTATCGTAATGGTACTGCCAAACTGTGGCCAACTTTTAACTTCAAACATTTGGCCGATTGTGTGGAGGGGTAGTTCGTGCGTTGGAAGTTCGCGTTGGAAAGTTGGAGTTTGAGCTGATCCGAGACGGCCTCTGAGGCAATCGTGGCAGCCAACTCACACGAACCAGCCTGCCGCAGCCGTTCACGTCCATACATCAGTCTGCAAACGACAGGCTATCAAGACACGTTTGCCGCGTACCATTAAAATGACAATATTATTACGAGAGAGTGGTATTACAATTATTTGTGAACAAGTCGTATAAATACTTCCACGTAATAATTGTAGACAACTGATAAGATATTGCGTAGCCATGCTGACAGAAAATGGCAGACGTCGAACAGCTGATACAGCGCCGTATCTTATCGGTTGCCTACATTTGTGCAGGCGATGCTCCGGTTTCCATATTATTGATTTCGATTCGTAAAGCTAAAAAAATAATTATTTCGAACAATTTTTATAACACTTTCCCGTAATAATACTGCGCAGACTGATGTGTTGGGCCAACTCGCATGAACCAGCGATCGCCGATCGCCTTAAAGGCGATTCCGGGCCAACTCGAACTCCAACGTTCCAACCGAACTTCCAACGCAAGTACAAGTTCATCCTAATGGATATCAACGAGGAAACGAGTGCGCTTCGTTTGCTAACGACAGGCGGTGGTGGTAGCAAGTATCCGAAGTGGTCCTCGAGAGAAGTCATCTCGAATATAGAGATCAAGCACGCCCATCATAAGCGTTTCAAAGCTGGAGGCCTTCAGAGTGAATGCGATCTGTTTAGTTTTAACCGAGCTTTAATTAGGCTTGAGGTTCGAGTGGCCTATCTAGCCTACGTGTCTGAAATTGAGGAAAACATCATGCATGATCCCAAATGTTTTGGCACTATATAAAATCCCCTCGGAAGGATGGTGGTCTTGAACACACCATGATGAAAGGTTATCGAAAATTTCGTGGCTTGGGTGTGGCTAACGCATTTGCTGATCATTTTCAATCGGTCTACAATAAAGGGCCCCCACTTCTAGACATAAATAATGCGGCCACATTTAGTACCAGAGGAGCTTCAAACGTCGATTTAGATTTACGGAATCTGACGTTACGTGTGCCATAACTCACACCGCATCGAAACAGACTTCGTTCTTGTATTTTTTATTAAAGGGTGCACCGAGTTCCTAAAAACACCATTATTTGTTAACTCTAACTTAGCTATTAGTACTTCCATTTTTCCTGAAGTATGGAAAATTTTCAAAATATTTCCTATTTTTAAGTATATAAACTTAACCGAAAATTATAGACCAGTTGCCATACTTTGTCAGCTCCTGACATATATGTCAGACATATATGTCATACATATGTCAGCTCCTGCTTAACTATTTGAAAAATTAATTCATAAATTCGTAATGCCTCAGATAGACGCATACATTATCCCCGAACAGCATAGTTTCAAGAAAGGGAGATTCACTGAAACCAATGTGATGGTTTTCACCGGCTATGTTGCTAGGTCCCTAAACAATGGATACCAAGTAGACTGTTCGTATAGCGACTTCTCCAAAACCTTTGATACTGTGAATCACGATATATACGAAACTTGCCCAGATGGGTCAATCCCTTCGGATGTTAAAGTTTTTTAAAAGTTACCTCGCTTTTTGCTGTTCGCTGACGATCTCAAATTATTTCTTCTAATAAGAAATATTGAGGATTGCCTGCGTCTTCAAGCTGATGTTGATAACATTTCAGAATGGAGTCAACGAAACCAGCTTCATTTCAATGTCTTGAAATGCGTAGTTTTGACTTTTACCAGAGCATTTACCACAGGTAAACTATGCTCGGTCATAATCTCAAAAGAGTTTCAAATATAAAGGATCTTCGGATTATGTATGAAAGTAAGTTGACATTTCGTCCTCATATCGAAGGAGTGTGCCAGTCGGCCTTAAAAATGTTAGGGTTTGTTCTCCGAACCGTCAGAGTTTTTCAGGATATCCTGAAGATTTTATACTTCTCAATGATCCGCAGTAGGCTGGAGAGTGGTTCGTTTATCTGGAATCCTCGTGAGGTGGGGTGCTCTCTCAGGGAGTATGGCTGCTATCCGTGGCTCTACCCGACGAACTTTCTTCTGGGCATGCTGTGACTTCACTCCCTGCAGCTCAAAGAGACGGGTATGCCGCCACCCACTTATTCAGACTGCCAAGAGGCTATATTGAGAACTCAGCCATTTTGAAGCGCGTGAGTCTCCACATTGATGAAATCTTCACCACCACCTGAATTTTTTTTGAAATTGCCGTATGTCTTGAAATTTCTTTTATGTATAAATATTAGTAAACAATTTTTTGTAAAATATCTATGTGTAAGAAATTAATAAAAAAAAAAAATTATTATATCCCATGTTGCCCCATCCTATTACGCCTCTCCCCCCCCCCCGTTGTGGTTAATATAATCGTGACGACAAATGCTGTTTTAGATTCACGAGTTAGGGGGCGCTAGAAAAAATAATATTCTCAAAGTGGGCGGTGGGCAAAAAAAGGTTGAGAATCTATGGTCTAAACGTTTGAAGTTGGAAGTTGGCCGCAGTGTGGCCCCACCATAAATAATTGCAGATAATGTTTCACCTTCAACCATATTTTATTAAAGGCGTTACTAAATAAATGTTATTTTGATAATATGATGTTAATGGGTTGAGGTATCATTCATTAAAATACGTATCGGAAAAGAACCGTTATTCTCGTCTCTAGTCAGTATCAGCGCCTACTTGTGTGGTTTAGTTTATTTATGACGCCAACCTTAGAAGTGTGCTTACTCCAAAAAAACGTATACTCTTCTCCTTGGAGGGACTGTTCATAAACTTGGAGTTTATTCCAACAAGATACTAACTTGTCACTTGAAGCGACGGAAATAAATACGAGTATTTTTATTTAATAACCGCCACGTCGTGCTGTGAAATAACCGCGGGAAAATCGATTCCTAGGTAGTTATCCATTTTTTTTTATTATATTGGCTTTTAAGATTGGAAACAACATGAACATGAACTCGAATGGCCGTCCATTTACCATGTTTTCCTCTATGTAACTATGGTTACTTCGGCACGATAATAATATTTTATACAGCATGTCGTTGTAACAAAATACATTAAGTACCTATAACAAATTGTCAATATTTTTTATCCACTTTACAGTTATGTTTGTTTTGTCTGTATTGTGTTTACTACACATACATATAAATTTGTGTTTACTCTTTTAGTCCAGTCAAGTTAAACTGAAAAGGGGGTTATGCTTGCAAAAGGTCCAGTCATTCTGATTTTTTTATATGTTGTTAGGAACTAAACCAACATTAAAAAAACAGATTTGCAATTTCCAAAGTGCTGTACGAGCGGCGGTGGACCCAAAAAACCATGAATTTTTTTTTTTTAAGTTAATTTTTTTCGAAATGGTCACTTATTTTGTGAAATATTTTCTAAAATTCGCATCCCACGTCAAATTTTATTGTAATAAAGTTGTGGTAAATTTAATTAGAAATCATTTGAGACCAGATTGATATCTGTAGGTAGGCTTATCGGTTCTCCCAAAAACGGCTAGTGTCGCGAAACTACAACTCCACTGTAAATTGGCGTTAAGTGCTGCAGAGCAAAGCCTAAGCAACCCTCGAAGGATCAGTCTCGAAACTACGTGATCGCTAAGTTATACGGGACGATTAAATAGCATACACTCGCAAACCTGATGGATAGTCAGTTGATAGTTCAGATCTGTGCTTTCGGAAAATTAGATAAGCCCAGATTGGAAAAAGGAAAATAGGACTCACCATTGTAGATGGGAACTCGCTGATCTCCAGTTTGCGGTGTACACTTCACAATGTTTAAATTTAAAAAATGGTAATATTCTTATTAGTAAGAGGTTACGATACATGCGCCTTGTCCGAGATGTTATTTTGCACTGAACAGCAAAGCACACTGTCACCAGGGCCGTAGCTAGAGTTGAATTTAAGATAGGGCAGCGGTAATTACAGGTAGGGCGCAAGTAAAATGATCTGATCTGGGTTTAGGGGGGGAGGGGGGGTGCGCTCCGGGCGGCACTTTTAAGGGGCGGCAAAATTTCACAATAAATAATAATAATATCTTGTTAAAATTTTAATCAATTCTTTCATATTTTTGTTGCATATATATTTTATTGCATAGATTCAGACCGATTGAAATGGGCACGGAATTTTTCATTACTTATTCTGTGACAAACCTGGGGAATCCCCTTACTGATCGAAAGAAGAAAATTTCATGGATCGTCAAATCCAATGGATCATCAAACCATCCATGTGTTCCAGTACAAAAGTAAGAGGAAAACCATTTTCTTGTTCTGGGTGTAGTATCTGAGCTTAAGCTTGTGATATTTTTCTCTTATTATTCTCTTTATTATTATTTTATATATATATAACTCTCCTGGTCATCGGCAAGACAGTTGTAATATTTTTTGCTTTTCTATGCTGTTTATTTATTTACTCCTGTTGACTTGGCACCAGTCATGACAATTTTCAGCCTTTTACCCATATATTTTATTCTTATATATTCTTCTTTTTCCCTTTCTCTCGGCTCTCATCGATATTTTAAATTTTTAAGACTTTGCAGATGTGTAGTAGGGATGGAAAATTCCTCCCCTACGTCACACAAGCCTTCATGAAAATTGGACCCTTATTTTCTTTGATAACTACAGAAAGCTGCTTAAAGCTCCCTTGTACTACATATCTTTAGAGATATATATGTACTTAACTAATTAATTCGTTATTTACGACCTTGAACGTAAATATTTTCGTATTTATGTTGTAATTAAACTCCATCAAACGTTGTGTAATTTTTTTGATTTATGATATAGGACTTTAATTACTTTCATTTTTGTGGTAACCTTTTGATTCTAAACAGGGCGTTGAGTTTCAAACTGTATTGGTCTCTCTCTTGCAAATCTAACTTTAAATAATTTCTCTAAATGAGCTAACTTTCCTTTGTCGCTTATTATGATTCCCTACATCCTAATGAATTCGTAAATAAACTGTACTAATCTAAATTACCAGGGGCGTAGCTACCGCCGTATCAGCCGTATCAATGATTCGGGGCCCCCGGGCTACAGAGGCCCTAACGTGTGTAAGCAAAAATTAGTAAAATATTATCCACAATGTCACTTAATCTCGTGCTTCCCGGAAAAAAAACGTACATCAATCGTGCCTGTAGAGTTTTCACTTCAGAAATGACAAAAGTCAAAAAAGGAAATCTCTTTTTTTCCCGGGTTAAGCGTGCGCCCAAATGTTGGCAATATCCCACAAAGACAAACAACGGAGAGCAATATTTACGCGTTTTATTTCATTCCGGTTCAAACGTTATTTATTACATTGTAATACAATACAATCTTGTTCTTCTGATTATTTATTGGCTAATTAGTTTGATTTGTGAAAAGAATGAGTGAAAGGAGCTATGAAAAGAAAAAGTAGACAGAAAAGGGAGGAGGTTATAAAAATGCCCAAAATTTCTTAATTTTTTCAGCAATCAGCTTCTGTGAGTTATTTAGACTGCAATAGTAAGTACTATCTATTTATCTACTAGTAGCGAAGGGTGAATTTTGTTTATTGAAAGAACAATGGCAACCTTCAATACATGAAAATACCTGATCACGTATTGTACCAAGCAATTATAAGAATTTTGTTTTGATATTCTTCATTAGTAGCCGATTATTAGGTACTCTCAAAGCAATTTTTCTCATAATGCTGGGATAATAGAGAAATTTTGTTTCTTTTGTGAGAAATCTTTACTTTTCATTTGGGGCCCCCAACTAATTTTGATACAGGGCCCCTCCAAGACACGCTACGCCACTGTAAATTACACATGTCTAATTGAATAGATAATTAAATATAACTCAAAAAAGGTTAAATGTTAGTAAATTTGATTATGATTGTTTCTTGTATCTGCTTGGCGTCCCTCCATTATGATTCAGCTGCTATAAGGTACATAAAAAGATGGATTTAGTAGGTTAATGTAATTAATTAATTGCATATTTGACGAACTCAGCAAATCCTTTTCTGGCAAAATTTGGCTCCTGCCTCCGTCAAGTAAGCAAGGTGATCAGATTCCAACTAGAAATTCGCACAATCTTCTGGCACGGTTCGAATGATTGATACCTAAGTTATCGCGTCCCACTCGAACCTTCCTTCGCCATCATGCACTGCCTTCAGGTCTTCACCCGAGCCTAGATACCTCCAAATTACTACCCCTCCAAAGTTTATTATTTACTTAGGGCGAACCGGTTTCGTCCTATATGCAATCATATACTCACGGTGTTGTGTGGAGTTACGGGTCGTGAATCCTCCCTCCACGTTCAAGAAATGAGCCGAGAGTGACCCGACAGGCCTAAAGCACTAGCTGTAAGTGAGTTCGCTTCATTCAATGAACAGTACATAAAAAGATATATATGTAAACATACATTTGGGGAAGGTTTTATAACTCGCAATACGGAACTATATGCTCCGCATCCCAAGCTCGGATCTCTCACATAAAATTCTGCACAATTCTAAGCTTGGTAACCGAATAAATACGTAAGAAGAGTGGGTAATATTAATAGATACTAGTAGAATAAGATCTTATCTGGCGATGTGTTCTGGAGATTCGCCAAAACTCCAAGCTTTTGTTTGGTCTTTGACGATTTTATTTGAGAGAGTCGTCATCTCTATTGATTTGGTTAATGGTCTTTGTTTTAGAAGCGACCACTGCCTTCTATTGGTTGAACTGTATTTTTGATTTTCCCCCAAGGTTCAACTTTTGATAATTTCTTACTCTCCCGTGATTTTTTAACCGCTTCATGTAAATTATTGTTACCTATAGGAGTAATTATTTCATAAATTTTTTCTCGAATTTTCCATGTAATTCTTCAATACACCTTTATTTGATTATCCCGTGATTTTCCACTGCTACATGTAAATCTTATTTGTCTAGCTATAATAGGATCTGTTTAATTTCAATTGTTTAGTTCTAAAGATATCTCCTCATGTTTGAAATTAAAGATTGTGTTTAATTAACTTTTTTTTTTCATAATTGCGCAATATCATGATTAAATCTATGTCCCATTCTAGAATCGATACCTAAGTACAAAACTCATTCCTGTCAATTACCTATTCAAGATCCAAGGACATCTTCCTTTAAAAACATTTGGCCTAGTGTCCCAATGACCGAGTTATTTTATAAACAATTTAAATTATGTAAACATTCCCGCTGGCCTCGTGACCCAGATTCAAAGTGAGCATTATTTGTTTACTCTAGAACATTCCCTAACGCGTGCTTAGATGGTTATAATCTTTCCTTTGTTTGATAGCGATCCCTTTTTGCACAATTGCCTAACCTGATCCCAAATAAGTATAGTTATAATGTACATACACATACATATATATATATTCAATTACATTTAGTTTGTCTCAATAAATAAATAATAATACACTGATGTATATATTTATACTAGCTGGGTTACCCGGCTTCGCTCAGGACAACATTCAAGAGTGTTCTGGAAAGTTTCACATTGACGTTCCCGTTTCCCTATTCCCGAACATTCCACAATTTTCCAGAAGGTTCCGGAATGTTCTGGAACGTTGTGGAATGCTCTCAAATACTCTGACTGGGGTATCCGACATCGATCATGGAGTTGATATGAGATTGAATTGAGGTTCGAATCCACGACGGATCTTGCTTTATATACCCCATATGGGTAGCCCCTTACAAAAAAAAATTCAAAATGTTCCAGAATAATATTCCAGATCATTTCACAACATTCAGGAGTGTTCTGAGTGTTCAGGAGTGTTCTGAACAACATTCAGAATGTTCCACAATAATCTGGGCTGTTCCGGTATGTTCCTGAACGTTCCATCCTATTCCCGAACATTCCAGAATGTTCCGAGATGTTTTGTTCTGGTATGTGGTGGAATGCTCAAGAACACTCTGGAATTTTTTGAACTATTCTAGAAATTTCAACGGGGCGAAACTTCCAGCCCTTATATCTTTAAAAGATCGCCCTTCAGGTAAGAACGGGAACTTTCTTCATGGATGGAGGATAGAGGGCTACCACACATATAACCGTTATCGTACTGGGACTCGTCTTTGAGTTTTAGCGGCATGCAAATTGTTTTTTTTAATAATATAATTATCCAAACTTCTAGAACTTTCCAGAACCTTCTAGACTCACTGACACTCTCCGCCACTCATTTCTGAAAGCTTCTTGAACTTTCTCCTTCCATAACATCCTAGAGCATTAGGGAACTTTCCAGAACTATCTAGAACCTTCTAGACTCACAGACTTCCGGAACCTTCTAGAACTTTTCGGAACCACTGACGTTCTCCGCCACTCCTCTCAGAACTTTGTACAGCTTTACCTTGTAGAACTTTCCGGAACCTTCTAAACTCACTGACGTGTTCCGTAACTCCTTCCAGAACTTTCTATAGCTTTATCGAACCTTATATAACTTTCTGGAACCTTCTAGACCTACCGACATATTCCATCATGCCTTCCAGAACTTTCTACAGCTTTATGAACCTTTTAGAACTTTCCGGAACATTCTAGATCCACCGACATGTTCCGCCACTCCTTTCAAAACTTTTTGCAGCTTTATCGAACCTTATGAAACTTTATCGAATCCTCTGGAATTTTCCGGAACCTTCTAGACTCACCGACATACTCCGCCACTCCTCCTAGAACTTTCTACAGCTTTATCAAAACATGTAGAACTTTTCGGAACCTTCTATAGTCACCGACATACTCCGCCATTCCTTTCAGAACTTTGTACAGCCCTATTGAACCTTCTAGGATTTCCTACAGCTTTATAAAACCTTCTAGAATTTTTGGGACCTTTTAGACACACCGACACACTCCTCCACTCCTATCAGAACTTACTACAGCTTTACGGAACCTTCTAGAACATTCTACGGTTTTATCAAACCTTGTAAAACATTCCGGAAACTTCTTAACCCACCGACATATTCCACCATTCCTTTCAGAACTTTGTACAACTTTATCGAACCTTCTAGAACTTTCCGGAACCTTCTAGACTCACCGACTTTCTCTGCCTCTCCTTTCAGAACTTTGTAAAGCTTTACGGAACCTTCCTGAACCTTCTACAGTTTTATCGAACCTTCTAGAACTTTCCGGAAACTTCTAAACACACCGACTTACTCTGTCACTCCTTCCAGAACTTGTACAGCTTTATCGAACCTTCTAGATTCTAGAACTTCCTACAGCTTTGTAAAATCTTCAAGAATTTTCCGGAACCTTCTAGACACACCGACACACTCCTCCACTCCTATCAGAACTTTCTACAGCTTTACATACCTTCTAGACCTTTCTACAGTTTTATCGAACATTGTAGAACATTCCGGAAACTTCTAAACCCACCGACATATTCCACCATTCCTTTCAGATCTTTGTACAACTTTATCGAACCTTCTAGAACTTTCCGGAACTTTCTAGACTCACCGACTTACTCCGCCACTCCTTCCAGAACTTTGTACAGCTTTATCGAACCTTCTAGAACTTCCTACAGCTTTTTGGAATCTTCAAGAATTTTCCGGAACCTTCTACACACACCAACACACTCCTCCACTCCTTCTAGAACATTCTACAGCTTTATCAAACCTTCTAGAACTTTCCGGAACACCTTCCAGAACTTTCTACAGCTTTATCAAACCTTCTAGACTCACCGATATAGTCCGCCACTCCTTCCAGAACTTTGTACAGCTTTATCGAACCTTCTAAAACTTCTTACAGCTTTTTGGAATCTTCAAGAATTTTCCGGAACCTTCTACACACACCAACACACTCCTCCACTCCTTCTAGATCATTCTACAGCTTTATCAAACCTTCTAGAACTTTCCGGAACACCTTCCAGAACTTTCTACAGCTTTATCAAACCTTCTAGACTCACCGATATAGTCCGCCACTCCTTCCAGAACTTTGTACGACTTTTTTCGAACCTTCTAGAACTTCCTACAGCTTTTGGAATATTCTTGAATTTTCCGGAACCTTTTAGACACATCGACACACTCCTCTACTCCTTTCAGAACTTTTTACAACCTTACGGAACCTTCTAGAACTTTCCGGAACCTTCTAGACCCACCGACATATTCCGCGTCTCCTTTCAGAACTTTGTACAGCTTTATCGAACCTTCTAGAACTTCAGAAATCTTCTGGACTCACCGCCTATTGTTTCTGAAAGCATCTAGAACTTTCTCTTTCCACAATTTTCTAAAGTATTCGTGAACCATCAGAACCTTCTACTCTCACCGACATACTCCGCCACACCGTCCAGATTTTTATACAGCTTTATCGAACCTTCTAGAACTTTCCGGAACCATCTAGAATTACCGACATACTCCACCACTCCTTCCAGAACTTTGTACAGCCCTTTCGAACCTTCTAGGACTTCCTACAGCTTTAAGGAACCTTCTTGAATTTTCTGGAACCTTCTAGACACACCGACGCACTCCTCCACTCCTTTCAGAACTTTCTACAGCTTTATCGGACTTTCCGGAACCTTCTAGACTCGCTGACATACTCCTCCATTTCTTCCAGAACATTGCAAAGTTTTATCGAATTTTCTCCAGAATCTTCCAGACTCTTCTTGAAATTTCTAGAGTCTTCTTAGAACTTTCAGCCCTTATATCTTCAAAAGCAACCCCTTTAAGTAAAAACGAATACTCTTATTCCCTAGGGGGGATAGAGATCTACCATACCATATAATTTTCTTGATCGTACCAGCACTCGTTTCTGAGTTTTTGCGTTCCGCACGCTTTTTTGGACTTTCTTTTATAATATATATTGATTATGATTGAAATAATTTCTAGTATCATAATCTAATTTCAATCGTTACGTATTAGCTGAAATTATAATAGTACATATATTAATAAAATAAGTATAAAATATCAACTTTCAAATTTATCTAGCATATAACTATCCTTCTTTTAATAGCATAGTACGTTCAAAGTAGGTATTCGTAATCGATACCTTTTACTTTTATATAGGTGTGTTTCTTTTTTGATTAAAATTTTCTTGGAATAAATATAAAAATATATTTAAATATACCTATTTTATATATAATATTTTAATATAGGTACATATCACATATTAAGCAAGTAATATTTTGTTATAAAAATTAATTCAAATACCAACGGTCTGGTGCATGCCGCTTTCTCCTTGGAATCTGGAAAAAATTTTTATAATAGAAAACTTACCCCTTCAAGGTTTTCTCACCCGGGTTCTACAAGGATAAACCTTGTTTTTGTTTTCCCTACCTAATATCTATTCTTATGTTATCAACTAAATTCAAATAAAAAAAAATTCCGACTTCAATTTTATTTTATTCTCGTTTAATCTAACTAAATTAATCGGCATTTGATGTTTATCATTCTAACTGCATTTTATTTCCAAACTCGTTGATTAATACTCCTAGTTGGGCAGTCAAATAAAATTTATGAATTATGTACATACATGTATAATCTTATACTAAATAAACAAACAAATGAATAAATAAATAAATAAATAACTTTTTAACGATAGTTACTTCGCGATTAATTTCGAAATGGTTAATCGTTACTTTTATTTAGCAATAAAATATTATTATGTATTATCATTCATTTTTGTTTTAATTTATTTTTTTATCAAATTTTTGAATCTAATAATAGATTAACACTTTGTGGTAGGAATGTGCCGCCCAATTGTAAATTATTTAGCCGAATTATTCTGATGTTAATTTTATCCATTTAGTTAAATCGGTAATTATTATTAAACACTGTTTTTTTTTTGCTACACCAACAACACTTTCATTATTGCACAATAAACTATGGCTAATCACTTAATTTATCCTAAATTTTATAATTTTTACGAGTAGATTTATTTCGACTACACTATTTTTAGTAATAAAAGGTTTAGCACTTAATTTAAAACACTCAATTTAATTAAAGATTTTCGTTGAAACTTTTCCGTTTAACTGGATGCACTTATTTATTTGTTATCTCTTTTCAATTTGCACTATTTTTTAAATAATTAATTTAAATATTTGATATTTACTAGAACTCTTTCCGTTTAAACTGGACACACGTATTTAATTTTAACTTATTTACATTTAGTTATCACATCACTTGATTTATTTATTTCACTGATTTTTGACTTTAGCGAAATTTCTAAGTCCCAAAAATACAATATTTATTGATTATAATATCCGAATCTTCCACTAAACAAATTGTATTTATCACAGCACTTTTAACTTTTCACAAGTAAATAAAACGTAAACTTTATCTTTAATTTCACTGATATTACTTTTCAAATCTTTATGAAATTTTTCACAATTCCAATCACTTAGAATTTTTCCACAAGTAAATTACCGAGCGTTTTGTCGCGTCTCACGAAACTTCAACCTTTTCAAAACCGACGCTGACTGATCCGAACTCACGTCTGTTCTCATTTTTATACCCCTCTCAGGTCCAAAAGATTGTATCTGAATTTCCTGTGACAAAACAATCCCATCTCTATCAACTCGTAATCTTTTGAACTTTTCTCACTATTATCGAATAATGTTCTTTAAGTCTTACTTCCATGGCATCATTGCTTTCTGTCTCGTGTTTCCATACCTACAAGATCCGGTTTCAGTTAGTTCGTTTTAAATTGCCCTAACGTATTTGTTCTGTTGGTCATACAAAATTTGCTTGAATTTCATAATTTTTAAGTTCTTTTTTTTTTTCATTTCGTAAAAGGCCCGTCTTCGATAACTATATGTACATCTCAATTTTTTTTCATCTCTCGCAAATAATGATTAAATCTATGTCGAAATCTTTACTATGCATTTTCGAATTGCCACTTTTATAAATTCCACTCCATTCCACTGCCACCTGTATGAATTTTTCCATTCAAAACCCGTATTTCCTCTATTTACGTCGTTTATTTGAATTTTCCCTTTTTCCTCGCATTTTCTTTTATCCACGACACTCCTTCTACTAATTCCTTCCTTTATTCTCACGTTATTGTCCAAATCCCTATAATTTTTTATATTTCAAGCCGTATTTATTTTATTCATTGTTAATTTAAGATTTTCCTTGCTTTCCTCGGTCGTATCTACTCCCCCATAATTTCACTGTGCCTTTCTCTCCTATCCATATCGTTTTTTGATGTTTGCTGCCTCTTGGAAAATTTTATTTTCTATTTGTTTTTAATTAATATATCATTTTTCACATTTTTATAGGAGATACTCCCACTTCGGTCCTTAAATTTCTCTCATTTTTATTACGTCATATGGATCGTCCCCCAGAATCCGTCTCTCTCTTACCGAAAATCACATAAACCATAAGCTTTGACATGTGTTTACCTTATTATCTCCACGTACTGAGCAATAAATTCTCCTTTATCTGAATATCGTTAATTTTTATGTGAATTCTATAATCTAAATATTACATAAGAGCAATGTTAAATTTTATTGCCTCTTTTAATGGCTAATAGCTTTAATCTAAACAAATCTCGTGTTCGGATATTCCTTGTTTATATCAACAATATACATGTGAGATCGACAACCATGGTAACGTCTCATTTTCCCCCTAAGTCTTGTGTAACTCTATGCTATAATCCCCGATCCTCCGATTGTAGCATAGAGTTACACAAGACTGCGGGGGAAAATGAGACGTTACCATGGTTGTCGATCTCACATGTATATTGTTGATATAAACAAGGAATATCCGAACACTTACAATTACGTAAAATGACTACTTTTCCTGAGTTAAATCTATCGCAATGTTTTCAGTATTTTCACCTTACCCTAGGTATTCTATTCTAATTTCCTTTCAAACACTTGTTACTGCACTAAACTTTTGAATCGTCCCCTTGTTCAATCGTTAAACTCTAAATTTTTTTGAATTTTTTCTTCCCCAATTCACTTTCCTAATATCTCCGTTCCGTCTAGAATTGATAACAATAATTTTCCATTGTTTTTCAACATTTCCATCTCCCTTAGCACGTTTTCCCTCGATTTGATCATCTCCGGTCGTCACACGCAATCGTATTCATAGGTGAAAATTCTCTTAACAGCTCCCTTCAAGTTTTCCTCACTTTCTATTCGATTTTTCATTAAATATTTTCCATCGTTGTTTACGTGTATTTTTTCCAAACCTTAAAGTTTCCAGATTACTTCGAAACCTATGGTTTACCACCTCTCAAATGTACTTAATGTTTACATCTAAACGTGGGTTCAATGGACTAATGTCCCTGGAATGGCTCTTGTTTCTCATGGGGTTTATTCACCTCTGGATTTGGTGGGAATGAAAAAGTCATTACTTATTTCCTTAATGGCCGAGAGTAAAGGTCAATCTTTTGTTCTCCGTTGGTGTACGCCCTCCCGTCTAGTGATTGGTTTGTTTAATTCCTTAATAGTTTTTGCTTCAACCTAATTGGTTGTCAAGATATCAATATTTAGAATTGGGCCTAAAAATGGGATCCCCTGGCGTCGTGACGATTTCTTAATACCATCTGTGATTTTTTTATCAATACTCATCTCACTTTGTTTAATTACAGGCCCCTTCTGTCAACACGAATTCAATTTACTCTGATCCGATAGATGTCGTAGGTGTGTCCGTTTTATAAGTAATTGGTATTTTCTTTTTAAAGTGGGAAGCTACGATATTTTCTTATTTGCACTGTTGATTAATGCAATACATCACAAGCTGAGGACTTAGTAGATTAAATCCTGTTTAATTAATCTGCTGACACATTTCGAAGAAAACCGTTCAAATATTTCGAGTGGAGTTAAAATTTTTATTTCAAACCATTCCACAAATTAACACACACATTCGTAGGAAAACCATACTATAAATAAAAAAATATTTGAATCGATAATCACAAAGAAAATCACTCCTATTTTCAAAAATGTTCTGATCGAGGAAGAGCATGGATTTAGATCGGCGAAATCTACAACAACTAATTTACTGTCCTTTATAAATACCATTCTTAAAGCCTTAGAAGACAACACTCGGGTTGATGTCCTCTATACTGACTTCTCCAAAGCCTTCGACAAAGTTAATCACCGTATTCTCATGGCCAAACTTTATGCTATAGGCATTAGAGACCCATTGTTATCATTCTTTCACTCTTACTTGAGTAATAGAAACAAAAGGTTAAAATAAATAACTTTGAATCCTCTAACATTGATGTAATTTCCGGCGTTCCGCAAGGAGCCCATTTGGCCCCGCTTCTTTTTAACCTTTTTATTAACGATATCATTAAAGTTTTTTCTCACGCACGTTTTTGGCTTTTTGCCGATGACAATAAGATTCTTAAGATAATTAAATCCCATCTTGATTATTTACTTTTTCAACTTGATATTGATTCATTTAACGATTGGTGCAAAATTAACTGCATGGAACTTAATGTTGATAAATGCAAAATTTTGTCAAAAACCTATTTAGTTTGATTATAAACTAAATTATGTTTGTCTCTCTACTGTCACATCTATCAAGGACCTTGGGGTCACTCTGGATTGTAAACTTTCTTTCCGGGATCACATTAATAACATTGTAAACAAATCACTTAAACTACTCGGCTTCATTCATAGAATTACCTCTGACTTTAAACATATAAATACACTAAAAACTATTTACTGTTCGCTAGTCCACCCTTACCTCGTATATGCTAGTGTCATTTGGTCCCCTTTTTATGCTGTCCACATTTGTAACATCGAACTGTACAACATCGCTTCCTACGAGGAATTGCTTGGAGGTTAGGACTTGAAAGAGGAGAATACTCGTATGATGAAATTGAACAAACTTTAAACATTTCCTCTTTAGAAAAACGTAGAAAGGACTCTGATCTAATATGCGTTTTCAAAATTATCAACATTATTACTGACACACCTGCTTTGTTACAACTCATCCAGTTCAACATTCCTTCCCGTATACTCCGAAATAATGAATTGCTGTTCCTCAATCAACATTCCACTAATTATAGATATCATTCTCCTTTATCCAGAATGTCGAGACTTGTCAACGCAAATCAAAGCATTTAATTTTTTGGTGTGAGCCTAAATGACTTTCGGCAGTCATTACGCAATGTGGTTTTTTAAAGTCTTTTTAAATCCATCTTCAAGCTACTTGTAGTTATCTTCTCTATGTACTTTAATATTATATGTATTTTGTCAATGCTCTTCATCTATATGTAATCTCCTTTCATTATGATCTCTTTTTTTCTATTCGTGTTATTGTTATATTGTTAATTGGACCATTTGTCCGTAAATAAATAAATAAATAAATACTACGCATTATAAGAGAGTAATACTAATTAAATCTGTGGACATACAAGCAGATTTACCCTTAATTTAAAACCAGTTTTGTGATCAGAATGTAAATTTCCAGTTTTGGATTAATCTGCTGACATATTTTGAAGGAAAACGTTCTCTTATTCGAAGTGAATTGGAGGTTATCCATCACATACCCACCCGGTGTAAGTAAGAGAAAGTTACTATTTAACAAGGCCTCTTATTTTTTTATAGAACGACCCTCCAATTATAATTAACTAAAACTAGACCCCTATTGTCCCTGCATACGTTGTTAGCGAGCAGTATGCAAGTGCTTGATCTGATGACAAACCGTTTAGTATGGAGAAGGCCCGAAGATATCGATCTAGGGATTGGTTTATTTATGACTCAACCGTTGAATAACATCCCCAAACTGTTTGGGAATTCCCCCTAAGCAGTGATTGCAATACGCGCACAGCCTCTCACCACTTACTTCAATTCCATCTATGGGCAGAATAAAGAGTTGATATAATATGATTCTTTGGTAAATTCGAAGCTGTTTAGTTAGATGTCGTTACGCTACCCTAATAGGAAGTATTTTTTTTTCAATCATGTCAAACAATGAACAGTTTACTAGTATATTATCATAGTCGATGGTATTTCTTAAGGTAGGGCACAGGTATTTTAAGGTAGGGCATTTGCCCCCTAATGCCCCCCCTAGCTACGGCCCTGACTGTCACCTCTCCAAAGTTGAGTAAT
This sequence comes from Limnephilus marmoratus, assembly GCA_917880885.1. Lineage (NCBI taxonomy): Eukaryota > Metazoa > Arthropoda > Insecta > Trichoptera > Limnephilidae > Limnephilus > Limnephilus marmoratus. The sequence goes on from OU862906.1 coordinate 57,728,542, forward strand.
TTTTCTTGCAACAATTTTTTATGGTGACATTTAGGATGGAAAGATTAGATAGGTGGGGTAAATTCAGGATTTTGACATATGCTACCCACCAAGTCTGCCAATGTAATACCCAATCAATCCCATATAATAATGCGCGAACAACGGCAGGTAACCAAAAACAGTCATAAGTGGGTTTTGGGGGAAAATGCAAATAAACTGTTCTCTCGTCTTTTTATGGTTTTATTTACCAAACAGTTACAATTCATTTATTTTTGTTATTGTTAACAAATTGTTTGATGAATAAAAGAAAAAGATATTACACCAATCGGGAATTACGTCATCATCAAACATTGTTTTATATACCTACATCATGGTACCTACTATAAGGACAAATTACATGTACACAAAAAAGAAAACCATTATAAATCATATAGGTATTGTGTTTTGGTGGCCAAATCATGCCTTTCTTTTTATCTAAGAAGCTGATATGATCCATAAAGACCTACGGTGGGTTGACCCAAGGAAGGGGAAACTCCGACAGTGTTCTGGCAAGGTGGATAACAGGAATTGTGTTTATGGTGAACATATGTGAAGATCTTGAAAGTTTTTGCAGCATCTCATATCCTACTGGAGAGCAGCACGTGACATGAGACCTTCTCGAATCATCCGAGATAACAGTGATGTGGAAAAACTGGTTTACTCTCCACCCTCCATTTCCCAAAACTGACAGTTTGCTTTCTATCGGTAGTGGTTTACTGGCAGGTCCTGAGATTAATTGCCACACAGCCCAGAGAGTTGGAATGGAGGGAGTGATGAAAATTGTGGGGCAAATGTACGACGAGGTAGTAATAAAACGGAAAAACTAAGTGACCACGTTGGCATAGATCACCTCAACCGTTAAATTGTCGGACAAAAACAGAAGAGTAGCTGTGGATTGATTGCAAAGCAATCTGATCACGATTTACAGGATGACTTTAAGTATGAGTTGGCCCCGTTCCCAATGTCTCTGTTCAATGAACAGGGGATGTGCAAGGGCACAAAATACACTTTGTACTCAACCTTCACTCCTCTTTCCAGCCACACGCCGATAGATGCCAACACTCACGTCATTTTGGATGGTGGCTACCTCTTGCACAAGGTCGTGTGGCAGCGGAAGAGCACAGTTCGAGCACTTTTGGCGCGTTACACCACCTACGTCCGAAATCACTCTGGGAAGAACATCTCCTTCGTTTTTGACAGCTACCCCGAAGATGCTACCAAAAAAACATAAAAAACCGCGGAACGACTCCGGCGCTACGCAGCTCAAACCAGCTACGAATTGACGTTCAATGAATCCACAGTAATTCAAATTGCTCAAGAGCATGTATTGGGCAATGAGAACAACTAGTGACGCCTAATTACACTCCTTTGTGACGTCTTTCAGAAGGAGGGAGTAGAAGTGGTTGTTGCCGAAGAAGATTCGGATCGAGAGATCGTCATGATGGCGCTTTCAAAAAGAGCAGTAGCCGATCGGGTCGTCATAGCGGGAGAAGACGTCGACCTGCTCGTTCTTCTCAATGGTTTAGGCGCTGAAGAGACAAACGTCTACCTTCAGAAGAGCACGAAGGATGAAGCTGGTTGCTGTCACTACTCTACGACCTCCTACAACCACCAGGGCTCACGGCGATCACCAGGAACGGTACTATTCAACCGTGCGTTTACCGGGTGCGATACCACTTTAGCACCGTTTGGCCAAGGAAAGAACAAAATCACCACACTCCTGAGCAAGAGTGAACCACTTGCTAAGCAAGTGGAGGTCTTCCTTCGGCCGGACTCCACCGCACAAGCCGTGAGAGAAGCAGGCATCAAGTGCTTTGTGGCTCTATATGAGGGGTGACATCGCCAGGGGTACTTTGGATTTCCTGAGGTATAATACGTTTGTCACTTTGACGAGCATAAACCTCGCCGTTTGCCACCGACGGAAGATGCCGCAGGCCACCATGGAGCAAGGTGCTACCTCCAAGTGCAGAAGTGGCGACGGGTCAACTTGAATCCCAATGAATGGGGGTGGATACTGTCTTCTGAGGGACTCAACCCCATCCCCATCACCACGGATCCCGCACCTCCTGCCCTTCTGCGAAAATTTTTATGTAAATGCAAGAAAATGTGCTCTGGGAGCTGCTCGTGCAGAAAGGCTGGGCTCTACTCCTCAGTCCTCTGCCAGTCATGCGGTGGCAAATTGTGCATTAACGTCCCGGACGTGGAGCTGAAATACTCGGATGATGAAGATGACCCGACTAAGGACTGTGCGCCTCTCCCAGCGTCCATCACAGGTATCGAGACACCTTCGTGCGAGCCCAAGTCCGGGCCATCTAAGATAAAAAATGGCATGATTTGGCAAACACAACACAATACCTACAAGATTTATATTTGTATTCTTTTTTGTGTACATGTATTTTGTCCTCATAGTAGGTACCGTGATGTTTGTACAAGCATTTTAGTATGTAGGTATATAAAACAATGTTTGATGATGACGTAATTCCCAACAGGTGTATTAGCTTTTTCTATTTTTAAACGACTTCAAAAATGAGGAGGTTCTCAATTCGACTGTATTTTTTTTTTATGTTTGTTACCTCAGAACTTTCGACTGGGTGAACCAATATTGATTATTCTTTTTTATTTAAAATCTGATGCTTCCCGTGTGGTCTCATTTTAATTTGGTTCAGTTCCGACAATGGCATCTATGCGAAAACTATATAAAACTTGAATTTGCAATAAGTATGTGCGCGACAAATGGACAAATAACTCAATATCACGCCAACCGATTTCTATGATTCTTTTTTTTATTGGAAAGGATGTACTTTAAGGGTAGTTTGATGAGAGTTTGGTTAGGTTCTGATAATGGGATCCAAATATCGGAACTCTTCAATTCTCAGGAGCAAATTAACGATACTCGGCCGAATCTCTTAATTTGACCCTAACGTTGTTATGGTCAAATTATGTCTGTCTCATATGAGCAGCACGTTTAGTAGGTCTACCCAAATTCAAACAAATTAGTTAGTGCATTCAGATTCAATAAAAATAAAAATATAAACAAAAATTTTAACAAAACAAAAAAACGAGTTAAAAAAATTCACTAAAAAGTAATAAAATAATTTCGTGTTTTTCTACAACTTCATAATCAACTTTTCTACTCATCAATACGTAGGTACGATTGTTATTTTTGGAGTACATCGCAGCCCAGCAGCGGCTGCCGTGCTCAACAGGAGAGTTACCCGGGACCGTGTGGATGTCGCGCTGATTCAAGAACCCTGAACTTACAGGGAGAAGGTCAGAGGACTAAACATGGACCAGGGTCTACTCTACTACAAGGAGTCGGGGGAAAGACCACGGGCCTGCATTCTCATCAGAGGGATAGCATGCACACTGCTCCCCGATCACTGCAGCAGGGGCCTGGTGGCTGTGAAGCTACAGGTCACGCTGGATCAAAGAAGCAGGGAAGTAGTGGTGGCGTCAGCATACATGCCCTATGACTCTGCGGAATTACCACCCTCAAGGGAAATAACGAGACTCATCCAGGATTGCAGGGAGAAGGGTAGGGAACTGATACTCGGAGTAGATGCTAACTCGCACCACACTGTGTGGGGGAGTACGGACATCAACAAACGAGGACAGGACCTCCTGGAATACCTGATGACAGTGAATCTTGAGATTCTCAATAGAGGTAGGGAACCTACTTTTGTTATAAGTAACAGACAGGAGGTGATAGACCTGACCCTAGGAACCTTGGGAGTCTCAAGATGGAGAGTGTCGGATGAACCATCCCTGTCGGATCACCGGCACATAGTATTTGAACTAGAGGGAGAGCCAAATAAAACGGGGACCGACACATACAGGAACCCAAAAGCAACTGACTGGACTCGGTATTCAGAGGAACTAAAAATAGGAATGACTAGATTCCCAGTGAAATACGGCTGCCCTGAAGAAATTGAGGACGCAGTAGAAATACTGAGGGACTCGATGATAGGGGCATTCGAAAATAGCTGTCCTCTGAAGACAAGTACCAGGGATAAAACGCCGTGGTGGAGCAGGAAACTGCAGGAGCTACGGAAACTAGTAAGGCAAGCTTTCAATAGGGCCAAAAAATCTGGAAACTGGGATGCTTACAAGCAATACCAGAAAGAGTACAAGGAAGCAATCCGGATAGCCAAAACAAACTCCTGGGAGAAGTACTGCGGGGAGGTGGAAACCATCCCGCAGGCGGCAAGAATTCAAAAAATCCTTGCTAAAGACCCAGGGGCAGCTAAAGGCCCATTTCGGAAAGCCGATGGAAGTTTCACCGATAACTGCGAGGAGGAGTTGGAGGAACTGCTGGGAAAATATTTTCCCGGCTACAAAAAGTTAGAAGCAGGTGACACCGGGCCACCACCAGCCCGAGTTATGCGGGAAGGTAAGGACTGAGACACTGCAGCTAAAATAGTGACTCCCTCCAAAGTTAAATGGGCAATCGAAGGGTTCGACCCCTTTAAAAGCGCGGGAGAAGATGGTATCTTTCCGGCACTTCTTCAGAGGGGCCTAGATACAATCTTGCTTCCGGTAACTAAGATCCTGAGGGCGTGCTGCGCCCTCGGATACATCCCCACACCATGGAGGAAAACAAGGGTAGTGTTCATACCTAAACCAGGGAGAACTGACTACGACCAACCAGGCGCATTCCGTCCAATTAGCCTCACCTCTTTTCTTCTAAAGACAATGGAGAGGCTAATGGATAGGCACATAAGAGACGGGGCAATGAGAGAAAATCCCCTCCATGAGTTACAATTTGCGTATCAACCAGGTAAGTCGGTTGACACGGCACTGCACAGGTTGGTATACAAACTGGAGCAGGCGCAGGCAACCGGGGAACTAGCGGTTGGACTCTTCCTGGACATAGAGGGAGCATTCAATTGCACCACTATTAAATCCATCGAAGAAGCGGCAGAAAGATATGGACTCGACAAAACCACTAGAAAGTGGCTGAAGAACATGCTTTCAGGTCGGATTCTTACGATGAAAAGGAGTGAGGTGATACTCAGAGTATTGGTGACGCGAGGGTGTCCACAGGGGGGGGTTTTATCACCCTTGCTGTGGAACCTGGTAGTGGACAACCTCATCAGGAAACTCAACAACAAGGGCCTGTATACTCAAGGGTACGCGGATGACATTGCAACCATAATAAGGTGTTGGGATGCAGACACGACTAGAGGCCTCATACAATCAACACTGGCAACAGTGGAAGAATGGTGTGAAGAAACAGGGCTGTCGGTCAACCCAGACAAGACAGAACTAGTAATCTTTACACGCAAAACTAGAGGGATGGAGCAATCCAACCTTCTACGGAAAGGAAGTAGAACCCTCTGACACGGTTAAGTACCTCGGAGTCATCTTAGATGCCAAACTGAGCTGGAAAAACCAGGTGGAGACTGTAAGCAGAAAAGCCTGTGCTCTTATGTGGGCAACTAGGCGAATCTGCGGCAGAACGTGGGGACTCAAACCCAAAATGATGCGATGGCTGTACACAGCCGTTGTAAAACCAAGACTCATGCATGCAGCCTTGGTCTGGTGGAGAAGAACAACACTGAAAACAGTGAGGGCCACACTCAACCACATACAGGGACTTGCATGCAGAGGAATCACAGGAGCTATGCGAACCACTCCAATACTAGCCATGGGAGTGCTGCTAGATCTTCCCCCACTAAACTTAGAAATAGAGGGGGGCGGCGATGGCGGCAGCCTACAGGTTACAATGCAAAGGTCAATGGAGAGGTGAGTTGCCCAAAAACAGTCATACGGAGATCGGAACAAGACTGAGGGCAATTAGTCCGACAGCTGGAATGAAGCAGGACGGCAAACAAGCCGAATACTTCTTCAGACAGCAGTTTGATGTGATGTACCCCACCCGGGAGGAGTGGGACATGGTCCCAGGTCCAACCTCCAGACAGGAACTAATCTGGTTCACAGATGGGTCCAAAATGGAGGAAGGAACGGGGGCTGGGGTATGTTTACAGGGTTCCAAGAGGGAACTAAGTATACCTCTAGGAATACACTGCACTGTGTTTCAGGCTGAGATGAAAGCCATCTTGGCCTGCGCACAGGAGAATATACGTATCGGGTACAGGAATAAGAACATAACTATTTGTTCTGATAGCCAGGCAGCCCTTATGGCACTGAAAGTAACCGATGCGACTCCAGACTGGTGATGGAATGTAGAACCGTTCTTACAGAACTCGCTACCATCAATAAAATAACCCTGATATGGGTAACAGGACATAAGGGTATTGAGGGCAACGAGCGGTCTGAAGAACTAGCAAGGAAAGGGGCGAAAGCACCACTTGCGGGATCTGAGCCGGCCGTAGGAGTAGCAGCTTGCCACACCAAATTACATATCGAGAGGTGGGTCAAATCCCAGCATTGGAAGGAATGGTAGAGGGCACCCGGAATGAGACAATCCAAAGTACTCATAAACGGACCCGACCCCAGACGGACCAGGAAACTACTCGATATGGACAGAAACTCGCTGAGGGAACTGGTAGGCCTACTAACGGGACACTGCCATCTCAGAAAACACATGCAGCTATTGGGAGTGGAAAGCACCAGTAGATGTAGAAAATGTGAAGAGGATGAAGAGACTCCAATTCACTTATGGTGCCAATGTCCTGCCCTGGTGGGAATTAGGCTCAGATACCTGGGGAGACATGTTGTAGAACCAGAAGACCTAGCCACATATCCGATAACATCTCTGGTGAACTTTATTAAAGGGACTGGGTTATTGTTAAAGGATTGAGGTAAAATGGGAGAAAGTACAATGGGCCCATGGCCTAAGTACTCACGGGAACCAATGGTAAACCGTCTCCGCTTTTATAAAAAAAAAAAATACATATTGATGAGTAGAAAAAGTAAGTTGATTTTGAAGTTGTAAAAGAACACGAAATTATTTTTTTACTTTTTAGTGCATTTTTACAAGTCGTTTTTTTGTTTTGTTAAAATTTTTGTTTATATTTTTAAACGACTTCAAAAAGGAGGAGGTTCTCAATTCGACTGTATTTTTTAATTTTTTTTATGTTTGTTACCTCAGAACTTTCGACTGGGTGATCCGATATTGATGATTCTTTTTTTATTTGAAAGCTGGTGCTTTCCGTGTGGTCCCATTTTAATTTGGTCCAGTTCCGACAATGGCATCCATGAGAAAACGATATAAGACTTAAATTTGCATTTGCGCGACAAATGGATGAATAACTCAATATCACGCCTACCGATTTCGATGATTCTTTTTTTATTGGAAAGGATGTACTTCAAGGGTAGTTTGATGAGAGTTTGGTTGGGTTCTGATTATGGGATCCATGACAAAGTAACGGAACTCTTCAATTCTTAGGAGCAAATTAACGATACTCGGCCGAATCTCTTAATTTGATCCTAACGTCGTTATGGTCAAATTATGACTGTCTCATATGAGCAGCACGTTTAGTAGGTCTACTTATATTCAAACAAATTAAGTGTACTTCAGATTCACTAAAAGTAAACAAAAATTTTAACAAAACAATAAACGACTTAAAAAATGCACTAAAAAGTAAAAAAAATATTTCGTATTCTTCTACAACTTCATAATCAACTTAACTTTTTCTACTCATCAATATGTAGGTACGATTGTTATTTTTGGAGTCGGTGTCAGCAAAGGTGCCCGGCCCGGCGTGTTAACTTGACAGCTCCCCTCACGCCGCGGCCCCACTCTCGCCTCTCGCCTCGTCAAGTCGCTCGTGCGACACAAGCACATCTCACCTATAATTATGTATGTAGTTACAAACCTACCTTGACTGACACCGACTCCAAAAATAACAATCGTACCTACATATTGATGAGTAGAAAAAGTAATTCGATTATGAAGTTGTAGAAGAATACGAAATTATTTTTTTACTTTTTAGTGCATTTTTTGAAATCGTTTTTTGTTTTGTTAAAATTTTTGTTTATTAGCATCAATATTACTGTCTGGAGATGTTATAATATTTAGGTCAATGTGAATGAGATTGGCGAGATTTTTCCCAACATTTGCAAAGAAGGTGTTAAATATATTTTTTAATTCCTGCCACCTCGGAACAGGCTCAGCCTAGTGAGGTGGTATATACCAAAAAAATGTATATTGTATTTTGATATATTCTATTGTAATATCTTGGTTAATAAATAATAATAAAAAAATATATAAATTTGCAGCTTTTGATGGGTTTTCTTTACAACATGTTTTTGAGTTATCATGAATAATAGAATTGATTTCATTATTATTGTTTTTTGTTGTCAATTATTTAATTTATAACCGTCCATACTATTTTACTACCAATTTCAGCTTGATCCAACTTCCGTGTATAGTAACTTTCTTTAGTAGGTTTTATGATACATGAAAGTTTGTTTTTATATGCTTTAAAGTGATTTTACAGCAGATATTGACATCATTACATTGTAATAATTCGATCCAATTTTCTGATTGTAATTTATTTTTTAATGTATATATATTAACTACTTTTTTGGAAGATTTTTTTTTGTTTAAATGATGGCAATATTGGATTGCTGGTTTTGTCGTTAAAGTACATGAATAGTTATCAGATTGTTATCAGTAATAGTTGTATGACAATGGGAAAATGGAATGACAGCTGCTGTTATATTTTGGATGTTCGGTATATTTGTAAAAATATGATCTAAGCATGAAGGTCGTTGACCTCGAACTCGTCTCTAGTGTACGAATTTACGCTCGATAAATAACTGAGTTCACATGTTGAGATAGCTATCTTTATCCTCACTAGAGTAGTCGCTTGCGATATTTAAATTCATATCTCAAACAATAACATTATTTTTATTTGTAAAATTTAATAAAATATTTTTTAATTCATCCATAAAGTGTGACACTATCGACTTATGCGTTCGATAAATAGCAAAAGTATTATAATGTTTATATATGTCTTTAAATTTAATATGTTAGGGAACGTACCCATACTACGTGACCTGTTCGGGGGGGGGGCGGGTCTTCAAAATACTACGCTTGGTACAAATGAGCGGCGGGGGCCATAGGTTTTTGGTCACCGGGGGGGGGGGGGGGGGGGGGGTTAAAATTGCAAAAGTTGGTCACGTAATATGGGTACGTTCCCTTAACATTACTTATACCGTGAATCTATTTATTAAGTACATTGTACTGGTTAGATATAAATATTAATATTCCAATACCAGAATTTTTGTTTAACTTTGTTGTTGTATAGTAAGAGTACCCCGGGATGGTGAAATTCATTTCACCGGCTGAGTGCGTTTCTGTTAAAACTATGCAGCCCGGGAAATAATTTTATTATTTTAATGATATTATTAATATTAATTATGAAATTAATTAATTATGAAATTATGTACACGCAACCTGCCAATTTGACTGTCCTAAAACGGGAAACCTTCCTATTTGGACAGTCAAAGCTTCCTTTTATATTGTTATATCTTGTATGTAATAAATGTAATAAAAATAAATAAATAAATAAATAATACATCCGTGTTCCTTTCTATAAATATTTATCTATTTATATAAATTTTTTTATCCAAATTATACATAAATGTAGCAGTCCTGCACGTTGAAAAAATAACCGGATGGTTTATAAACGGTAATATGGTATGACAAAGAGATCATTGCAGTTAAATAATAGTCTGTGGAGATACATAATAGATTGACAAAAAAATGTTTTTACAAATTCCTACTCAAAGGCCCGAAATTTTTTTATGTTTCAACTTTCTCGTAGTGCTGGCATCATTATTAGAACGTCATTCTGTGCTGAAAGTTGTCACTCCTGTCAATTTGTTTTGGATTTCTACCGCCAGATGAATTTACAATACCGAAAACCACTGAATTGAATGCTGCCAACTGCTAATAAAAAAATTGCAGCTGTCTTTTGCGCACCGTTTCTCTGCGATTGCTGTTGGCGTTGGGACAATAGCATTTTAATTTGATTTCAGAAGAAAGATTCTAATAATTTGTATTGGTACGTATGACTTCAATGCACATTAAACCATGCATTTGTATTTAGAAACTTATTGTGATGTTCCACTTTTCTGCCAGTCACTTAGACTAGTCGGTATTTTATTTCGTTGAGCCGCCATTTTTATTCACCGATTTGCGATGTTATATTTTACCCCATAATCCGTGGACATCCGCGTCAGCTGGTTATAGAATATACTTCATTTATTTTTCTCATATTTCTTACGATACTGGGCTCTTCCGAATAGTTTTTATTTAAAGTATTTACGTATGCTATCTTTGGTGTTGACGATCTATTTTTATACTCTGAATTCCCATATAAATATACACTGTAATTTGGTAACAGTAACACGTAAATTACCCTATTTCCCAAGTGCATTTCGGCTATTTCCTTTACGTGTCCCTTTACCAATTGCGAAAAATAAAAGTAGCCGTTGTTGTAATTCGCGAAAACTAACATAATGTTCGCTTTTTCAGATATGTACCAGTTTTTGTGTGCGCAGTGTTAAAATAATATATCAAAGTGAAAAAACTACAATTTCTGTACGCTGCGATAGAAAGACTAAGTTCAGCGAACTATCAAAATATTTAATAGTGAATAAAGCTACGAACGTTTTGAGTGCAGTGACTTTATTTGTATAAACATTAATCAAATCTCTGTGAAAATGATAACAGACAGAATAAACTCTGCCAACCACATCCTCCTCAACAATGTCGGCAGCCAACACAAAGGGTGAGGACTCACTTTTACAATGTTATAATTACATTCCGATGATATTTATACATTAGTTTATATCATGCCATCTTTATTAGCCCTTGCATATCAGCATATTTATAAATAAGTTGAGTTTTTGCTCTCCCTAAATTTTCGAACACTTTCGCCATTTTTGATGGCCTACCCACTTGAACATACTTTTCAAACAATAATATTATAAATATAATCAATTCTCGCAGAAATATTGTTTTTGTGACAGGTATTAGAAAGTAGGGTAAATATTTACCTAATGGAGATTACAGAGTTATAATTTGGGGTAATTATTCCTCTAACCGCCGCACTTTTAGGCACAAAAGAAATTACACCTCAATTCAACAACTAGTACAAGAAATAACGGTAAATATCGGTTCGTACTGGCCACGCTTATTACGAATAATTTTTAGAAAAAAACTTTAGATTCGCCTTAATTACTATAAAAGGAAACTTTTTGGCTTTGGGGCGGCGGAAAATTATGCATTTTAATTTTCAATTGCTTAAAACCAAAATTCACTTCGCGAACCGACCCAGCGAAAATCCGCAGCCGTAACTGTCACTGTTATGTTGGTATCCTTGATAAATTAACAAGAGCTAATACGACGATGCGTAATTATGAAATTTGTCTAGCGGGCTTGTTTGTGTAACATGGTTTGTGATACAAAAGAATGTGCCCCTTTATAACGCCTGCTCGCGTCAACGCAAGAAAAACATCCCAGTTTTCAAGTGGTTTAGCGGCTATGCTAGGTTTGTGTAACATGTTCTGTGATTCGCGGTATTTCATGTAGGTATCCCACGAAGTCGGCTACAGTCCATAAAAGTGACAGCTCGCGGATTTTCGCTGCGTCGGTTCGCGAAGTGAATTTTGGTTTTATGCAATTGAAAATTAAAATCCATTATTTTCCGCCACCCCAAAAACAAAAAGTTACCTTTTGTAGTAATTAAGGCGAATCTAAAGTTTTTTTCTAAAAATTATTCGTAATAAGCGTGGCCAGTCCGAACCGATAATTACCGAAATAACTATTACCACCCACAAAATAGGTTATTAAATTCTTAGTTAGGGCAAACTAAGTAGGTAATTCATGCGTACTTAAACTGAAACAAAACTTCGCAATGGTCAATTCCATACAACAAAAAAATCCAAAATGTAGGCAAAGAGATCTTTTTATATGAGAAATTTTGAACTTTGCATAAAAATCTAATTTTAATTCATTTTTACCATCTATTCAAATGTAATTTTTTTTGTTTTGTACGTGGAACATGGTGCAATTTCTAAATTCTGCGCGTAATTAAAATGTGGCCGTTAGGGGAATATTTACCTCTGTTCATAAAAGTGGCGCTTAGGTAAATAATTACCCAAAGTAGCTCAAGTATAAAATCTTTGGTAAACAAGGTTAGGATCAAAATATATGTATGTCGCGAGAAGAAAGTGTTAAATAAACCAAGCATGCATATAAAACGCTACAACTTTGTCCTTACATGTCCTCTAGCATCATTTATATCCATGATCCTGAAGACACAAAAACGGTGCTATACAAGTCATCCAGGGTGAAATGCAGATCCGGGCACAGTTTGGAAATTTAATAAAAAGGCACTTTCTAGATGAGAAAAGTGTGGAGAAGATGAATAAAAAATAAATTAAGGCGCGCTCGGCAAAATTGAGGGAGATACAACCGTTCATTGTATTTAAAAATTCACTTCGTGAACTGATATTGACAGTTCGTTGTTCGTTCGCCATGTTTTCACTGCTTAGGTATGTTGGATCCCAGACCTAATACAGAATTAATAGTACGCCAAAATCACAAACCATGTTACACAAACCTAGCGTAGCCGCTAAACCACTTGAAAACTGGGATGTTTTTCTTGCCTTGACGTGAGCAGGCGTTATAAAGGGGCACTTTTTGTATCACAAACCATGTTTAGCGTATTAGGTTATAAAAAAATGGCGGGCGGACGCGGGCGGACGCGGGCGGAGTGATCAGTTTGTGAAGTGAAATTTTAAATACTTTGAACGGTTGTATCTCCCTCAATTTTGCCGAGCGCGCCTTAATTTTTGTTTTATTCAGCTTTTCCACACTTTTCTCATCTAGAAAGTGCCTTTTTATTAAATTTCCAAACTGTGCCCGGATCTGCATTCCTCCCGTCATCCAAATATTATTATCTTCTAAAAATTGAAAATCATTCTATGGGCTTATTTGTTGGGTCGTTTTGTTTTTTTAATGAAATGAAAAATGGGGTAACTAGGCATATTTCTTGATCTCAAAAACAGTAAAAATGCAGAAACGAAACTTTAAACAGCTCTACAGCAAAACTACAAAATGGCATTCATGGTCCGACATTGTTCTTCCGGAATGTCGATGTATATTTACTATTCTATTATTCCAACTCTTGACATGACCCAACTGAATGCTATCTTTCTAATGCCATGAATTTCCGCAACTTGTCCTTTTTCAATTTACGAGGCGTCTTTCATTGCATATTTTGTATTTTTCTGATATTTCCTCTGCTCTAACAGTCAAAACCTAAGAGTATGGATATTAGAGAGACGGCATGTAAAGTGTGCACACCCTCCCGAAGTGTGATTTTTAAAAAATTTTACCGAACGGTTTTTAGACGGCTGACATTGGCTTTTAAACCTCGGTCGCGTATAGAGCTCCCAGTAAAACGTTCATAAAACATAGAAAAATGGTCCAGTGCGCCGTAAAGTTCTGTAAAAGAAGTTCTATGAAGACCTTTAAGAAGAAAGACGGTCTTAAATTTCACATGTAAGTGTTTAAACATAGCTTAAATATACATTTTATAATTTTCGGCGTGTTCATTTCAACCGCTATCGCCATGAGCCCGATATTATCACGTGACTCCGACTGCCAATGGGCCGAATCAGTCAACTTAAATTATAATAATTAATAATTACCTAAAATTTTTAATGTTTTTATTAATCATAACGCACAAATATAAAGTTGAGATTTACACATATCATAGGTATGTGTTTTTTATCATTTAGCTTATTAATTTTTAAACATTTTTACTTTGTCTTTTTTGCACTGTTATTTTTAGTTTTTTTTCCTACTAATTTAACACTCCTTTTACATATGTTTACAATGTTAATTTGTAATCACTGTATTGTTATGTAAAAGTCACATTGACATGCCCCCGTGGTCGAGAGGTAAAGCTCTTTACTAGCAATCCGGAGGTCGCGGGCTTAAATCCCGGTGCGCGCTAATAAATTTTATTCGATTTATTTGTGTTTTCAACATTTTATAATTAAAAATAATATAAGATATATTTCCGGCACGTTCCAGGTGGAACATACTCTCAGTATCGCCCTGGTGTAAGACCACCAATCAGAATTGAAATGTCGCTTGAAATGGCTTTAGCTGTGTTTGTTGACTAGATCTCAAAAGACGGGTACTTCCCCACCTTTCTCGTCCCCATCTTCTTCCCCTCCCCACATCTTCAGCCTCACAACATACATGCCATAGTCTCTCTGGCTCCAGATGGAAGCAGTTTCGATTCTTGTGATTTGTATATATATATATATACAAATGCGGGTTGATTTGATTGGAAACCAGTCATCACTCCGATTTAAGGCATCAACCCACTTTCTTTTTCTCTCAGGGTCTTTTGGAAACCTTTAATAATAAAAAATTATATTATTAAATTTTATGTATGTATATACATATACATACGTTCATACTGCACCCTTAAGGTGAATTTTCAAGAAAACGGTCATTTTATATCTATTTTATATTCTTGAAAATTCACCTCAAGGGTGCAGTATGAACGTATGTATATGTATATACATATATAAAATTTAATAATATAATTTTTTATTATTAAAGGTTTCCAAAAGACCCTGAGAGAAAAAGAAAGTGGGTTGATGCCTTAAATCGGAGTGATGACTGGTTTCCAATCAAATCAACCCGCATTTGCTCCTATCACTTTTCGCATGATTGCTTCTATACAACTGAGAAAGGATTTATGAAATTGCACAGACATACAGTATCTTTGCTTTCAATTGAAAAGGTACTTAATATTTTATTGCAATAACGCTTTAAAAAAATTCGGAATTGGGCTTTTTTTTTTTTTACATGAGCTCCACACAAGAGGCCCTGAAGAAAATAATTTCCCTCAGGGCCTGGATATCAAATACAATTTTTTTTTCAGCCTACGACTGAATCAGCAGACCCATTAGCCTACAATAGATCACATGAGTTACTCGATGAAGTGGAAGACACTCCTCGTAAAAAAAACTTAGATTAGAAGCGAGGAAGTGGAGAACGCTCTTCATTGAACGCAAAAAAGAGCTAAAAAGTTTGAAAGCGTTACGTAGACGGCAGTTAAAAAAGATTGCCAGTTTGCAGGGGATTTTAGCATGTTTACAAGAAGGTAAACATGTTAATGAAAACGAGTTTACGGATTTGGAGTCAATTTCAATCAGCAGTAGAGAACTTTATAACCGGCAGCTATAGAATAAAGGAAAACCGACAAAAAAAATTCTCCCCGGCCCTTAGATCGTTTGCTCTAACTTTACATTTTTACTTTCCAAAAGCTAACGATTACGTACGAAGAAGTTTTCATATATGTTTGCCACACGCTAGGACCCTTGGGAAGTGGTACGAGAGTATTGATGGCCAGGCTGGTTTCACAGTGGAAGCATTTCGTGCTTTGAAGATGAAGGCTGAAGCTTCAAGTAAAAAAAATACTCTGCGGACTAGTGATCGATGAAATGGCCATAATGACTAAGATCGAATTTGATGGCTCCAATTACCATGGATTTATTGACATAGGTGCTAAGTTAGACGGCGATTGCCTGACAAGGGCAAAAGAAGCCATTGTCTTAATGGTTGTGGCAATCAATGATAGTTGGAAGTTGCCTGTTGGATTTTTTTTAGTAAATGGAATTTCCGGTGAACAAAGGGCAAATTTGGTATGTAAATGTTTGGAAAAGATTCATCTTACGGGTATTGATGTGGTATGTTTAACGCTTGATGGGTGTCCGGCGAACATTTCTATTGCCAAAATTTTAGGCTGTGCGTTCGATCCTACACAATTAAAAACTTTTTTCGAACATCCATCTACTAAAGAAGATGTTTGCATATTTTTAGATGCCTGCCACATGATAAAATTAGTTCGAAACGCTTTTCAAGCCAAAAAAGTAATAGTTGATGAAAATAATATTGAAGCCAAATGGAATCATTTGGAAAGCTTAAATCAAATTCAAAATGACGAAATATTACATTTTTCGAACAAATTGAGGCCGATACATATAAATTTTCAAAATCAAAAAATAAAAGTTAAATTAGCAACACAGTTGTTCTGTGAGAGCGTTGCTGACTCTCTAATTATATGCCTTAGTTATTTCATAATCTTTTTTTTTAATTAAGTAAACGCTGAGGAAGTGATCATTGCTCAGGAAATATGTCGGTTTTTTATAAACAATAAACGTGGTTAAAACTAAGAAAACTATTAATTATGAAAAAGAAATTCGTTCAGCAAATAATACGTAAAGGGCTATTATATTTTGTGCTTAAAATACGAAAAAAAACTGAGGAACGTTTTTTAATTAAAAAATAAATTAAATAATGAGCCCATTACCAGTTCGGCCCTTCCCTGTAAAGCGCTCACCCTCCCCCCTCTCGCTGAGCGGTAACCCCGTCTGTATCCCCACTCTCCGCCGCCGAAAAATGGAGACAGCTACACTGGTTTTGGCGGTATAATAGGTTCCGAAATATTTATGCCGCTTCCTTACAATCATAGTTCCATGGTCAAAACCATCTAATCGTCCCTTGTTGGTCACTCTTACATCGACTTGGTTTAGTTTTCAAAACTCATTTGAAGGTCAAACCTATGGAAATTTCAGCATTCAGTCTACTTTTTCCTTCCTCTGCTAATTGTATTTCTCATTGCCACCAGGGTAGGCATCATTAACTTAATTGCGGACTTCTATATATGATAACCTGTTGGAGCACCATCGGCGTTCGACTCATCAAAAAAAAAAAATGTGCGCTTTCTTTCATTTCAAAAATTTACAATGCTTACGCTATAACAAATGTACAACTGAATCAACAAATAATAATATAACTTCAATAATAATTTTGTATAATCTTTATTAGGTCGTATGGTTATCTGAATGCTGTGGAAAAAAAATATTTTCATCGAAATATAGATAAAAATTGACATTATAATCTTGCACTTGAAAAATTCCAAAAACTGATAGTGTGTTTTGTTTTCATGTAATTGTCTGTAGGTAAATAAATATTAATAACATTATTAGCTTGTAAACATGTCATAGGTACATTTTTAAGACATGTAGATAAATAGCATTGTGCACCCACATGTACCTACCTATGCACCTCTCGCTAATCTGCCACCACAAAAACTGGGCAAGTGTTTTAACTGTGAAAGCGCCGGTTACAGTGACAGTGCGCAGGTACAAACAATATACAAAAATTGGAAACCGGTACAGTGAAACCTCTATCTATCGTTTTTGAAGGGACTCATTGAAATTTTATTTTTTTAATGGCAATACCTTGAGAGTCCCAACAGATCCCATCTGGAGCTAGTGAGACTATGCATCTCCAATTCAGGTACCTATGTTGTGAGGCTGAAAGTAGTGGATAGGGGAAAGAGATGGGGAAAATGAAGGTGGGGAAGTTCCTGGCTATTCAAATCTGGTCACCAAAAAGGACTAAATCCATCTCAAACAACATTTTAATTCTGAATGGTGGTCTATAGTCCCGATTATTTTAGGACAATACTGAGAGTGCCTTCCACTCTGGAACGTGCCACAAATATGCTTTATATGAATAAAATTGTGAAATAAAACAAATAAAATTTATTTTCGCATATCGGAATTCGAACCCGCGTCCTGCGGATTTCTATTTGAGAGAATTACCCCTCGACCGCAGAGACTGTCAATAAGTGATGAATGCGGGAAAAAAGTGGGTGCAGGAATATACAAAATGTCATATCACTTATAACCAGATGTCTACAAACAATAAAATATTGAGTTTATTTTTTTATTATTTCCAGCTTAAGTTTTAGGCCCATTGTTGCATCAAGGTTCATTAAAATACCTTTACACCCTTACCTTTTTGTTTGCATAAGGGTCAATCCGCACCAAATCATCCAGGCCATGTCACCCACCATCTCAGATTTTGATGAAACTTTAAATTTTTAATCCTTCCATATAGATAAGAAAATATACCAAATTTTACCTTCCTACCTCAACTCGTTTTTTTTTATGGGCAGTTGAAATTTGGGCAAAATAAGCGTTTTTACATATTCTGAGCACTCCGGAAGAGCTTGTACCTTCAATGAAAAAAAATTGTATCTTTGTCATTTATAGTACAAATGCAATGAAAATTTGCAATATTATCAAGAAAACTATGCTGATTGCAGAAAAAAATAAATAAACCCTTTACATTTATCTACTTGACTTTAAAAAATTACCAAAAGTAATTTTTTAAGTAATTTTTGGGACGGAAAAGGTACTTTACAAAAACGCAATATCTCGGGAAGATGTTAATGAAGTAAATTTTTTTTTATTCATATCTACAAATAGCATAGAATCACATACAAAAATAAAATTCATGGCATTTTACTTGCTTCAATAAATAAAATCCATTTTAAACTTTTTTCAAACTTTTTGTAATTTTTTATTTATTCTTATCTACAATGAACATAGTACAACCTAAAAAAATAAAACTCGTGGTATTTTTAAAATAAACAAACACACAGCAGGGTTTGTCTAGCGGGATTGTGTATGTTATCTTTACTTAAAAAAACAGCCTATGTTTTTGAATGGTTTGTCTGGCAAAGCAGGGTTTGTCTAGCGGGATTGTGTGTGTTATCTTTACTTTAAAAAACAGCCTACGTTTTTGAATGGTTTGTCTGGAAAAGCAGGGTTTGTGTAGCGGGCTTGTGTATATTATCATTATTTTAAAAAACATCCCAGGATTTGAATGGTTTGTCTCCATTCCAGTGCCTGATTAGAGGTTCGTTTGCATTATATTATTAATTCTGTTTTTCATAGTTATGAGCCTCATCATGTATCCCACGAAGTCGGCTACAATCGTATCTAGCTCTTGTTTGTATCAGGTCAGGGTTACCAACATAACAGTGACAAAATGGCGGGCGGGCTGTCGTAGTATCGGTTCGCGAAGTGAAATTTTATTTAACGAAATTGAAAATTAAAATGCATTATTTTCCGCCAGCCGTGATGCAAAAAGTTTCCTTTTATAGTGATTAAGGCGAATCTAAAGTTTTTTTCTAAAAATTATTCGTAATAGCCATGGACACTAATCCCAAAAAATTACCAAGAAGTTTTACTTCAGAAACTAATTTTCCTCCGATGATTCACTAAAAACGTCAAAAGCCAACGAATCATCATTATTGTCCTCGAGTTCATCAACAATACGACATTCCAAAAGTTTTGCTCAAAAGCAAAAATATGTTGAAATTACCCCAATGCTCTGGTGTAACTTTTCCTACACCTTCTTGCATGACTGCTCTTACGTCATCTATTTTGAAGGGGGTGTTTACTTTTACATGTTATTTTATCATGGACTATACCAATTCGATCGGGTTTATAACAATTTATAATCATTGTGCGTTGAGGTTTATGCACCAGCTATAAAAATAAAAAAAACTGATCATCAATATTCGGAAATTTTACAAATGCATTAATGATTTATAAAAATGCATTGCTGCAATTCGAATAGCTATAAATGTAAAACGTACCTGTCCTATTTTGTTCATTGTAATTGATGATAATGGATTTGGACATATCGGCTGAATATCCATTTTATCACTGAGTCTGAATGGGTTAATTTTTTGTCGCGCGAACACACAGCGAGACAGTGAAAGACATACTAAATTTTTAGCAGAATGACTCGGGCGAGCAGAGCGTGGGAGAAGGGACCGTAGCGGGGGGAGTGGTATGCGCAATAAGAACCAAGTTTCGTACCATCACGGGGTGATCTTATCGTGGACAGAGAATAGATGGCAGTAGAGTAACAGAGTAAGGTAACTCAACCCATCACGTTGGTCTACAAGGCTTGGGGCTTGAATCTAGGCAAGCGAATACCTGTGAATTGTAGATCTTGATTTTGTGCTTTTAACGATAATAGTAGTTGTTGAACAATCGAGTGTTTATAGTGTCAGACAGTCGAGCAGTGGATTAAAGAGAGAGTACTGTATAGCTAGGAATTAAACTTTAGCAAATTGAATGTCAAAGATGAATGACATCATTTTTGCAGTCTATTTAATTTTAGTAGGTAAATAATTTGGTTAATATTTTACAGGGAGATTGAAAAAAGTGAAGACATAGGATGGAAGGCCAAATTGAAGATCCCACCAAAGGATATGCGAGTTAAGACATCGGTAAGCTTATAAATTATATATTAATTACACTTTCTTCATTTATTCCTTTGAGTATAATTTTAGTATGTAATGCTATTTTTTTTTGCACAAAACTGTACATTACAGAATTTGTTTGCTGATGCAGATACTACTTACTAAAGTTTTTTCCCCGTGTTTTATCATTCCTCTGCATTAGTGTTTTTTTTTTTTTAATCACGAAGTTGTGTATTACACCTTTTTGATTAACCAGTCAAAGGCCACGGTATTCCACCAAAATTCGCGAAAAAATACTAAAAAACCACCACTTTGAATTTTGAATTGAATGTTTTGTTGATAAATTTTAATCTTTGGTATATTTTATAGACTGAAACACATTCACAACACTATAAACTATCTACTAAAACCACACGCGTGACACGCGGTATTTGCCGGACGCGCGCGCCGGCGCATCTCCGGCAAATAAGCGGTTAAGCACTTTTTCTTTGGCTGCTGTGTCAGTAAGATTTTGTGACAATTTCTTAATTGTTCAGGGCTGTTATAGTTCCACTTAATTTGCACCATTAACTCAAAGCAGAAATTGAGTTTCATTCAAAGAGTGTTGCTTGTATCTTGTATCTCTATAAAAGTTAGTTCAGTCTCGGATAATGATTTGAAAATGGAGTCATTTAGCAGAAGATATTACCAATGCAACAATAATAAAATGTAAATGTCACTGAAATACTACTTTTTCCCAATGACGTTATACACGGTGTCCGGAAACTCGTAGTACAAGCGGGAAACTGGTGAATCTACATAACATTCGGAGTTGATTTGTGATATAACTTTTTTATTTGAGCTTTCGTTTTCGAGTAAATCGGGTCCGAAGTTGGAATTTTTTTTGGTTAAATTTGAAAAAAAATTTCACTAGGGGGTTGATTTCAGCTGTGTAATATCTTTTAAAATGCATCGAAGGGTAATCCGGGCTCAAAATTTTTTTTAACCCCTTTAGTTGCCGAAAAAATGAAAAAATAGAAAAAAAATAATATTAAAATCGAAATGCTCAGATTGAAAAAAATAAGTTTTTTGAGTTCTCTACGTGATGTAGATTCACCAGTTTCCCGCTTGTACTACGAGTTTCCGGACTTGTTGTATAGGTACTGTAGACGCGTGGTAGAAATCTCAAAGTGGGAAGCCAACAACAAGACAATTGTAGAGTACTCGATTTCTAGTACTTTAGTACTAAACTGCCACGCGTCGAGTAAGGTCGTGTCCTACCAGTAAGTAAATTGCATTAAAAGCGCCAAAATTTCCTCCTGTGTGATAAGAAAATGTTTCCATTACACGGTAAACAGTAGTAAAAGCGAAGGAATAACATTTCATTCGTAAATACAGGGTGGCCCTTAACCGTATACCTAGTTTCAATTAACAATAAATAAATAATGGTAGAACTTAGACATGTTTTATTAATATTTTCAAAAACAACAATAAATGGAAATTTTAATGACATTAAGTTTTAAAAATTATATTGTCCAAGTGAGCTCCATCAGCCTGTTGACATTGTCTAAGGCGGATTCGAAAATTCTCAAAAAACACGTTGACAAGTTGCCCGTGGGATGGCGTTAATTTCCCGTATAATGTTTGGTTTTAACTGATTTATTGTTGTCGGATTGTCTTTATAGACTCTTGATTTTAAGTATCCCCACAAAAAATAATCACACGGGCTGAGATCTGGGGTCCGTGGGGGCCACTCAATACCTCCTCCTCGTGAAATGAGTTTTCCGGGGAACATCTCCTTCAAACGGTCCATGGACAGTTTAGCAGTGTGACAGGTGGCGCCGTCCTGCTGAAACCAGCTCCTGAAATTGTGGCCTTGAAAATCTTGAAGAGCTGGGACCAAGAACTCCTGAAGCATCTGACAATAATTCTTAGATTTCACTGTATAAAAACTCTCCTTTCGTTTTCAAAGAAATATTGGCCAATGATACCCCTAACTGATATTGCAGCCCACACAACGACCTTCGGGCTATGCAAGGGACGTTGATGCTTCTGTCGGCGAGCCTTCTTTTTCTTCTTCTATTCTCAGACCAATACCGGCAATTTTGTTTATTGACATGGCCAGTGGCGGATACAGAAAAAACTCAAGGGGGGGCGCTAAAGATATAAGAAAACTAAAAAGTAAACAGTGGGAGAATACGAAGCACAGCACAAAGAGGAGACTGACTATACTATCTCATTCTCTCGCAGGCTAAAACATATAAATGTATGTGTTTGTCAAATCACAACGGTGCTAAAGAAGTTTTCTCTTCAATAAATAAAAGATTGGCGGACCGCACATTTAAAATTGGCTGGCCACAGGGAGCAGTAGGGCTGCATTACACGATCAAGGGAATCAAATACTTGAGTCAGGCCTTGTTAAGGGTACCTTTACATGAAACGACGTATGAATGTGAATGAAGCAAAAGTTTCAATTTAGGAGGCGAGTGTGGGTACCCCCGCCACGGAAATTAATAATTGGATAAACGACCCCCCCCTGTGCTATAAGTCATCCCAAGTGGATCGCTAAGTTTGGTGACTTAGCATGGATGCCTGAGTTCATGGGATGTGGTTTTCAAGGTAGCGGCGGGTGCATTAGCCCACGTACTGCGTAGCGAGCTGGAAAGGACTAGTTGAGGGAGACCATTTAACCTCTCCAGCAGGAAAATATCGACCCATTGCCTCGCATCGCAGTGGGAGGGAAAGGTTCATCCGTCCATCTCTCTTCGACACACTAACCCAGAGAGTCCTAACCACCTATCATACCTTTTTCCTTCCACTATTTCCTTTCCCTAAAATGACCTTTCACATAGCATCTCCAAAGACAATTTGTAATAGTTACCCAAAAATGACAGTGGAAGAGTTTGTGTATTCGGGAAGTATGTTGACGAGAGATGGGAAGGCTGATAGATATATTGAAAGAAGGGTAAATGCAGGTAACTCCGCATTTATGGAGGACTGAACGCCGTTGACGCTAACAAAAAACTGTCGAAAGAAGCGGAGCTTAGCAGTCCACAACGGAGTGCTGGTACCAACCCTGATGCCTAACAGTGAAGCATGAAACTGGCAGAGGAAGGACTAAATGCTATATAATTGAGATCCCTGCGGCGTATGTGTCGTAAAGCCATGTATGATAGTGTAAGAAAAATATGAAAAGAATGCAAGGCTGATGCAAGCGTAATAAGAAAGATTAATAAAGGGATGCTTAGATGGTTTAGACATGTAGAGCGAATGATTGAAGAAAGATTTCTTATACATATTTAGGGGGGGCGCGGGGGGCGCGCGCGCGCGCGCCCACTGTATCCGCCACTGGACATGGCCATTGATATGGAAATTGGCCTCATCGCTGAACATTATGTTGAAAAAATTCTCACAAAGTTCCAGCATCACATTGGCAAAATTAAGTTGAAGAACGGTATCATTTGGCTTCAACTCTTGCGTCAGCTGAATTTTATAAGCTTCTAGATGCAAATCATGGCGTAAAATTCTTCGTAAAGTGGTCCTCTTGATGGATAAGGCTTGGCTTCTCTTGCGAGTAGTTTGTTGTGGATTTTCCCTCACTGATTCACTAGCACGCTGAATAACTTCTAGTATCCTCGCTGACATCGGGCGGCCTTCATTAATTGTTTTTACTGTTGAGCCGGTTGTCTCAAACATTTTGATCCATTTCCGAATAGATTTTGCGCTTGGTGCTTGATTAATGTCTCGTAAACCGAAATGAGCACGGTACACTCGTCTCGAAAACGTCAAAGAATAATTGTTTATGTAATATGCACAAACACAAAATGCGTGCCGCTCTCTCGTGAACGGCTCCATGGCGACTAAAATTTCCACGAAATACCGCGTCTAACGATACCTCCCGAACCGCACTCGCCCCACGCATTGTTGAAAAAATAACGAAACAAACCGCGAACACAGTTAAGGTCCACCCTGTACATGCAAATTACTTATTATTATCGATTATATAAATAATACAATTGCTTTCCGCCCAAAGATTTTATGCGTCATTAGAGAACTCAAGGCCCACTAAAGTACAGGTCTGGATGCGCAACAGCCAAATTACAAAGTCGATGCCGTCGCTAAGTAAAATTGACTTTTTATAATAATAATCTAATGATTCTTTAGTTACTTGCCTGCGGTATAACAACATACAAATCAGCAGAAACAACAAATCCAATAACAATCGACGCCATTTGCAAACTATCGTTGTTCATTATAGCTTGAAAATTTGACACCTCAATATTCGACTGGTGCCCAGGCCTCCTACTTTAGTCGGTCTTGAGACAGTATTCGACGGAACTTTTGAATTTTGAATTCGAAAATGCCGCCCGCGTTCTATCTTTTTGTTTCTTCCATATGCACATATTCTTTAAGCATCTATCTTTATCGTACATGGATAACTTTTGAATTAAGAAATTATTGAAAATCGCTGAAAACGAGAGTGTTAATTAATTGCCACATTATATCTTGAGTTTGTGAGACTATGGCAAGTCTATTTATATAACGTCATTGCTTTTTCCACAGGATGTCACAGATACCAGAGGAAATGAATTTGAAGAGTTTTGCCTAAAGCGCGAGCTGCTGATGGGCATATTCGAAAAGGGCTGGGAAAAACCGTCTCCAATACAGGAAGCCTCCATACCCATAGCACTCAGCGGGAAGGACGTCCTGGCCAGAGCTAAGAATGGAACCGGCAAGACTGGAGCGTACTGCATCCCCGTCCTGGAGCAGGTGGACCCCAAGAAAGACTATATCCAGGCACTGGTCATCGTGCCCACCAGAGAGCTGGCCCTGCAGACCTCGCAGATCTGCATAGAGCTCGCTAAGCACACTGACATCCGTGTCATGGTCACCACCGGAGGAACAGACTTAAGGGATGACATCATGCGTATTTATCAAAATGGTGAGTATGACAGGTGTTAACTGACGGGTTGAAAACCATACTGGTATAAGCAACAAATCAGAAGAAAAGAGAGAATGACAATTTTGTGTTTTATTTTGTAACACACTACATACAGTGTCAGTTAACCCAACCAATAATAGATGGCGTTGCAATTTTTTCTCGTTCATACCCTTTTGGCACAACGAAAAATACCATCTTTACTATAACTTCTCGCACTAAACTCATTTTTCTAATTTTTGTCACTTGCACCGGTATGGTTTTCAACCCGTCAACTATAGATTCCGTAGCAGTATCAATGCCATAGTTATAATTGCATTTCCATTGTTCAACTTGATACTGCATTACGTTTCTGATATGTAACTATATGCTTACGGTTTCTTATAGTACTTGACTTCCAACTAAATTGTTTTTATATTTTAAAGAAACCAGTTGAAGTCCTAATACAGATCTTGGTTACTTTAAACAAATATTATATATTACTATAGTTTATTAATACAATTATTAAAGTAAATGCAATTTTAAATTGTGTTGAGTAGGCTGCTTTATTTGTCACTTTGCTGTAAGGTCAATGAACAGATAATGTGTGTATTTGTTCATTACAATGACTCAATGGTGTCTTGTGGATTAGTTATTTATAAAGCACATTTTTATGTCCCTCTCTTTATTTCTATAGAAAACACTATCATCTTTCACTTTTTCACCGAATAACCACGAATTGTCAATGAAAAATTTAAACACAAATTTCATTGGTGAGAATTTAATTTAACGAGAGAACACGTATTTCTAAAGTAAATTGTTATTTTTACAGATATTTAGGAATAATATTATTTTTTACAACTTTTCTGCCTTTCCCAATAAAAAAACTACAAATAAATTTCACATAGTGTACAAAAGTAGTCTAACGTTACGACCATTTGTAAAATAACTTGATTTAAAATATTTTATTACGTTTTTACCGTTACATGAAATTCAAAATTTTGAAGATTGTAAATTATTTCTGCTTCCGTGTGATGCGTTTAAAATTGTAATTTGGGTTCATTGTATCATTTAGCTTTGTGAAGTCAAAATGTTTATGTGTTAAGACTGAAGCATTGGCAGTTTGGCTATGCACGTTTTAATATGTCCAATTAATTTGTCTTTTATATGTGAATTTTCATAAATTATAATTTTTAAAATAATAAATGAAAAGATTATTTTTTATTAAAATTAAAATTTATGGTCTCCTGTAACTAACTTTTATTCTAACTAATTTTAATAGGATTCTAGGTTTAGAGATGCTCATTTTAATCACACTGTAATAATAATTGGATAATTTGTAGAGCGCCATTTTTGTGAAAAATCACCTCGCGCTTTACAATTTACATACATATAAAAATATAATAAGGCATTTTCATAATAAGGGAATACTACAGTGATAATAGTTTGGAGGCTGCACGGTTCAAATAACAAATATGTATGTATAATAATAAATATGTATGACTAAAGCGGAGATCGATTTGCATCCATGACAAGTTTAAATTTAGCTTCCAGCAATCGTCGTGATAGAACGAAGGATAACACTGTATTGGGTAATTCATGTAATGTCATAATAAGAAAGTGGGGAGGAATGCAGATTCTGCCAAAGTTTGTTTTTTTTTTTTTTTTTTTTTTGCCAAAAACCATGTTTTCACCGCGTTTTAAGTTGAGAACTTTAATCTGGAAGGTGAAAAAAAGTGCGGAAAGCAATAGATTTCATCACTGTTGGTATCCCTGATACAAAGACGAGCTAAATACGATTGTAGTCGACTTCGTGGGATAACTGATGAGGTGCGTAATTATGAAATTTGTCTAGCGGGCTTGTGTATGTTATCTTTACTTTAAAAAACAGCCCACGTTTTTGAATGGTTTGTTTGGCTACGCAGGGTTTGTGTAGCGGGCTTGTATATGTTATCTTTACTTTAAAAAACAGCCTACGTTTTTGAATGCTTTGTTTGGCTACGCAGGGTTTGTGTAGTGGGCTTGTGTATGTTATCTATACTTTAAAAAACAGCCTACGTTTTTGAATGGTTTGTTTGGCTACGCAGGGTTTGTGTATGTTATCTTTACTTTAAAAAACAGCCTACGTTTTTGAATGGTTTGTTTGGCTACGCAGGGTTTGTGTAGCGGGCTTGTGTGTATTATATTTATTTTAAAAAACATCCCAGGATTTGAATGGTTTGTCTTCGTTCCAGTACCTGATTAGAGGTTCGTTTACATTATATATCTTTATTTTAAAAAACATCCCAGGATTTGAATGGTTTGTCTCCTTTCCAGTACCTGATTAGAGGTTCGTTTACATTATATTATTAATTCTGTTTTTCATAATTACGCGCCTTATTATTTATCCCAAGAAGTCGGCTACAATCGTATCTGGCTCTTGTTTGTAGGTCTGGGATACCAACATAACAGTGACAAAATGGCGGGCGAAGTGTCGTAGTATCGGTTTACGAAGTGAAATTTTATTTATGCTTTAAACGGCTGTATCTCCCCCAATTTTGCCGAGTGTGCCTTAATTTTTTTTTATTCAGCTTCTCCACATTTTTCTCATCTAGAAAGTGCCTTTTTATTAAATTTCCAAACTTTCTGCATGCAGAATCTGCATTTCACCCAGAAAGTGTTTTGCGTTTATTCAAAATAAGGCGGACATTCTGGATGAGATTGCAAGTACACAATTATGCATTTCTACTTTCTCCAAAGAAGAAGTAAAGGAGGCAAAAAGCATCCTGTTTAACAAGTTTCCGAACAAACGCACTTTGTGGAAAGGAAACGGCAGGATCAGCCGAGATCCCCAAGACATCCTGAGACAGACTGACAAGCTGCCAGTGTCCGTCACCAAACAGCCGCTTAAATTGCCTCCCTTCAACTTCGACAGTGTAGATTTGTCCAAGCAAACTCTTTATGGAACTCATCGCAATGAAAATAGAAATAACTCATATAAAAATCAAATTAAGAGATTCATCAGCAACAAAAAAATGAACACATAAAACAAGAATTAGCACTAACTAACAAGAGAGAAAAATTACAAATAAAGCGATTTAGCTGCGAACTCCTGAATAATATAGTGACAAAAGTGTGGATAAGTCACAATTTGAAAGTAAACATATCGCGACAGACGTTTCCTACTTATTGGCTGCATCTAGTGCACACAGTAATGCGATGTCCACCACACGTACAAAAATTACTCATAAACACACTTAAATACTAATGAACCCGGGCACCCCTGCTAAATCACCAAACTTAGCAAACTACTTAGGGTGATCTATGGCAGGCACCTATTTATGTATTCCAACTGTGTCTTACTTCTTTACCAGCGATTATTGAAGAAAAATATTAAATCAACACAATTATCTTTGGAGACTTTAATGCACATTCAGACTCGTTCTTCGGATTAACTAAAATATTTCTGTCAAGAAAATTAATATATTTGCGCCAACACCGAAATTCTACCAAACAACTTCGAAGGAATGCCAAATACCGAAGCTTTTAACTCTGATATGATAAAAGACCCAGAAAAAAGGAATCCTAAAAGTGACATCAAATCATACAAAAAATGTTCACCAGTTTTACATAAAATGGAACAAATAATGCCTATTTTTGAGGATGGCGGCAAACCTGTAGGTGCAAACATAAGCCATCTATATTTATAGTTGGTGTTAGTATTTAGAACAAATAGTATTTAGAACCCACAAAAATACAAAAGGTTATAATCAAATTGGGGGGTGGAATGACTTGTAGCACAAACATATGCAGAATCCAGATATGTGATAAAGCACCTCTTCCTATCACAGCAGATAGGAAGATGAAGTTTGCTGCCTTTAAATTGAAAAAATGTCCGAAAATTTTGGATGGCCAAATTGTCAGCGGGTTTGAAAATCGGAACTTCATTGGAACAAGACAAACAAACAGTTAAATGTGCACTGTAAAATTCCGAGTATCATAAATAATACTAATAATGTTATATTTGTATATCGCAGTTTTGTGTCATTTCACTTCAAGCGCGCTTAACTATAATATATTTAAAAAAAATTATCCTGCAGTGCTCCCTATGAGTCCATTACAAAATATTGATAAAATAATATGATTTTTTTCACTTTGTGATGGCATTATTTATTTTAATGAAAAGACAAATAACTTTGTTTACATCAGTTTCATTTATATACAATCAACATGTTTCGTGAACGATGTTCACATCATGAAGATCAAAATACATTATTTGATCCTGATGATGTGAACATCGTTCACGAAACATGTTGATTGTATATAAATAAAAGTGATGTAAACAAAGTTAAATAATATGAAATAAAGAAAATATATAAATTCAGAAATGAAATGTGTGTTGTTAAGACACTTCTCTATTCCAGCACCGATCACTTCTTCAAACAAAATACCACTAAACACTTACGAAGACATAGAGCACTACATTACGACGAACATGGTAATAGCAGCCATAGGGCGCAATGTATTGAAATTAAGCTAAATTAAATTATTAATTCTATTTTTGAAGGAGACGACTGGACTCAAACACATAAACATGCTGAAAGTGGAATCAAAGCAATAAAACAATGGCTTGACAAAAATCTACTTACACTAAATATAGCAAAAACTAAATACATAAGATTCAGCTCAACTATAAAAGGACAACCTAGTACATCACACAAAATAAAAACACATAAGCGTAACTGTAATTCCGATAATACTGATTCTATCTGC
Source organism: Limnephilus marmoratus (assembly GCA_917880885.1). Taxonomy (NCBI): domain Eukaryota; kingdom Metazoa; phylum Arthropoda; class Insecta; order Trichoptera; family Limnephilidae; genus Limnephilus; species Limnephilus marmoratus. The sequence continues at coordinate 57,758,290 of OU862906.1, forward strand.
AATTGTGAAGTTTTGGAAAGTGTGAAAAACATCAAATATCTAGGCGTTATTATAGACAATCACCTTAAGTGGAAATATCACATCGACAACCTCACAATAAGGGTAAGAAAATTGATTCGCATATTCTTTGTATTACGAAATATAATCAAACAGCAAGACCTGAGAAAAATATATTTCGGATTATGCAACCCCATCTTAACGTTTGGTTGTATTGGTTGGGGAGCGTCAGGTAAAACAATTTTAGATCCTCTAGTGAAGGCCCAGAAATCCATAATTAGAGTCATTACGCGTAAACCCTATAGGTTTTCTAGCGATCAGCTCTACAAAAAATTTAATGTACTTGATGTTCGTCAAAACTACATAAAAAAGGTTATTATCCACGTACACAAAAATCTAGAAAAACTTTATAAAATTGATCATAAATACATCACAAGAAGTCACACCAGAAAGGATCTTGTGGTCCCAGGGAGCAATACGTCGAAGTTCCAAATGACATATAAATATCTGGGACCGAAATTATACAATGAAATCCCCCCAGAATTAAACATTAAAACATGCAAAATGACATGTATCGGTTCAATAATAAATAAATGGTTGATTGGCTTAGGTAGGGTTGAGTCTGAAAAATTATTAAATAATGTCACTTAAAATTTAAACTTTTACATGGTTAACTATTAAATGGCACAACCAGTAAAAACTTAGTATACTTATAGGTATTTAATCTACAAAAAAAAACACTTTGTTTTTTTTTTTTTTTTTTTGGTACAGAATACATTTTTGGAATTTTTCACCAGCATTTGGTTCCTTAGAACAGGCAATCTGCCTAGCTAGGAACTAATATAGACAAACAAGACATAATAACACTTGTATACATTTTAATATTTACAGTTATTTTGAATATTATTATTATGTTATATTTGCTGTATAAATGTATCTTATGTAATAAATAAATAAAAAATAAATAAAAATAAGCACTTAAAACATGCTGGAGGAGCTTCACCAGGGCACGATGTATTGAACATTGAGCACTTCAAACATGCTATTGTGCGACTACTGGCATCGTTGTTTACTGTCATGATTAAAAATGGACATTTGTCTAAGGGAATGTACCCATACTATGTGACACGTTTAGGGGGGGGGTCTTCAAAATGTCACGCTTGGTACAAATGAGCGGCGGCGGATTTAGGTTTTTGGTCACCGGGGGGGGGGGGTTAAAAATTGCAATAAGTTGGTCACGTAGTATGGGTACGTTCCCTAATGGCATCACCAAAACTATTTTTCGAATATTTAAATGTGTGATACTAGATCACTTAACAACTAGTTGTAACTAGGGGTTTAAAAATGAGTGCTCTACCAATACTGTGATAATCTGTGTGGAAAGAATGTTGGGGATGCTAAAAAAAGAAAAGAATCACAACGTACGCCTGTTTTTGATGACATAGTTCTAATGGCGCCTTCTATAAGGGGGCTACGAATCCTCTTAAAACTATGTGTTTTCACTAGAAACAAACATGCTGGGTTTGAACCCCAAAAAACAGCACTCTTTGTCATCAGATACGGCCAAGGTCTGTAAAAGTATTCCACCAGCTTTCCTGTAGGTCAGCTTCTGAAAGTAGTTGAAGAAACAAAGGGGGGGACATTGACAGGCAATGACAAGCGCTTTGCAAAAAGACGAACATGTTCAATAGAAGGTTTCGGTTTTGCAGCCTACTTGTAATATGGAGGTTATTCTTTGTACATCATTTTAACTTTAAGAAGAGCAGCATAGAAAGGTTTCGCGTGCGGTAACAACACCTACCGTATGATGTTTGGCCGTTTGGATACTGTGGTGCTTTCAACATGCTAACGGAGGGACGAGTTTCTGGTTTTGCAGCTCTAATAAGAACCTGGATGGCAGTATTAAGCAACATGATACACAGCTCTAGAAATGTGGAATCCTGTCAGAGTCCAGATTCCGGCATCGAAGAACACTGGAGAAAATTATCAACCTCTCAAATAATGCTATAGACCATTAATGTCTTTTTCGTTTCATTTATGCTGTTTTTTTGCTTGTATTTTTCACCTGCAAGTATATACTTATGGGATGGGATCCCACTAAACTCCACGTATTCCCGAATAAAATAAATGATTGTTACCTAAATTGGCCTCAGTCTGACAAATGATTGTGTTTCCAGTTCACGTGATCATCGCCACGCCAGGAAGAATCTTGGATTTGATGGACAAGCAGGTGGCGAAAACAGACCAGTGCCGGATGTTAGTGCTTGACGAGGCTGATAAACTCCTTTCACAAGATTTTAAAGGAATGTTAGCAATGGTGATCTCAAGGTAAGTTATTTACCAAAAAATCTTTATTGGTAGTATTTGAATTTAGGAGGCCCCAGGAACCATTCATTGGATAATCCATAAATCTGCTTTTAAGTCTCTCCGAGTATTTACTACCATCCCGGGTTCATGGAAAGAGATTTGTCCAGATCTTGGTGGCGGGTGCGTCCGCCCACCAAACTGCGTGGCGGGCCAGATTGGGTGAAGCCGGTGTAGGGAGTCTCTTTGACCTTTCCAGTCTGACCATCTCAGCCTTGCACCACAGTGAGACAGCTGGATTCATGCACTATTTTTTCTTAACCCCAGATTGATATCCACCCCTCCTACTCTTTTCATTCCCAGAACTTTCTCTCCTTCCTTTACTGTATGGGTTTAATGTTTAAAAATGCATGGTAAATAGTGAAACAGTAAATTCATTTAATCTTTCATGTTATGATATATAAAAACATACATACTTCATATCTATCATATCATAAAGTGATAATTGTAAAATAAATAATTGTAAACATTATTTTATCTTGCCTGAACTTCCAGCCAATGTTATTCCAGTAATGCTAAAGTCTCGCTGTTGAAACTAATAATTAATTGATAAATCATTACAAATTTTTTTTATCATGCTTCTTTTGCTTGTGACTGAAATAATATTGTATAACGACTCGACAAACTAATTTGCTCTAATTCTGTTGGAAAATATTATTCTTTCCATATTTATTTGCATTTTGGTGAAGATGAAAATTAATACTTTCAATTGTGACAGAAGTGGAATATATTTTTATCATTCGGACCACTTATCATTTGGCTATGAATTAATTAAAAATGACAACTGAAATTCACATTTAATTGTTTGGATAGTAAACATAAAGACAATACCATAGCTTCAGCTTATAATGAATGGATTGCAGATTACCCCGAGAGAGACAAATCCTGTTGTTCTCAGCCACCTTCCCGCTCAGTGTAAAGCAGTTTATGGAGAAGCACCTGAAAGACCCTTACGAGATTAACCTCATGGAGGAGCTGACGCTGAAAGGAGTCACCCAATATTATGCCTTTGTGCAAGAGAGACAAAAGGTCCATTGCCTCAACACGCTCTTCTCGAAGGTGAGTTCTTATTTTCATATTTATACCAGATGAATCGTACAGTTTGATTGTTAGGAATTATTTGTGTTACAATGTAAAAGGTGTAAATTTGTAGTTTCCTGTTTGAATGTGAATTCTCAAGCAAGTGTAATTTTTGTATTTCAGTTGCAAATCAATCAGTCAATCATATTCTGCAACTCGACTCAGCGAGTGGAACTGCTAGCAAAGAAGATCACGGAGTTGGGTTACTGTTGCTACTACATCCACGCCAAAATGGCGCAGGGCCACCGTAATCGGGTCTTCCACGACTTCCGTTCCGGGCTGTGCCGCAACCTCGTATGCTCCGACCTCTTCACACGAGGAATTGACGTTCAGGCTGTCAACGTAGTCATCAACTTCGACTTCCCCAAGATGGCCGAGACCTACTTGCACAGGATCGGCAGGTCCGGGCGGTTTGGCCACCTCGGTAAGTTATTTCTTTCTTTGATGATGATAACTTATTATATACTTTTATATATTTTAAACGAAGGCCACAATACAAGACTAATAATTTGCTCCCTTGGTCTATGGAATTAGGTATGGCTACCCGATGGCTCCCCTATCTAGCACACGGTGTATACAAAAGTAATAACTAATTTGGGAAGCGGGTATGGGTACCGCCGCCACGGGAACCATTTATTCCATGCCAACACCTTTGCCAGATTCATGGGGTGAGGTTTGTCCGGGTCTTGGCGGTGGATGCCCACCAGCTGCATGGCAGGCCGGATCACGAGAGAATGGTTGAGGGAGTCCCTTTGATTGGGAGGGATGGATTCATACGTCTGTCACTCCTGGACACACTTACCCCCCAGATTCCTACCCATCCCTAATACCTTTTTCCTTCCCAGAACATGCTCTTCTTCCTTTTCTAAAAAGACCCCCTACACAGCATCCTCAAAATTTACTAAGTGGAATTATTTTCTCAGGGCCTCCTCCGGTGGAGCTTTTCCCTAGATAATGTATTAGATAGTTGTGTGCTCCCCGTAATGAATATGTCTGTCGCAGGTATTGCCATCAATCTCATCACATATGAAGACCGCTTTGCTCTGCACCGGATCGAGCAAGAGCTGGGCACCGAGATCAAGCCCATTCCTAAAGTTATAGATCCCTCCTTGTACGTAGCGCGCCTCGACGATCACTCTCTGGAAGACGGGAATGTCAGCAAGTAATGCTAGTGTCCACACAAACATCACACCTTGTAAATACTAGTTGGTGAAGCTACCAATTACTTGTTATCTGATCTTATGAACATACTAGTGTCGTGCAGTGTCTCCATAATGGAGGAACATTGTTAAAATTAACCGTGGAACAAAGAAACAGTCATTGTTGCATATTTGATAAAAGTGTTGGTGATTTTTTTATTTAAGTGATTTGTAAATACAAAAGAAAAATAAACTTTGAACACAAATTAAAGCGAAGAGCGTACCAGGGCATTTACCGGAGCCATTTGGGCTCTGTATAATTTATATGAATAAATATCAAAATAGTTTTCCAAAACTTCCATAATATCACGATGGAAATGATAATGTTGGCTTTAAAAGGATTTTGTTCAGATTGTGTAATGAATGCGGCCCTGCACTAAAATGGCTCAGGCTTCTGGTAAATATTTCGCTCCTGTGTTAAAAGTCGTCTAGATTGGTAAATTTATTTTTATAACAACTTCTGGGATTCGTCATGGTTGAATTTTACACTCGATTGTTCCATCTTTCGTGTCTTGATTTGTAATCCAGCCAGAATTCCCAGGCTTTAATAGATTGGATCTCTCTGGGAATTCTGGCGCGGACACTATTCGCTTCCTTTTTGAATTTATTATTTTGTACGGTGTAAAATTCAACTGTTAGCTTCCTTTAAACTTAATATAAGATATATCTAGATAAATGAGTTAACGTAAAGGAGCCGAATGAGCTTGAGACTATTTAGTTGTGATTTTGTCAAATCCATTATGTCTCAGATCTAAAAATTAGTAAAACGAGATTGTAAATAGATTATTATTTTTATTATATTATGTGATATTGAAAAAACACAGATATTTAAAAGAAACATATGGCGATAAATCGCATACGGTAACTTTATATGAAAAAAATTATACATTTTGAATAAAACATTCAAAAAAGGATGTTACTATTACAAATTCCAATGAGGCAATTCTTTTTTCTCTTTAATTCCGGATAATTTATTATCAATGTTTGCAATGAAATATTTATTTCACAATTTTTTTTTTGTAATTTCTATCTGGTTTTTGACCAGTTAGATGAGATCCAATAATCCTGTTCCCTTGAGAATAGTTGGGCTGCAATCCAAGGGAACAGTCCCATACATCTTGGCCAATGTTAGTTAATTTGTTTAATTTGTGCTTTACAAAATGAATAAACTTAATTAACTTGGTAATTTTGCCCATAAAATCCATCCAAAGTAACTACAACTTTGAATGATGCGTGCGATGCAGTAAATTCAAATTCATGGGTCATATTTATGAAAACAATTCATCTTTTAAAAGCCGCACAAGGTAAGTCTTAACACACAACTTACTTGTTTCTATGTTCCTGAACATGCTTACCAATAATTAGAATCAGTGAGGGGGCTTTTCTCAATGAACTTACTAAAAGAACATCTTCATTCCCGGGGATTTAATTGGGTAACTTAGCATTCAAAGGGAATTATTGAGAAAGCATTAAAGGGGTTTAATAAAAAAGGTTTTCAGTGAAGAGTATTTGTTTCACTAACATACACAAATTGGTTGTATTACCATGATTTTCTTGTAAGTTTTTACATAGCTAAAGTGTTGAATACCAAATTTCTTTATTTATTGATTACGATATAATAATTTGTGTAAAGTTTCTTACAGATACTGTCACATTGTGTAAGCTCTTAAATGTTTTCCTTTCTTAGAAAACATAGCTTAGCTGTCGCGTTTCCACCGGTCCCAATCGAGACTGTTGGATTTTAGTTATTTACACCCTCAGTTAGAGGCAGCGAACCTGTTAACCAAGTTAGTCTGTGCCACTCACTCTCTGTAAGCTTTGCTACAGAATACTAAATAACACCTAATAACATCTAATGTCTTGTAGAAATTATACTTTTTATGTATTGAAAACAAACTTTTAAATTGATAAAAAATATGCATCGATTCTTATAAAAGAATGAAAATGGTTGTATTTCAATTTTGTTGTGTTATCAAGTATTTAGGGCCCGTGCAGTGTTGAAATATATATTTTTAATAGGTTCTTAAAGATTGCTTACTTGTGATAAAATAAAATACAGATTACTATTTTATAGTGGATTCTTAAATTGGTTGACGATTGCTAAAATCCTGCAAGTTATGTTTGGTCCATACTTAGTGGTCAAAATGATTAAACAATGAAATATATATATATACATATTACGCTTCACTATCATATGGGTGAAGCATTCTCATAAAGAAAGTCTAGAGCATTCTAGTCATTTATCAAAAGCATGTTGCAATTTGCAGACAAGATTTTAACAATCGGCAGTACAACTTGTTCAGAATTGAGATATTGGAAGAATCAGATTTGAAGTGTTTCTTTTACCTAAGAATTGAATATCACATGGAAATTATTTCTGTTCTCCACCTGCGTTTTTTTGGATGTCTATAACAGCAGTTCTTAAAAACATTTCATGGTTAGGTTAGGTTAGAATGGAACAATCACCAAGGTGTAAATATATTAATCCATTTTGAAATGATTGAGTTGACATTTGGATGCAAGCATAATAAGGGGTGTATTAATAATTTGAGACATGTATGAAGGCTGCTTGCTATAAGCCAGTGGAATGTTAAGAGTGAAGTAATTTGTAACATTTATACTAAAGAAAGTGGACAATTAAGAGAAAAATCATTTGAAAAGAGTTTGTGTGCTGTCAAAAATGCATTCAATAATATAAAAATCGCAAGTTGATTACTTTAATTTGATAATGATAATATGTTTGGGACCCGTACTAAGGAAATGATAATTGATCATGCCATCCTTGTTTGTACTGTAAGGGCAAAAATCGCATCTAAATGCACTAACATATTATTGTACATCTGATTAAAATAAAAAGCTTGAATATCTTGTTGACTGAAGTTCTATGAATAATCAATCAACCACCTTTCGTAGGACTTTTGAGTACTCTCACGATAATACTAAACCATGTCCATTAAAAATATTTATTCCATGTGATAATATGTACTAACACAAGCATTCAATAATCTCTAAGAACCTCAGAACTGATTAGAAAAGTAAAGGGTCCCTATGAATATCAAAAAAGAAAGTAACATTTGTAGCGTTTCTGATTAGGATTGATGTCTATTATATTTATCAATGTTATAAGCTCATATTGTATATTTTATCTGAGTTTTATTGATTTTTTACCATTATATTCCGTATTGTTCTATTGGCAAATGGTGCACTGTGATATTTGATTTAACCTTACTTGGTTACAATTAGACATTGGTGATAGCGGCCGATTTTGGACCAATATTTGTACAATTAGATCTCAATCTGTGAAGTATTGAACTAAATAAATCATTTACTCTTCACGATCACTGCAGGTTATTATTTACGACTATTCTTTACTTTGTATTTTCTTACAGGACAGGACAAGTGCCATCAAGATTCAGTGATTTGTAGATTTCTGAAAAATATCCGACTCACCTGACATGTGAACAGTGAACGGTTCCATGACAGTAAGTGGCATTTCAACATCCCTTTGAAAAGCCATTAACCTGTTGAATGTTGGATGGTATTTTAGATTGATATTGGCGCAAGCGATCCTGACCTTGTCCTCCATACAGTTTCTTTATACATAATATTCAACCAAGTTTTTTTTTCATCACTTTTGATGACTTTTCAAAGGAGTGATGAAGCTGCACATTGTTGAGTTCTCCGGTCACTTTTGTGAGCGTAAAAGGAAAAGTGGCCAAGTCAAAACGCTTGTTTGTTGGCAAATAAGATTGAAGATTTCGCATAGGTACAAAGCCCATAATCTCACAAGTTTGGATATTTTTTTATCCACAGGAGAGCATTCCGCAATACGATCTATTTGAAAAAAAAAGAACTTGGCTCAGGATTTCTATACTTACTACTAATACTGCGTAAATAGATTCATACCATGAACAAAATTGTCTTGATGAGTTGCATCCGATTTACACAAATAAAATTAAAAAAAAAACTAGCTGCTTGAATCAGAATTATTTTGACTTTTGTTTCAGCAGTTACCGCATGAGTAAAACTTGCTTAGCCACCCTTGGAGCGCCAACATATTTACGAAAGACTGAATTGAGCGCTGGAGATTTTTGTTCATTTGGTTTTGAATTCATCTGCGCTTATTAAAAAAAAATCATACTTCTGAATATAGATATAACGGATAAGATGTAAACTGTTGTTTAAAAGGCGATGAATTAACCTATACATACAGGTATTCGTCAACTTACAACCTATGCGACTTACGACTGTTTTACGACCATAATCTGCGATCAGTTGTTCATTTGCGCTGAAGGTGGCGGTGAAGCTTTCTTCACTTTTTCAGATTTAATTAAAAACCTGAAGAAGCGTCCTGTGAAAAAAACATTATCATGCGACTATTCCTGCGCGTACAAATCAGAGTTAGAAAGACATTTCCGTACCCATGCTGGGGAAAAGCCGTACCCATGCAATTGTTTCTTTTCGCGAAATGTAAATTCGAAAGATTACATGCTTAGTGCCTCTGTACACGACGCTACTTACAAGCTACTCGATCCTCGTGAGCGTATCATACGCGCCGAACGTAAGTACCCACCATACGATTTTGCTGGTGCCCGTACACGGCGCTACGCGACGGCTGTCGGTTTCCAATCTGTTGCACAATACCGACGGTGCTGATCGCACGCGACGCGCTGCATCATTTGTGTCTGTTACTTTTTAGTTTGACAGAAATGGCACCGGAACAAGAAAGTAATGTTAGATTTGTTCAGGAAATGGAAAAAATGCACGTTTATAACTACTTTACCAGAATATGTAAGAAAGGATTTAGTGGAGAAGGCATGGATTGATGGTGGAAAAAAAGTCATATGACATCGCTTGACAGAACTCCACGGCTGCAGGTGAAAAATGATCAAGTTCAATGATCAGTATATTTCAGGTAGCGCCATGTATGGAGAGTTGTATTAAAAAGTAGTATGTCAGCAGGGTTGTCAACTTGTGGTTTTGTCACAATTACGTAGATTGTAAGTATCTCCATGAACGGAGGGCTTTGCTCACACCAGAGAATAATCTTTTACATGTTCAGTCCGCAATTCTTCTTTTGCGCACAAGCAGACATTAAACTGTCAAGCATCAAACCTTTTTCATGTCCCTACTGCAGCTATTCGAATTCTCAAAAAGGACTTTAAAGGGCTCTACACATGACACTGCATGCTGGCCTGCAGGGACTTCTGCCGCAGAGAGTCCCTGCATGCGTCTCGTTCTAGCGGCCCTTTAACAAACGAGACAGCGCTAGTTCGCTCAAACCCACGCTCTCTGCAAGCACTGCCTGCAGGCCAGCATGCAGTGTCGTGTGTAGAGCCCTTAAAAAGTCATGCAGTCATATAGTGAAGACCCTATATACGAGGGTGGTCTGAAAAGTTTCCGACCTGAACATGAAGATGGCAGCACTCATTAATAAAAGCTAGTGAATGTTGTCACGTAAATAATTATCAATTTGTGATATAATTATTTACCTGACCACTAACCTGATAATTTGAACAGCACGGAATGGATTGGCAACACTTTTTTTTCTCTCTGGTTTTCACTTTTTGAATTGGCACCGTACGGGAAGCCGGTGTTGATTCGACTTGTCACTTTAGTGATAGTTTTGGATTTAAAAAATGGGATAATCTCTTCGTTACAAATAATTTGTTTTAAAACAATTATTGTTTTAAACGATTTTAATCGCGAGCCGGGCGATGTACATTTTGCGAACGCTTCTTTCTGATGTGATCGGAACGCTGTTTCTAATGTGATTGGTCGCCGCCATTGGGACCGATATTTATCCGCGAAATAACGGTATTGTTAATTACCGACATAATCGCGACTGGCATATTGAAAAGCTTTGCGAGGGAGAGTCCTTATGACCTGGTACGGTCATTGCTGCTCATATTTGTGACGGATGGTTACTCGGCGTTCATTTCCTGATGAGGTGTGTTGACGGAAATCGTGTTTCATCCGGTGGGGTCAACCGGAGCACTGGTGCTGATCTTGGATACTACTCCCTAGCGGGGAGTCCTCATTCTCTGGCCTTCCTGGGGGTCTTTCCTGGTTCCCATCCTGGAGATTGCGAGAGAATATGGCCCGCGGTTCATCAACGCGCTATATTCAAGTAAATTAAGAGTTCGTGTCAGTGTAGAATTAGATAAAGATCCATGGTCCGCAGGTACGATATTTCTTTCTGCTTAATTATATTCCTGTCAAATCTGTTATGAATCTGTTATGTTTCAGAATCTGTTATGTTTTTGGGGATGTGAAACCCGGCCCCTCAAAAGGGCAACATTGTTATGTTCTTTATAAAATTATACTGGGCTTTGGTTGTTTTGGAAATGAACTCTTTTATTACTGAAACCAATTTAACCTCACAAGTAGAAACCTGTTTTCGTTTATTCCCAAACAATCTTGTTCCTTTTTTTTATTCTGGAAAAAAAAAAAAAAGCAGAACCTTCCTACATTACGGATCGCTAGGACCCACATAACCTGAGAGAGAGAGAGATAACCTTATATTTGGCGCCCAACGTTTTAAGTTGAATATTCTGCTTTTGGTGCCCGTATATTCTAACGGTCTGTTATGTTTTAAGTTTCTGCTTCTTTTTCCGAATTTTCAAGGTTGGATATGTATTATTCATTAATATCTTCATACTGTTATAATGGTACCAGTGTGTGTGTGTATAATGGATTATATGAAATATTTCGCGGTAGTTTGAAATTTTGTGCATATTATTATGTCTTTTTTTTTGCTTTGCTTTAAATTGTATTGGTTTCCGGTTGAGCTTCGTTCGCTCTCAAATTTTGTGTAACGTAAACATAAATATACCTTCTAGAACAGCTTCGTTCTTTTTTTTCGGATAATATTTTTGGGACATTTTTGTAGGCTGGCAAGTTTGTCTATGGTTATGTCAGTTGTTATTACAGATCAGCTGAGAGCGATTTTTGTTGACATGTGTCGGATGTCATTATTATACTTCGATTGTGTTATCGTAATAACTTTATAAACAATTTTCCGGACTTAATATAGTGTTATTCGGTTTATTTCATAAATATTAACTATTTTATATGGAATCATTTGGAATTTTTTCTTCGTTTTTTTTACATAAATAAATTCCATTTGACAAAATGTCGTTGTCTAACATCAACGGGGCCTCAAAAGAGGAAATGATTCAGATGCTTTCTGACGTTAATATTACTCCAGAACCCACTTTGTCCGCCATGAGAGAGCAAGCGCGAATTTACAACAGGAACCTTAAACAATCTAGTGGTACTTCTTCTCAACAAGAAACAAGCAGTGATGAAAGTCCTAATACAAATACCAACATAACTAATAATTATTATCAGAATATAACTACAAATCCTTCCGTACATAGCTGGGGTGTTAAGTTTAACGGATCTTCAGACATCCGTGACTTTATACAACGTGTGGAGGAGTTATCTAGGTGTCGTCGTATTGAGTTGCCGCTTGTTGTCACTTCGTTTGCTGACCTTTTGGAGGGAAGAGCATTGCTATGGTATCGTACCATTTATAAAGATAATTTAACTTGGCTAGAACTGAAAAAACTAATTTTATCTCGTTTTGATCCAATCGCTAACCAAACCGAAGCTTTAAAAGCTCTCTTCTCTATGAAACAGAAGTATAATCAAAGCGTAGTTGATTATGTTGAAGACGTGCAATTAGCTAATTTAAGATTAAACGTTCAACTTCCGGAAGAACAAATTGTGGATTTAGTGTGCAATAGCCTATTGCCGAAATATGCTCTTGTTATTGCTTATTTTGAGGATAAAAATTTAAATTCCTTAATTAGTGTTTGTAAGCGATTTGAAAAAAGTTTAGCTATTTCCGACGATGAAGCAAATTCGGTCAAAGACAAGAATAAACCGTCATCCGTTCCGTTGAATAATAATGCTGCACCTTCTTCCTCTTCTTCTTCTTCTTCACCTTCTGCACAATTTTATAGAAATAAATTACTTTGCGCTTATTGTAATATAAAAGGTCATTCCAAGCCGTTTTGTAGAAAATGGAAGTTTGATTCTCAGAAGAATCATACCAAGCGACAAGCTAATCCTGAACGACATAATTCAAAAAACTAGACGGGGGTCCCCCACATTCTGCTAGCGAGGATGCTAGGAGACCACCGATAGTTTCAAACTCGAGTACCAGTCCCATCGACCATGACATGGACGCATTCATGCCGATGATGACCAGCGGTCAAGATATTAGACCTCATGTTAATATTGCAATTAACAATTTAGTTTTTTCAGCTCTTTTGGATAGCGGAGCTAGTGTGAGTTGTTTTGGTGGTTCACTGTATAGGTTTTTCTTAAGTTTAGGTTTTAAGTTAGATAAGCTTGATTCTTACGTTACCACCGCGGATGGTAAACATCAAGATGTAATTGGTACTATGCGGGTACTAGTTACTTTTAATAGTATTAAGAAATATATAATTTTTTTTGTAATTCCGTCTCTTTCTCCCGTGATTGTTTTGGGAGTCGACTTTTGGAAACAATTTGACATCGCTCCTCAATTGTTTTCAAAGGCCAACAGTGGACGTGATGTTGAGAATACTTTAAGTGAAATTCGCAAGATCACGTCAGCTTCCCTACTGTCCCCTCAAGACAATCATAGGCTAAATAATGTAATTGATAAATTTAAGTCAATTTCGTTTGAAAAATGTGGACTGGGTCGTACTCATTTAGTGCAGCATAAAATTAATACAACAGGAGATCCCATTAAGCAACGGTATTACCCTTTGTCTCAAACTCGTCAGCAACAACTTGAATCACAACTTAAGGAAATGTTAGATTTAGGTGTTGTTCGCCGTTCGCGTTCGGCTTGGTCGAATCCGGTTTTGATCGTGCCTAAGAAGGATGGTTCTGCAAGGTTCTGCTTGGACTCTAGGAAACTTAACAGCGTCACGACAAGGGATTCGTACCCCTTGCCGTATATTTCGCGCATTTTAGACAAGCTACGTGGTGCACGCTTTATAACCTCTATTGATTTATCGAAAAGTTTTTGGCAGATACCTTTACATAAGGACTCTTGTTCTAAAACGGCTTTTGTTGTACCAGGTCATGGACTTTTTGAATTTGTTAGGATGCCATTTGGTCTGAAAAATGCACCTAGTGAATTACAGCGTCTTGTTGATGCTCTTTTTGGTCCAGAGTTCGATGAAAACGTTTTCTGCTACCTGGATGATTTAATTATTATTTCAGAAGATTTTGAGTCACATTTAGAATTGTTAAATAAAGTTTTCACACGTATTAAAGAAGCAGGTTTAACAATTAATCTCAAAAAATGTGAGTTTTGTAAGGACGAGTTGAAGTATCTGGGTTATATTGTTGATGCAAAGGGTCTTCGCACAGATCCAGTCAAGCTAGAGTCTATTCGAACTTACCCCACTCCTAAGAATTCTAAACAGTTAAAAGCGTTTATTGGACTTTGTGGCTATTATAGACGTTTCATCAAGAATTTTTCCACAATAGCGGCCCCTTTAACAAGACTCACTGGCTCAAGAAAGGGGGTGAGTAATTTTTCTTGGTCTTCAGAGGCTGAAGACTCTTTTAAAAAATTAAAAAAGGCATTAACTTCCGCGCCGGTTATCAATTGTCCTGATTTTTCACTTCCATTTACCATACACTGTGACGCGAGCAACGTTGGGATAGGCGGCGTGCTCACACAGGTCTTTGAAGGAGAAGAACACCCGGTTTCTTTTTTTTCTAGGTGTCTGAACATTCACGAGCGAAACTACGGCGTGACGGAGCGCGAACTCTTAGCGGTGTTAGATTCGGTGAATCACTTCAGGCCCTACATAGAGGGAGTTCACTTCACAGTAGTAACTGACCACTCCAGTTTGCAATGGCTAGTGTCTTTATCAAATCCGACAGGCAGACTTGCACGTTGGTCTACCCGCCTTTCTCAATTTTCTTTTGACGTAGTCCACAGGAAGGGTAAATTTAATACTGTACCCGACGCTCTTTCGCGTAAAGACGATTTAACTATTGGAGCCATTGACAACCTTCCTACTAGCACGGATAATTGGTACAATAACTTATTTACTAATTGTAAAAATAATCCTCAACGTTTTAATAATTTTCAAATTAAGGATAATTGTTTATTTCGTCACTCTAAGTCCCGTTTCGCTCTACAAGAGGATACAGCTTGGAAGCTGGTAGTTCCTTTTAAGGACCGTAACGCTATTTTAAGTAAAGAACACGAGTCTATTAGCTCTTGCCACCCAGGTGTATTCAGAACATATAAGAAAGTTCAACTCCGTTATTTTTGGCCGGGTATGTATAATGATGTCAAAAAGTTTGTTAATAAATGTAAAACGTGCAAGGCACATAAAATAAATACATCTGCGCCAGCTGGCATTTCTACGAATCCAAAATTAGTCAACAGACCGATGCAAATGTTGTCTATCGACCTTGTTGGTCCTCTTCCACGTAGTTACGCGGGATTTATGTACATTTTATCGGTTGTTGACGTTTTTTCGAAATATACTTGGATTTTTCCGCTCAGAAATGCTACTGCTAAAAGCATTGTTAAAAATGTAGAACAATATATTTTCTTGGTACACGGTGTTCCGCAAACTTTTATATGTGATAACGGGAAACAATTTGTCTCAAAAGAATTTAAACAATTGTTATCAGATTATAATGTTCCCATGCCTTTTTATAACGCTTATTACACCCCGCAAAACAATGTAGTTGAGCGGTATAACCAAACTATCGGGACTGCCTTGTCTATCTTGACCGAGTCTGACCATCGTAATTGGTCCAGATTTCTGCCTCAGATTCAGTCAGCCTTGAATAATACGGTTAATTTCGCAACAGGTTTCACGCCTTTTTTCCTCATGCACGGAAGAGAACAAATCATTGACGGAAAATTTCATGAAATAAATATTTCTTCTGGTGTCGCAGACACTACCCTAGAACAATCTAGAAGTGAATTTGCTAAAAAATTGGAAGAGTTAGCTCCAATTTATGAGCAAGTTTCTAATGCATTACTACAAGCTTTTAAAAAGAATGCCCAACACTACAACTTGCGTCGTAAGTCGGTTATTTATGATGTTGGAGACGTCATTTGGAGGAAAAATTTTGTTCAATCCAGTGGACCAGATTATTTCTCTCATAAATTGGCACCTAGATTTGTTCGCAATGTCATAAAGGGTAAAGTCTCTGATTTAATTTATACTTTGGCAGATATGAAAGGAAAAATAGTAGGAAATTTTCACGTCAAGGATATCGTTCGTTTAGACTAATTATTACTTTAAGTACATTATAGGAAGCCAATGTCGTGGTGTGTAAGACTACCAACCTTCCACTCCATTTCATTTGTTTCTTTATGTGTTTGTTCAGGTTATGTGTCTTGGAGTTTGGTACCTCCAAAGCATGTGGTCGGAGTAAACGCAATATTCTAGTTTATTGATGATAAACGGTTATTTACCCTCGTTCAACTAGAATCTGATCTGATGATCAGTGGCGCCCAAACCTTAAGTCATTATTTTTTTTTTTTTTCTCTCTCCTTCACATGACTTATTTTTTTTTTCAAGTGATATATATAATTAGATTGGATATGAGTATTTCTCGTTTTTTTAGTAGACACCCTGTCTATATTATTTCTGTCAGTATTATCACTGCAATGCACACACGCACACACATTGGTATCGCATCTCTACTCCGTCAGTTAACGGATATTTTGTAATGTTCCCTACTTTTAAATCTAAATCCATTTTTTCTCTAGTTCAGTGGAGCTTTCTTTCCATTTTGTCGTCCCTCCGACATGCCTTATAACCAAAGATCCTCCAAGGAACTAGAGAACAAAATATATTCTTAAGTGTAGTTCTTTGTGTAGCAGAGATTTGAGCAACTTTCTGGTATACAAAATGTGTATATTTTCATAAATAGATTATATTATATAATAAATAGATTATATTTAGCTAGTATTTGTTACAATTAAGTTTGGTTTAGCTTTCCTTAAAGTGAATAATATTAAGTCATAGTTTATTAACAACATTATTATGTCTTTCTAACAAAGGTAGTACTGCTTCGGCGTACTTTCCTATTAAGTAATTCCAGCATGGAATATATAATACTCTACCTCTAGCACAGGAGAGCGTATTTTTGTATAGCTTATAGTCATAAGTAAAATATTTATATTAGTCTCACTGCTGAAACACCAGTGTTTCTCTACACAATTTTGTACCTAGTGTCATTCAAATGTTTTGATTGATCACCAATTTAGATAGTGTCGATTATCACAATATATTCGATCACCAATACATATTGTCTGTTCAAGAAATTTTGCCTTTTGCTTACTTTTGAAGTAATATTTTGAAGGATCTCCGTCTACGGTGTGATCTCAGTCTTTTTTCTTGTGCAAACTATTTACACTGTTTTAGTTATTAAAATGGCTTGTACTTTATATATTTAATCATACTGGTTCACTACTAGGTTTTTTTTTGTTAAATTGTAATCCCTATGCATTCAGCTAAACATTCTAGATTCTGTTTCGCTTGTCTTGGTGTTCCTACTGATACTCAATGTTACCACTTGTAGACAGGTATATTTTTGGTATTGTAAAACCTGATCTAATTATTTTTATTTTTGAAACATAGGTATTTCTTATTATGTAAACCCTATTGTAACCACTTTTAGTAGACAAGTTTTGCAATCTTGGTCTAACTAATTCATTAATACACAAGTACTACTCATATTCTTATGGTTCTACATTGTTATAAATCTGTTTTTTTAAACTAAGTTAAATATCTCTGAAAGATATTCCTCATTCTAGGTTTAATGTCTGTTCTGTATTTTGTTGAATAAAATTCTATGTTAACCTATTAGACCTGTTGGACCTAGGTAGATAGAATAGTTACCTTTTCGCTATTAATAAATAGCCTAAATTCAGTGAAGTGAGGGATGGTTGACCACCCTAAAGTGAAGCCTCTTTTTTAATGGCAAAATTTCCTGCTGAAGGAAAAGTGATGCTTTGTGCATAATTTTTTTTTTCTTTTCATTGATTGTGTTCTTTATTTTTAAGATGTTCCCGATGTTAGGATGTCATGAGAATAACAGGTCTGGACTTCAGCCAGTAATGCCAGCACCCAGCTCCATCGTTGCTGAAGGTGTTGTAGACTCCTTATTCTCGTACCATCCTATTCTCATTGTTCTTTCAATCTATCTACTTGTTGTAAATTTCTAGATACCTGATGGACCTATCTTCTAGTTAGTTAGTTAGTTAGTGTACCTTTATTTTTTTATTTGTTTATTTTTTTTTTTTACATCGGAACCGTGGATTTCATGTTTGGGGCCAAACATTTTCGTGAGAAGGGGGGAATTGTCACGTAAATAATTATCAATTTGTGATATAATTATTTACCTGACCACTAACCTGATAATTTGAACAGCACGGAATGGATTGGCAACACTTTTTTTTCTCTCTGGTTTTCACTTTTTGAATTGGCACCGTACGGGAAGCCGGTGTTGATTCGACTTGTCACTTTAGTGATAGTTTTGGATTTAAAAAATGGGATAATCTCTTCGTTACAAATAATTTGTTTTAAAACAATTATTGTTTTAAACGATTTTAATCGCGAGCCGGGCGATGTACATTTTGCGAACGCTTCTTTCTGATGTGATCGGAACGCTGTTTCTAATGTGATTGGTCGCCGCCATTGGGACCGATATTTATCCGCGAAATAACGGTATTGTTAATTACCGACATAATCGCGACTGGCATATTGAAAAGCTTTGCGAGGGAGAGTCCTTATGACCTGGTACGGTCATTGCTGCTCATATTTGTGACGGATGGTTACTCGGCGTTCATTTCCTGATGAGGTGTGTTGACGGAAATCGTGTTTCATCCGGTGGGGTCAACCGGAGCACTGGTGCTGATCTTGGATACTACTCCCTAGCGGGGAGTCCTCATTCTCTGGCCTTCCTGGGGGTCTTTCCTGGTTCCCATCCTGGAGATTGCGAGAGAATATGGCCCGCGGTTCATCAACGCGCTATATTCAAGTAAATTAAGAGTTCGTGTCAGTGTAGAATTAGATAAAGATCCATGGTCCGCAGGTACGATATTTCTTTCTGCTTAATTATATTCCTGTCAAATCTGTTATGAATCTGTTATGTTTCAGAATCTGTTATGTTTTTGGGGATGTGAAACCCGGCCCCTCAAAAGGGCAACATTGTTATGTTCTTTATAAAATTATACTGGGCTTTGGTTGTTTTGGAAATGAACTCTTTTATTACTGAAACCAATTTAACCTCACAAGTAGAAACCTGTTTTCGTTTATTCCCAAACAATCTTGTTCCTTTTTTTTATTCTGGAAAAAAAAAAAAAGCAGAACCTTCCTACATTACGGATCGCTAGGTCCCACATAACCTGAGAGAGAGAGAGATAACCTTATAATGTAGTTGTGCATCTTTTGACCAGTCGATTATTATAAGCAATACAATTAATTTTCATGTTCCCCGTCAGACAATTTTGTGAGAAAAAACACACATTCTTTGATTTTCTTATGGTACGGCCACACTGAGGCCAACTTCAAACTTTCGGATGATTGTGTAGAAGAGTTGGAAGTTTGGCTTCGGTGTGGAAGTAGCATATCTTTTTAAAACATGAATAACTTTTGAATTAGAAATTACTGAAAACCGCTGAAAACAATAGTGTTGCTTACTTGCCACATTTTTTTGCGAGTATGTGAGACTATGGCGAGTCTATTTGTATAACGTCATTGCTTATTACAGTATATTATTTGTGTTTGGTTTTGAAATGATAATGTGCATGGTTCCTACTGGAATGTCATTTATTCAGTTCCTACCCTCCCTAACCATGTCACCCTGCTGAAGAAAGCATTTGAAAATAGAACATTCAAAGACTGAATCAAAGTGCATTTGTTTGAAAAAAAAAAGAAGATTTGGGACACTGGAATCAACTGGTTGGTGTCTTTTGTTTTATGATATATTTTCGTTTTGTGACCATAAAAGGTTTTTTTCACCTCGAGGTACCGTGGTGGACTAATATAATGTACATTTGTGTTGTGTGGTGTGCGGCTTCTCAGAGGTAAGTGACTGGTTATCCTCTACTTGTAATCCATAATCTCCCGTACACATAATCACCAATTCCAGCAAATACCTCGCCGTTTTCTTTTAGTGTCGTTTAATTTACGGTCCACTTTCCTGTTGTATTTACAGTTTCGGATGCAATAATTTGTGAGCATGTATTTACAGTTCAATAGAACAAATATAGGAAGAGCCTCAGTATCAAAGTGGGACAAGCCATTTTGAAAGTTTTTCGGTAAACTTTGGGGATCGTTGGAAACGGTTAATACGCACTTTTTTTTGAAAATATCTTTTGATTCACCTTAATTACATTAAAAGACAACTATTTGCATTGGGGGAAGTGGAAAATATTTCATTCTAAATTTCAATTACGTAAAATTAAAATTAGCTTTCATTCTGTGAAACGAGACCGTTCATTTTCAAACATTATTTTCAAATGTCATTTTTTTGTGATGTTGGTATTCTTGTTACTGTACGAAAAGATGCTAGAGGAAATCGTAGCAGACTTCATGGGAATTCGGCTCGTAAAACCAACGGCTAGAGACAAAATCGCGCGGGAGTTTTTTAATGTTATAAAACTGAAATTCCGCCTAATTAGTAGGTACTTACCTAATACACATGTATTGCGTGCGTTGATTAAAATTTATTAGTTTAAATTTTTTTGATTTTAAAATTTTATTTTTATAAGTCAACTATTTCTGCGATGTTGAGCGGCTACGTACGCTAATTTTATGTGATATGGTTTGTGATACAAAAGAAAGTGCCCCTTTATAACGCCCACTCGCATCACGGCAAAAAAACATCCCAGTTTTCAAGTAGTTTAGCGGCTACGCTAGGTTTGTGTAACATGGTTTGTGATAGAAAAGAAAGTGCCCCCTTCGTAGCGCCTACTCGCGTCACGGCAAAAAAACATCCCAGTTTTCAAGTAGTTTAGCGGCTACGCTAGGTTTGTGTAACATGGTTTGTGATAGAAAAGAAAGTGCCCCCTTCGTAGCGCCTACTCGCGTCACGGCAATAAAACATCCCAGTTTTCAAGTAGTTTAGCAGCTACGCTAGGTTTGTGTAACATGGTTTGTGATACAAAAGAAAGTGCCCTTTATAACGCCTACTCGCGTCAAGGCAAGAAAAACATCCCAGTTTTCAAGTAGTTTAACGGCTACGCTAGGTTTGTGTAACACGGTTTTTGATACAAAAGTGAATGTATTATTTATATAAAATAATTAGGTACCGAAATTAAAAACATGTTTTTTTCCGTCATTTTATTCCCAAAACTCCGATAATTTAGTACTTACCTTTCCAGATTTCGTGGTACCTTCAAAATCTTCTAGCCGTTCGTTATACATTCAAGTGTATCGGGAATACCAACATACCAAAGAGATAATAACCATAATGGCGTACAATCTCACAAGACTAAAGCTAATTTTAATTTTACGTAATCGAAATTTAAAATGAAATATTTTCCACTTCCCCCAATGCAAAAAGTTGTCTTTTAATGTAATTAAGGTGAATCAAAAGATATTTAAAAAAAAAGTGCGTATTAACCGTTTCCAACGATCCCCAAAAATTAATAGTTTTTCAGTAGACACTTCTTTCATAATCAACAAAACTTAGAAATAATTTTCCTCCTTTCTGAAAACAATTATTTTGTACTAATAATAATCATTCGTTTTAACTTATAAATGTACTAAATAATTAAGATACGTTATACAACGTGTCCGGAAACTCGTAGTACAAGCGGGAAACTGTTGAATCTACATCACGCAGAAAACCCAAAAAACTTATTTTTTTCGATCTGAGCATTTCGATTTTAATATTATTTTTTTTTCTATTTTTCCATTTTTTCGGCAACTAAATAGTTAAAAAATGTTTTAAGCCTGGTTTACCCTGCATTTTATAAGACATTACACAGCTGAAATCAACCCCATAGTAAAATTTTTTTTCAAATTTAACCAAAAAAATTCCAACTTCGGACCCGATTTACTCGAAAACGAAAGCTCAAATAAAAAAGTTATATCACAAATCGACTCCGAATGTGATGTAGATTTACCAGTTACCCGTTTGTACTACGAGTTTCCGGACACTGTGTATACAGGGTGCAACAGCACGTACCTGAGGGATTTTAACCAGCGATTCCTGAGCATATTTGGAGTAAAAAATGTATTTGTCATTTTGCTGACAGATGATTTTTTTTTTCTATTAAAAACAAAAAAATGTTCCCATCGCTATGGGATATATCCCGTCGCGATGGGTTTGAGTGATACGCTTGCTGTTTCATGTATTAACATGCCGTTAGAACGAGATGCAATGCTTATCAAATGACTATAAACGCGCCACTCTCCTAACTAGTCAGTTGCGACGTGTGATTGAAAAATATTTAAAATTTTTTTAATAGAAAAAAAATGTCATCGGATATCAAAATGACATGTCCATTTTTTTACTCAAAATATGCTCAAGAATCGCTAGTTAAAATCCCTCAGGTATACATGCTGTTACACCCTGTATAACAGAAACTTACGGGTGATTCCATTATCGCGGGTGCAACATTTAGACACATATAAAACTTCTTAATAATAAAACAAAACACATTTTTAATGAAATTATTATTAGAAGAGCTACATTTTAACATGTTTACTTTTTATTAGTGTTATGTCTGCCCTTTCCTCGACAGATAGTAATTATTAATAACGGTTCTTTTAATATAAATGTGTTTATTACTTGAATAACCTAGCTGGATAGCTACGACTGTTTACTATTCGGGGGTAGGTAAATCTCTGGAGCCTTGCCAGGGGAGCTCGTAAAGTATATCTCTGATACTGCTTCTTGTACGCCAATGCCATCTGGCGAGCTATGGTGCAAGCTACATGCTTACCGCCATCTATCGTATTCTTTCCATATTAAATACTTAATTACTCTACATTACAATTTAGTTTATAAGAATTTTATTTAAATAGTCAGGAGGGAGGTTCAAAGTGTGATCGCGGGTGCAACCAATTTGGCCCACCGTTTCCCGGTTATAAGACAAAAGTCTGTTCATTGTGATACATTTATTAGGTTATGACTTGATATTTCGTAAGGCCTTAAACTAATAAACTATAAAAATATATAGAAAACAAAAACAAGCATTGAATTATTAGCTTTTCAATTACTTATTATTATAAGCAATACAATTAATTTTCATGTTCCCCGTCCAACAATTTTGTGCATCATTAGAGAAAAAACACATTCTTTGATTGTCTTATGGTACGGCCACACTGAGGCCAACTTCAAACTTTCGGACAATTGTGTAGAAGGGTAGGTAGTTCTTGCATTGGAAGTTTGGCTTCGGTGTGGATGTAGCTTATCTTTTTAATACATGAATAACTTTTGAATTAAGAAATTACTGAAAACCGCTGAAAACAAAAGAGTGTTGCTTACTTGCCACATTATTTTGTGAGTATGTGAGACTATGGCGAGTCTATTTATATAATGTCATAGGGTGCAACATCAAATTATCGCAGGTGCAACTCGTCTAATTTAAGTGTATATAAAGTTATTAACATCAATAAACACTAATAGGGGAACGAAATAAGAAATCAAATAATGCTTATTACATATTACTAATCAGTACACTTCTTGGTCATTTATGTTAATTATTTGTTTTCGGTTATATCAAAATTTGCCTAAAATTCTATGAACATATTACATCCATCGATCCTTTTTCTGGCGCTTCCAATTCCATGATAATGTCTTCAAGTTGCATGTCTGCTATGTCATTCACGATTTTTATAATTATTTCATTAATATTCATATCTTTTGTATTCTTAAATATTGATATTAAATATTTAAATCTTTTGGTAAGACAGCGGCACAGATGAATGGCATGCTTCTGCTGTTAATTTTGAGACTTGAAAAGACGAAGTCAGCTGAATTAGTGTAAACATCAGAAATGCGCAATTTAGTACCTTTTTTTTTTCTTTTTGTATTTTGAAATACAAAAACAAAATTTTAGTTTTTTTCTTATTTTGTAGGATTCCTTTTTATATTTTACAATTTGTAAGAGGTTCCAAATTGTTATTGTCCCAATCACTTTACGTTTCAGTGGTGGTTTTCAGAGATTTCAAAACCAATGTGCATTTGAGATGAGACAGTGAAATTTGCGCCACGGAAATGCTATCGCCATCTTCGGATTGAAAGAAATGTTTTGATTGAATGCCTGATTTATTTTTCAGCCCTTTCCATTTATGATCCAACGTGACCATCTTTTTTTTTTTAAATATAAAGAAGATGTTTCAGAGAGACTGTAAATCGTAGAATTTCTATAAAAAAGCGGAAAATAATATAAACACACCTATTAAATATAAATAACTAGTAATACACAGGACTCCGGATACTAATATCTACAGCCTGTATGTCGGACGAATATCTACAGCTCATATGTTGAACTAATATCTACGAACTTCAGGACTGTTGACTAATATCTACAGAGCTAAGGTCGGACGAATATCTATGACGGTCCCAGTGTTGACTAATATCTACAGAGCGTAGGTTGAACTAATATCTACAGAGCGTAGGTTGGACTAATCAGCTAAATGTGTCCAATATTCTGATTTAGGGATTTTTACGTACATACTTACATAAATTAAGTGTTTTAAACTGCATACGCAATATTACGTTATTCCAATATGCTATACATAATTGCAAATCCAACCCCTGCCAGTGCTGTAGATATTCGTCAACACTTTGGTTCGCATAGATATTAGTCAGCAGTTTGAGCTGTAGATATTCATCTACACTTTGGTTCTCATAGATATTAGTCAACAGTTTGAGCTGTAGATATTCGTCAACACTTTGGTTCTCATAGATATTAGTTCGATTTTTTCAGTTTTTGGAATTCCTGTAGATATTAGTAGACGCCTCCATACACGGCATATATTGTTATTGAAGGCACAACAAAACAATAAAATTTATGATAAATCACACAATAAGGGTAGTTGTCAAAGAGTTACACCTGCGATTCTGACAACACAATCGCGGGTGCAACCAATTTGAGTCAACCTTTATTTCAATTCAGCTAACATTATACTCTTAAATACGTTTTATTTAAGTTTGTCTTTGATTTCTTCTTACTTTTACAAAGTTTCAAAATGTTAGCACTTTATTTCTGTGAAAAACACAATCTTTTGTATCGCGGGTGCAACAAGCTAACCGTGACTTCTTGCAGTCAATGATGCTTAAAAAATAACAAAAGTACTTACATCTTTCGGCACATAAGAATAAATTAATATTGTTACTACACACGTTTAGCAGTAAAATATAACCTCACACTATCGGTAACAGCTGTTTTGCGCCAGTGTTGCACGGTGTGATTTTGCAGTTTATAAACTGATTCTTCGAATGATAATGTTTCCAAGCGCGCCAAAAATTTCAACATGAAGTAAAATCCAATTTTTTTTTTATTATTACATATTGACCTTCTTCTTTGCACTGATATAAAAAAGTAACAAATACTGCGATTTAAAAATTACTGTCAAGAATCGTCTATAGCGGAATTGCCCATACAGTTATATGAAAATCAATCATATAGCTTTGACGCGTAATAATATTCTACTCTCGATGAATAACTTTTTTGCAATTATTGCATGATGCATTTGCCTTTCGCCTTAAATTTTCGCGGTATTGTCTTATAATGATTTAGGGATATCTTTTGGCAACATATCAGAGATATTATCCCACCAATATCGCTTAAAAGTGGGAGTTTCTAATTGCTTTCTCATAAACGTGGATGACAGTGCCATGCTATAAGGTATTTCATGAAATTTTTATGACTCACCTTTGCTACTAACATTTTGGCTGTATGTAATATAAGTGAATGCAATGTTAATCTTTCCATAAAATAAAGCCATAAGCCATCCATTTGTCTTCCTACTACAGGATGTCAGAGAACACATTTGATCTAGTGTGTCCACTCTGCCTTTAGTTTGATTATGGTACATAATCATTTCTTCGTCTCTTCTTCTCTCTCCTCATCTATAAAAGTTTCTGTTGTGCCGCTTTGCACATCATCTTCACTGACGTGGTCTTCAACCTCACTATCAGTATCCTCACAGGTAAGCTCGTCATCCAGTGGCGCAACTATACCATCCGAGACCAGTGGCAAATTCATTGGCTGGGCCCCTCCCAGTAAAAATCGTCACATTGTAATTTAATTTTAGTAAATCTCTTAAGGAGTGTGCATTTCTGTTAAATATCTAATAAATTTTATTTTCAAAAGCATAGGTATAACAATTTAATCTTTACAAGATATTTATTAATAAAATTCTTTTCTCAGAGCTTTCTGTTCCGCAGAAGTATCAATAATGTCATCAAAGTTTAAAGATCGGGCCAAAGAATTTTTAATAGACAGAATAGTCAAGTTACGTAGCCCGTCTTGTCCCATTGAGTTTCTTAAATAGGTTTTTATTAATTTTAGTTTCGAAAATGATCTGTGGTCACAGGAATTGAAACAAATAACATTAATGCAGTACATACAGTAAAGCTGCACAATATAAAATGATTCTTTATTAATAAATCAGCTTGTTCTCTAATACACGGAGCCTTTTTTTATTTCGTCTCTGGAGGTGGACCGAAAACTGAGAATTTCCCTTTTAAATGATTTAGATATGTCTTTTTAAATACACTTACACTCTATATGGAATGTGTGGAATTGCACTCACCTCCCCACACCCTGGAATAAAGAACCCATTACACAGCTCAACAAAAAATGTTTTTTTTTTTGTTGCCCTGGATATCTGCGGATTTTTATATTTTCAAGTACCTATTTTACGGATACATACACAGTTGTATTACACAGTTTAAAGTAAAGTCTCTCCCGTTGTCTATACGCTTAGATCTTTTACGCAATTACCCAACCTTTATAACCAACGCCATCTGTTAATTTGCATACATATCAAATCTAGATCGCCCGCTTGCCAGCCCGCTGCCTATCGCCCGCAGCCCGCTGCCGCTGCCACATATATTATATATTTCAACCAATTTACACAAAACTTTGATAAATTATATACCTTAAAACCTTCCTAATGAAGCACTCTATCTATTGGTGAAAACCGCATGAAAATATGTTGCGTAGTTTAAAAGATCTAAGCGTAAAGACAAAGGGAGCGATTTTACTTTATACTATGTAATGATGATATAAGATACGCCAAAATCATAAAAACTAGAGCCTATATTCAAAATCATTCATAGTTTCATAAATTGAAGGCTTAAAATAATTCAGAACCACTGTCATATCAATAATAATAACACTGGTCAACAAAACCATTGTTGACCAGTGTTATTATTATTATTTATACATATCAACACATTCTAGAGCTTTTTTAAAATAATTTATTTGAATTTTTGTAAGGTCTTAAGTTGTGTCTAATTGATTGTATGTATTACATAAAATTTATGATTTTTACTAAATTTTGTCAAAAATGTTAGGTTACTTCCGAGCTCACAGCCTCTCGGGCCAGGGCCCCGGCCCCCGCGAGGCCCGTGGCATATTGTCGTCATCACACTCTAAAAGAGCGGCCAGGATATGATCTTCTCCCAAATTTTGACTCTCCGTTATAAGGTTTTAGGGTCAGGATATCTACATAAAATATAACAATATTAAATGAGATCACAAGTATTATTAGATAAAAAACAACATGAATATCCATTTAGGTTAAAATCTTAAAAGTCACTAAGATAATCATACATAATTTTGACTCATGCGGTTGTATATATATAAAAAGTGGTGACACTTACCTCAGTGAAGTGTGTGTCCCACGGAAGGCTCGAGTGGTGTTTGAGATGTCTGAAACACACAGCAACGGATTCACATTAATAAGGACGAGAGAGCAATATTTAAAATACTTATGCATAAATTTTATGCGGACTATCTTCCCAGGATTAATAATAATAAGAATTGATTAATTAAAGGCAAAAACCATAACTCAACACTCTTAAATTAAAGTTATGGTATAAGTTTTATATGATTTCAGATTTTCAGGGCCCAAAGTATTATCATGATTTATTTTTTTGAATTTGAGAAAATAATTTTTTTAGGATTTTTTAAATCTGCCATGTCACCCCAAGCGTTCTAATTTGGTGATTTAGAGGAGGCGCCCGAGTACATGGGGTGAGGTTTGTCACCAACTGCGTGACGGGCCGGATTTGGAGAGGCCGGTAGAGAAAGACCCTTCGACCTCTCCAGTCGGAGTCTCTCGACCCATTGATTGCACCGCAGTGGGAGGGATGATTCACACGTCCCTCACTCCAGCCGAGCGATTCTATATATTTTTTTTTTTTTTTAGGACACGGGTGAAACACTCACGGGGCAGCCTGAAACACGAACCCGTGTCCTTCTGATCAGAAGGACACGGGTTCAAGTCCCGTTGGCGGCAAGTATCTTTTCTCGGTAGATTTTTTCAATGTAGATGAGTGTTTCAGGCTGATAATTATTGCTTGTAATTAGGGCTCGGATAAATATGTGTTAAAAAATTCAAAATATGTACATATAATATGGACTGAAAAATGTAAAATATGGAAAAAATATGGAGTATAAAATAAGAATATCTTTCATATTAAACAATGTTTATTGTAAAAGATTACTATTAGGCCAGTGCAATTAGCGCAAAAAAGGGGGTCGCGATCGGAATTATTCCGGTAGTCCCAATTTTTTTATATGTTTTATATACTTATCTCCTGATGTAAAATCTGAGTTTTCGACCTTGGGTCACTTGAGCTTTCGCCGCCATTTTGAAAAAACCAGCCGAAATCGCACCAAAATCTAGTTTTTCTCAAATATCTCGTTTCCAATAAAAAATTCGGATAAAGTAGCTTTACAAGTTTAGTAGAACATAAAATTACCTACAATATTTATATAAAAAAATTCTTCTAACTCTAATAAATATCGAGATATGAAGTCGTAAAAACGTGTATAAATTTTTAAAACAGGTACATTGCCCGACTTGGTTTTGTTTTTGGAGTATATCTCTTTTCCAGTACAATTTAGTGAAAAAATTACTGATATCAATTTTGTAGAGAATAAAATTTTATAAAAGACGTAGATATACTATGTTTAATGTTTTTGACGCAATTAGGTATTCAGGTTCTGATACGAAATTTTCACAAAAATTAGTTCAAAAACTGAATCAGAAGAATAGTGTTGGCATAACTTGATTATTATTATTATTAACACAATTACTGTTGAAATAACATGTAACATACATAACAGCAACATTAACCATCAATGAAATCAAAACATATAAATAAAATTAATAATTGAGGTACATAGTTGTGGTAAAAAAACTATAAATCAACGAGAGTGGGGGGTTACCTCAGGGTAACATGTAGAGATGAGGCCTACACGAATTAAGAGGGATTTTAAAGACGTCCAAACTCTTATTGATTGGTTTACTTGCCATGAACCATTTCCTCAAACAAACGTGATTATGTCTATAAGCAGGGGCACGATCGGGGATAGCAAAGTAACTTGTCACATGGCTGAAAAGATGGGAAAATTTGCTGTCTAAAGTTATCAACCAGAACTTTGGAAACCTACAATTTAAAACGTAAGGATGCGATAGTTTCTCTTGCAGCGGTGACCAGCAGAATACTAAATCAGGGTGTGACTGTGACAATAGATCCATTAATGCTATTCCATCGTATGTATATTGCCAAAAAGTGTGAAATTGAACATAAAGAATATTTCCAATATGAACTATCTCCTGATCCATTGTCTCTATTCTCAGAGGAAGGCAACCATATTTTACTCATTGTTAAATCCTCTAACAAATACACAGAACTGGAAAGCAGTAAAATACACTTAGTTGATGGAGGATATTTACTGCACAATGTTTTGTGGGGTCGTACTCAACCTTTTTCAATCATTTTTCAGCAATATGTCAGGTATGCACAAAATCATTATGGAGCCGATGCTCCAGTGATACCCGGATTCGGTTGAATAGAAAGCACTAAGGAAAAGTTTCTGGGAAATGAGAAGATCAAGTCTCGTTTTATTTCCCTACTCAGAGCCTCATTTGAACGATCGCAAATAGCGGCAGTAC
The DNA here is from genome assembly GCA_917880885.1 of Limnephilus marmoratus. Taxonomy (NCBI): domain Eukaryota; kingdom Metazoa; phylum Arthropoda; class Insecta; order Trichoptera; family Limnephilidae; genus Limnephilus; species Limnephilus marmoratus. The sequence continues at coordinate 57,788,078 of OU862906.1, forward strand.
AAGCTGATGTTCTCATAATAACTACAACAAAGTCGATATCATCTCAACATGAAGCAGTCATAATCATTGGTCAGGATATATACCTGTTGGTACTCCTCGCAGCTCTCTCACCTCCAAACGTATATTACCAAAAAGTTGGTAAAGGAAAATCGAACAAATGTTTTAAACACATTGAAATAGTTGAAAATTTTTTATTCATTCATACTATAAGTGGCTGCGACACAACTGGTGCTCCGTTTGGTCAAGGTATATACACATTTTGTAATATTCTTCTCAAAAACCACTCAGTGAATAAAACTTATTCGTGTATGTATTTCAAGATTCAAAAGCAAAGCGAGAAACAATCACTTGTACTTTTGTATGGCGGCAATGAGAAATCAAATTTGGAAAATTTAAGGTACTCGTACATTCTTTTTGTCAAAGGAGTGAAAAAGTATAAATTCAATTTATCCAGGCTACCACCACCCATCATGCAGCCCAGTAAACATGCTTCAAGAACATACTTGCAAGTGCAGACTTGGCTTGGTCACCACCTTGATTTTACGGGGTGGTTTGACATCACAAAAGGTGTTAAACAAGGCTGCGTAATGTCGCCGTGGTTATTCAATCTATATATGGATAATTGTATGCAAGAATTGAAAGAGATGGGATTGGGTGCGAAATTGAGTAATCTAGAAGTATGTTGCCTGTTGTATGCTGATGATGCGGTGCTGATATCTAACAGTATGGAAGATCTACAGTCTCTCGTGTCAAGAATGAACGAAGTATGCATGAAGAATGAGTTAATAATGAATGTAAGTAAGTCTAAAGTCATGGTGTTTGAAAGAGAGAGTACGAAAACAGTATGCAATATAGTTGTGAATGATGAATACTTGGAGCAGGTGGATGAGTTTGTTTATTTGGGAAGTATGTTTACGAGAGATGGGAAGACTGATAGAGATATTGAAAGAAGGGTGAATGCAGGTAACTCTATTAATTGAGGACTGAACGCCGTTGGCAGCAACAAAAAACTGTCCAAAGACGCAAAACTAGCCGTCCATAATGGAGTACTGGTACCTACCCTGATGTATGGCAGTGAGGCATGGAACTGGCAGAGGAAGGATGAAAGTAGACTGAACGCTGTAGAAATGAGATCCCTGAGGCGTATGTGTGGTAAAATCATGTATGATCGTGTGAGAAATGTGGAAATCCGCAAAGAATGCAAGGCTGATGTAAGCGTGATGAGTAAGATCAAGAAAGGAACGCTCCGATGGTTTGGGCATGTAGAGCGAATGAACGAGGAAAGAAAAAAACGAAACGAAAAAAAACATCTTGATCCAACTGAATGGGAGTGAAAGAAGGACGCTGTTGGGTTACTAATCCAGTACCAATGATGAAGGAGGCTGCACCTCAGGTGTTGCTGAACTTTATATCATGCCAACGCAAAAAAAGGTTGCGCTGGAAAGTGCACATGTAGAAAGTCAGGTTTGAAATGCTCCCTACTCTGTATTCACTGTAATGGCAGCTCGTGCGAGAATGCTGTGGAAGCCTTCGTTTATGATTATGACGAAGAATTTGTGACCTAGTCGCCACAAATTCGGCTGATGAGCCATAGGAAGGCTATATTGAAGCTGTTCGGGGCCCGTAAGTGGCAGTAAGAAATTAAAGTCAATAGTCATATATTTTAAGAAAATACTTTTTTTTACCACATCAAAGTACCTCAATTATTAATTTTATTTATATGTTTTGATTAAATTAGTGGTTAATGTTGCTGTTATGTACGTTACATGTTATTTCAACAGTAATTAATTTTTAAAAATAATAATCAAGTTATGCCAACACTATTCTTCTGATTCAGTTTTTAAACTAATTTTTGTGAAAATTTTGTATCAGAACCTGGATACCTAGGTAATTGTGATAAAAACATTAAACATGATATGCCTACGTCTTTTATAAAATTTTATTCTCTACAAAATTTATATCAGTAATTTTTTCACTAAATTGTACTGGAAAAGAGATATACTCCAAAAACAAAACCAAGTCGGGCAATGTACCTGTTTTAAAAATTTATACACGTTTTTACGACTTCATATCTCGATATTTATTAGAGTTAGAAGAAAATTTTTTTCATAAATATTGTAGGTAATTTTATGTTCTACTAAACTTGTGAAGTTAGTTTATCCGAAATTTTTATTGGAAACGAGATATTTGAGAAAAACTAGATTTTGGCGCGATTTCGGCTGGTTTTTTCAAAATGGCGGCGAAAGCTCAAGCGACCCAAGGTCGAAAACTCAGATTATACATCAGGAGATGAGTATATAAAACTTATTAAAAAATTGGGACTACCGGAATAATTCCGATCGCGGATCGCTAATTGCACTGGCCTATATGCAGTAACAGTTACATTAACAAAATTATAAAATGATAGCTAAATGTTCAGGTAATTCAAATACAAAAATGAAGTTTTATTCATCTTCCTCTAAATCTGTCTTATTAAATTGATTGCAGTACACAATCACATGCTTTTTTAAATTATCGAAATTAAAACTTTGTAGATTTGGTCTAAATATAGCCTTATATTGGCTGAAAGATCTTTCCACGTCACATGTAATAGGAACGTACTTAAAGACGCCTAGTTCCGAAATTGTGTAAGGCACGTCTGCAGTACCCTCAAAGCTTCCGCTCAGAACTTTATTAATTGTTTTTAGGGTGTCAAATCCTTTATTTTTGTCTAAAATATGCTTTACTTGAAACGCAAAGGTTGTTTATCCTCCGGTATTTTGAAATTAAACTGATAGGTACCTAGACAGTAGTAGTAGGTGACTTGAGAACGTAAAAATAAAAAGACGCGCAAGCAACAGCAAGCAAGTAGAGGAAGAGAATCAAAAATCAAATTACGCCGAATAATACGCCAGAGAAATGAAAAACGGGCAGCCGTGTGGTGGCGAGAATGCAAACACGTAAAATTATAACAATTTTTGTGAACTAACTCATGTTTTATGATATGAAAATCGAAAATATAGATGATTGTGATATTTTTTGTAAAATGTGGACTTAACCATAAAATATGGAAAAATATGGAAAATAAAAATTAGTTTTTCACAATCTAAATATGATAATCTAGGTAGAGAACACATACGAGACCGAAAATCGTGTAAATTAGAAATATGTATTTACATATTAGGCAACGTACCCATACTACGTGACACGTTTAGGGGGGGGGGGGGGGGGTCTTCAAAATGTCACGCTCCATACAAATGAGAAATGAGCGGCGGGTTGCTTAGGATTTTGGTCACCGGGGGGGGGGGGGGGGGGGGGGGGGGGGTTAAAAATTGCAAAAAGTTGGTCACGTAGTATGGGTACGTTCCCTTAATCCGGGCCCTACTTATAATAATTTAATATAAACCAATTCAAAAGTCTATTGCAATGTTTTTCAATCTTTTTGAATATGCAACCCCTTTACAGGTTGAAAAATTCTGGCGACCCCCTTTGACCATAGATACAGACAAAAAATTAGTAAGTTAAATACGTTTATTATTTTCTCTATTTTGGTACAAATATTCATTATTATGGCCTACACTCTGCAGGGAAGCCGTGAGCTTTGAAAGTAAGTACGAGGTAAGTTGGTAAGGCTGCGTGCGACTTTGACTTGGATGTCCCAGCTTGCACGGGCCCAATTTTGCAGCTTGGCCATACCGCATTCTCGTCGCGGGCGAGAGGCAAGCATACCACGTCGCAAGCCACCACGCGCCGCTCTAGAACATTCTGTGCTAGCACAAAATGTTCTTTTGTCTCAACTCTCACTCATAGGGATGTCGAAAGTGAACAAAAATATCGATACTTATTAAAATATCAATATCGATGTCGATATTTCGAGAAAAAAAATATCGATATATCGGTCAAATTTTCAAAAGATTTTGCGTTTTTAAAATAATAGTCAATATTATCACCAGTATTTTTTATAAACAAAGTACAAAAATCTTAATAAAAATGAAGGTATTTTTATCAGTAGGTATTCCTTTTTATTAGGCAATAATTACAAAATTTGTCAAAAAGGACTTCGTTTGGAACAAGGTATAGTCAATAATCATAGACAACTGGGAACCAAAAAGTAGGAGTGGCTTAGAAAAAAATGGCGGAAAATAACATACATTTTAGTCCTGGGTCGATCGATCATTTTACACAACCCGGGTCGCTCAGGACACACTGGCGTCACGAGTGGGTCGCGAAGACCCGCTCTTTTCGCAACAAAAATACGAAACTCAATAATCGAGTTTCTCGCGCCAGTTGCCGCCCAGACCGGTCAAGTCATAAGCGACCCGAAAAACCTACAATAAAACAATAAAATGGCTTTAAAAGTTGGCCAAAAAGGCCACACCAATAAAGTTACAACTCAAACCTTAAGGATTAACAAATATTGCGAATTTTATGATTATAGGAGTTCCTCTTAGGTTGGGTTATAAAACGTTGACAGTAAACACTTTACATTTTTGGGAACTTAATTGAAGTAACCGTGGGATAATTTTATTTGCAAAAGAGAAACTACATGTAACTATAATAACATGAATATTACGAATAATTATTTTACTTACTAAATAGAAAAAATCACTTTCTAGAACGAACAAATACCAAGATACGCTCTAATTAAAAACGACTCCGTGTCTAGTTGAATATTCAAAAATCGAATATACTAAACAATCCCGCGATGACGTGACACACGGGCATAAAGCAGGATACTGTTACGTCACGGACGTGTGTGTTGATCGGCAAGCGGCGACCGAATGTGCCGCAGTTCGCAGTTCTCGCAGTCTCGCCACTCGCCGCATGGGCGACATGGGCAACTGGCGACCGGTCGTTAGAGTGTCGTGAGTCTTGGGGTGCGGGAATGTGTTGTAGTTCGCGGGTCTTGAGACCCAGGTGCTGACGAATAAATAACCCACTCAATCTTTGGCGGTTCGTGAGCGGGTTTCGACGATCAGGTCATTCACGATCGACCCAGGACTAATACATTTCTATGTATGTACCTACACATCTGAGATGGTATTAGTGATCACAAATACTAAAGCAAAGACAAAAGATATTTAAGCTATTAATAGTTAACATTTCAACCGCCACATGTCATGACCCAATACAGTTACTTTTTTCCGTTCGTTCCTATATGGTTTTGGATTCTAGTGACTTTAGTTACATTAAAAAATATATATATCGTTTTTGATACAATATTCGATATTGGATATTTTGTATCGATATATCGGATCAAAGTATATCGGCTAAAAATATCGATAGATCGATATATCAATATTTTTTCAACAAGCCTACTCACTCAGTTGCGCAAGGACACTGATGAGTGATGTTTTTGATTTTTTGCTTGCTCCGCGCGATTGAAAAATGGATAATTTTCTCAAAAGATCGCAGTCTTCAACATCTGGTACGAGTGCCAGTGGCGGAGGTGAATGAAAACCGAAAAAAAAAATAGACATGATAACAATTACTTGAAATACGGGTTTACAGTCATAAATAATAAACCTCAATGTTTAATTTGCGGCGATCTTCTATCACGTGAGAGTATGAAACCACCAGAGCTTACGCGGCATCATGGCGGCATCTCGCAACCAAGCATCAAAAAGAAGCTGATAAGCCGTTGGATTTATTTGAATGAAAGTTGAGAGCTATTAGTCAGCAGCAAAATACTATGATTCAGGTAATAAAACAGTGTTGTCCTAGTCTCCATATAGTGTTGATGGTTTCCATATAACTTGATTAAAATTAATTTTGGTGTGCTTCTGCGCGCTTATTTTTTAATGGTCAATCATTTGTTATTTTTTATATTGTTTTATTTGTTTTTAGGTATCCAATGTCAACGATTCAGCATTATCACCTAGTTACAAAGTCGCATATCGAGTCTCTAAAGCAGGGAAGCCGCACACAATAGCCGAAATACTTATTTTGCCAGCAGCTCTAGATATGGTTGAAATTATGTTCAGCAAGCAAGAGGCAATTAAGTTAAAAAGCGTACCACTTTCTGATAATACTATTTCACGCGGAATAAACAATATGGCCAATGATATTCGAGAGCAAGTAGTCGAAAAATTAAAGAAAAGCTCGCATTTTGCTTTGCAGTTTGACAAATATACAGATGTTTCCGATTGTGCTCAGTTGTAGTACTTGTACGCTTTGAAGCAGATGACAGCATCATGGAAGAAATTTTATTTTGCAAAGCACTTCCTGCAAACACTACAAGCCAGTGATTGTACGATATGTTTTTAGAAAGCACTTGCGACTACGACATTGATTGGAAAAAACATATCACTATTTGTAGCGATGGTGCTAAAGCTACTCATCAATATGTAGGTACGATTGTTATTTTTGGAGTCGGTGTAAGCCAAAGTGCCCGGCCCGACGTGTTCACTTGACAGCTCCCCTCCACTGGCAAAAAGAGCGAACTTGTTGCGAAATTAAAATCAATAATGCCAAACGTATCATGGACACACTGTTTTCTTAATCGACAAGCTCTAGCAGCTAAGGTTTTACCTTCTAATTTAAATGACATGCTTAAGGAGGTAAGTATTAAAAATTGTGAATTCTATCAAAGGTAAAAAAGCCTTGCAAATCCAGATGTTCAGAATCGTTTGTGAAGACATGGGTTCGCTTTATCACAATCTCCTTTATCACACAGAGGTCAGGTGGCTATCCAAAGGAAAGGTATTGACAAGAGTTCCAGAACTCAAAGCTGAATTGTTGATGTTCTTAGAAGATGCCAAATCTGAATATGCTAATCATTTTCTGACCCTGTTTGGGTACTGAAATTAGCATGTATAGCAGATCTTTTTAGCCACCTTATTAATTTAAACAAGAACCTCCAAGGTAGAGAAGAAAATATTTTAACAGCTAAAGATAAAGTCAAAGCATTTCATGCGAAACTTCATTTGTGGCCTCTCTACAAAACAATATATTTGAGTATTTTCCATGTGTTCAGAAGACTGTTGAAGATAATGCAACAAACCAATAACTTGAGGTAAGGGCTCACATTCCGTGCATGATACAGAGCTTGTATAATTTGCAAGAGAAACTATTAACAGACTTGCACTCTGAAGCTGACAATGAGCGTAGATGGATTTTAAACCCTTTCTTGGATAAATCAATAGAACTGGCTGATCTCACCACAAATATGAAAGAAAATCTTATAGATTTAGCTGCTGATGGCATGCTTAAACTGGTATTTCATTCTCAAAGTATTGAAGTGTTTTGGATGAAAAGATAAGAAGAGTATCCAGAGCTGGCAAGGGAGGCTCTAAAATTATTAGTGCCATTTGCCACTACATACTCATGTGAACTGACATTCTCTTCAATGGTGGACATTAAAACTAAAAAGAGAAAGAGACTTAAATTAGAAAATGATTTGATTATTAACATATCAAATATAGCACCACGATTTGAAATATTTTGGAAAAATAAACAAGCCCATCCTTCTCACTGAAATAGTGTTTGTGTTGTAGTTGAACCTCGCCTTTTTCCTTTTGCCGGCGACCCCCCGAGTAAGGCTTTGCGACCCCCCTAGGGGTTGGGACCCACAGATTGAAAAACAATGGCCTATTGTATTCATATTTTGGAGAAAAAAGGACTAACTTAGTTAAAAATTAAAATCACTCATTTACTGTCAAACTATTGTGAAATTAGATATGAGCGCATCAACAGAATGCTGCCTGTTCATTATATAATAATAATAATAATTGCCATCATCCAAATTCAGCTATAGAACGAATTAATTTACCTAGAAATTTAGGAGATAGAGGTGTAGTCAAAATAACATCGTTGAAACACAATCAGGTAGAAATGCTTAGAAAATTTTTCCATAGGAAAGCTAATAGCTCAGAAATGCGCAAAATATTTTGCAAGGCAGATAGAAACAGAATGCCAACATTCTTATAAATATAACCAGGAATTATTAGATTCCTGGTCAAATAAAATTATTCACGCAAAACACTTCAATTATCTCAACCAAACGCATGTTGACAAACTTTCGTCAAACAAATGGTTGAGTATTGGAGAGCTGAGCGCAGAAATAGAAGGATTTATGCTTGCCGTTCAAGATAGAGTCATTAATACTGAAAATTATAGGAAGCATATAATCAAAGATGTAAATCAAATTGATGATTTATGTAGAAAATGTTTGGCTTTTCCAGAAACTATAGAACATATTATATGGGGATGTTCTGTATTAGCGCCGTCCGAGTATACATTTAGGCACAATCAGGTTTTAAAAATAATCCACCAAAGTTTGGTAATTAAACATAACTTGATTGACTACTGTAATATAGTACCATATTATGAATACGAAACAAATTCATTTTTAAAAAATGAATTTTATAAAATATTTTATGATAAAACTATACTAACAGACAGAACAATTAGTCATAATAGACCTGATATAGTTTTACGTGACAAGATAAAAAAAAAAAAAACTTATATCATTGATGTAGCTATTCCAAATTCCTGTGATATTCAAAAATCTGTTTGGTACACTATCATGTAGAATCACCTCCCGAAGTTAATGCACTTTACCCCCGGACACCCTGTATAGTGCAATTGCATAGCGTTGGATTGACTAGATGATTATTTGAGGAAGTGTGTGAAAGGGTTTAGTTTTTTTCTGTGGGGAAAATTTAACCCGGACATTTAAATCTGGTGTTGTTTAGAACGTTTTAAACACGAATTCCTGCAGGTATGCAGGATTTTATTTATTTAATGTATGTTGTACATAGAAAAAGAAAATAACAGCCATAAAAATCACACAAATCTGACAGGAGATCACGTCCGTTATCTAATAACGATCCCACAAAAGATATTGAATCGCTCGGCTGGACACTGACCCCCAGATTCTTAACCACCCCTCTTACCCTTTTCCTTTCCAGAACTTCCTCTCCTTCCTTTCCTTAAAAATACCCTCCACACAGCGTCCCCAAATATGTCCGAGGCACTGAGGGAAAATATTTTCTGTGTAAAAATAAAAGCACTTTGGGGTATTATGCCATGTTGCGCCTCCTTTCCTTCTATAACCTATTGGATAGCGTTACAATGTCCATCATTATGGCAAATTTGTACATTGTTATGCAGTGAGTACGTAGGTTGTGTATGAAGAAGTGATATGCATGAAGAAGTGATACCGTGTTCTATTCACTGATGGTTCAGTACTCTCAAGAGACTGTGTGGACACGATTACAGAGGAAGATGACCCTTTCAGTGGTACTGTGAGCACTATCAACCTCTTGTTTGCAGGAATGGTCAGGTATCAAGTACTTTATAGCAACCAAAATTATTTGGAAATTTTCTTTAAGGAAATATAGAACTCCTGTTCTGATAAAATATTTCCTGTTTTGCGGAATGCATGAACACTTTGTGTTGTTAATTCAGTCAAATTATTCTCAGTAACTACTAACCACGCAATCTAAAATGTTTATAAAGCACTAAGTCAATTCCTGACATACTTTCGTTCCATTTCGCACGATATACGGTTTTGGTTACTTACCAGTGAGCCGTTAAATTCACCTTTCTTCAATAATAGAAGGAATTTCCGTTCTCAGACATAATTTGAAACAAAATGCGAATCAAAACAAAGGGTGAGTGTATCATATTTCATATTCTCTCTTCAAGATTCATGTTCACTCCTTCCTCTCCTCAAAAAGACCAGCATCCCCAAAGGTGAAATTATTTTCCTCAGGGCCTCCTCCTTCCTACATTGTTTTTTGAAAGATTCCTCCAGAATCACTGTAATCTTCATATTTAAATATTTTAATCAGGAATTATGTTTAATCACTCTATTTAACACTTCAAATAGCAACGCGTGGAAATTTGATAGTTATCCAGATGGAACCTCCGCATAGAATGATGTTTCAAAATAAATTTTAGAGTTAGAGTAACAAGGTTCCATCACCATCAACTTTGTTTCACAAATTGCAGTAAATAACTGATGCAGTTGGAACTTTTAACACATTCTATTTTCTTTAATATGCATTATTTGATTTCAGTGTCTATAGAAGAAATAAAGAATAGTGCAGTAGGAACAATATTCAATCACTAACTCAAATCAGCTCAAATTGTCGATTGGGACTTTGTTATTCCATAGGGTCCTATTACAAATGTATACGATGCCAAAAGTCATTTACCATAATTTATGGTAAGAAAAAGTGCATACATATTTATATCGGGAGAGACGAAAAATTTGCATTTCACATTTTAATTTTTTTTTTAAATTATTATAAAATCATAATTTATCCATGTTTTTAAGTGAATGCATTATTTATAAAATAAATTACAAGAGTGCAGTTCACATGCGGTAGAAGTGAAACCTTCAGAAAACTAAAGTAGACAAGAGTGGGGAGGCTACGAAGCACCGCACAAAGAGGAGACCATCATCACGCAGGCTAAATCCAATAGATGTACCTATGTATTTGTCCCTTTTTAGGTTTTGTTTTGCTTAGTTTTTGTTTTTTTTTTACATGAGCTCCACACAGGAGGCTCTGAGGAAAATAATTAGGGGCGCCCAGGTTCATGGGGTGAGGTTGGTCTAGGTCTTGGAGATGGATGACCAGAACACACTGAACCCCAGATTCCTACCCACCTATTATAGGCATCCAAATGGATAGACGAGAAGATACAGATGAGGGGTAAAACCAAACTATGAAGGGCGAAGGGGGGAAAGATGACTGTGATTCGTTAAAAAATCATTCTGACAGTATATAGGCATCTCGCATTATAATATTACCATTTAGTAATAGATAATCAAAATAAAAATATATCACAGGACAAATAATAATGTAGCATATGAATTATGAATGATATTATCAGAAATGACAACAATTTATTTTTATTTTAAGTAATTTTAAATAAATCACTTTCATCATCTAGTTTTGGTCCAAAATTTTTCTTTAGTCCTTAAAAGCAAAATCTGCTTTTGAATGAATAGACCTTTTACATGGAAGCGCGGATTGCCCGCCACGTTATTAACATATTTGCGTAGTCCAAATGCGCAAAGTAAACTTCAACCTTTTTCACAGAGGAATATTTTGTTAAAACACTTACAAATGTTTCATAATTTACTTACCCCTGTAACCAGCGACGAGCTCACTGGAGAAATGCCCACATTCGCTATATACACATATACTAGGGTATAATGTATAGCACAAGCTCTCATATTTGTTCGTAAAATGTACGATACAAACTCCACGCTGGTCAGGACAAGAGTGATGACGTCACATTTTTTAGATTCAAGCGAGGCTCTCGTAAGCCTCAGTGTCATCTTTAGGGATGTCATCTTTAGGGATGCTATATGAAGGGTTTTTTAAGGAAAGGAAGGAGAGGAGAGTTCTGGGAAGGAAAGGGGTTTAAGGGATGGGTACGAATCTGGGGTTCAGTGTGTTCTGGTCATCCACCTCCAAGACCTAGACAAACCTCACCCCATGAACCTGGGCACCCCTGCTAAATCACTAAACGTAGCGAACCACTTGGGGTGATCATCTATGGCAGAGGTGTTGGTTAGTTTGTTAGGTTAAGTTAGTTTTAGGACATGTTAGGTCGGTTCGGTTATGTTAGGGTTAGGTTAGTTAGTTAGGTTATAAATATTTAATTCACGGCCGGAAGGATGGATTCATACGTCCGTTATGTCTGGACACTGACCCACTGAAGGAGAGGAAGGAATGAACATTGGTCTTGAAGAGACCTGTTCGGGAAAATCTGTACCTACTCCCATCTATCCCTCCCGTCTTACCTACCTATCCTGTTACATCCATCTTGCTATTGTCACCGGTTCAAGTTTGACTCCTAACCGTGAAATCAGTACAATTTCAACACCGCGCGGACTGGCAGCCCAAATACTTTGGTGTCTCGTCGCTTATAGTCAAAACCCGGATCCGCGCAAAATATATGCTTTCAACCGCGAGTTATCTTGAGTGCATGAAGTGTGGGACCCAGGACGTCATCAGCAAGGTAGGATTTCATCTTGTTTTCGGTGGACATCCCATTTTTTCCCCTTCATCCCTTTTTCCATTCCAACAGTGATAGGTGGAGATTCCGAACTCCGCGGGAGAAAGTAACAGGCTTCCAATCAGCTATCGAAACATTGGTCCTTCGGCGGATGTACATTCTTTACAGATTAGTTAATTTACATGATTAGAAATTGTACTCAAACTAGTTTCATTACAAGACGATTATCAATAGTAGGTAGTTTCGGTAGATACGGCCTATCAGTTCAGCTGGTAGGTAGATAAATAGAATACTTTATTTGTTACAAGTAGATACCTACTATTATAATTGTTAATTTACGTATTTAATACATTTCAAAATGGATAAAGTTGCAACCAAAATTGGTTGGTTAAAATTAAAACGGCAAAGACTCTTTGGGAGAGTGCAGGTCGCATATGATCTCATTAAAGATTTAGAACAAAAGACTAAGCTATGTCAATTCAGAGCCCGAATGGATAAATTAGAGTCCACATATGACGAATTTCAAAGTATTCAATGTGAGCTGTCAGATCTGGTTTCACTTCCCGAGTTTGAGTCGAAAAATGATATATTGGAGGTTTCGCGTGTATTTGAGGAATTGTTCTTTGAAGTTACATCGGCACGTGATGCCTTAGAAATGAGTCAGAATAATCGTCATGACGTGTCAGGCGGAGAAGTACAACGCTCTGGGCCGCCCGGTCGCAGCTTACTAGCTCCGGAAATAAAAATTCCTATATTTAATGGAAATATCGGAGAGTGGCCACAATATTTTAATTTATTCAGGAGCCTTGTTCATGACAGCACTATTTTGAGTGACATTGAAAAATTTCATTATTTATTGACCTCTTTGAAGGGAACAGCTTTGTCATTGGTTAAGACTATTCCACTGATTCAAGAAAATTATGAATTAGCGTGGGAAACATTGTGGAACCATTATTCTGAATCTAGAGCATTATTTATATATTATGCCAACTCGATTTTAAATTGTAATTTTGCTAATAATGAAGAGATTTTGAATGTCTTGCGTGAAAATCTCTCGGGGCTTCGCGATTTAAACCGAGGAAAATTATTTGAAGAATTCGTTTGTCATATGGTTCTGCAAAAAATAGATTTAAAAACGCGTCGGTCTTTTGAATCTCTTGTTAAAAAAGATGAAATACCGGATACTGGAAAATTAATAGAATTTTTAGCAACTCAAAACCGTATAAATATGTTATCAGATATTAAAGAAAAAAAGATTCCTAAGCGGGTATTATTTTCAAACGCGAGCTCAAACGGGCATAATGTCAAGAAAATTACTTGTATAATGTGCAATCACACACATCACTTGACAAAGTGTCAAGACTTTCTATCGTTGAATATGGTCAGTAGAAGGGACTTCGTTAAAAGGGAACGGTTATGTTTCAACTGTTTAAATTCGCACCTTATTAAAAATTGCCGTTCAAAGTTTCGATGCAAACGGTGCAACCGAATGCACAATACTCTACTTCATACTGATGAAAGATCTCCTTCGCCAAACAACCGTGATACTGAAAGTGATAACCGCAGTGCAACGGACGCGGACGATTCTGTACAGTGTAATATTGCTTACGGGCGATCAAAACGTTCGATATTACCTACCGCGCTAGCAGAATTCCTGGACTGTTCGGGACGTAAACACCGAGCGCGGATATTAATTGATACGGGTAGTGAAATATCATTTATGTCCGAAAAACTATATAACATTTTAGGACTCCATTCACAAAAATGGTCCGGGAAAGTTCGGGGTGTAAACAATGCTATTGTCAACAATGTACAGGGTTTAGTTACCTGTAAAATATTCTCTATTCAAAATCACTGCTTTGTGAAAGGGCAAGCTATAATAATATCAAATATTACTTCTAAAATTACGCCCGTAGATTTACAAGAATCATTTGAAGATTTCAAACATTTAAATTTGGCTGACCCAGATTTCCAAAAGCAAGGAGACATTGATTTTCTAGTGGGATCAGATTTGATTGCGAACATATGGAGAAATGGATATGTATCAAGCCTTAAATGTAATTTGCTAGCAGTGAATACGATATTCGGGTATGTTATCATGGGTTCATGTTTACAAGGTTATAATTCAGCACAACCCGTTGTGACGTCAGCGTTAACTGCGGTTGAAAATAATGACTTAAACCACGTGGTAAGTCGTTTCTGGGAAATTGAAGAGGTTTCTAACGAAATTATTCAGAATAAGGACGATAATGAATGCGAAACCATATTTCAATCAACAGTCAACCGGGAAGAGTGCGGCAGGTATATCGTGGCACTACCTTTCAAGAACAGAGATCATGTGGATATCGGAAGTACATATGATATCGCCCTTAAGAGATTTTATAATCTTGAAAAACGCTTGTCATTAAATCCAACATTGGCAGCCCATTACTGTAAATATATGGATGATTTCTTACAGCAAGGCTTCATGACAAGAGTTTCTCCATCGACTGAGAAACCGAATACTTATTACATTCCACATCATGCGGTTGTTCAAAAAATAGGAAATGATATTAAAATTCGGGTGGTCTTTGACGCCTCATGTAAATCTGATAAACAAATTTCGCTAAACGATTGTTTATATTCGGGTCCAAAATTACAAAATGAAATAAGTCACATACTTTTAAAATTCCGTGTATACCCGATAGTACTCACTACGGATATACAAAAAATGTTTCTACAAATTCGTTTGAGAGAAGAAGATACAAATTTTCAAAGGATTCTCTGGCGATCTTCACCGTTACAGCCGGTAGGGCAATATATACTTGGTACTGTCACATTCGGGGTGACTTCTTCGCCCTATTTGGCCATAAGAACTTTACATGAACTGGTGAAGGATGAAGGTACTCGATTTCCAAAGGCTTCTAAAGCACTGTTGTCGGACACATACGTGGACGACATCGTTACCGGTGAATGGGAACCGGAAAGCGCCGCTCAGCTGCAGACGGATCTGAAAGAACTCCTTACAAAAGGAGGCTTTCAATTGAGAAAATGGATGAGCAATTCGCAGTCAGTTTTAAATAACATTCCAATTGAGCACCGGAGCCACACGAGTGGTAAAGTTGCATTTGATGATGGAACATCTTTCTCGTTGAAAATTTTAGGTTTAATTTGGAATCCTGATAAGGATACATTTTCGTACTCGGTAGAAGAAAAAGAAAAGGTTTTTACAAAACGTGCGATACTGAGCTGTGTTGCACGTATTTTCGATCCCATTGGATTAATAACACCTGTTGTTTTTAAGGTGAAATGTCTTCTACAGGAACTATGGAAATTAAAGTTAGGTTGGGATGACTCCCTCCCGGAAAAAATTGTTAATTTATGGGAAAATTTCTTGGATGAATTACCTAGGTTATGTTATTTACAAATACCGAGACATTGCAGTACAATAAAAAACTCAAATTGTACTTTAGTAGGATTTTCAGATGCGAGTGAATTAGGTTACGCGGCTTGTATATATTTGGTTACGAACGAAGCACAACCTCAAGTCACATTACTTACGAGTAAATCTAAAGTTGCACCGCTGAAAATATTATCAATACCACGTCTCGAGCTTATGGGAGCTTACCTACTTTCAAAGCTTGTAAAAATGACGAAGTCGTCTATAGAAACTCTCGTGAAAATTACAGAAATAATATTGTTTTCCGACTCCACCATAGTTTTATCATGGATAAAGACACCCCCTCATACTTTGAAAACTTTTGTCGCGAACCGTGTTATCAAAATTATTGATGAAATCGAGGACGCAAAGTGGTACCACGTTGCGTCAAAGGAAAATCCAGCCGATTTTGCTTCTCGCGGTTTATGTCCATCGCAAATAATAGACAACAAATTGTGGTTTCAAGGGCCTCCTTGGTTGGCTCAGCCAAGTCAGAAGTGGCCATTGTCTTTACCGGAAAAATTAAAGGTTGAAGAGCTACCGGAAGTAAAATCCCACGTCTCAACAGTTCACAGGCCGCTTGATTACTATGAGGGCCTACAATTTTTCCGATTTTCTTCTTGGAACCGTCTTCGGAATGTGGTCGCTTGGTCGCTTAGGTTTATTTACAATACGCAGCAACGGACCAAGGATGCTCGTAGATCTGGAATTCTGACCAGCGCAGAAATAAATCGCGCGGTCACCCTAATAGTTAAATGCGATCAGCAGTTTCATTTTCCCGAGGAATTCAGAATGCTGCAAAATGATGCGGTCAACTCAGTGGCATTTCAAAAATTAAATGTGTTTATTGACCACGAAAACATACTTCGCGTTGGCGGGCGGCTCCGCAACTCTCATTTAAAATATAATACTAAGTTCCCAATAATCTTGACAAAAAACAGTAAGATTGCGGAACTGTTAATATCTTATTACCATAAGGCCTATCTACACGCTGGTTCACGAACTCTGCAATTCCTGATTCAGCAAAATTATTGGATTGTGTCGGCACGTAATAAAATCAAGAAAATGGTGGGGAGGAATGCAGATCCGGGCACAGTTTGGAAATTTAATAAAAAGGCACTTTCTAGATGAGAAAAGTGTGGAAAAGCTGAATAAAACAAAAATTAAGGCGCGCTCGGCAAAATTGAGGGAGATACAACCGTTCAAAGTATTTAAAAATTCACTTTACAAACTGATATTTTTTACAGTTCGCCCGCGTCCGCCCGCAATTTTTTTATAACCTAATACGCTAAACATGGTTTGTGATACAAAAAAAGTGCCCCTTTATAGCGCCTGCTCACGTCAAGGCAAGAAAAACATCCCAGTTTTGAAGTGGTTTAGCGGCTACGCTAGGTTTGTGTAACATGGTTTGTGATTCTGGCGTACTATTAATTCTGTATTAGGTCTGGGATCCAACATACCTAAGCGGTGAAAACATGGCGAACGAACAACGAACTGTCAATATCAGTTCGCCAAGTGAATTTTTAAATACTTTGAACGGTTGTATCTCCCTCAATTTTGCCGAGCGCGCCTTAATTTATTTTTTATTCATCTTCTCCACACTTTTCTCATCTAGAAAGTGCCTTTTTATTAAATTTCCAAACTGTGCCCGGATCTGCATTTCACCCAAATGGTGTCCAAATGTGTGAGATGCGCGAGATTGCGAGCGTCCCCGCAAAATCCTCTCATGGCCAGTCTGCCAGAAGCGCGTGTCACACCGAACCGCGTATTCAATCGGGTGGGGGTGGATTTGGCCGGCCCATACGTCTTAAAGGAAGAAAAACGCAGAGGTGCTAAGACATACAAGGCTTACTTTGCGATTTTTGTTTGCATGACAACGAAGGCGATTCATCTCGAGGTTCTCTCAGATCTCTCGTCTGACGCTTTCATCGCTACCCTCGATAGGTTTGTTTCACGACGGGGTATTTGTCAGGCCATTTATTCGGATTGCGGTACGAACTTTGTTGGGGCGAAACGCCATTTGATTGGAACACAAAATTTTTTAAATAGTTGTCGTAATGATGAACAAGTCATGCGTACATGTTCAGAAAAGGGAATAGTGTGGAACTTCAACCCTCCCTCCAGTCCTCACTTCGGAGGACTATGGGAAGGGAACATTCGAGTCGTTAAAAATCATTTAAAACGAGTAATAGGGGAGACTTCATTGACGTTTGAGGAATTTACAACTATACTACATAAAATAGAAGCCATACTAAATTCTCGTCCCCTCTGTCCTCTAACCTCAGACCCTGAGGACATTCAGGCCCTTACTCCAGGTCACTTTTTAATTGGAGAACCGTTAATTTCGATTCCAGAATATAACTATTCAGAGGTTAAGATAAATCGTCTCAATCGGTGGGAACATTTAAAGAAAATGACACAACATTTTTGGCAGCGCTGGAATACAGAATATTTACAAGCGTTACAAAATCGAGTCAAATGGTATAAGGCTACCCGTAACCTTCAAGTAAATGACCTAGTGGTCATCAAAGATACTAGGAGTCCTCCATTGAAATGGCCGCTCGGCAGGATAAGGGAGGTGAAACCAGGCTCTGACGGGGTCGTACGATTAGCCTCAGTACAAACCAGCGATGGTATATATCTACGGCCTGTGGTAAAGCTTTGTCTTTTACCTGTAGAATGAGATAGCAACGTTTTTTCTTTTTTTTTTATATGAATATTGGAATAGGTTCATATATTTTTTGTTTTGTTTTTATGCCTTCGATGGTTTCGCATTGATTGCGATTCAGCTATCTTTTGTTTTAGTTATGTCTTTCGAGTTATTATTTTTTCATTACATTCTGCACGTATAGTCTTTAGTTTCACGTGCACCTAGTTTGTAAGGAGTAGGTTTCTTTTCATATTCTTTTAAATGTTAGGAGTAGGTTTCTTGGCCAGTTTCGATGGGTGTTGGAAAAATGGTATTTTTGGCGGGCGGTATATGTTCGGGCAAATCTGTACCTACTCCCACCTATCTCTCCCGTCTTACCTACCTATCCTGTTACATCCATCTTGCTATTGTCACCGGTTCAAGTTTGACTCCTAACCGTGAAATCAGTACAATTTCAACACCGCGCGGACTGGCAGCCCAAATACTTTGGTGTCTCGTCGCTTATAGTCAAAACCCGGATCCGCGCAAAATATATGCTTTCAACCGCGAGTTATCTTGAGTGCATGAAGTGTGGGACCCAGGACGTCATCAGCAAGGTAGGATTTCATCTTGTTTTCGGTGGACATCCCATTTTTTCCCCTTCATCCCTTTTTCCATTCCAACAGTGATAGGTGGAGATTCCGAACTCCGCGGGAGAAAGTAACAGGCTTCCAATCAGCTATCGAAACAAGACCCATGTTGTAGGAAGGAGGAAACACAGAGGCCGGCAAATCGTTCCACAGCCGACCCGTTCTCATGTGATAAATGTCAACCGTGTACCTATGTTGGGCACGCGATTGGTGTGTTTCCCGACTATGCACCGGTGCTGAAGGGATCAATGACGCTAGTTCCTCGGAGCATCTTCCATTGTAATACCGGTAGAACAAGGATAGCATTCCCACCCGACGCTTGTGCTCTAAAGATTGCAATCCGTCTGTTAAGATGGGAGAATCTATCAAACGGTCCACCCGTTTTTGCACAGAGTCGAGGGTTTTTTTCAGGTATGTTGGAGCTCCAGACCAGATTCTGCCAAATTCAACCGTGGGGCAATTACAATGGCTAAGAAAATATGCTGTGTTACGGAGTGAACAAAAGTGTGAAACATTTGAAAGTGTTTGCATTTTAAAATCGTATTTTCGATATGTATGCCAAAAAACTTTCATAAAAAATGTTGGTCATAAACGCTTCAAAAGGATGTGCAATTTTATTGTTTCAGCAAAAAAAACTCTTTTTTCTAAATCATGTTTATCTATCGAAAACACAAGGAAATTTGTCTTATTATTTGCAGTTATGCGACACTAAACCTAGAATGGGATTGGTCGAATTTCTATAGAGAACTTTGTGTTCTCCATAGAAATTCGAAAAAAAAAGAATGAAGGTATAGGTATTACTGTTGAAATAGATGAAGCTAAAATAGGGAAACGTAAAATATAACAGGGGGGAGAAAAACTAAGGGACAATTGATTTTTAGAAGATTTGAACCGGGTTTAAATTTTTTTTTGTGCAGTGGAAGATAGATCAAAAGAAACACTTTTCAAAGCAACCCAAGACCAAGTAATTTTTGCCATGCACAACCATCATTTCAGTTGCTGGAAAGCATACGATTGCCTTAAAGACGAAGGTTTTCAATATTTAAGTGTAAACCACAGTTTACATTTTGTGGATCCAATAACTGGGGCACATAAGCAAAACATTGAACATTGTTGGAGCGGGGTTCGAAGTGTGCCAAGATATGGAAGATCCGAGCAATAACACGAGGGATATTTATGTGAATTCCTGAAATGGTCATTTCCTAACCATTACGAGAGACTTCATTTTTTATTTACTATGGTCAGCAGTGCATTTAATCCATATGACGATGACATGCAGCTTGAACCGGAACGCAGTACCGGGAAAAATTAGGTAGGTACATTTGTTTTTATTTTGGCATAATTTTTTTTTATAAGGTTGGTTCTTCCGTCAAATGTCAAATTTGATTGTCTATTAATCAATAAAGGAATATTCCATATTAACATTAGTTCATTTATGATATTTATTAACTTTAACGGGTAGGTGGTTTGGTATATTTATGGTTAATGGTTTGGTTTATTTATGGTTTAACCAGTTAACCGTGAAACCAGTCAATATACAACTGAATGTTCAACAAGGAATAGGTACACAACTTTACCATTTTAACATTTAAATTAAGTACTGTATTTATAGTCCATTTTTGATACATTTCTTTAGTACCTACATACTTCAATGAGAGAATTAGGAATTCTAGGTACCATAATCAATAAAAATATGCAGTTTGGAAAAAAGGGGTATGTCCGACCATTACCTATACACCACACATTACTACTTACTTTTATTTGTACGAGTACTAACAAAATCCACAAAAATAGTTAGTTCACTTATTCACTTGACATAATTTTTCAATCGTGATCAGACTAAAAATAGTTAGTTCACTTATTCACT
The DNA here is from genome assembly GCA_917880885.1 of Limnephilus marmoratus. Classification (NCBI taxonomy): domain Eukaryota; kingdom Metazoa; phylum Arthropoda; class Insecta; order Trichoptera; family Limnephilidae; genus Limnephilus; species Limnephilus marmoratus. Next base: position 57,808,600 of record OU862906.1, read on the forward strand.
TGACATAATTTTTCAATCGTGATCAGACTAAAAATAGTTAGTTCACTTATTCACTTGACATAATTTTTCAATCGTGATCAGACTAAAAATTATCCTAGAATAATAAAAATTGTGTCTATGTTAGGGTTGCCATCCGTCCGGGTTTCCCCGGATTTGTCCTAGTTTAGAGGGCGTCCGGGGAGCGTCCGGGCGGGGTTTCATTTGATGTCCGGGTTTAAAAAAAATAATTTAAAGTCTTAAAATTTAAAGTCAAACATATACGTTTGCCCTGAGGAAGGAACAGTCGTTCTGAAACCGGTCGGCTTTAAACAAATATAAAAGTGGTTCAAACAAAGTAACATTGTTTCATTTATCTTTAATTAAAATTAAATTCAATTTCCAAGAATACAGCAGCTTTGATTTTTACAAATTCCTTTGAAAAGGGGAAGATATTCTAAAAGCTATCGGAAAGAGTGATAAATACAAAAAACTGAAAAGTAAAAAAGGCGAGAGGCTGAGGAAAAAGCTTTAATAGCTAGATAACTAAATAATGTACTTATGAGGGCAATAATTTCTTTTCATTTTTGTAGAGTTATGATTGTTTTTATTACGTAAAAGAAATTTACAATATGGCTGTTGATTAAAACTTTAAGGTGATATAAATAAGTAGGTATAGTTTTTGATTTTATATTTTATATTTTATAATAACAAAGTGCCTGAATGCTGCCAAAAATAAAAAAAAAATCAAAAAAACTCCCTCTGACTATATTATAATAAAACTTTATTCCACTTAATTTTATTCGACTGTAACCGGTTTCAGCTCGTTAAAGCCATTTCAGACTAGTAAAAATATTTCTTAGTCTACCCCTAGTCCCTCTGACTACCTAGGAAAACATATTACCTTTTAAACGCATTTCGATTTTTTTGTTTCAAATGATCCGGTGACGAGTTATGGAGTTCACCGCATAACAACTTTTTTCGAGGCGCCTCCGGAGATTCGCTCTCGCGGACTTATTTATTGATATTTTTAATTGAATTTTTTTCAAAGATACTTCAGATGTTATACTATAAAGTGTGTATGAAATAAATAAAAACAACATTATTCATATCTCAAAAAAAATCATGACAATATGCCTTTATTTCGCCTTTAAAACCTTACCCCCGCTTGGCACCAGGACACTGTAAAAAATACTTTTGTAATTTTTTAATTTATTTCATTTTCTGAAAGATGTATTTGTTAAAAATACTCTCACGAAAAGTTTTAAAGAAATTCGAAAAATTGACGGAGATACAGAATTTTATGTGAAACAGTTTGTATGTTGAATTATCCTTCAGCAAAACTTTGAATGCGTTTTTCTCGAAACTTTTTTAACACGTTTTTCAACCTGGTTGACAACATATTAAAAAAAACTATACATTCGATTTGCATGCACCAAGTCTTAATCTGTTCGAAAATCTACTGTCTATGGCATAGGGGAATTTTGATATCTAAAAAAAATAAAAAAAATGGCGGACCAGCGAATTTTATTATCGATTTTTTATGGAAAATTTTCAGCATATATTTACCCACATTTCAGCATATAATTTACCCCGCAGCATAAAGAGAAATTATAACATAAATACGTCACTAGATTCATGCGCAACGACTAATAGTTCCGAAATTTAATAATAAGTACGGACAGAGAACGTTTGAATAAATCATACCGAAGATATTTAATTTATTAGCTGACACTATAAAGCAATGTAATTCTATGAATAAGGTTAAAAATGGTGAAAAATTGGCTATAGGAAAAAAAATTTATATTGATATTGATATATGTGAAAAAATGTTGAATCTGTAGATATAAGATGTAAACTTTAAATTTTAAAAATGTATATGTAACTTAAATATAAGCACCTGTTGACAAGCCAATTCAATTGGCTTAGTAGGACTTGTTTATTGATTATTATGTATTATCTATTCTTTCAATAAAAAAAAATTGTTCATAAAAAAAATAGACCTTCATAAAAAAATCCCGAAGTGGTGCCATAGTGACTAGATTTCTAACTGTTTAAGACTTAGTGCATGCAAATCGGATATATAGTTTTTCTAATAATATAACCCGGTTGACAACATATTATGTTGTCAACCAGGTTGAAAAACGTAGTTTCGAGAAAAACGCTTTCAAAGTTTTGCTGAGGATAATTCAACATACAAACTGTTTAAACGGTTTCATAATGCTGTATCTCCATCAATTTTACCAATTTCCTCAAATGGTGAGAGCAGTATTAACAAATGCATCATTCAGAAAATGAATTAAAAATAACAATTTTTTGCAGTGTCTTTAAAGCCTTGTTTAGGATTTGATCAAGGGAAAATGGAGGCGTTGGATGCTCCCCTGAGTCAGAGGCCCGTGCGAATTGAATAAAAAACTTGTAAAATTACATCAACTTCACTAAGGGGGGGGGGGGGGGGGGTTCATTCAACTTTGTCGCCCCGGGTATGCCATCACCCCATCAAGCTTCATCATCATCATCATCTTCTTCCCCTTATCCTATTCGGGTCGGGGACCCATTGCAATGACAAGGCTCCTCCATATGTCCCTGTCTTGTGCTGATTGTTCGGCCTCTGTCCATGGTAGCCCTATCCTCTCCTCACACAGTTTCTGGAGTTGCCTCGCCCAACTGTGTCTGGGGCGGCCTACTGGACGTCTACCCTCTGGAATTGTACTCAGTATCTTCCTCGGAATTCGGTCATCAAACATTCTTAGTACATGCCCAAGCCACCTCAGTTGCATACTGAAGCTTGTACAACATTTATATTTTAAAATAAAACAAAACAAATGGCAATATAAACCACACACGGCACCTTCAATTACTTCAGATACTAAGTAATGTTACAACAAATAGAAGGAAAAAAGTAAAATACAACTATGAATATATATTTGTTTTAATTATAGACTTTTTATTTATTATTTGCGCATGATGTGAACATTAGTTATTTATTGGGTTATAACCTAATTATTATAATTGGTTGTTTTCTTGCGTAGGTATACCTAATGTTATTAACCTGTAAATGTTCCTAATAAAAAAAAATTAAAACATCTTGAAAGCTGACTTTTTCCGAAACTTCGTTGCTCGTATAAATGTGCAGTTTTTGTATAAAACAATTTTTTTAAGATTTTACGAAGTCTAAATGACTGACTTGCAGTTTTCTAATATATAGGTTCTATCTCCGTGGTTTTCTGTCGTGAATGCGTTAGTGAAGAAAATTAATTTAAAAGCTCTTTCTAGCATATTTTATTTCGTTAAGGCAATGTTATCGAGTTTATGTGTCTTAAAATGTACGTAAACTTAATTATTCAAGTGCTAATAATGACGCCTCACGGCCTTTGTTATTATCACTTCCACCGGGGTGGATTAATTATGAGTGCACATAAAGTGTCATCTCTTAGTGGGGAATGTAATTAATACCATTCTTGGAAACGGGCAAAAACTGCAATTGGAAATGTGGGATGGTTTGCCCTCCCTTCCTGTGTAAATGGCATTTGCATTTCATGAAAATTATCCCATAAAGTCAACGGCAGATCTCAAAGCGTGGGCGGCCGCGCTGAATACTAATTTATATGTTTTATTTATATGCGAGAATAAGAATAAAAACGCCCGGACGGCTTGCTCGTAATATATTAATAATGAAACTCTGGTAATTAGATAGATGGGGGTAGATACTTTAATATTCGCAGATTTACGAGGCAACCTTATGCAATAAAAGCCGTATGAATGCACTTGCCTTATGGGAGTTTTAAGAAGTAATAAAAGTTGTTCCAGGCAAAGAACTGTGAAGTAATGCAAAATCGTGTATTTTTGGTTTGAAAATCTTATCGCTTAGAAATATTAGAGCTTTAACTAAATACTGCAAGTGACCACATTTGAAATAATCGAGCATTTTGATTAAGTCTTTTTATAAGCCAAGAAAAAAAGTTTCAGGCCTATAAAAACTGCTTTAATAAGTTAGGACGCACAGTGTTTCGTTTCATATAGCTAGACGGAAAAAACTCACTTTAGAATTCTTGAAAAATGACGTCATGGGGGTATTAACAGATAGTTAGTATGACAAAATCATTTTTAATTGGGGTAATTAATGCACGGGTACCATATATAATACCTTACCAGAGCCCCAAAGTTAGGTTAATTAATTAATGAATTTTATCAATTGCTTTCATTCGCATCTTGTTGCGCAAGCTGTAAGGTTGTTTATGTGTTTAAAGTGTTTTGTTTCGGTTCTAAAAAATGGAGGCTACATTGGAAAGTATGTAGTATGTTTTTTTGTAAAATTTTAATAAAAAAAATTTTGGTTTTTTTAAAAATGTTTAGAGTGTTTGAGTGTTTTTGTGCGGTTTAAAAATATTTAATTTCTAACTTCTCGAGAATTTATTTCGGAAAAAGTATCAAAAAGGTCGTATCATTTTTTTGTTGTAGATCGAACAATTATTTTTCTATTCAATTTTTACAAGATTTACGTGAAAATTCTCAATTGCACAGAAATCAGCCATTTACATCTACTGGAAGGCCCGCAAAGGATTTTGTGGCATGCAGTGATCTGAGTAAAATAATGAAAGTGTGTAATTTAGTGAGTACGAGGACATCTGTCGAACTTTAGTTTACTGCACAGATGTCGGTTCGAGCATCTGGAAAACGTAACGTTGCTGATCTCCTGAAGGAAATTTCGGAAGCTTCTTCTGATGAAGTGGCACAAGTATGGAGGTAACGTCGACAATTAAAGGAACAGCGGACATTAACTATCGAAGAAGCGCTAAGTGCATATGTAGATTTTAAACTAACTTCGCATTCATACAAAATCATTCGTAGAAATGCCATAAGAGTCGGCCATTACCCATATCCGTCATTTTATAGCTTAAGGAAAGCAAAAGAAGCATGTGGCCCGAGCGAGGAATTCGTCACAATTAGCGAAACTCGTGCAGAAATTGAATTACAGGCGATATAGAATCACACTGTGGAACGTTTATTTAATGTTCAATCGCAAGTTATAAAAGAAAGAGTTTTAGAGAGGTTCCAACAAAAAAATCGGGCTTACTTCCCTCAGATGTGTTAAATTTAATTGTTCCACCCAATTCCGATTCCAGAACACAATGTTTGCGATCTGATTATTCTGATGACTCCTCTGAACATAACTCAGATAGCATCTAGTTTCGATAAGCGTTCTGTTTAGGTACTTTATTTTCTCACAAATATATTGGTCATGTACTCTGTCGTAAACAAAATTAAACATTGATGTACCTATAGTTATTTCCTCTAACCGCAAATGACTCAAATAGTACTTTATTAAAGATAAGTAATATTTTTTTGTTTTTTACTTTAAGTTGTACATCTTTTGATTAGTCATTTATTTTCTGACTGTACTTTCCACAATAAATGCTTGTTTTTATTAAGTTCTGTTGCTAAATATGAATAAAATAGCGTTCCTTGTTAAGTAATAATTGTTTTGATTATTTTTTTACTAATTTATTTATCATCTATGTATTTATATTTGCAATTATTTCGTTATTTATATTATATTTTTGACTGCTTTTACCTACTTATTATCCTCAAAATGTAAATTTTTTACTGTTTAAAGTTTTTTTCATTATAATCCTTTAAATACCCTAGTAATATTGTATTAATTATTTAAAAGATTTTTTTCAGATTTTTATTATTTTTTTAAAGAAAAAAATATTAATCACTTTCAAACCAAATTTTCAATACATTTGGATTAAATACTCCCCACAAGAGGGTTTTCAATACTTTAAAATTATCTAAGAGTTAAAAAAAACACCGTGGGACGCCTCATACGTCATACATACGTCTGGTAATTTATTTATTTATTTAAACGCCATAGAATAGCTTTTACATTCAAGTGTTAATGATAGTATACATGATATTACAAGTATATATACAGTGGTACACAGGAGATTATCAATAATAACAAAATAAGAATGAACATTTAAAAAAGTATAAAAGCAAGTATTTAGGTATAGGATACTATTACGTGTTACTAAACTACTGTTATTATACTAAACAAATAATATCAATGTTATAATAACAGAGAACATAATAGCATAACATTTAAATAGGATTATTTAGAATAAAAAAGGTGTAAACAAAGGCGACTTGTCAGAAAAGTTGTCAACAGTATTTATTGTCACTAGATAGAGTAAATTCGTATTGAGTTTATTGTTACTTTCTTGTTATCTTTGTTTGAAATTACTAAGTAGATACTAATTAGCTAACCGTTTCAGGGCTGTCAGATTAAGATTTAATAATAGTTTAGGTTTAAAAAAAATCATTTTCAATAAAATGATACATTTAAAAGCTATCTCTCTTCAGTCTGATAGTAAAGATATCTGAAGAGAGAGAATCTATAGTACAATATTTATTTAATTTGAATTTCCCGCCCGGCTGGGCTTTTACATGTTATTTTTTTTTTATTTATTACAAAGTAGGGTAGACTGGGGACGATTGAAACAAGTTATGATTGAAACATCTCAATTTATTCGAAAACTATAATACCTAAGAGTGTGATACAACACTCGAAACACCGTCAGGTCTGTTGGGAGGTTTCTACAAAAGCGCACTAGCCGGCGAGTGACTCAATCGTGCGTAGGGGACATTATTGGATTTCGCACTAAAAAGTAAATATTTACTCTCGCAGCTTGACGAAATGTTTTATTACATTCTCTTCTTTATCTATTTTAGAGTATTTATAATGCATTTGCGTGGCGTTAATTTCTATTTATCAGGGTTATTTTTTACTTTGAAGTGGAAAATGCAGCGTGGGGATGTTTGAAACAACTTGTGTGGGGATGATTGCAACGTTTCAATCATAACCATGTTTCAATCGTCCCCACCGAGAGAAAATTTTAAAGTTAAAATGAAAAAGGTCAGAAATTCAAATCATTAAGTCTTCACACTAGACCTACTTCTGTGATGTTGAATTTTTTACGTGTGTACCGCACAAGAGTCCCAACTGCTCCCGTCTGGAGCTAGTGGGACTATGGCATCCCCATATGTCAGAAATTCAAATCATTAAGTCTTCCCACTAGATGTACTTCTGTGATAATTTTTACATGTATATCGCACGAGAGTCCCAACTGCTCCCGTGTGGAGCCAGTGGGACTATGACATCCCCAATTGGGGTATGTTTGGGGCTGAAGGTAATGGGGAAGGGAAGGAGATGGGGAAGAGTGAGGTGGGGAAGTACCTGGCTATTCAGATCTGGTCACCAAACACGGCTAACGCCATTTCAAGCAACGTTTCAATTCTGAATGGTACACCAGGGCGATACTGAGAGTATCTTCCACTCTGGAACGTGCCGCAAATATACTATATATTATTTTAAATTAATAAATTGTGAAATAACACAAATTAATCGAATAAAATTTATTTGCCACGCCGGGATTTGATCCCGCGACCTTCGAAGTGCTGAGCCTTACCGCTGGACTACGCCGAATATGGATGGAACTTTTGAATAATGGAGTATGGCACAAGCAACAAGTTTAAATTGACATAATGTTGATGAATTCTTCAACAATTTAGCGAACAAGGACATCTATAACATAGATGAGATCGGTGTCACAACTGTTCAAAAACCTAAACGGGATGTAGACAGGAGAGGAACTCGGCAAGTAGGTGCCGAACGAGGAACTCTCGTAACTGTCTGTAGCAGCAAACGTAATTGGGAACTCAATTCCGCCGATGCTCATATTCCCACGTGTCAATTAAGCCTTTTCTTAAAAGATGGTCCGATTAGTAGTATCGGTACTGCAAACATATCTGGCTGGATGCAAGAAGAAAATTTTACCAAATTTCTGATTCATTTTCAAAGCCATACCATTCCATCTATAGACCACAAAGTTCTTTTACAACTTGACAATCATTCATCGCGGTCGAGTCCTATGAAAAAAAAAACGACTATGAAGAAGAAACCACAAATACGAGTAAGATGACCAAATGTATAGGAAAAGGTGCACTGGAATCCGACGAAAATCTGAAAAAAATCATCCTTCACATTGATAAAAAAAAATGCTTCGTAGTCTCTCAACTCTTGTCTAATTTAGATTTCTGTATGTTTCACTTCTACCGCATGTGAATTGCATACTCAGATTTTTTTTCTTTTAATAGATATCTACTATTTACTTGTTTAATAGATTTTAATGCCCTTTAACCGATTATTTAAAGTTTTTTGGTCTAAATATTGCCCTATTTTGTATAATGATATCACATCGCAAACCACAAATTCAATTATTTTCTATTTTTTCGACTTCTTCATTGTTGAATTTTACACAGAAAAAATGCTCTCAATTCAGAGGTAAATTCTACATTGTTATGATTGAAACAGTGTGATGGTTGAAACAAGCACTTTTGTATGAAAACAAAAAACTTATTTTTTATACCGTTCTATTCTGCTCCACGATAATATCGCAGTAAAACTATGTTGATTATGCCAAATACCCATAGTTAGTATAATTAAGAGCTCTAAAACACAAATATTAAAAAATATATTTAAAGTTGTTTTATTTCAAGATATATTTATGTTTGTAGTTTTTAAAATACTCGTAATATTTTTAATCACTATTCATGATCTCATTGAGAACTGTTGTAATAATGAAAATGGTTAACATTGATTAAAATTACTCCAATTATTCCAAAGATATTTAGAGTGTTTCAATTATCCCCACATACTGTTTCAATCGTCCACACTATGGGGATAATTGAAACAGATTTCCCCATCGTCTTTAAGTGGTTATTGTAGCTTATTTGTACGAGTGTGGCCATCCAATAAATTTAATTTGATAACTAGATAGATCATAGAACATCTAGTATAAACATCTTATCCATAAATACAAACGAAATATTACTACAAATAGTTAAAGTAAAAGTGTTTCAACCATCCCCACTCTACCCTACATCTAAGTAAGCACGACAAAATCAAAGCAAAATCAAAAACAAAATCAAAATCAAAATAGAAGACAAAATCAAAAACAACATCTAAAGCAAAAACAAAGTAAAAAACGAAATAACATCGAAACTAAATATTCCACCATGCAAGATGGAAAAATGTAATACTAGGAAAATTACAATACATTGGTAAGATCTCGTAGGTCGATGCTGAGATACGTAGTTTGTTTAGTTAATTAAATTAAATTTGATGTTCTTCTTTTCAATGTAAATTGGGTAATGACTTGTTCATATTTGGTGAATGGTGTGTTGAATATATATGTATCAACAACATCTTTATAGTCATTAGTCATTACCCAAATTTTGTATACGGCGAACGGGGGTATAAAATTGTGATTCTGTGTTGGAGTTATCACAATAGAACGGTAGATATTGCCTCGATGTTGGTTTGCGAGATCCACTGGAGCGATTTCGGTCGAAAAATGGACCACTTTTATTTTTCTGCGATTGATAGCGGTTCAAAAATGGACCACATTTTCCTACCATTCGTAAAACATTTATTGAAATTATTCAAAATATTTCCTTGGCTAGCCGTTTATTTTAACACGAAGCTATTGAAATGCTTTATCTATTATGACCATATATGTAGCAAATCCGAACTTCGTGGACTATTTTAGAACAATGTTAAGAATAAATATTGAAATTATTATTTTCCAGCCGAATTTTTAACAGCTGTTAACGGATAAAGTTAAGTATTTTTTCCATAGATATACACCTTTCATTATCAGGTACACCACAGATAACATATAGAAACCGAAAATATTCTATGTTGACCCGAATAAGTATCCATCACGGCAGTTTCAAGGAAAAAACACACAGGATTCGCGCGATTATAAACTTTACGATTTTTTTAGATTTTTTTTTTATAAATCCTACAAATATGAGATAAACGGTAAAATACAGGATAATTTATTGTTTATAAAGCACTATAATAAGTTTTTATGTCTCCATGTTAAAATTCGAAGGTATGATTTTTTTAATGTTGGCGAAAAATTAATAAAAATTACCTTCTGGAAAATCTCAAGCAATCGAGGCAAATTTATTTTATATTATTTTATTTTTTATTAGTGACTATTTAATTACAGGTTTGATGAGAATTACGAGATATTTTTTTATTTTTTTTTATTTTTTATTTCATAATTTTTTTTATTAGTTACAGATATTTTTTTTTTGGCTACCACACTGGGCTCATGCCCGTGTTATGGTAGTCGTATATTTAATATTTATTTAAATTAATACAAATACCATTATGATAATGTATATAAATATTTCATCTGTTTGTTCTTAGTCCTCCTCACTAGGTGGTCCTGTGCTGAGGCGGACTGGTAGATTTCTTTGATTTTCCGTTATTTAGTTTCTATGATGTTTTTAATACATTCTCTAGTATGTCTGCATTAATTTCTTTCACCCATGTTTTGATTTTTTCCATAAGTTTATTTATCTTTTCTATCTTTTTCAAACTTGGAGGAAGGATGTTGTAAAGTTTGGTTGCCAGATATATGTGGTTTCTTTGGCCAAAACTTGTCTTGAATTTAGGAACATCTCGTATATCCTTTTTTGAGGCTCTTGTGTCATGTATCCGAGTTTCATTAGGAGATTTTCTGTTTTTAAAATGATTTAAAATATTTTTTCAAACTTTGCAAAATTACTTTGTGGCATCATTAATTATATAATGAATAACAGATCACTTTGTGTAAACCATCATATTCACAAAAATTAGCAGCTTTTCATACCTTGCTAAGTAGATTAATTAATGTTCCCTTATCTTTGAGTAATTTTAAAACAGAATTACATACTATTAAACAAATTGCAATTGATAACGGTTATAATTCAAAATTAATAGACAATATGTTAAACAAAAAATATAAGAAAAAGTTTTTTAGATCTTTTGTTTATCCACACGTTGTTGAAAATGATAATAATTGGAGAAAATTTTTATTTTTAAATAATAACATTTCAAATTTAATAATTAAAAACATGCCAAATAATGTACAGTCAGCTTTTTATACAAATAACAAATTAAAGAATTATATATTAAATAATAAGGATAAATGTGATTTTTTGAACAAATCTGGGGTTTATAAATTAATTTGTAATGATTGTAACTTTTTTTATATTGGAAAAACTTCTAGAAATTTTAACATTAGAGTTAAGGAACATATAAGATGTTTAAATAATAATAATTATTCTGAATTTGCCAACCATATTTTGGAAACAAATCATTCTTTTGATATTAATACAGGTCTTAAAATTTTACATACTAACACTATGGGCATACAATTGGATTATTTAGAAATTTTAGAAATTAGAAAAAGCATTAATAGTAAATTAAATATTATAAATAACCAAACATTTTTTAAAAATAGCCATCTTTTAAATTTATTTTCTTATTAATACTTACAATTAAATAAAATTATTGATTTTTTGGTTTAGACTAATTATTTTAATTATTTGTTCTTAAAAGTTTTTTATTATCTAAATGCAATTTTATTTTTCCTTAAATAATTTTTATATTTAATTTTGTATAACTATTTTTATGATTTGTAAGTAATTAATCACCTCTACTTTTTAATATTTTGTCTCTGTTATAGTTTATTCTAATTTGTCTACACTTGTTTGTCATTTATTTTTCTTTATATTAACATATCCTGATGAAGATAACATTGTTATTGAAACATGTAGATATTGTTTATAATATAGTGGTTTACACAAAGTGATCTGTTATTCATTATATGATTTAAAATATTCTTGGCATATATTTGTTTTAAATTTAGAATGTCAAAACACTTAAAAATATGTTTTTATAATGCTCTTCTGAGCAATATCTAAGTGGTTAATATGATTTGCTGTAGCAGATCCCCATACTAAAATTCCGTACTCAAGACGGGAATGACATAAAGCATAAAATACTTTTTTGATGTCTTTCCTAGGTAGTATGTTTCTTAGGTTTTTGAAGAAATATACAAGTCTCGTAAGCTTTTTAGTGATTCCATTTATGTGTATGTCCCATCTAAGGTTTTCGTCTATTTCCACTCCTAGATATTTATTACTTTTTGCTTTGTTATAATAGGGCAAGAGCAATGTGACTTATTGTTTTGACACTCGTGTAATTTGAGAGTGTATTCTTTACCCGATTGACCTCTTGAGTTTATTGAAAAGGCTAGATAATTAGTTTTAATTACATTGAGCGTAAGAGAGTTCATCCAAAGCCAATTTTGAAGTACAGTTAGTCCATGTTCAGCCTCTTTATAAGTGTCCATCCAGTCCTTTTCGTGGAATAACATAACATTATCACCGGCAAAACTAATTATGTTTCCATTGATGGGAAGTTTGGTAATTTCATTTATGTAGATGAGAAATAAGATTGGTCCCAAGACACTTCCTTGAGGGACGCCGTAGTTTATTGGAAGAAGATTGCTTTTTTGTTGGCCTATTTGTACTTGTTGTGTTCGTCCTGTCAAGCACGTCATCAGTAAATTTAGTGGAGTGCCAGATATGCCAATTTTTTTAAGTTTTGTGAGAAGAATTTTATGATCTATTGTGTCAAAGGGTTTTTTTAGGTCTATAAAAACAGCCAGACATTTTTTTCCATCGTCTAAACTTTTTATGGCTATTCTTGTAAAATGTTCAATGACGTCCACGGTACTCAAACTTTCCCGAAATCCATATTGTGTCGGGGAAATTTTTTTATTAAATTCCAGATAGTGGGCGATTTGGCTTTTCAAATTTTTTTCCAGGATTTTTGAGAAAGTGCTTAGGATACTTATAGGGCAATCATTATTTATGTCATTTTTATAAAGTGATAAAACTGTAGCATTTTTTAGATAAGAAGGAAAAATCGCCTTTGATATAGAGAGATTTATAAGGTATGTCAGGGGGAGGATCAACTCCTCTTGGAGATGTTTTATAGTTTTGATTGAGATAGGATTATTTCCTGAAGACGTGTTGTTATGTAGTGAAGCAATCACTTTTCTTAGTTCGTTGCTAGTTATTTGGTTTAGATTTAGTGTGTTGTCTTGGATTAAGACTTGATTGTTTTCTATTTCCTTTTCATTAGTAATTGGTTTTGTGATTTTATTTGCCAATTGCGAGCCTATGTTAGTGAAAAAAATATTAATATATTCCAGAATTTTGTCAGGATCCTCTGCAAAAGAAGTAGGAATCATGTCAATGTTTAATTCTCCAATCATTTTCTTGTTGTAGGAGGGTTCAGAGTTAGTGATTTCTTTGATAATCTTCCATATTTTTCTGGAGTCATTGTTACATTCTTCTATTTTCCTTTTAGGTATAGTAGTTTTCTTTGGCGTTGCGAATAAAATTTTTACATATATTTCTGTATCTTTTATAGAATCTTAATTTAAATATATCGTACGGGTCTTCACTAGGAAGATATGGGTTTAAAATGTTTTTCATCTCTTTCCCTTATACAGTTGATAATGTTTGTGTAATCCAAGGTTTGATGTGCTTATGTTTATGGGATATATTTTATTCTATTAATGTGGTATTCTATGTTGTATAATTTCGATAAAATGGCTCCAAACAGAATTTGTATCATCTATGAGGGAGCGGGCCGGATCGGCAGAGACGGGTTGCAAAATGAAAGGCGTCAATCGATGTAGTGTGAGTCGTCTTTATTGTGCTACGTAGCGATAGTCAGTGAGCCAGGGGTGTAGACGGAAGAGTAGACAGTGATGGTACGCCGTAAGATGTGATGATGGTCAGGAAGCTGCAGTGGTGAAGATAATGTTTCTTCAGATCACTAGAGTGGTAGAGGATGACCAGTTCCAGACGGTCGCTCGACGTCATGAGGACGGAGATGACTGCTGTGACTTTGGTAAGCTGGAGTCACACGCAGGGCAGGAAGAAGACCTTGTGAGGCGATGAGGAGAAATCTGCGGCAGCGGAACGTGACAGGCTTCGGATTGCCGGAGATCGAGTTGTTTCCCGAACAGAAAGCACGGCGGGCTTTATGTATTGATGGCGAAGACATCTCAAGTCATGGTGCGGCGGACCGGACTGCGAGACGGTGGCGGTAGATGAGAGCCTCGAAGGTGTTACAGAGAGTCCGAGATGCTGCGCTGGAGAATGCGTGTAAATCACTTCGCACTGTATAACGTCTAGACGGTTGCTCGCTGGCGGGCAGGCGTTGACTGACGGATTGAGACTGACTGGAGCGGGCGAGCGAATCTGCTGCTTATATAGCCGCGGCGAGCGGTAGAGTAATTACTCTCACGGTAGGTAATACGTGCCACTCGGCAGTTGACGAGAAGGTTCGGCGCTGTACAGATATTGTACGGTGCTATCTCGAGACTTTTCTAGGCGGTGGCGATATTATTATTCATCGAGACGGCACGGCAGGCGACAGCAGGAGTAGGTAGGTAGGTATGTACTCAGGTAAGTAGCTTGCCGGTATCGCGCGAATATTAGATGTTGTTTCTCGAGCGTTCTTGGTGACGGCGAAAAATAATGCGTCGCCACATCTATATCATAAAGGTTTGTCCACTCAGTATTTTGTAATTTTTTTTACGTCCTTCCAATTGGTTTCTGATATTTGCAGTACTATTTTATGATTTTGAATTTTTCCTGTTTTATTTTTGTCAATGGAGAGAATTGTTGAGTAATGGTCTGTAATGGTGGATGTATATATGATGGCTTGAGTTTGTTTATTAGCTTACTGAAAATATGATCGATGCAAGTTTTGCATTAATTTGATATTCGAGTTGGTTCATTTATGAGGCTTTTGAATCCATGGTAAGCAAGCATCTGCATATAGTAAAATTTTTTTGGATGTCCGTTTTGAAGAATATCAATATTGATATCACCAATAACAAACACGTTATTAATATTTTTGAGTAGATTTAGTTCATGAGATAGAGAATTAAGGAAAGGTTCTATGTTTCTGGTTGAGGGCGATCGATAAATTGCTAGTATGGCTATCATTCCCAATTGATAATTTTAAGCAGTTTGCATTATTTATGCTGATCTCTTTAACATTAACTTCTATATCTTCATTAATGTATACAACTACACCATCACTTTTCCCCTTATTCATTAACGTTGAGTGAGGGATGTAATTGTCAATTTGTAAAGCAGAGTATTTATCGGTTATCCAGCATTCGGTAAGTATAATTATGTCCTATTCTAATTTTAAGCTTTTTATTAGTACTTGTAGTTCATTGAAGTTTTTATTAATGCTCCTTATGTTTGTATGTAAAATGTTAAAATTATGTGGGTGGGGTGTGTGGTGTGGGGAGAGGGAAGGTGGAGGAGGCGGAGTGGGAATCACCCTAATACCATGCGAGCGAAGCCGTGGGAAAAAGCTAGCATTTTATGGGCAATCAAGATGCGGAAGTTGAAAGGCGTTGTGCTCATAATCCAACAGTGAAACGAACCATTGTCCAAGAACTGCAAACGTTTCTTCATCAGAACAATGATTTAGTAAAAATGTTCAAAATCGCATTAGATCGTACGCCATCCAGGAGGATCCAGGAGGGGGAGAGGAACCCGGGAGGGCGGGGAACACCGGAGGGGGGGGGGGGAACTCGGGAGGGGGGTCCACGAAAGGGGGGAAGCGAATACGGGAGGGGGGAGGGGAACTCAAGAGGGGGTTTCGCGGGACGTGGGAAGGGGGGGGGGGGGGAGTAGAGTGAGAAGTGGGAAGGTGTAAGAGGAGGAGTGGAACGCGAGAAGGGAAGGGGACGCGGGGGAGGAAGGGGAGGAGGAAGGTGAATGGGACGAATGGGAAAGAACGCGCAGGGAGAAACATTTTCTTTATTAAATGGCATAGCAACGCATGCCCGGGTACCAGCTAGTTTAAAATAAAATGTATTATTTGAACAAGAATTGGAGTCCTCTGTTATCGCTACCAAACAAATCTACAATTTTGTCTATAAAGTTTTTTTTGTTGCAGTTCACTTTGTCTCTGTGTAAGATTAAGAGGGTATAATCAGAGAAAACCAAAAATATGTCATTTTTAAATCAGATTTTAGACGTATTAAGGGGAACGTACGCGCGGCCCATTTCTACCCTTTTCATACATTAATCTTGGATTTGGATTTGAGATCAAAATACCCAGCCAAACTGAAAAATTATTTTTGTAATCCAAAGGTACGTCAAATATCTAATAAGGAAGGGAGCTAATTTATTTATTTTTGCTTTAAATTATAAGACATAGGCCATTAATTGATTTTGGAGGCAAATTAGGCAATTATTTGTAAGTAAAAGTAAAACGTAAAAAAATAACTTTGATATATTTATTTTTAAAATATAATGAAAAAAAAATAATTAAAAATTCTAAAAAATGCATTCTTTGGGTAGTAATTTTAATACATAAACGACTATTTTTTATTCCGCCGTAAATAGGTAATTTGTATTTTTAATTTACACACATCAAAATGATTTTTTAAAAATTTTTTTTTGAAAATTTTATATTTCATCATATTTATATGGTAAATACAGTAAAATAATTTTTTTATTGTTTTTTATTTACTCACAAATAATTGACCAAATCGCCTCTAAAATCAAGAAACATCAAAATCTTTAATGGCCTATATCTTATAATTTAAAGCAAAAATAAATAAAGTAGCTCGCATCCTAACTAGATATTTAACATATCTTTTGATTACAAAAATAATTTTTCAGTTTGGTTGGGTATTTCGATCTTAAATCCAAATCTAACGGGAAATGGGCCGCGCATACGTTCCCCTTAACTCTTTTCCACATAAATAAGAATTGCTTTCGAAAGATTGTTATTTTATCTATTAAACGTATGTTTTAAATTTTGAGAAAAAATGTTTATTTTTAGTATAAGGTTATACCATAGGTCGTTAGCAGATTTGTTAAATTTTCAAAAAAGATTTTGTATTTTAAAACACCCATTTCAAATCATATAAATCATACAGTAAAATAAATCAATACATTATCTGGTAAACGTATATTTCAGAATTTTAATTTTAGTTTAAATAAAATCATTAATAAATATATACGTACATGTGTTTCTTGACGAAAATTGGTCCGTTTGTGTATTTATTTGCGCACTTACGAACTAATATATTTCAGATTTTTTTAACATTCTTATTTTGCTTAGACATTATTGAAAAATGGTAAATACTTATGATCAAAAAATAATTACAAAAAGTACATAATTTTAATAGTTTTTTCATGACGCCTTTCAGCATTTTTGAATGTAGGTATAAATTAAAGCAAATTTGGAATGAAATAAAATCGATATTGAGTTATAATTTCAAAAAGGAGGATAATTAATGTTCCTCCTTGGAACCGCCCTGTACGATTGTAAGAACATTTTTCGACGAAATGTGAATTTTCGACCGCTGGCTGGTTAAACGCCCTTAACATGAACACTCCAAACAGACGTTCATCTGACATTGTAGATCTAAGCCATGTTTTCACACGACGTAATATGCTGAACGATCGCTCCACCGTACTTGTTGTTGCTGGTAATGTGAGCAAAACTAGTAACGCATACCGGACACTATTTGACTATTTTCAATCAATCCAGGGGGGGGGGGGGGGGGGGGCAAGTGCCCCCCCCTGCGGGCGCCCATGATTGGAGGTTATCCACCACTTACCCGCCCTGGTATAAGTAACAGACGGTTACTCCTTTAAGGCTCTCGCAAGGACTCAATTTTTTTGAATGAACGAATCTACATTTAAGTTTGAATGAATCTAGACCTCCAGTATACGGTGTTAGGAAGCAGTATGCGAGTGCTTACATAATTTACAAAATGGGAATAATATAAAGCAAGTCACTGATAAACTAATTAAAAAAGATAACAGATAAACAAAAAAGGCGGCTGCTCGCAGAGTAATGGCATCTTGCGTGTGCTGCAAGTATCTGCAAGAAAATGTAATGAAAACCAGTAGGTATAGTGATATGAAGAACGCTTATGTCGGGTGGGATATCTCTCTCGTCATCTGGCAGTGCCAGCGAGAATGTGTATGGTGGTCGATTTGCGGTGAATGAATCTCAACGTCCGTGCCCTTTAGCCGGTTTCTCTGTTGTACCTTGACGATAGTGAGTGGGAAGTAGGGGAACGTACCTGAAGACTCTAAGGATGGAAGCGTCGAGTTGCCTCAGTCAGGACGGAAGGACGCCAAGTTCGCCCGGCCAAACCTTAGGCCTACACGTGTCGCTGGGGGAGGCGCAGATGAGTTGTGAGGATTCTATTACGAAAAAAAAATTGTCGCCAGTATATGCAGGAGCGAGGTCTAGCTCACCCCCAAAATGGGGAAGTTGACATTAACAGAACATTTACAGTTCAGTTTCAGCCACAAGTTGGAGCTTATTTCTGAATCGCTAAAACTGAAAAAAAAAAAAAAAATAAGACTACATAATACTTAGTGAAGAATAGCAGTTGGTAATAAACAGCAGAATATATTATTTACCATGTTATTAATTTGGTCAGTAATAACAGAAATGTATCAATTTGCTTTTAGCGAAGGAGTCATCAGGACCTTCGCTCTCAATTCGGCACATCAAAGTCTGAAATGGGAGAAAAACCAGAAATACATGAAGTACACAAAGATACTTGTAAGTAAGTACAAACAAAATATTTTCAATTCTGATTGAATCTAAGGAAATAAAAAGGCAGTGGGGTAAAATAATAGAAAACAATTATATATTATATGCAACTCAAACAGGTCACACAATCGTTGGTAATACTGTGTAGATGGTATGGATGATGAATACTGTAATGCCGTCCGAAACTTTGGTTAAAGATGGAGGTAACGCAACACAGGATATTACCCCAAAATTAATCACCATAATACTTTTGGCCGCTAACATCCCTAATCATATCTGACCGCCAAAGTCGCCCAGTCCCACAAAGATAAATGTAAATGTACTTATAGCGCTGAAACTAACTTTAGTCAGCTGTACCTACGGCAACGCCTCTAAATTTACGCCTAGTTCGTCAATATTTTTGCGGAAGCCGAATTTTTTTAAAAACATTTTTATCGCACACAGTTGTGTCTGGAGCCAGCGAGACTACAGCATCCCGATGAAAAAGAGCGAAATTACTATCAATTTTAATTTAACTGCTCTAGTTACGGGATGATCAAATTTCAAACATAAAATCTACATATATTTAGCAGTTAATCGAATTTACATTACTAACTGATTATTTCCCTAATTTCATAATAGGTTCTTAAGTATCTGCGTCTCCTTATGTTAATAAAATTGGGGTTCTTAACAAGAAAAATTTCATTAAGTTAATATAGAAGATAGGATCAAATTAGTTTTTTGTGCAAAACTAAATGTCTTGACTTTGTAGGAATAAAGTGACTTTTTTCACTTTACGCGTCGGCGTCGGCGGGGAAAAGAGCCTTTCCCGCAACCGCAACGGTTCACAATGTGAGAATTCCGGTTGGCGACGGAAAACTTTTTCTATTTAAACCTTATCTTATCGTTTACTCGATTCCCCTATAAATAAACCCTGCGCCGCTCCCGGAAGAAACCTCGCCAACTCATTCATCATAGCGAGAAACTTAAAAATTATTTGCTCGCCTTCTTTTCTTGGTACCATACTTCCGAATTAACTGATCGGATAAGAGTCTTGCTTAAATTCATAATTATATTTTTAATAACTAACTACCCCGGCTTTGCCCGAGTTTCCACACAATTTTTTAGAAATGGTTTTTTATTAAACCGTGAAACAAAGCACAACCCCCTTGTCGACTTTATAATGGTTAATAACGAATTAAATACGTTGGTCGCCAAATATAATGCTTAAAAAGGGTATAACACTTTAATAAGATATTTACTTATTATACATATAGTAAAACAAAAGTTTTGTTAATTTCTTTTATGTTTACAAAATCTCTAATAGTTAAAAATAAAAGAATTGTGGCAAAACAATAAAATGATAATTTTTTTTCAATTAAAACATGACCAGGACATGGATTCTAATATCATAAATAAAATAATATTACTCTAATATTTTAAACTCAGGGTGGAGACTAAACAGTTAAAATTATTTGAAAAAAATACAATTTATCGATGGCTTGTAGCGTTTAAAATAAAATCAAATGTTTTAAATAAAGATCGTCGCGTTGTGAAAATTATTGCAATGGCGCCAGTTCAAGACATTTAAGAGCGTTTAACCAGCCAGCGGACGAAAATCCACATTTCGTCGAAAGTTGTTCTTCCGATCGTGCAGGGCGGTTACAATGAGAAAGATTGATTATTCTCCGTACCAGCTTTTTTAAATTATAACTCAATATCGAATTTATTTCAATCCAAATTAGCTTTAATTTATACCTTCATCCAAAAATGCTGAAAGGCGTGATGATAAAACTATTAAAATAGTGTACTTTTTGTAGTTATTTTTTGATTATAAGTATTTATCATTTTTCAATAATGTCTAAATTTAATAAGAATGTTAAAAAAATCTGAAATATATTAGTTTGTAAGTGCGCAAATAAATACACAAATGGACCAATTTTCGTCAAGAAACACATGTACGTACATATTTTTTAATGATTTTATTGAAACTAAAATTAAAATTCTAATACATAACTTTGCTAGATAATGTATTGATTTATTTTACTGCATGATTACATTATTTGAAATAGGTGTGGTATAATACAAAAACTTTTTTGAAAATTTAACAAATCTGCCAACGACCTATGGAATAACCTTATTATACTAAAAATTAAAAAAATTTCTAAAAATTTATTACATAACTATGCTAGATAAAAGAACAATCTTTCGAAATCCATTTATAAATTTTTGTGGAAAAGAGTCAATACGTCTAAAAACTTTTTTGAAAATGACGTATTTCCGGCTTTCTCTGGTAATGCCCTCTTAACATAATATTAAATGGTAAATTAATTAATTCTTAATATATTAAACTCAAAAGTAACGAAGGTACTAGCTTACAGGTCGACGGAGATCCACCGTAGTATGTCTTCCTCGTCAAAACAAACGTCCAGCCTCTCTGACTATATCTATTCGGAACTGTTTCAAAAATTATCTCGCCGAAATATGTTCTAGGCAACAGAAGAACGCAGAATTCTTTTTGTTCTAATTTTGGCTTTCCAAATAGGAATTAAAATCAAATGCGTAGCAACCGACTAAAGACTGGGTTGCTCACTAAGCATTGTAATTTCAAACTGTTACAACTTATTTAACAGTTATATACGATGTCCGGAAACTCGTATAACAGGCGGGAAACTGGCGAATATACACCTCATATAAAACCCAAAAAAACATATTTTTTTAATTTGAGCATTTAATTTTTTTCCTTTTTCCTATTTTTTCGGTAATTAAGGCGTTAAAAACTTTTGAGGCCGGATTTAAACTTGACATAAATTACCATCGCGCAATAACCCGCCCATACTAAGAGTTATATATAAAATATTATAAAGCGATAATAATTTTAATATATTATTGTATTTTTTTTTCTTTTTATAAGCAACTGCTAATCCGCCAAAGAAGTTTGACAGAAGATTTATTTCAAAATATTAATTATAACACTAAAGCACAAATATAACGAGAAACAATAATAAACTAGATATATGACGGCCTCCGTTGTCGAATATGATAGCGCTGGATAAGGCTCTCGACTCGCAAGGTCGCGGAATCGAGTCCCGGCGTGCACGAATAAATTTTATTTGATTAATTTGTGTTATTTTACAATTAATTTATTGAAAATAATATATAGAATATTTGCGGCACGTTCCAGAGTGGGAGATACTCTCAGTATCGCCCTGGTGTGAGACCACCATTCAGAATTGAAAAGATGCTTGAAATGGCTTTATCCGTGTTTGATGATCAGATCTGAATAGCCGGGAACTTCCCCACCTTCCTCTTTCCTATCTCCTTTCCCTCCCCATTACCTTCAGCCTCACAACATACCCCAATTGGCGATGCCATGGTCTCACTGGCTCCAGACGGGAGCAGTTGTGAGTTGTGACTCTTATTCGGCATACACATAAAAAGATACAGAAGAATAACATTACAAGTGACTACAATTCAAAATACAGGGTGTCCGGGGGTAAAGTGCATTAACTTCGGGAGGTGATTCTACATGATAGTACAAGTAAAAAAGATAAATAACTTTTTTCGAAATTCCAACTTTTAGGGGTAGTTTACGGGTAAAACGGTAAAATTAGACCGGCGCGGCGTGTGCGGGCGGCTTTATTATTTTACACTGTTGCCGAATGCCGAATCCCCGCTCCAAGCGCTCAGTGTCAGTGTTGAATTCGAATGTAACAATTTTATTCGCGTAGTAGTGTTTCACTTTAAAAACTTTATTATTGTTAGTCAAAACTTGTTGATTTAATGTGTCTTTATCTAGTGTGTATTTATTAAGACTGACTTAAAGGAACAACTTCATCAAGTGCGTGTTTTTTTCAGACTTACTTTTGTTTACTTAGTTGTAGACGTGCCTAACCTGCCTAGCTGTAAAAATGGTGTTTGTTTGTGCGTAATTTTATCATTGAATTATTGTGCCAATACCGCGTAATTTTGTTATTGAATTATTAGGTAAATGCCTAACTTTACCAACAAAGAACGGGCAGACATTCATTTATGAAATACGCCGCAACGTAAGAATTGATAACTTTACGTTTTCTTATAGCCGGTTCACACGGTTCAACTTTAGTTGATCAACTCGACACTTGAAAGCATATTGACAGGTGTGAACCTTCTTTCAACAAAGTTGAACAAGTTTTTTGTTGACTAGCTAAAGTTGATAGCCCGTCTACTTTCGACGTTCAAGTATGATCGCGCCATCTTGGTTACCATAGTTACTCGCGTGTACAACTAGACGTCAAACATTTATGTCCATATTCGTTAGACATTCCTAGTTCTACCGACATGGAATCCGTTTCAACGAAAAAATATTTGAAATGATCGGATGATTTGATGTTCAGATTTATGCATCCCTGTCTTTGGGATCAAAAGCAAGAAGTGATACTGCAATAAATAATATGTGTTTCATTTACACTACCTACCCAATATATTATGATAATGACAAAAAATAACGGTAAATATTCAGAGCCTGCGTCACCATTAATACGCATAAATTAAAAGAAAAAAAAACTTTGTACAAATCTAATAACAATAACTACCTATGTCAAACTATGACGTTTGGCTTTGTTGTTTTTAGGTTATGGTAAAGCTAATTTTAACGAAATATGGATTATTTCCTTGCTTCTCCGGTTATTGTAGTTAGTAGTAATTATTATTAATTTAAACTACTCTGAAAAATTTTATCGCCAATTTTGGAAAGCAGCTCATCAAATTGTTTTTCTGTCATCCATATCCTTCGGAGTCTTCTAGTTCGATCTCTTTCAAAATTGTGTTGGATGCGCCTAATTCATGATCCATTTTCTCGCCCAAATACGACGTTTTTTTATGCTTTTTCATAATCTCAAGCTCATCTCGCAAAACATCAGAAGTTAGAGAGACGCACGCACTGACAATTTCAGTTGACGCCATCTTGAATGTCAAATTCGGTTCTACTTAAATTGAAACGTGTGAACATAATCTCATTCAACTTTTTACGTTAAATAAAAGTGGATCAACAAAAATTGAAACGTCTGAACCCGCCATTATAAGCTTGCTTACAAGTTGAAGGTGGACATTTTGAAAATTTGTTAAACTAGTTAAAAGCGATGACATTAGTTAAGTGTTCAATTAGTTTATAACAATTTAATCGTTAAAAGCGTGTCTTCAATTGTTATTTAAGTGCAGTTATCTTTTTACATTTGGTTTAAAACATACGATCTGTATAAACGTCAAATTCTCGGCCTTGTTATGTTTACAAACGGTTTCCATGGATACAGGCCAAATCACACCAAGCAACGTTGCAACAAATGCGCCCGGCAAGCTAACTTGGGTAAGTGCTACCTTACACTAACGATTTTTAGTAGGTATCTCTTTTTGTATGGGAAAAAAAAGTTGGAATTTCAGAAAAAGTTATTTTTCTTTTTTACTCCTACCATAATGTAGAATCACCTCCCGAAGTTAATGCACTTTACCCCCGGACACCCTGTATATAACACAGGCAACATACTCGTAGGCCCGGTATATTAGTTGATTTTGAGCTCGGCTGGATTGGAATGTCGAGCTTAGCGCGGCCTAGAACACTTTTTTTTTGTTAAATAAATGAAGACAATATAAGCGAAATTCAATCGAAAATCTGGAAACAGAAAAATCAGAACAACATATTGACACCTCTGGGACGTCCCAGAGGTGTCAATATGTTTTTTCTGATTTTCAGTTTCCAGATTTTCGATTGAGTTTCGCTTATATTGTCTTCATTTATTTAAATACTAGCTGGGTTACCCGGCTTCGCTCAGGAAAACATTCGAGAGTGTTTTGGAAT
Source organism: Limnephilus marmoratus (assembly GCA_917880885.1). NCBI lineage: Eukaryota > Metazoa > Arthropoda > Insecta > Trichoptera > Limnephilidae > Limnephilus > Limnephilus marmoratus. The sequence continues at coordinate 57,832,926 of OU862906.1, forward strand.
GTTTCACATTCATGTTCCCGTTTCCCTATTCTCAAACATTCCACAATTTTCCAGAAGGTTCCGGAATGTTCTAGAACGTTGTGGAATGCTCTCAAATACTCTGACTGGGGTGTCCGACATCGATCATGGAGTTGATGTGAGATTGAATTGAGGTTCGAATCCACGACGGATCTTGCTTTATATACCCCACATGGGAAGCCCCTTACAAAAAAATTTTCAAATGTTCCAGAATAATATTCCAGATCATTCCACAACATTCAGGAGTGTTCTGAATGGAGTGTTCTGATTATTCAGGAGTGTTCTGAACAACATTCAGAATATTCTACAATAATCTGGGCTGTTCCGGTATGTTCCTGAACGTTCCATCCTATTCCCGAACATTCCAGAATGTTCCGAGATGTTCTGTTCTGGAATGTGGTGGAATGCTCAAGAACACTCTGGAATTTTTTGAACTATTCTAGAAATTTCAACGGGGCGAAACTTCCAGCCCTTATATCTTTAAAAGAACGCCCTTCGGGTAAGAACGGGTACTTTCTTCATGGATGGAGGATAGAGGGCTACCACACATATAACCGTTATCGTATCGGGATAACTTTCCAGAACCTTCTAGACTCACTAACACTCTCCGCCACTCATTTCTGAAAGCTTCTTGAACTTTCTCCTTCCATAACATCCTAGAGCATTAGGGAACTTTCCAGAACTATCTAGAACCTTCTAGACTCACAGACTTCCAGAACTTTGTACAGCTTTATCGAACCTTCTAGAACTTTTCGGAACCACCGACGTACTCCGCCACTCTTCTCAGAACTTTGTACAGCTTTACTGAACCTTGTAGAACTTTCCGGAACCTTCTAAACTCATTGATGTATTCCGTAACTCCTTCCAGAACTTTCTATAGATTTATCGAACCTTATAGAACTTTTTGGAACCTTCTAGACCTACCGACATATTCCATCATGTCTTCCAGAACTTTCTACAGCTTTATCGAACCTTTTAGAACTTTCCGGAACATTCTAGATCCACCGACATGTTCCGCCACTCCTTTCAGAACTTTTTGCAGCTTTATCGAACCTTATGAAACTTTATCGAATCCTCTGGAATTTTCCGGAACCTTCTAGACTCACCGAAACACTCCGCCACTCCTCCTAGAACTTTCTACAGCTTTATCGAAACATGTAGAACTTTTCGGAACCTTCTAGACCTACCGACATATTCCATCATGTCTTCCAGAACTTTCTACAGCTTTATCGAACCTTTTAGAACTTTCCGGAACCTTCTAGACTCACCGACTTACTCCGCAACTCCTTCCAGAACTTTGTACCGCTTTATCGAACCTTCTAGAACTTCCTACAGCTTTTTGGAATCTTCAAGAATTTTCCGGAACCTTCTACACACACCAACACACTCCTCCACTCCTTCTAGATTTTTCTACAGCTTTATCGAACCTTCTAGAACTTTCCGGAATCTTCTAGACTCACCGACATACTCCGCCACACCTTCCAGAACTTTCTACAGCTTTATCGAACCTTCTAGACTCACCGACATACTCCGCCACTCCTTCCAGAACTTTGCACGGCTTTATTGAACCTTCTAGAACTTCTTACAGCTTTGTGGAATCATCTAGAATTTTCCGAAACCTTCTAGACACACCGACACACTCCTCCACTCCTTTCAGAATTTTCTACAGCTTTATCAAACCTTCTAGAACTTTCTACAGTTTTATTGAACCTTCTAGAAGTTTCCACAACCTTCTAGACTCACCGACTTACTCCGTCACTCCTTCCAGAACTTTGTACGGCTTTTTTCGAACCTTCTAGAACTTCCTACAGCTTTGTGGAATATTCTAGAATTTTCCGGAACCTTTTAGACACACTCCTCTACTCCTTTCAGAACTTTTTACAACGTTACGGAACCTTCTAGAACTTTCCAGAACCTTTCTAGACCCACCGATATATTCCGCTACTCCTTTCAGAACTTTGTACAGCTTTATCGAACCTTCTAGAACTTCAGAAATCTTCTAGACTCACCGCCTATTGTTTCTGAAAGCATCTAGAACTTTCTCCTTCCACAATTTTCTAAAGCATTCGTGAACCATCATAACCTTCTACTCTCACCGACATACTCCGCCACACCGTCCAGATTTTTCTACAGCTTTAATGAACCTTCTAGAACTTTCCGGAACCATCTAGACTTACCGACATACTCCACCTATTCCTTCCAGAACTTTGTGCAGCCCCATCGAACCTTCTAGGACTTCCTACAGCTTTAAGGAACCTTCTAGAATTTTCCGGAACCTTCTACACACACCGACACACTCCTCCACTCCTTTCAGAACTTTCTACAGCTTTATCGAACATTCCTTTATCGAAGGAACCTTCTAGACTCGCTGACATACTCCTCCATTTCTTCCAGAACATTCCAAATTTTTATCGAATTTTCTAGAAGTTTCCAGAATCTTCCAGACTCTTCTTGAAATTTCTAGAGTCTTCTTAGAGCTTTCAGCCCTTATATCTTCAAAAGCAAGCCCTTTAGGTAAAAACGAATACCCTTATTCCCTAGGGGGGATAGAGATCTACCATACCATATAACTCTCTTGATCGTACCGGCACTCGTTTCTGAGTTTTTGCGTTCCGCACGCTTTTTTGGACTTTCTTTTATAATATATATTGATTACAATTTGAGGTTTTACTCATAAAGTTAAAAAAAAAAAAAAAAAAAAACATTTTTTTTGTATTGGATATCCGTTTTTCCCTTGTGGTATAATAGCCAGGGATGATAGTTCAACTTTGTGATGGTGAAAAAAAAACGCGACGAAAAATAAATACAACCACATGAGCAAATCACAGCGGTGTTAAGAAAAACCCAGTTCTTCCTTAATGCTACATATTTCAACGAAAACTCGCTTTTTTATTATTAATACACTCATCAAAAAATACATTACATGTTGATATTAAAATAATTTTTCAGGATTAAATAACATGTGTTCACAATTATGTCCTCTGCGTGCGAACTCTATCTAAATTTCTTTAAATGGACAATATACAGTGTTACTGTCAAGCGACCTCCCAGGTAAGTATGTTCCTGTTTCATTAAATTTTAGGCAGCATCGCGTTCATTGGTCAAAATATTGTACATATATTTTCGTATCGGTGATCAATGAACCGGTGTATGCAATTTGTAGCCATAAGTTGTTTTTAACTGTTTGTCTAGCTTGTAGTTTTTTAGATTTTAGAAATGTAATATAAGTTTGTACAGCGCCCTTGAGGTGATTTTTTTACAAAAAATCATCCAAGTATTATTATTATTATTGAAACGATGTATAATTACCGTAAACTATGCCTTAAAGTGCGGCGGTTACGTAAATAATTACCCTAGTTTTATATAGTATTTGTTTTGCCATATAAAATAATAAATAAAATATTTACTTTTCTATAAATAATGCAGCCTCGTAAAAGTTATTGCGTTCTTATTTATGGCTGTTCTTATTTATGGCTGTTTTTTTTATCATTTTTTGCCTGGCTCCAATTACGAGTATGTGTATACGAATCGTATCCGAAAAAAACTCATAAAATTAACTGTATTTACATTAATAATTTTAAAAACTTAAAAGGAATGATATTTGTGTCCGTGGCGGTGAATAAATAAAAAAAAACAGGTGCATTAAAAAGCACGGTTAAAGAAGCTATTTGGTTGGCACAAACATTTAAAAATACACTACCAACGAGGTGCTGGATGGAAAAACGACACGATGTTTTATAGAGAAATAAACCAACAAAATGTATGCGTAATTTCTATCTGCATAGTTGCAGCATATAGATAAAGCTAGATATAGGTATTTCGCAGGAAATTCTTCGTTTTTTTAACCTTGCAAACTTTGTCAATAAAATGAATTCTCCATCCGTTCCATTTCCGTTCATTTCATTCCGTTCTATTTCCGTTCATTTTCCGTTGCATTTCTCTTCCACGTCGATGGAAATTTATCGAATGTAAGTAATGAATTTATAAAGAATGTTTTCTACAAGTCGTAGCACCAGTTTATAAATAATAATTATCAGTGCTCTCAACATTTTCCAATAAAGTTAGTTTCTGTTTAACTCTCGAATACAGCGTTGTGAAAACTAAGGCAAAGCTGTGGATTTTTTTGAGCCATTATTCAATATCGACATTATTTTATGCATTGAAAAATACCTTACCTTCATACATTCAGGGCTGGGCAAAATACATGCTTTGCTGTAATTAAAATACAAATTACAAAATACTTTTCGCATGTATTTGAAATACGAAATACAAAATACTTTCAAGTCGTGTATTTGAAATACAAAATACAGTATTTTAACCATTTTTTAATTTCAAATACAAAATACAAATTACAAAATCCAAAATACAATTGGTTTTGGTAGAACCTTTGGTTGAAATAAATTGTCATAAGTGCCCTTATCTAAGCGTGCGTTTCCAAAGAAGCAAAGCTGAGCAGAGTGAAACAGAGACGTGCAAAAATTGACCAATCATATTGCTCAGAAGACACATCTCATCTCCGCTCCATTTGTAAAGTTTTTGGTATAGGACTTAGGCAAAGATATTCAAATACAGAAGAGATATGCTATGGTGTCCGCGCAACTGTCGCCGGACTACGCGCTAATTAGCGTAGTTTTCATACAAAAAGAATTTGTTCATTTCGTTGATTTTTTGAAAATGTGCATTAATATTGGTTAACAATATATTTTGAATAAGGAGAGAATTCGTTCATTTAGTTTAACGTTCGTTTGGTTTATTCGTTAATTATTTGTTCTTTTAGTTTTATTTGTTTATTGGTAAACAATATCGGCGACACCCGGAAGCGCAGACCCACATAGTAAAAACAGCAGATAGCACATCTACTTATATTTCAATATCTTTGGACTTAGGTGTTACATGATAATAATAATTATTATAATAACACTAGCTATTTCCCGGCATGCGTTGCAATGCCATATTCAAAGAAATAAATCCTTTCTGCCTGCATGACCTTTCCCGTGCGTCCCCGTTCTCCTCCCGCGTTCCCCTTCCACCTTCCCCGCCTACCCTCTCCCGCTCCCCCGTCCCGCCAACACCCCTCTCGCGTTCCATATATTCAGTTCCAGTATATTCAGTTTTCAAACAACTCGCGTGCCAGTTTTTTTTATTCAAATTTTCATTTTTCACATATTACAAATATTATTTTTTGTATATTGTAAGAACAATCAATCAAATCTGGTACCTAACATGGGTAACTATTTAAAATATCTATAATCAAAAAAATCCATAGTCAATTCTTTTGTTACAAAAAAAAACAGCTGCCTGCTTAATTCAATTTCATCAAACGCCCGAACTGTCCAACTTACGAAGTTAAAATAGTCATTAAGTTTTATAAAATTATCCAACTATCTGCGAAATTTTCTTAATTTTTCTTTCCGTAAGAACCTTCTACAAAGTATTAGAAAACTTAAAAAAAAAATGAATGAAATCGATAAAGTCGTTCTTAAGTTATGGCGTCCAAGGGAAACAGGGATTCATTTTTATATACACAGATCACATTTGTATAGCGCAGTTTTGTGTTATTTCACTTCAAGTGCGCTCTACAGTAATTGACTTAAAAATAATCTTGTATTCAGTGAAAATATTTCTATAGTTTTTGATCTAGTACTATGATACAAAAATGTATATATATCATAATAAATGATCTAGTGCTATGATACAAAAATACAAAGCAATGACAAGTATAATATAATAAGATACAAAATGTACACTAACAGTGCTATTATAGCACAGGACAATAATAATAACTAGCATGACATAAAAAAAGTACAGTACATTATTAAGCAATGATAAGAGAACTACAAATAATCATTAGTAAGAGTGCTATAGCACAAGACAATACGACAATAGTACAGGATTCTAGCATTTTTAGTCTATGTCAGTTTATTTTTCATTATTATGATATATCGCTAAATGTGTTTGAAAATGTATTTTGAAGCCATAAGTATTTGAAATACAAATTGCAAAATACCTCAGCAGCAGGTAATTGAAATACCAATTACAAAATACATTTTTAGGAAGTAATTGAAATACAAATACAAAATACGTATTTGTATTTCAATACGTATTTCAATTACAAGTAATTCAAATACTGCCCAGCCCTGCATACATTAACCTTTTTTAACGCTAATCGAAACTGTACCTAGGATGAATGTAATATATTTTTTAGCGTTTTTTTAATGTTATCGAAACTGTACCTAAGGATAATAATAATAATAATAAAAACATTAATTTAAAAGGTAAGACCGGGAGATGAGATTAAAAAATGTAAAATATGAGATTAAAAAATAAACTTACGAGATTAAAAAAAAAATCTGTTTGATTTTTTAATTTTTTTTCTTTAATACAAACCTTTTGTCAATATATTGAAGATCTCTCTCAGTCTTCTGTCTCATTCACGTCACTTTTCATATTATGACAATTAAAAAAAAAAATTCTGATTTTTTAAAAATTTTAATTCATACAAACCTTGTCCTGACAATAACCATCACAAGAAAAAAAGAATTATCCAATTTGGTGCAGTCGTTCGGAAGTTATGCGCGTACATACATTTCGGCGATTCATTTTTATTTATATAGATAGATAGAAGATAGATAGATAGATAGAAGAAGAAGAAGATAGAAAATAGATAGAAGATAGATAGATAGATAGAAGATAGAAGATAGATAGATAGATAGATAGATAGATAGATAGATAGATAGATAGATAGATAGATAGATAGATAGATAGATAGATAGATAGATAGATAGATAGATAGATAGATAGATATAGATATATAGATACAAAATTATTATTGAATTCTGAATCAAATCATATTAGAGAAAATGATTAAGGTAGTTAAAGTCATTTCAGATGATATTAAAATGACTTTTGGTTTAGATAAATGTAGAACGATCCACGAGATAAAGGCAAAATTGTAGATGGAGTCAAGGGTATATTTAGAAATTTCAAAATTAAATGTATGAAAGGGGATGAGGTTTGTAAATATTTAGGATGCCCGCAATCGAATAGATTAGATCATACTAGTATTAAAAATGATATTAGAATTAAATTTCAAACTAGGATCAGAAAATTTTAAAAATGCATTCTATCTGCTAAAAATTTAGTAAAAGCAATAAATACTTAGGCAATACCTCTTTTAACGTACTCATTTTGCATAATTAAATGGTCCAATACAGATTAAGATAGCTTAGAACGATTAATTAGAACTGCGTTAACAAAGTTTAATTGTCATCGTTAAATTAAACTATAGAACGAATTAATTTACCTAGAAATTTAGGAGGTCGAGGTGTAGTCAAAATAACACCTTTGCAATACAATCAGGTAGAAATGCTAAGTAATTTTTTCCATAGAAAAGCTAATAGCTCAGAAATGTACAAAATAATTTGCAAGGCAGATAAAAACATTACACCTTTAAATTTATACGACGAGAAAGCCAACATTCTTATAAATACTAACAGGAATTATTAAATTCCTGGTTAGTATTGACAAACCAGGAATTATTAAATTCCTGGTTAGCATTGACAAACAAACTTTCAAACTGACAAACTTTCGTATAACAAATGGTTGAGTATTGGAGAGTTGAGCGCAGAAATAGAAGGATTTCTACTTGCCATTCAAGATAGAGTCATTAATACTAAAAATTATAGGAAGCATATAGTCAAAGATACAAATCATAGATGATTTATGTAGAAAAGGCTTGGCTTTTCCGGAAACTATAGAACATATTATATCAGGATGTTCTGTATTAGCGCCGTCCGAGTATACATTTAGGCACAATCAGGTTTTAAAAATAATTCACAAAAGTTTGGTAATTAAACATAACTTATTAACGCAAGGGAGTACCGCAAGGGTCAATTCTAGGTCCAAAATTATATATTATATATGTAATTGCTATGTGTAAGATTTTCAAAAAAGCTCGTCGATTCATTTTTGCTGATGATACTGCTCTTGTTGTATCAAATGAAAATCCTGAAATAGCTATACAAGAATTACAAAGAGATTTTAACGAGCTTCTCAAATGGGCTCATGATGTAGGATTAATTATTAATGTTAAAAAAACCAAATGCATGTACATAAAATCACCAAGTTTGAAAATGTGGAATGTTCCTAAAATAACCGCTCATAGCTTTGATTGTATACACAGAGGAATTGTTAATGTTTGTGACCGAAAAAATCGATTTTACAAATGAATATACTTATCTGGGAATAATTGTTGATAACAATTTTAAGTGGGAAAAATAAGTGGCTAAAATTTGTAACCAGCTCAGATCCTTAGCTAGTAACTTTTACAAATTAATTTTTTTTTTTGCCTCATTGTACTCTTAAACTCATATATTTTTCTATGGTCGAATCCATCCTTAGATATGGTATTCGAACTTGGGGACATGCAAGCACTACTTACATTAAATATATTGAAAATTTACAAACTGCCATAATAAAAAAATTGTCACAAAAAATATTTACAAACAGAGACATAACTTAAAACTACTGTATGGCTCAGAGAGCTTACTTACAATAAAAGGTCTCCACTGGCTCACTACTATTATGGATAATATGGGGGAAAGCCCTTACAAACACCTACTTGTACACATACCACAAGATTTAGAGAAGGAAAGGGCCTAAAAACTCCTCGCATATTAAATAAATATGGAAGCCGTACTCTTGAATATCTAATACCAGTGATTTTCAATAAAATCAATAAAAACATAAAATTTGAAAAAAATGAGAGACTATGTCCTAAAATGATAAAACTATGGTTAATGAACGAAAACTCCATGTATCTTTGAATATCTTAATATAGCTGCCTACATATCTTGTTGTTAGGCAGGTATATTGAAATATCTTATATTTTTATAGTTGTAAGTTAAATTATCTAATATTACTTGATCTATTCTAATGTTTCCTCAAAAATATAAATGTATTTACAAATATTTTCTTAGGTATTATATTAAGAATGTTTAAATTGTTAGAACCTGCAGACAAACTGCCATATGACAGCTTTGTGGGTCTACTCAAATTTTTGTACAAAATGTCTTCTGTAATTTAATAAATAATAAAAAAAACGGTACTATATACTATATTTACTTATATACGGTACTATATTAACTGCAGTAATATAGTACCGTATTATGAATATGAACCAAATATACTTTTTTAAAAATGAATTTTATAAAATATATTATGATAAAACTATACTAACAGACAGGACAGTTAGTCACAATAGACCTAATATAGTTTTACATGTCAAAATTAAAAAAAATAACTTATTTCATTGATGTCGCTATCCAAATTCCTGTAATATTCAAAAATCTGTTTCTGAAAAAATAAGAAAATATACAGATTTAGGAAATGAGATTAAAAGAATTTGGCATTCTCAGACTATACAAATATTACTATTTGTTATTTCGGTTACTGGCATTATACCTAGCTCTCTCATTCAAAATTTAGGCATATTAGATTTGTCAAAGAATTTATATATGAAAATGCAAAAATCAGTCATTTTAAATACATGTGGGATTACAAAAGATTTTTTAAAATATTAATATTGAGGGATCAGCAGGATTTACAGGTCCAATCAGGAGTTCCACCGAGCTGAACCTTCTGATATAAAAATATCTGGAGTCGGTGAATTATTTTCCCATTTGTTCTCTGGTAGGTTGACATGTTGTTCTTGTATTATTTTGTATTTATTATACTTATATAGTGCAATTGCATAGCGTGAATTGACTAGATCAGTCGATCGCGAGAAAAATTTGTTGATGTAAATAGATCTGTTCACAGTTTTTATCAGACACATTTCGAAGGAAAACATTATATTATTCGAACTGCAATTATAAAATTTTTGTTGCAGACTATGCATGTCCTGCCAGAATAAAAAAAAACGTTTTCATGTTCTGAGGGTTGTTTTAATTCACCGCATACAGATTTAATTTAAACCAGTTTTGTGTTTACAATGTAAAATTCGAGATGTGGATTCATCTGCTGACACATTTCGAAGGAAAACGTTCTCTTATTCTAAGTGCTGTTATAAAATTCTAGTTGCAGACTATTTATGTACTGCCAGAATAAAGAAAAATCATTTTCATCTGAGTGTAGTTTTAATTCGCCGAACAAAGATTGAATTTAATCCAGTTCATAATGTAATGTAGTATTTCTGTTTTAATATTTCGAAGGCAAATATTCTCTTGCTCGAAATGCAGTTATAAAATTCTAGTTGCAGACTATTTATGTACTGCCAGAATCCAAGAAAAACCGTTTTTATGTTCTGAGTGTAGATTTAATTTATTAATTTATTGGAAGAATACTCGTCACATGCGATATAAAAATCGGCATAAAATGAGGTCGCAATAAAAAAAGATCGCTAGCAGTTCAAGTTAACCCCCTGGACTAGATGATCATTTGTGGAAAAGTGTGTGAAAGGGTTTAGTTTTTCCTGTGGGAAAGATTTAACCTGGACATAAATTCTGAAGCCTAAAAATTCATCAATAGATATTTTACAGTATTATACATTTTGTTCTTTTATCATTGAGTCTATTGATGAAAAGGCCACTGCTCAGCTACAATTCAGGTTTTCTCCTGGAACGCTGCTGGTTTTCAGTAGTGCCTCCAGGATGAATGTAATATATTTTTAATTTTTTTTAATGTTAATCGAAACTACCTAAGAATGAGTGTAATATATTTTTTAACGTTAGTCGAAACCGTACCTAAGGCTGAATGTATTATATATTTGTGTTTTCATACATTTTTGTCTTCATAACTGCAGTTATATTCGATTAAGTTCGTTTCCGTGGATGATCGACAGTCTGGTGGGCGGAACGCTTGATTTTTTACTGAAAATGGATGGTATTGTCACCTCACTAATACATAAAGATTTCCATACATTTTTGCAAAAAACCTATTTAGAATTGAAAACTAATATGAAAACCACTCCCTGCGTTAAGAGAAAGTAAGAGGAAAGGATGTAAGAGGAAAGGAAAAATATCGCCTATTAATTTCGTAACTTCCTTTCTATGACGGGTGAAGAAGCAGCAGAAAAAACCCTGAACGTACATTTTAGTTTGAAAACCAAAAACAAAAAAAAACTATTGATCGAAGGTAATATTACAACTGTCAGCATTACTCCGCATATAGTAGAAAGAGCTGTGAGAGAAGTGGCAACAGGAAAAGCCCCAGGACATGACTTAATAGCTCTTGATCACATTGAATATGCTGGACCAGCGATTCATATTACCCTAGCGAAACTATTTTCAAATATTGTGCGTAAGACACATCCCGAATGAAATTATTCTCATAATTAAATCACGGAAACTTGATCCATCGAGATTATTTATGAGATTAAAAAATAAACTTACGAGATTTAAAAAAAAATAAGTTTGATTTTTATTTTTTTTTCTTTAATACAAACCTTTTGTCAATATATTGAAGATCTCTCTCAGTCTTCTGTCTCATTCACGCACTCACTTTTCATATTATGACATTTGAAAAAAAATTCTGTCTGATTTAAAAAAAAAATCTTTCATACAAACCTTGTCCTGACAATAACCATCCCAAGAAAAAAGAATTGATATATTATAATAAAACGAACATAAAACTTTATTCCATGGAATAAAGTTTTATATTCGTTTTATTATAATGTATTATAATGGAATTCCACCATGAAATATCACTCTCAAAAATAGAAATAATAAAAAAAAGAATTATCCAATTTGGTGCAATCGTTCGGAAGTTATGCGCGTACATACATTTCGGCGATTCATTTTTATTTATAAAGCTAGTATATAATAATAGTACTAATATGCACTGATGAACTAATTCAAATACTTAATAACACAAAAAAAAGTTGCCATGTTCAAGGAGCAAGTGTAAATAATATGAATTACGCAGATGGTATGATTCTTCTAGCACCGTCCCTAAAGAAACTACCACAAATATTATGAAGATTTTGAAAAAATCATGACCTTGCATATAATACATTGCATATAATAAGGGTGGCTAGATGGAAGGTAAGTGGATGTTAGTCGTAGCGTCAAATACCTGGGACATATTATCACAGACGAGGAGCGATATCCGTTAGAGCAGACGTGCCATCAAGACGTTTTCCACTTTTGCAGTACAAACGTTAAAAGGATACTATTAAACGCATTCTGCTCATCGCTGTATACGTCAGAACTGTGGGTAGATTACACTGCATTCCACATTCCACCAGTAAGCTAACTTACAATAATGCTTATCGCCAACTATTCCGCCTATCGAGATACTGCAGCGCTACGGATGTATTCCTGGAGGGACGAGTGCACTCTTCCAGAGCACTTCTTCGCTGCGGCATGGGAAGCTTATGGCGCAGACTACGCCGTCGAATAATACAATCATCACTGCCATGACTGTCTGGATGGAGTCCCCACCGACCCTCTAAAGACCGGAGACGGTCAAATATCCCCCATAAAAGGCTGCTTTTGTTTCATTTTGTTTCAATTCGTATTTCACTTCTTTTCTGCATTTTATTTTCTATTTTTATTGTATGTTATTTTACCTAGTTTTTTTGCTATTTCGAATATGGAATATATGCTCTGTGCTACCTCTGCATACGTTCTGGACAAACTATTATTATTATTGATTTCTAAGCTCATTGCGGGTACTCCTTTCAGTACGCCTTATGCTTAGTAAAAATGTATGTAGGTTGGTACTAGGTTTTACGAATGCATTTAAAAAATATATATTTTTAGAATTATTATAAAATTATTTCAAACCAATTTGAAACAGGTAATTTTGTTTGAAATCTCAATTTTGTTCTCATAAATTTAATTAATTTATGATGTTATTGTTCAGATTTAGGGTTACTTTCGTATTACAAATTTAATTACCCCTTGAACTTTAGAACGAGTTTCCGGCGTGATTTTGTTCGCAACATCATTTCAGTCTCAATTTTAAAGCTGCATGTCTCCGCGGCAGAACGGCGCGACGAGACTAAACCAATTTTAAATGCCTGCCCCTATCTCTTAAACAAAATACACGGCAAATTCAATTTGTAACACAAGTCAGAAGACAATATGGAGGAAAATCCCACCTCTCGGCTACTGCATTATCATACTTTGTTTTCTCGAGGCATTTAATAATGCTATTGGACGTTCTAGAGGGAAGCAAGGAAATTTGTTATATGTTTAACGATCCTCCTGTTTGTATCGAAATTTGAAGTCAGCTTTTGCACTCTACTAATGGAGGCTAATATTACTCGTACCTATTACCTACCGACCTACCTATCCCTTCTCCTATCTTGCTCTTGACTAAAAAATGGTAGAGATGGTTTAGACCAGCGGTTTTCAACCTGTGGTACGTATACCCCTTAGGATACGCGAAGCAAAATTGGGGGTACGCAATATCGTGGCACCAATGTAGGTTTTAAAACTCAGCTCGACGTTTTGCGGTAAAACATTAAGACTCCGCTACCCGAATTTCTACCGATTTCTTAGATATCTCCCTTAAACACGTTAAGTTTTAAAGCTCTTAAAAAAATATTTGTTATTTTTTAAGATAATATCTAGACATTCCACGCGCCGAACCGCAAATTATATAAAATTCCCACCATAGATAAAAATAGCAAAGTATGCTTCAAAAAATTTTATAAACACGTTTGTTTTAGTTATTTTACAAGTTATATGTATGAAAAAATTCACAATGTTTCTTTAAATGCTGTTTAAGACAACCCACCTGAGATTTTTGCTCTATTTTAAACGAGTCGTGTATTATTAAACATTTGCACAATTTTCGCATCGATTTTGTCACTTTAAATACTAGCGCGCTCCTCTAACATTCGTAATTTCATATCTCTCCATCTTCTCCTTTTTGAGCCCGGTTGCGGCGCCTTAAAATAAAATTGCATTAAATGTATTTGTATGACTTGATGGTTACATTCTTGTAATAATGAGAGTATTAAATTATTACAAATGAAACATATCGTTCATTAAACCTGCACACAAGATAGATAGAGGGTACAACAAATTTGTAGTAAGAGTCAAGGGGTACGCAGACTTAAAAAAGTTGACAACCGCTGGTTTAGACAAATTGAAAAAAAAAATTTCTAGAGACATAAAAACTATTGGCGATCTACAATTTTTCTGTGCAGTCTGGATATCAAAAAATTCTTAGAAATATAAGGGTGGGTTTCTTTATTTACCGAGAATGCTAAATGCAATGCTAATTGTAAAAGTAAACGATCGAAATTTTAAAATTTCTGTGCATTTGACCGTTTACTTTAACAATTAGCATTGCATTTAGCATTCTCGGTAAATGAAGAAACCCACCATAAGTGTTCAAATAGTTTCGCTTTTGGCCGCCTGAATGTGTAAGTTGCAGGTGCAATCTTATGTTCACTTGGCATTTCATTGCACTCGTTTATTTTTTATTTCACATTTTCCGACAAAGTTATGGAGCACATTAATTCGTGGAATCAGCACCCACATAATGCGTTCTCTGATTATCGCTTTGTATATTTGGAGTATATTTTGTCATTTTATGTTAACAACAACGTAAGAATCACTGTAGGAGTAATTCTAAAAAACATGTCTACTGAATGGGGTTTATTATAGTAAAGATAAAGTTAAAGTGAAACAACACGAAACTGCGCTATAATAACAGTAATGTTTTATTATTATTATTACTTGGTGGATGGATACCTACCAAAAAATACATTGAACCGACCTAAAGTATAATACATTATTGTAAAATGGCTAAAATAAATGTCATAAAATGTCATTCCTTCCCTCCTTTCATTGTACATATGACGCACACGCTTTGTTATCAGACAACCACAGGTGTACTATTTATTGGTAATTATTATTTTAATTATTAAAAGTACTTATAGCAGTCGATTGATCATAAATTAAATTTGGATTTGTGGCACAGACAATAGGAGCAACGAAACCAACTAATTGATTAGCTTAGTGGCCGGGTGTAAACACTCCAACCAAATTCTAACCCAAAGCTCGTGGGCATAATTCCCACAGTGTATCCACTTCTCACTGAAGCTCGCAGCCTGTAGCTACAGCCAACACTGGATGGTCAGACCTAGTTCACCACACACAATAATTATTACGGGTTCGTAATACAACGAATGGAGTAAACTTAAATATTGAAATATATTACATATGAAATTGGCGTTTTGTATGGGAGGAACATAAAGTCGATTTTTTTAAATATAATATATTTATTCAATCAAAGTATGTACCATTGCTATCTATGTATGCATTTTTGCCATCTCATAGGTAGTTCATCGATCCCTTTACTAAAAAAAACATTCGGACGGGAATCAATAAAATCTTTGAAGGCAGTTTGGACTGCCCCATCGGAGTTGAATTTTTCCCTTGCAAGAAGTTATCCAAATTTCGAAAAAAATGGTAATCTGTTGGGCCAAGGTCCGGAGAGTACGGTGGATGTCTTAGACATTCCAATTGAAGCTCTTCTAATTTGGTAGCCGTCTGTTGTGCAGTGTGTGGTCTAGCGTTCTAACGCGCGTTTGTTGATTTGCTTCACTCAATTCGTGAGGTACCCACCTTTCAAGCTTTTCACCTTCCTAATTTGCTTCAAGTGGATTAAAACAGTTTTACCACTAACACCGCAGCCTGCAGCTAACTCGGACGTGGTTTGCGATGGATCCGCTTCCACAATAGCCTTCAAATCTTCAATTCAATTCTTCATTATCAAATTTGGTCTCCGGCCGTCCACGGGGCTTGTTCTGCAGGTCGAAATTTCCAGAACGAAAACGTTGGAACCAAAAACGCACTGTGTTTTCTTTTGCGGCACCGTCGCCATACACATCATTAAGCCTTCGAGCCGTTTCTGCAGCACTGGTGCCACGGTGGAACTCGTACTCGTAAATAACGTGATATTTCAAGTTTTCCATTTTGTAAACTAAGTGACGCAAAGAAAAAAAAACAATTAAGGAAAAAACAAATTAATTATAATTTTCGAAGCATAAATACATGAGTAAATAGCTGAATAAATTTGAATTTGGAATTCCTAACCAAAGAGAAGATATTTGAGATCAAAGTTGACAGTACGGCAAAACGCCAATTTCATATGTAAGGACCTAATATTAATCATCGTTACGTTTCCATGAAGGGGATGAATAAAATAAAAATTACACAGACACATCCCAAAGCAGTTTCAATTTCTTCTTTTGTAGGTTAGACCTATCCATATTTACAGATTTTTCTAACATTAGTTGATTTGAACAAAACCGCTATTTCGATTCTCCGAAATTTTAAAATTTACGCTTCATCTCTGCTGTAGGCAGCCTAGTCTCCTTTCTTCTGCTCTTCAACCAGCAAGTGGGATTCTTCTATTTCATTCATTTCTCTACATGAGAGAGTATGACTATTATCCGTGGCTCTATCTTACCGACTTTATTTTTGGTATACACGGAATGAACTATCTACGGGTCAGGGGGTGTACACATTGCTACGCATTTTTGCAGATTGATTCGCGGATGGTTTGAAAACTCGACAATCATGGAGAGCACTCATTTTTATGTTCCCGACGATTATCTCCGCCACCGACAGTTGTTTGTGTACTTATCATCGAATAAAAGTTTATAAAAAATCACTTAAAATATTCTTCACGGTAAGTGATATATTTTAAAAATGCATGTTCTTGGTACAATAAATCAATTGAATTGATAATTGGATGTGTTGCACCAGCAATGTAATTTGTCTGTACATTCCACTTGAGTTTAGATATATTATTTATTACACTATTGGAATTATTTATTACTCTACTGATCTCTTCGAACACAATTTATTCTTGACGGGAAATATCGTACAGAGTGTACACTGTGTTTATTACTCTTCCAGAATACAATTTTTTACTCTACCAATTTGAGTGCTATCGTATAATAATAATAATAATAAAATATTGGGATGATTTGTATAGCGCCGTTTTTGTGAAAAATCACTTCAAGGGCGCTGTAAAAACAATACATATCGATAATCTTATAACTACAAACTAGACAAACAATTATAACAATTTAAGGCTAAAAATTGCATCCAACGGTTCCCCGATCCAACGGTTCAACGGTTCATCGATAGACTATACGAAACTATACAATAATTTGACCAATGAACGCGATGCTGCTTCAAAATGTATATACCTATACTATTTTATTCATACTCTATATAGACAGAAAATATACAGGATCATACTTATCTGGGATCTCACATGAGATTAACACTGTTTATCGTTTATTTAAAGAAATTTAGATACAGTTCGCACGCAGAGGTCATAATTGGGAATCCATGTTATAATCCCGATATATATTTTAATAATAATCTTCTTCTTCTTATATATAAAAAATCTCGTGCCACGGTGTTTGTGGTTCGCACTCCTCCGAAACGGCTTGACCGATTTTTATGAAATTTTGTACGTATATTTGGTAGGTATGAGAATAGGTTTTAAAGTATATTTCGTTATTATTAGCTAGGTTATTAGGGTGTCCCTATCCAGAAATTTATTTTTTTATTTTTTTTACAATTTTTTTTCATAAAAAAACCTACAACCTCAAATTTTAAATCTCCTACCCCCCCCCTCCTCCCTCCCATTTTTAATCGCAATTTTAGTATTATTGTATGAACAAATTTAACCGTCTTTCGTATTTCAAACAGAACAAAATTATTTATGTTGTTGAATGACAGATGCCCGCCTCATCGACATTCACGAGAAGCGTCGCGTCATTTTGATATTTCATTCGACATCATTTTCTTGCGTGGGCAAACCATCGAGCTTATTTGTGTTGGCTAAAGACGGACTGACAAAAAATATCGTACACTCAATTGATCTTCGAAATTCATATTGATTTTTTAAATTTCATTTTCCTACTTTAGTTGGTGTATTTTTGCTTTAATCGGCGGTCAGCGTCTACAGCGTTCCATTCCTTTTTCTGTCGTAGATCCCATCCCCACACACTTACAAAACATTCGTTATTTTTTATTTAACAATTAAAATTATTTATATGGCAGAACAACGTTTGTCCGGTCAGCTAGTATATGATATGTTATTTAATGAGCGTATTTTGAAAAGCAAAAGCAAAATTTATGATATGCAGTGGAGGTAATCCACCTCTTACCCGCCCTGGTATAAGTCACAGATGGTTACTCCTTCAAGGCTCTCGCAAGGACTCTAATTTTTTTGAAAGAACGAATCTACATTTAAGTTTGAACGAATCTAGACCCCGAGTGTCCCTGCATACGCTGTTAGGAAGCAGTATGCAAGTGCTTACATGATATACAAAATGCGAATAATATAAAGCAAGTCAGGGATAAACTAAATATATAAAAAAAAGATAACAGAAAAACATAAAAGCGGCTGCTCGCAGGGTAATGGCATCTTGCGTATGTCGCAAGCATCTGCAAGAAAATATAATGAAAACAAGTATTGTGATATGAAGAACGCTTGTGTCGGGTGGGATACCTCTCTCGTCATCTGGCAGTACCAGCCAGAATGTGTATGGTGGTCGGTCTGCCGTGAATGAATCTCAACGTCCGCGCCCTTTAGCCGGTTTCTCGGTTGTACCTTGACGATAGCAAGTGGGAAGTAGGGGAACGTACCCGAAGACCCTAAGGATGGAAGCGTCGAGTTGCCAGAGGCAGGGCGGAAGGTATGCAGTACAATAGTACAAGAACAATACAGTATTTGTAATACAACGTACAACGGCTATCATGATACGTGCACTAACCTAGTTAGGTAGTCGCTAGTTCCCCAAAAACTATGTAACTTGTAGAAGAGGATGAATAAATAGACATTAAAAAAGTGTCAGAATGAACACAGCCTACTACATAAACTATACTGAGTGTATCAGAGCACATCCATCACGTACTCGAAATATTTTAACCAGCGCGATTCCTGAGCATATTTTGGATAAAAAATGTGAATGTCATTTTGTTGTCCGATGGTAGGTATTTTTTTTTCATTTAAAATCAACAAAAAATTGTATCACACACCTGTGCATTAAATTCTCAAAATAATATTATTGTTACATGATGAGGTGGCTTCGCACACTTTGAGGTTGTCGAATATCTGGATCTGACAGCATTAAAGCGTTCATCGCCTGCCCTGATGGTGTAAACTGTAACGATGGCTAAAGAAGGAAGAAGCAAAACACGGCATTTTTTTATTACTTTATGTCCGGGTTAAATCTTCCCCACAGGAAAAACTAAACCCTTCCATATACTTTTCCACAAATAATCATCTAGTCAATCCACGCTACGCAAGTGCACTATATAAGTATAATAAATACAAAATAATACAGAAGAACATGTCAACCTACCAGAGACCAAATGGAAAAATAATTCACCGACTCCAGATATTTTCATATCAGAGGGTTCGGCTCGGTAAAACTCCTAGCTGAACCGATAAATCCTACTGACCCCTCAATATAAATATTTAAAAAATCTTTCGTAATCCTCAGTTATATAAAATCGTTGATTTTTGCATTTTTATATATAAATTCTTTGACAAATTTAATAAGCCTTACTTTTGAAAGAGAGAGCTAGGCATAATGCCAGTAGCCGAAATAACAAACGGTAATCAATATATATTATAAAAGAAAGTCCAAAAAAGCGTGCGGAACGCAAAAACTCAGAAACGAGTGCCGGTACGATCAAGAGAGTTATATGGTATGGTAGATCTCTATCCCCCCTAGGGAATAAGGGTATTCGTTTTTACCTAAAGGTCTTGCTTTTGAAGATATAAGGGCTGGAAGTTCTAAGAAGACTCTAGAATTTTCAAGAAGAGTCTGGAAGATTCCGGAAACTTCTAGAAAATTCGATAAAACTCTGGAATGTTCTGGAAGAAATGGAGGAGTATGTCAGCGAATCTAGAAGGTTCCGGAAAGTTCAAGAAGGTTCGATAAAGCTGTAGAAAGTTCTGAAAGGAGTGGAGGAGTGTGTCGGTGTGTCTAGAAGGTTCCGGAAAATTCTAGAAGGTTCCATAAAGCTGTGGGAAGTCCTATAAGGTTCGATAGGGCTGTATAAAGTTCTGGAATGAGTGGCGGAGTATGTCGGTAAGTCTAGATGGTTTCGAAAAGTTCAAGAAGGTTCGGTAAAGTTGTGGAAAGTTCTGAAAGGAATGGTGGTATATGTCGGTAGGTATAGAACTTTCCGGAATGTTCTACAAGGCTCGTAGAAAGTTCTAGAAGGTTCCGTAAGGCTGTAGAAAGTTCTAGAAGGAGTGGAGGAGTATTTTGGTGTACGTAGAAGGTTCCGAAAAATTCTTGAAGATTCCACAAAGCTGTAAGAAGTTCTAGAAGGTTCGATAAAGCCGTGCAAAGTACTGGAAGGAGTGGCGGAGTAAGTCGGTGAGTCTAGAAGGATCTGATGGTTCACAAATGCTTAGAAAATTGTGGATGGAGAAAGTTCTAGAAGCTTTCAGAAATAAATGATGGTGAGTCTAGAAGATTCCGAAAGTTCTAGAAGGTTCGAGAGAACATACAAAGTTCTGAAAGGAGTGGAGGAGTGTGTCGGTGTGTCTAGAAGATTTTATAAAATTCTAGAAGGTTCCATAAAGCTGTGGAAGTTCTAGTAGGTTCTATAGGACTGTTCAAAGTTCAGAAAGTAGTGGCGGAGTATGTCACCGAGTCTAGATGGAAAGTTCTAGAAGGTTTAGAAAGTTCTAGAAGGTTCCATAAGGCTGTAGAGAGTTCTGAAAGGAGTGGAGGAGTGTGTCGGTGTGTCTTGAAGGTCCCGGAAAATTCTAGCAGGTTCCATAAAGCTGTAGAAAGTTCTAGAAGATTCGATAGGGCTGTACAAAGTTCCGGAAGGTGTGGCGGAGTATGTCGGTGAGTCTAGAAGGTTCGATAAAGCTGTCAAAAGTTCTGGAAATTGTGGCGGAGTATGTCAGTGAGTTCAGAAGATTCCGGAAAGTTCTAGAAGGAGCGGAGGAGTGTGTTGGTGTGTGTAGAATTTTTGGAAAATACTTGAATATTCCACCAAGCTGTAGGAAGTTCTAGAAGGTTCCATAAGGCTGTAGAAAGTTCTGAAAGGAGTGGAGTAGTGTGTCAGAAGGTTCTGGAAAATTCTTGAAGATTCCACAAAGCTGTAGGAAGTTCTAGAAGGTTCGATATTCTAGAAGGTTGCGGAATGTTCTAGAAGGTTCGATAAAGTTATACAAAGTTCTGAAAGGAATGGTGGAATATGACGGTGTGTGTAGAAGGTTCCGGAAAATTCTTCAAGATTCCACAAAGCTGTAGGAAGTTTTAGAAGGTTCGATAAAGCTGAACAAAGTTCTGGAAAATTCTGGAAGGAGTGACGGAGTAAGTCGGTGGATTTAGAAGTTTCCGGAAAGTTCTAGAAGGTTCGATAAACCGGTAGAAAGTTCAGGAAGATTCCGTAAAGCTTTACAAAGTTCTTGAAGGAGTGGCGGAGTAAGTCGGTGAGTCTAGAATGTTCCGGAAAGTTCCGGAAGGTTCGATGAAGTTGTCAAAAGCTCTGAAACTAATGGTGGAATATGTCAGTGGGTTTAGAAGTTTCCGGAATGAACTACACGGTTTGATAAAACTGTAAAAAGTTCTAGAAGGTTCCGTAAGGCTGTATAAAGTTCTGAAAGGAGTGGAGGATTATTTCGGTGTGCCTAGAAGGTTGCGGAAAATTCTAGAAAATGACGGTGAATCTAAAAGATCCCGAAAGTTAAAAATTTCGATAGGACTGTACAAAGTTCTGGAAGAAGTGGCGGAGTATGTCGGTGAGTCTAGAAGGTTCGATCTGTAGAAAGTTCTGGAAGGTGTGGCGGAGTATGTCGGTGAGCCCAGAAGGTTCCGGAAAGTACTAGAAATTTTGATAAAGCTGTAGATAGTTCTAGAAGGATTGGAGGAGTGTGTCGGTATATGTAGAAGGTTCCGGAAAATTCTTGAAGATTCCACAAAGCTATAGGAAGTTCTAGAAGATTCGATAAAGCTGTACAAAGTTCTGGAAGGAGTGACGTATTAAGTCGGTGGGTTTAGAAGTTTCCGGAAAGTTCTATAAGGTTCGATAAAACTGTAGAAAGTTCAGAAAGGTTCTGTAAAGCTTTACAAAGTTCTGGAAGGAGTGGCGGAGTAAGTCGGTGAGTCTAGAATGTTACGGAAAGTTCTAGAAGGTTCGATAAATTGTACAAAGTTCTGAAACAAATGGTGGAATATGTCGGTGGGTTTAGAAGTTTCCGGAAAGTTCTAGAAGGTTCGATAAAACTGTAGAAAGTTCTAGAAGGTTACGTAAAGCTGTAGAAAGTTCTGATAGGAGTAAAGGAGTGTGTTGGTGTGTCTAGAAGGTCCCAAAAAATTCTGGAAGGTTCCATAAAGCTGTAGGAAGTCCTAGAAGGTTCGATAGGGCTGTACAAAGTTCTGAAAGGAGTGGCGGAGTATGTCGGTGACTATAGAAGGTTCGATAAATCTATAGAAAATTCTGGAAGGAGTGGCGGAATATGTCGGTGAGTCTAGAAGGTTCCGAAAAGTTTTACAAGTTTCCATAAAGGTATAGAAAGTTCTATAAGGAGTGGCGGAGTACGTCGGTGATTTTAGAAGATTCCGGAAAATTCCAGAGGATTCGATAAAGTTTCATAAGGTTCGATAAAGCTGCAAAAAGTTCTGAAGGGAGTGGCGGAATATGTCGGTGGATCTAGAATATTCCAGAAAGTTTTAAAAGGTTTCATAGAGCTGTAGAAAATTCTGGAAAGCATGATGGAATATGTCAGTAGGTCTAGAAGGTTCCAGAAAGTTCTATAAGGTTCGATAAAGCTATAAGAAGTTCTGGAAGGAGTTACGGAACACGTCAGTGAGTTGAGAAGGTAAGTTCTACAAGGTTCTGTAAAGCTGTAGAAAGTTCTGGGAGGAGTGTCGTGAGTCTAGAAGTTTCCGAAAAGTTCTACAAGGGTTCAATAAAGCTGTAGAAAATTCTATAAGGAGTGGCAAAGTATTTTGGTGAGTGTAGAAAGTTCCGAAAAGTTCAAGAAATTTCGATAAAGCTGTAGAAAGTTCGGGAAGGAGTGGCGGAGTACGTCGGTGAGTCTACAAAGTTCCTGGGTTCTAGAAGGTTCGATAAAGCTGTAGAAAGTTCTGGAAGGAGTTACGGAATACATCAGTGAGTTTAGAAGGTTCCGGAAAGTTCTAGAAGTTTGGATAATTATATTATTAAAAAAATAATTTGCATGCCGCTAAAGCTCAAAGACGAGTTCTGGAACGATAACGGGAGTTATATTGTGTGGTAGCCCCCTATCCTTCATCCACGAAGAAAGTTCCCATTCTTACCTTAAGGGCGTGCTTTTAAAGATATAAGGGCTGGAAGTTTGGTTCCGTTGAAATTTCTAGAACAGTTCAAAAATTCCAGAGTATTCTTGAGCATTCCACCACATTCCAGAACATCTCGAAACATTCTGGAATGTTCGAGAATAGGATGGAACTTCAGGAACATACTGGAACAGCCCAGATCATTATGGAACATTCCAGAATACTCCTGAATGTTGTGGAATGATCTGGAATATTATTCTGTAACATTTGATTTTTTTTGTATGGGGATACCCATATGGGGTATATAAAGCAAGATCCGTCGTGGATTCGAACGTCAATTCAATCTCACATCAACTCCATGAGCGATGTCGGACACCCCAGTCAGAGTATTTGAGAGCATTCCACAACGTTCCAGAACATCCCGGAACATTCTGGAAAATTGTGGAATGTTCGAGAATAGGGAATCGGGAAATTCAATGTGAAACATTCCAGAACACTCTCGAATGTTTTCCTGAGCGAAGCCGGGTAACCCAGCTAGTATTTTTATAATCTGAGAATACCAAATTCTTTTAACCTCATTTCCTAAATCTGTATATTTTTTTTAATTTTTCAGGAAAAGATTTTTGAATGTTACAGGAATTTGGAATGATATATTATGTTATTTATTTTTTTATTATTAATCAACAAAAAAATATTACTGAAACACAAAATAAGTAGTGTGCGGGGTAAAAGTCAATTAATAGTCCGTATTACTTGGTTGAACTGTTTATTTACAGTACATTTCACAACGGTTACAATTTTCAGCTCTTGTTCCCTCTCCAGCAAAGCGGTAGTGCCCATAGACAAGCAAGCGTCCCTTTCCTTGAAAAGTCTTCTTCTTCTTGACTGTTGTTGCGCGCCATTGCTAGCCATCTGAATGTTACACTTGTCCATCCTGACTGGTTGTCGTGTCCCCACGACTCTCTCTCCCCTTGCCATAAAGGGTCTAGAAGCATAAAACATATATACTCGCCATCAACTTGACGTACCATCGCCACCAATGAGACGTATCATCGCCACCAATGTGACGTACCATCGCCACCAATGTGACGTACCATCGCCACCAATGTGACGTACCATCGCCACCAATGTGACGTACCATCGCCACCAATGTGACGTACCATCGCCACCAATGTGACATACTATCGCCACCAATGTGACATACTATCGCCACCAATGTGACATACTATCGCCACCAATGTGACATACTATCGCCACCAGTGTGACATACTATCGCCACCAATGTGACATACTATCGCCACCAGTGTGACATACTATCGCCACCAATGTGACATACTATCGCCACCAATGTGACATACTATCGCCACCAATGTGACATACTATCGCCACCAATGTGACATACTATCGCCACCAATGTGACATAATATTGCTCGACACCTGAGTTAAGGTGACATACAATCGCCACCAACGTGACATAATATAGTATTGCTCGACACCTGAGTTAAGGTGACATACAATCGCCACCAACGTGACATAATATAATAAAATAGTATTGCTCGACACCTGAGTTAAGGTGACATACAATCGCCACCAACGTGACATAATATAATAAAATAGTATTTCTCGACACCTGAGTTGAGGGTCTGGCAATTTGGTTTTCCCTCGAGATGTGAGCACGGCAGGTGGCCTCTCGATGTCCAAAGCGCCCACATCTTGAGCTTTTCTCTGATGGCTGCTGCCTGAAGCGGCAATCCCTAGCCAAGTGGTTCCGTCTTGAGCATATGAAGCACCTGGGCTCCTGCTGCCTGGGCTCCTGCTACCTGGGTTCCTGCGGCCTGGGTTGCCAGCCTCCTGCCTGGGAGGTTCGGGGAGTGCCAGCCAATTCTAACACCGACGTTGGTATCGATGTTGACGTCGATGTTGATGTCACTGGAGACTGGTAGTGCTCCAAGGCTGCCAAAAATCCCGTGTATAATTCGTCCGGTTCGCTGCACTTAAACGCACGAGCATTCGCCTGCAGTTCGCTCGGTAGCCCTTTGATGAGTAGGGACATTGCCGCTTCCGTGTCTAAACGGCACCGAGTTATCATCGCGAGCTTGGCGTGATAGAAATGAGACATCGTCTCTTGCGGCAACTTCTTTCTCTTCACCAATTCCTCAAGCAGGTCGGCATAATCATGTTGGCGCGGGAAAGCTCGCTCGAGTGCTGCTTTCCACTCACACCACTCCAGATCATAGCGCTCCAAACGATTAAACCACGCTTTAGCTTGGTCGGTCAATCGCGTTTGCATGGTGAACGATTTTTCGTAATCGCTCCATCCGTGGATAAGTCCCAGCTGCTCGATCTTATGAAGCCACAGAGATACATGACAGTCCTTGTCTTCTGGGTCAAACAGTGGAACCAACTCTGCTACGATCCGTAATGGCGGACCCTTGCGAACGCCGTCGCAGTTTGTTCTCTCCTCCATGATCTCATACAGAGTCTCTGTAATCAATTGTCGCGTGAACATCTTCAGCAGGTTCCTTTTGGCCTTGTATCCTTTGTTGAGGAGGACACCTTTTCCGATTCCCTGCATTATGTAAAAGGAACTACGGAAAACTCACAAATGGCGACGCACGCGGTGTTGGTAAACAAACTTCAAAAACAATATTTTCACAGTTAACTATACTTCACGGCACATTTATCCGATCCCACTTCTGATATGAAACACAAAATAAGTAGTGTGCGGGGTAAAAGTCAATTAATAGTCCGTATTACTTGGTTGAACTGTTTATTTACAGTACATTTCACAACGGTCTTGTACCCTCTCCAGCAAAGCGGTAGTGCCCATAGACAAGCAAGCGTCCCTTTCCTCGAAAAGTCTTCTTTTTCTTGACTGTTGTTGCGCGCCATTGCTAGCCATCTGAATGTTACATTACGTTAATTATTATTATTAAAAATTATCGTAAATACCTTTGGCCGTGAAATTGTCAATTCATTATTTACATGAGTTCATTAAAGAAATTAAACGGTCGGCATCCAAATAAGTACGTAACGTTTGCTGTGTGGTATTAAAGCTATAATAAATACTTAGTTTTTCTTTTTTTTTTCAATTTGGGAGGTGGGTGTGGGTACCACCATTTATTGAATAACCAACACCCCTGCCATAGGTTACCTCAAGTGGTTAGCTACGTTTCATGACTTAGCAGGGGTTTCCGGGTTCACGGGTGAGGTTTGACAATTAGGTCTTGTCGGCACATGCTTTTGCCTACGTGGCGGGTCGGATCGGGAGAGACTGAGGGAGATCTTTTTATCTCTCCAGCCGGACTCTCTCGATCCATCGCCTTGTACCGCACTGGGGGGGATGGATTCATACATCTGTCACTTTTGGATACATTGACCCTAAATTCCTACTCACCCCTCATACCTCTTCCTTTCCAGAATTTCCTCGCCTTCCTTATTCCTTCCCAGAACTTCATTACACTTTCAAGTTTCAGAAACGATCTCACTTCACCAAATGATTAAAATAATCCAAAATTCAGGCGTTTTTTTAAAACCACAGACAACGTGCCAACCACAGTCGTTTTAAATTTAATATAAAATAAAATATCGTGAATTTGTACTTTACAAGGTTTTCCACTCAGTTTTCAGTGTATTTTTTGTCGTCATCAATTTCTTCCCCGATACAGCGTTATCATCATCACAGATGATAAGTTGTAGCAAAGAGAACATTACACTTTTTAAGCATTTTTACGAAATTTCTTCAAATTTTAAAACAACCTCGCATCATTTTCATTACAAATAGTCATATCCCAAAGGAGTAGGTCATGTTCTGTATTCTGTAATAGTCGTCATATATAATATTTAATAATAAAGCTCTCAATATCAAAACGGCAATAATATCACTGTCAGCAAGCATGAAGCGAGCAAAAGGACGTTGGTAAAGAAAAGCAATATCGGTTCTCGCTCAAACAGTTTTCCTGCATTATTACAACGGAGATTTCCCCTAAACGCCCAATCCGTCCATGGAGAATTTTGATCGTGAGAATTTTCCTGGATATGGCAAACATATCTAGAGGTAATATTCCACCAGGGTAGCTACAAGCAGTTATTTCGAGAGTTTGGAATAATATGACCCTGGAAAATGTTAAAGTTTTGCCACTGGGACGATCTCCACAAATCATCGATAAACAATCAAAGTTGTGATAGTTTTTTGCTTGTGGAAGATAATATTTTTTAGAATCTATAAAGCTCGTACTTGATATGCGTCATCCATCATATTGTTGGTATAGGATTTAAATGGGCAGTGTAAAAGCTAAATAGCAATAGCAGTTAAGGCGATGCACCGCAAAATCAAAATCAAATGTGTTTTTTGTTTAAAAAATTGATCGCTTGGAAATATTAAATATGCGCTAAATGGTTACCGAGGTGGCGGTACCCATACCCGTCTACCAAATTGAGATCTCCTACTTAAAAACTCCTGTTTTGGATTTTATTTTATTTTTTCGAAGGGAGCGATATTTTGGGGTATGGACAATACATATTCAATGAAAAAACATACTTTGTAATACCTACACCACTTTTTATTTAAATTAATAGCCGGCCAGGTTTAGCTTAACTCAAGCATCGTCAGGGCTTAATATATTAACTAATATGCCCTTTTTAAGCCCTGACGAAGCTTGAGCTAAGCAAAACCTTTTGGCTGTTAATTATTAAATCAAATAAAAAGTTCTATAAAGTGTGTTTTTTTATTTAATTGATTTTGTTTTGTTGTATAATGTAGCGTTTGGTTGTGATCCAAATACATTTTGATATTTGTGCCTAAACATCACAAAATAAAACAAAACATTCATTTTGGCAATGTTTTTATTTCTTAAATCGAAAAGTTAGAATTGGGGAGTGTAGGATTTTACCGATTCCAATGTTTACGGATATGACGATGGATTGCCTTAATTATTTAGAATAGAAGATATTTGATTTGGAAATTTTTAATTCCACAGTTTTACCTTCCCACACAATCATCATCACTACCGTATCAGTCATAGAGCCAGCCGCACCAATTTGTCCATGAACTCACCTGTGAGGAGAGCCACGGACTTTCTAAATGCATTTGATCAAAAATCGATATATTTTTCATGTCCTATTCTCCTTACTGTCCCTTACCAGGTTTTTCGCACTGAAAATACGTTATTTAAACGTTCCATTTATAATTTCTTAAACAAAAAAATTGATGTAATCAAAAAATGTACAAATTGTATTGAATAAATGAACTAAAAATGTAATTGAAAAAAAAAACAAAAAAACTATTGTCGGATATTTTTTGCGAAGACCTACATTGTTAATATTATATCTGAGGGAGGAGGTACAAAATGTTTAGGTATATCAGGGTTTAATTATCACTTAGTTCGCCATTATCCCAATGTAGGTACCTACACAAGGATTATGATTGAAACAATAAGTAAATTAATTCAAACAAACAAAAATACAGCTCAAATATAACAACATTTTTTCAAGTTTCTTTAATGTTATTATTCAGTTTAGTTTAAACATAAAAATCAAAATGTGCTTGCTTGGGTATATACCAGTATATGACATGTCTATGTATTGGTATATCGAGCATAGGAAATATTTGAAACTTTCAAAATATCTTTTTAACCCCCGCGAAGGCTTCTGGATTATTACAACCATATGACAATACATCGGAAAAATTTTATAATTATTACAAAAACTCTTGCGAAACTGTTAAAAATGTACAATGTTTAAAAAAAATTTTTTTTTTTTCTGTATCTCTTTAAATTAATGAATTTATTTTAAGCACTCGCTAATACTTAATCAAATCAAGAATTATATATATTTTAAATATGTGCCTACATTAGGTACCAAATTTGATTAATTGTTCTTTTGCTATAAAAAAATAAATATTTGAATACGAAAAATTGAAATTTGAATAAAAAAATTGTAAAAGGTGGCACGCAAGCTGTTTGAAAACTGAATGTACTGTGACCGCGGGAGGGGGTTTGGCGGGACGAGGGAGCGAGAGAGGGGTGAGGGAAGGCGGGGAAGGTGGAAGGGGAACGCATACCGGGAACGAGCTAACTCAGTTTAAAAAAACAATTAATTTGGGAACAAGTTTTGCTGTGTAATTATAAATTGAATTATAATATTATTTAATATAAAAAAGAAAAACTTTATATTAAAATAGAGTTCGAAAAATTAAAGTTCACATGAATATTTTTTCAATTCTTTCAAAGCTCCAGTTTCAGCACACCAGTGCTCGAACAGCTGTAAGTAGTCTCTCTGTAGTACTGTTTCCCCTCAGCGGGCAGAAATAAACCGCGATGTTAGTGATTTTATCTCACGATATCATGGTATTTCACATTCAATATCCAACTCTATCGAGGCACTGTTCGATTGCTGCAACAACTGAATAAATGAGAGAGTATAGATTCTCCGATCGAGAGAGATGCAGCATCGAACTGCAGGGCGACCAATTTTGTAATACGAGCAAGGGCGGCTAGTTGCACAGTGTGTTCGTGTGCAGCGCTAGTAAATTATATCGCCTAAAATTACTTTATAATACCTTACCGAAAAACATAAAATCTATGAATCTCATTAAAAATATCACCTACCAATATAATGCCTAATATGAATGTTTATCAGGGAGAGCGAATTCTCAAAGTTCCGCGCGAAGTTGCCCGTTCCCGTCTGCAGACTGATTGCAAACGGAACGAATTATGTTTTTGTATCGAATATCCCAAACAACGCTGGCGCGTAACGCCGGCCATATGTATGGGAAATTAAGCTATCGGCGTGTGCCACACGGACGACAGCGCGGCGTTTATCATACAACACTTAAATTTGGATTTGAGGCAAAAATACTTAACCAAACAGAACAATTCTTTTTTTATCAAAAGGTATAGAAAATACCTAAATTTTACAGATGTTTGCTTTTTTATTGATTTGTGTTTTAAATTATAAAACGCAGAGCATTAAGGAATTAATTTTTTTTATAGGTAACCTTGACAATTTTGCCCACGTACTGTTTATACATTGTTTATAAATTCTGTGTGTGTACTGTTGATAATGAAATATAAAATAAAATAATTTAAACATTGTAAAAACAATGAGTTTTTAGGGTTGAAATTTAAGATTTATTTACGAAAAATTTGTGTTGTGTTTTTATTTTCTTAGTACTGAAAAAAGATTTGTACA
Organism: Limnephilus marmoratus; assembly: GCA_917880885.1. Classification (NCBI taxonomy): domain Eukaryota; kingdom Metazoa; phylum Arthropoda; class Insecta; order Trichoptera; family Limnephilidae; genus Limnephilus; species Limnephilus marmoratus. The sequence goes on from OU862906.1 coordinate 57,863,416, forward strand.
AAAAAATAAAATTTTAATTGAAAAGCTATATGTAGAAGTTTTCGCCGTTCGGAAACAGCTTAGAATAGACCTTCTCTCCAAATAAGATTAGTGGAATTATTTTTATCAAATGTTGCTTAGTAATCATTATCTCCATAGGTACGGATTATCAGTGAACCACCACATTTTTAGGGCAGCGGCTGCCACTGAATACGAGTATATTTTTCATTCCGACACATTTTCTGTGATACCTAATCATAGGTAGGATTTTTTCAGGAATACTGAACGTAGAAAGCTTTGCGGAAGTTTATCTGGCAATCAAATGGATCGAGTTTGAATCACGTAGCTGGTAGTTACTGAATTCCATTTTAACACAATTTGTGCTCTGGAAAGGTCTGTCTGTACTCTATACCTATTCATTAAACTTAAGGTAAAGCTGTAGATTTTAAAATAAAATTATTGATAAGTGTGATAGTTTCCAAAATTTAAAGACGTGGATTTACATCCACTTATCGGTAGCCCGGGAAAATAAAATGTCACACCACCTATCTTACAATATAATAATAACAATAATTAATATTCCTAACTTAATTTTCGTGTCACACTTAATTCGCGATAGGTAGTTTGAACCTTACATACAAAAATTTATAAATATCTAAAATGCTCGTTGGTTTTAAAGTTTGAAAATTATTGAAAATGAGTGTCACTGGATAAAAAAAAATACCCCGTAAAATATAACGTCATATTAGGAAAAAAATGTCTGATATAAAAAAGTGTCATTATCCTGACATAAAAAAGTATATCGCACCCTCCTCAATGTGTGTATCCTAAAGATCCGGACACAGACCCAAATTGTCAACCTCATAGGCCCACCAGAGGTGCTAGCATGGTCGGTCCTAGCGGACATTTTTGTGACTCGCGGCAGGAAAGTATTGTAAAGGCCCGGTTAAATTGAGTGGTTAGTTTGAAAGACACGCCTTTCATTCGAATTAATTTGTCTTATTCGGGAAGGCCCCCGAGGACAGTCAGGTCTTCGTGGGGGTACAGCGATCCTGGGAAGTGATTAGCAAGATAAGTCAGATGTTGCTTTCTACAAATTTCGCACTTGAAGGAGTGATTGCGGGACGATATTATTATGAACACAAGGTTGATGTTAAAATGAAGAGAAAACACAAAGATTTTATGTTAGTATTTAGCACAAAAATCATATGAACCCTTTTAAGAATATTGGATAAAATGCAACATCGAACTAACCACTCTTCTAATAAAATTGCTCGGCTTATAAAAAGATTTTCCCTAAATAACAATTGAAATATTATGAAAAACAAAACTATGTAGTTATATATTTTTGTCCTATTTTTTACGGTTAAATTGATATTTCAAGGCTTCAAAAGTTGATACAAAAAGTAACGAAACCAAATACAAATGAAAATAGTAGCGCCAGAGCTCACAGCTCAAGTGTTTTGTGGTAGCTAATGGTTCACCAGTTTGTCCCCTTTATTCTGATAAAGATCTGATGATCTTCCCTTCATTATTAACACACTTTGCTTTGATGCAAGCTTGTGAATTCATTTTTAATTATGTTGGGATAACTTATTGCGTGAAGCCTCAAATTGTAATGTGTATTTACTAATTGAAGATAACATTTAAACTCTCAAACGATATGAAAGAGAAAATTCAGAAAAAAGATTCGGTCGCTTCTAGGAATTGAACCCTGGAACTCAGCAGGCCGAAATGAATTTAAAAAATCCACAATTCACATTTTTCGTTTGAAAGATGTAAGTATTATCTTTTTGAATTCTTTGCAGAAAAACGTAATTTGAAAACAATTAATTTATGACCAAAGTAAATGTAAAAAAATTTCTGTACCCTACCTCGACCACACCATAGGCTTGACCCCGACCACCCCATACACATTTGACATAACATTGAATTCCCGGTCATTTCCGTTCTGGAACAAATCAATTCTTTAAACGTTAAAAAAAAATGTGGACGCTGAGGTTAGAATAATTTATCTCCAGTAATATATTTATCTCTCTCAAATCAGTGCCGCCTCGTTAGGAACGTTCATCCAACTCGATTTAGTTCTACCATTCCATTGAGAAACTTTTCTGCCAACGCCACTTTAAAATTAAAAGCAAATACTGATCCAGGGTTAAAAAATTCTTTTCTTTAATTACTTACTGAAAGATGTCTGGTATAAGCAAAATATTTCTAGATATTTAAACACAAAGAACCCCGAATACATTTGTGGAACCCTTTCAGAAACCTTTCGCGTTTCAGTTTCTTTTAAGTCATTTCCAATCATTTTCCACTTTGTTACTTAACCAAACCAATATAAATAAAAAAAGTCTTTTATTTCTCGCTAAAAGATATATTACCGAGTTATAAAAAGCAGGAAAAAGTAAAAGTAACGTTATTTACAATCTTGTTCAAAAATATTATATAGGTTAATTTAATTAATTATATTAGCAAGAACCCCTCTCAGGCGAAGGTGAAGGCCTCCTCTAAAGAATTCCACTTATCTCTCTCTTGAGCTATTTGCGGCCATCAGGGGCCAGCTATTTTTATTATTTCATCTGCGCATCTCTTTTGAGTTCTGCCTTTGAGACGCTTTGAGTATGGGCCATTCCACTTTGATGCCCTGCTAGTCCACCTGTCGTCCTCTAGCTTCGCTACGTGCCCTGCCCACTTCTAGTTTTTTAGCGTGGCTCGGAGCATCTTTGGCTTTGGTGATTTTTCTGATTTTTGTGTGACGAATTTTTTGTATATTTTTAAAATCTAGCATGCTTCGTTCCATTCCGCGTTGATAGGTTATAATTTTGTTTTTGATTTTGGATGTGTATTTCCAAGTTTGACATGTGTAGATTAAGCATGGTAGGAGGCATGATGTCTTAACTTTTGTTTTGATATTTATTGGCATGTTGCTTTTAAATAAATTTGTGCTCTTCTTTCTACTTCTAGCTCATTTTGTTTTCTGTCGAAGCCAATTTGTTTTCCAAGGTAGATTTATTTTTCTGTATATTTAAAGTTTCATTGTCTACTGATATTCTTCTGTTTATACTGTTTGTCATAACCATTGTTTTGGAAAGATTTATTTCCAGTCCTACCTGTTTGCTGGCTGCGTTTAGTGAATCAAGCATGGTTTGTAGTTGTATGCTAGATTCTGATAAGAGTACTAAATCATTTGCGAAGCGCAGGTGGCTTGAATATTTGCCGTTAATGTTGAACCCTGTTTTGTTTCCCAATTTAATCTATTTATCATTAACTCTAGAATAGATATAAATAATTTTGGGGTCAACGGGCCACCTTGTTTCACTCCTCTGTCAATGGGAAATGTAGGACCAGTAGATTCTAGTATTATTTTGGCTATGCTACTCTTGTAAATATTTCTGATTATTTCTATGTGCTCTTGTTCAACTTCCTGAGCCTGCAGAGTAGTCCGTATATGTACCTATTTGTGTGTGACACGGTATCGAAAGCTTTTTTATAATCGATGTACGCGATGTGTTATCTACAATAAACCAATATAATAGAGAAAAAATACAATAGAGAATACAAAAAAGAAGTAATTTAATTATTAAAAAGAAAATCATATAAAACAGAAAATCGCTCGCGAAAGCTGAGCTTACTCTGGTGTACATAATTGAAGATATCATATTAGGACAAGTTATCATATTTAAAAAAATAAGACAGGATACAACGTTAATTACATTCAATACAGAATTATATACAGCAATAAATACTCACTTATGATAATAATAATAAAAAAAACATTTTTTTAATGTACAAACATACTTTTGATCGAGAATTTCATTGAATGGTATTAACCATATGAAGACAAGATGTACGTGAAATAAATTCAATTCGTAACAGAATTTTATACACAAACAACAGAAAAGTTGCATACTCATGAAAAATTAGAGAAACGCTCTTTTATGAACTTTAGTTAAGATCACAATTGAAAATATCTACTTTTGATATTGTACTTATTGCAGTACGTTATGTTCAAGCGCGAATTTTGTTTACCAAAATAATGACATAATAATACCTATAATCGTGCCATTTTGAGACAATTTATTGAAAATGATTTTTATTTTTGAAGTGAAATGATTATATTTTTTGAACTTCTCTAGCACTGTTATGATTTGAAACTCGATGAAACGAAAAGAAGACACTCAAAAGAGACAAACGCATACATTTAAAGGATTCCAGAGACTTTTATCATTAACTAAATGCTTTACTCCAATGTTATGGGGAATGACTGCAATACATTGTTTTTACTATCTACTCTAGAAAAAAAGACTAAAGTTTATCTTGATAAGCTTAAACCACTAAACAATAAGCAATATACACATTAAAGTTCCTTATATCTTGAAACAATTTAAGAAGTCAACACATTTAATCTTGAATTATTAAACGTTCCAAAAGTTGAGCGTATTTTGTCAGTAGGTAAAAATATTTCCGCTTTGCAATAAAATCCAAAAAGTGGAATATTTGTGCACGTATACGAAAACTGAAAACTGTCTTTGAAAGGTGATGAAATACGCTTTCAAATTTTATTATTAGAAATAACTATGTTATTTTTAAAAATATTTTTTTTGAATGCAATGAAAAAAGTTTAAAAAATGGGCCACCTTATGTTTTTTCTAAATAAAATTACCAATAACGAAAAAAATAACACATATTTTATTAGACAAACGAAATATATATATTTTTTGTCACCTCACTATTTTGTCATTTTATGTAAAAATAATTCTTAAAAAGTTCATAAAGTTTCATAATTTTTTTTCAAATTGCACTCGGAAACGTTGGCTTCATAAAAGTGTACATTTGAATTATTTTGCAGTTTTAATTTGAATATAAAGCGTGTTGTTTTCTCTGTCTAATACTGTTTAGATCACATTTCTCATCGATAATCATATTTTTAAGAGTCTCGCACATTTTAAAAAGCAAATTGGTCATCTACGTGTGTGGTGTGTGATTCGGGTTATTTATGTCATCTACTAACATCTCGACAAGGAGAATAGTAAGTACTAAGGGTAGTTGAAAACAAGAAATGTTGTAATAAGATTAATTTTAATTCTCTTTCTATGTTTTGTATAATGCTTTATTTTTCTTAATTCTTTTTATGCGTTTTGGGGGGAATAGAGACTAGTTTGAGAATAATACTGTAGTGTAATACGGTTTTAGTGAATTAACATGGTTTCTGAACACATCACTTTTAAATATTTGCTTTTTCTATGTGAATACCGCACACGAGTTTCAACATCTCCCGTCTGGAGCCAGTGAGACTACGGCATCCCCAATTGGAGTATGTTATCGGTCGTTGGTATTGGCTGATTGTATCGGGAAGGGAAAGGAGATGGCGAAAATGATTGTGGGAAAGTATACAGATCTGACCAATAAACATAGCTAAATTTCAAACAACTTTTCAATTCTGAATGATGGTCTTACACCAGGGTGATACGTACCCCAAATATGCTATACATTATTTTAAAAGGATAGGTTTTGAAATAACACAAATTAATCAAATAAAATTTATTTGCTCACGCTGGAAATCGAACCCGCGACTTCCGGATTGCCTATCGAGAGCCATACCCCTCAACAACATAGACTGTCTAAGCTCTAATGTTCTTCCACCAGGTTCTGTGAAAAAATGGAATTAACTGTCATGTTAGGTTAGGTTAGGGTAAATAAATTATTCTGTCGCTTGTCCCTATTTACCGAACATAGGAGTGAATACAGAGAACAAGAGACGGGTGATTAGAGAAATTTGGGGGGCGGGAATGGGTACCGCCGCCCCGGGAACCTTTATTGGATAACCAACACCTTTACCATAGGTCACCCCAAGTGGTTCGCTACGTTTGGTGAGTTAAGACATTCCGTATTTTTTTTTAATCGTATTTTTGAAATACTGGCGATTTTTTGAAAATTTCAATCCGAAAAATCAGTCCATTTTTTATATACCGGAAAGACGGAACATAATTTTATGGGTGCGAAAAACGACAATTATATAGCCGAAAATCATTTAAAAAAAATAACATTTTCCACACGAATGGCACAGCAGAATATCGAGAAATACCAAAAATATTACATCTCATAAATATTTTTTTCCTTGATCCATCTTATTGATCATAAATCATTATAATGTTCAACGTCTATATTACTAAATCAAATATAATATACTTGTACTTGTAAATTATAAAAATAATAAGAATATTGTAAAATTTGATTTTGTTAACATCCGCACCATTATCATTATACTTCTAAAACACGAACGAACAGCGTAAAATGTACGGGGTTCTCTTCAGAACATCTGTCAAAAAGTCAAACCAAATGATAAGTTCGCAGAGAAAAAACAATAAATCTAGTGAACGTTAAATGTCAAATTCAAAAATTCGCCTGAAATCAAAGTGATGCCATATAAAAAAAATAAATCAGTGTGGAATTTTATAAAATTAATAGGAACATTTTCGGAGACGGGACATTTTCATGTAGTGACGTCACGAGCCCAAATAATGGATTTATTTATTTAAAAATTAAAAAAAAAACTGTACATTTCTAAAGAGGTGCCTGGGTTCATGGGGTGAGGTTTGTCTAGGTCTTAGAGGCGGATGACCAGGACATACTGAACCCCAGATTCCTACCAACCCCTCAAACCATTTTCCTTCCCAGAACTCTCCTCTACTTCCTTTCCTTAAAAAAACCCTCCACACAGCATCCCTAAAGATGACATAGGCCCTGAGGGAAATTATTTTCCTGAGGGCCTCCTGTGTGGAGCTCATGTAAAAAAAACGGTGAGATAATAGGGAATTTCTTTAATATAGTCAATAGCTTGCTACAGAAATTCTTTACTGTGTTTTTTGTACCCTTAACCTCGAGGATTTGACTAAATCGCTTGCATATACTTGGTAATAAATATGTTGATGATGTGATAAATATTGAAAGATTATGAACATACAAACATTTTTTAACTAAAGATGTTCGTCAGCGCTTTTCAGTTGGATTATAATCAATATACTTTGAATATTTATATTCTTCATCAATGCTTACTTATGGAATTTTAAAATTTATTTATATTACGTACTTTACGTGATAATTTCCTTACTTCACAACATCTTGTATATAGCCCAGTCATTCCGTAGTTAAAAAGGCCTTTAGCTTGCAAAAGGTCATGTAGTAGCGATTTTGATATATATTGTTAAGATTGGTACTCTAAAGAAAAAAAAAGTTTTCGACCTCGAGTCGACCGTCGAGCTCGATCCGCCATCTTGGATTGAAGGTCCCAAAATTCGGTTTTTTCAAAATAATTATGAAATAAAATACTATAAAATCAGCCTGTATAAATTTCTTTGTAAGCATCGAAATTAGACGGACTTTGTTATTTTCATTGGCTAAAAAACGTTGTTGTGAAACTTGAACTGGCATTGTTTCATCGAAAAGAACATCTGCAGACATATGCTTCTTCGATCGGCGAAGTCTTTCTGCGGTTTTTGTATTTTTTTCACCATCACCTAGCGGATATCCATCGAAAACAATAACTGCATGTGATCCATAGTGATGTCTTACATAGTGAACGTACTTCTCGCAAATTGACCCAAAAAAATCATTACGATTCCATACAACTTTATGTAAAAGGTATCCTCCATCCACAACATTAATTTTGCTACCTTCAAGTTGCACGCCTTCTGAAAGTTGTTCAAAAACACCATAAAATGATGATTTCTTACCTTTGCGCATTCCTTCTTCAGAGAAAAGCGACAAAGGAAATGGGGCGAGTTCGAATTTAAGGTAATCCTTCAATTCTTCGTCGGATTTCTTCAAAATAAAGATTTCTTCTCTGGAACAACATTAGCGGGTTGTAAGATGTCGATATCAACCAACCGGCATCAACAAAAAAATATCATTACGCAATAGCCAATATATAAAATAATTTCGAAATCTACCATCGCTGGTATATCTGTGGAGTAGACCTACAGGGGATACCACAATAAAAAAAATGCGCTATGTTCTCTACCTCATGGTGGTGTAGAAATGAGTTAACAAAATTATTATAATTATATGATAAAAAATATATTATATAATATAATTATGTATAAAATGGTCACCAACACTAACTGGGCGAAGCCAAACCAAAAGCTGCCTACAGGGCCTAGCAGTAAAACCCTACGGAGCGGGTTTTTAACAGCTAGTTATGTAATGAATAACCCGAAAAAATAACACAATTTGGGAATTTCATCATTTTTTAGAAAAATATTCACATTTCCGCCACTGTAACTCGTTACCTATTAGACTTACAAAAAAAAACTTAGTACATAAAATGTACGTAATTTAGTTTTCTTTAAGTTCATCTTGAACAACTTGGTTGTAAAATCAACCATTTCATAATTATTTTGAAAAAACCGAATTTTGGGACCTTCAATCCAAGATGGCGGATCGAGCTCGACCCTCCCGAGGTCGAAAACTTTTTTTTTCCTTTAGAGTCCTAATCTTAACAACATATATCAAAATCGCTACTACATGACCTTTTGCAAGGTAAAACTACGGAATGACTGGGCTAATACATGTGTATGAGATTTTCTTTTTTTATATTTGTGTTTATTTTTATTTTTTTTTATTAATTATTGAGTTAGTTTATACTACATGAATATAAACTAATAAGCACAATGTAACATTTCATTTGATAAATTTAAATATTTTTACAGTAAGCAAAACATTTCTTTTTAAATACCTTCATTCTTTCTTCATTCTTCATACTTTCAGGCATTTAATCATACATCTTTAGTCCTCTGTACATTAGGCTGTTCTGTGATTTTGATTTCTTCATTTGTGGCAATCGAACTCTGTTTATATTTCTTGTTTCGTAATTATGAATGTCTCTATTAAAAACAATTTCATCCTTAAAGTATTTTGGCATTTGGTTTTTCATAATTTTATGCACAAAAATTAACACGTTAAATAGTAGTCTCTTTTTTATTGGAATCCAATTTAGCTCCTCTCTCATTTGATTAATCCTTGCGTATTTGCCTTTTCCCAGTATACATCTCATAGCTTTGTTTTGTATAACTTCTAGTTTGTTCAAACTTCCTTCATTGGCCAAATATAACATTGTAGAGCATTTTTATAATAGCTTACTATTTGTACTTTACGCTGTCACTTCAATGTGTACTTTTATTTTTTGTCATACGAATGTTTTTTTTCTTAACTGTGTATATTCTGTATCCATTACAAATTGTTGAATTCCTATGTAAAAGCCGTTAATCGGCGTTAATTCATAATCAATATATATTATAAAAGAAAGAAACGAGTGCCGGTACGATCAAGAGAGTTATATGGTATGGTAGATCTCTATCCCCCCTAGGGAATAAGGGTATTCGTTGTTACCTAAAGGTCTTGCTTTTGAAGATATAAGGGCTGGAAGTTCTAAGAAGACTCTAGAATTTTCAAGAAGAGTCTGGAAGATTCCGGAAACTTCTAGAAAATTCGATAAAACTCTGGAATGTTCTGGAAGAAATGGAGGAGTATGTCAGCGAATCTAGAAGGTTCCGGAAAGTTCAAGAAGGTTCGATAAAGCTGTAGAAAGTTCTGAAAGGAGTGGAGGAGTGTGTCGGTGTGTCTAGAAGGTTCCGGAAAATTCTAGAAGGTTCCATAAAGCTGTGGGAAGTCCTATAAGGTTCGATAGGGCTGTATAAAGTTCTGGAATGAGTGGCGGAGTATGTCGGTAAGTCTAGATGGTTTCGAAAAGTTCAAGAAGGTTCGGTTAAGTTGTGGAAAGTTCTGAAAGGAATGGTGGTATATGTCGGTGGGTATAGAATGTTCTACAAGGCTCGTAGAAAGTTCTAGAAGGTTCCGTAAGGCTGTAGAAAGTTCTAGAAGGAGTGGAGGAGTATTTTGGTGTACGTAGAAGGTTCCGAAAAATTCTTGAAGATTCCACAAAGCTGTAAGAAGTTCTAGAAGGTTCGATAAAGCCGTGCAAAGTACTGGAAGGAGTGGCGGAGTAAGTCGGTGAGTCTAGAAGGATCTGATGGTTCACAAATGCTTAGAAAATTGTGGATGGAGAAAGTTCTAGAAGCTTTCAGAAATAAATGACGGTGAGTCTAGAAGATTCCGAAAGTTCTAGAAGGTTCGAGAGAACTATACAAAGTTCTGAAAGGAGTGGAGGAGTGTGTCGGTGTGTCTAGAAGGTTTTATAAAATTCTAGAAGGTTCCATAATGCTGTGGAAGTTCTAGAAGGTTCTATAGGACTGTTCAAAGTTCAGAAAGTAGTGGCGGAGTATGTCACCGAGTCTAGATGGAAAGTTCTAGAAGGTTTAGAAAGTTCTAGAAGGTTCCATAAGGCTGTAGAGAGTTCTGAAAGGAGTGGAGGAGTGTGTCGGTGTGTCTTGAAGGTCCCGGAAAATTCTAGCAGGTTCCATAAAGCTGTAGAAAGTTCTAGAAGATTTGATAGGGCTGTACAAAGTTCCGGAAGGTGTGGCGGAGTATGTCGGTGAGTCTAGAAGATTCGATAAAGCTGTCAAAAGTTCTGGAAATTGTGGCGGAGTATGTCAGTGAGTTCAGAAGATTCCGGAAAGTTCTAGAAGGAGCGGAGGAGTGTGTTGGTGTGTGTAGAATGTTTGGAAAATACTTGAATATTCCACCAAGCTGTAGGAAGTTCTAGAAGGTTCCATAAGGCTGTAGAAAGTTCTGAAAGGAGTGGAGTAGTGTGTCAGAAGGTTCTGGAAAATTCTTGAAGATTCCACATAGCTGTAGGAAGTTCTAGAAGGTTCGGTAAAGCTGTAGAAAGTTCTTGAAGGAGTGGCGGAGAAAGTCAGTGAGTCTAGAAAGTTGCGGAATGTTCTAGAAGGTTCGATAAAGTTATACAAAGTTCTGAAAGGAATGGTGGAATATGACGGTGTGTGTAGAAGGTTCCGGAAAATTCTTCAAGATTCCACAAAGCTGTAGAAAGTTTTAGAAGGTTCGATAAAGCTGAACAAAGTTCTGGAAAGTTCTGGAAGGAGTGACGGAGTAAGTCGGTGGATTTAGAAGTTTCCGGAAAGTTTTAGAAGGTTCGATAAACCGGAAGAAAGTTCAGGAAGATTCCGTAAAGCTTTACAAAGTTCTTGAAGGAGTGGCGGAGTAAGTCGGTGAGTCTAGAATGTTCCGGAAAGTTCCGGAAGGTTCGATGAAGTTGTCAAAAGCTCTGAAACGAATGGTGGAATATGTCAGTGGGTTTAGAAGTTTCCGGAATGAACTACAAGGTTTGTGTTAAAAAGAGTGAAGACTACTGCCATCTAGCGGCATATTTTTTGTAGCATATTGTTAGTTGATATTGCATTTTACAGATTAGCGACGTAAGACTAAACTAAAACGAAATGTTAGTCGGTAAAGTAGATTTCTGGTTTTTATGGTGACACGAAAGTGTTGTTTATTTTGATTGTGTTGGAAAACATTATTATAAATAGTCTGCTTTTCTAGTTTAACTCTCTCTTAATTCGTGGATCTCCTATAAACAGCTAGCATTGTCTAGCAAGTGGTCAAAGTGACCAAATTTAGTGTTTTGTCCGGTCGGGACAAATTATTATAACAAATGTGCTTGTGAATAAAACAAAGGAATTCCTCCATTGAAACCAGATGTTTTTCCTTGACGTCCTTCTGCTAAATACCAATTTATAACATGGTCCTTCGAGCCGGATCTACCTTACGATCGGATTAAGGCATTAAAAGGAAACAATAAAATGAACCAGCGAGCTATCCAAAAATCCAGAAAGATGAAAGGATGAAAACATGAAGAAGGGGGAACGACTGCAAATATAAGTATCCTGCCCATTATTTCCTTCTATTCCGTGAATTCCTGTTCAAACAAGTGCTATTTTTTGTGTGTCGATGTACTTATTTAAAAACAAAAAACTAACTACCCGCAGTGTAAAATGCAAGTCATGCAAATTATTTTAGGTTAATTGTTTTAGAAGATGATTATTGTTAGATTCTGTCATTGTTCATAGCTTGAATTGGTTACTACTGTTTTCTACGCGATTATTGCAAAGAAATTTTTTTTTTTTAAGGAACATTTTTAGCATTTGTTGTGTTGAATTATTGTCAAACGTATAAAAAATGGATAATTTAAAATCGTTGATTAACAAACGCGGAGTGTTGAAAGGTAAACTCATGAGATTTGCGGATTCATTAAACGCATTATCAGTTAACGAAATTAAAATTCGCTATGCGAGAATTGAAAAAATAATTGATGATTTCGAAGAGGTCCAGGAACAAATCGAAAGTCTTCCGGATTCCAACGAAATTGATAATAATTTGCAAAGGGAGAATTTTGAAAATCAATATTATTCAACCTTGGCGACTGCTAAAGGAGCAATTCAGTCTGTAGAGACTCCCAAATTAGAAATCAAGTTACCCAACCTTCAGTTACGAGAATTCAACGGAGATCCTAAAAATTGGATTAATTTTCTAGAAACATTTAAGACATTAGTTCATAACAATACTGCCATAAGCAATGTACAGAAGTTTTATTATCTGCAATCCTGTTTAAAGGGGAATGCAGCAAAGATCATCGCCAATTTCGAGGTATCAGACCTGAATTATATATCGGCTTTTGAATTGTTGCAGCAAAGGTTTGCAAATTTGCGAACTACCGTACAAAGACACATCCAAGCTCTGTTTCAACTTAAAGAGATGAAACATGAGGATCCAATAGCCATGCGTTATCTGATTGATGAAACTAATGTAAATTTGAAAGCGTTGCAAAATTTAGGCTTGAAAATCGAACAATGGGATGCTTTAATTATATACGTAATTTCTAATAAATTGGATGCAAGTTCTAGAAAGCATTGGGAACAAAACTCATTGCAGGATGAGCTACCTACATTACAGGAATTTCTTAAATGTTTGACCTCGCGTGCGCAAGTTTTGGAATTAATGTTAAATTCAGATTCGAAAAAAATTCCTACCTACCCGAAAGCAAGTGGTAGCAACAATAATCCCAAAAAGGAATCGGTATTTTTAGCTGCTACCCACAATAATTGTATTCGTTGTAATGACAAAGGGCATAAAATATATTTTTGTAAAAATTTTTTAAAATTAAATTCAGGAGAAAGAGCCAACGCAATAAGGAGGTACCGTGCCTGCTTCAAATGTTTGAGGTTAGGACATACGGCCCCATATTGCAAAATTAATTTAAAATGCAAGCATTGTGATAGCGAGAGCCACAATACGTTATTGCACAGGGAGATGCATCCGAGCGATGACTCCATGAATAAAGGTGAAGATCACCCCAGAGGTGACTGCCAAATGGATGCTGAACGAGTTTCAGTATCAAACCATTCAGCTTTAGCGAAGGCTGAAAAAACAATTTTATTGTCGACTGCTATCATTGGGGTAGTAGGTCACAATAATAAAGTGCATGAGGCAAGAGTCCTAATTGACTCTGGAGCTCAAGCCAATTTTATGTGCGAAAAGTTCGCAATGAAGTTAAATTTGAGATGCGAAAATATAAACAAGCCTGTGTTAGGTATACACAACAATGTTACCCATATAAAGAAACGTGTTGCGATAAAAATGAAATCTCTGAGGACAAATTATAATCAAAATATCACTTGTCTAATATTGCAGGAAATAACCACAAACCTACCTCAAGCAACAGTGGCCAGAAAAGATTTTAAGCTGCCGCCGGGATTACAAATGGCGGACCCAAATTTCAACGTAGCGGCGCCTATTGATATCCTGTTAGGCGCTGAGAGCTTTTGGGATATACTACAAGATGATCGGCTGAGATTGGATACCGGACCTACTCTTCAGAGGACTGAATTAGGCTGGGTTATATCGGGCCCGATCAACATTCATCAGAAAAAAGGCCAGTACCGCAATTTTGTAGTTTATCAATAAACACATTATCTAATCAAATAGAAAATTTTTGGAAAATGGAGGAGGTGAATCCTGCGAGATTTCAAAATCACGAGGAGAAGGCGTGTGAAGCGGATTTCGTCGCCACGCACTCTAGAGAGAGCGATGGTAGATACGTTGTAAGTTTGCCGCGCCGCCCGTGTGTGAGTCAACTTGGTGACTCGTTAAAGACGGCGGAAAAAAGATTTAAGCATTTAGAAAAGAAATTTTTAATAAATCCTGAATTGAAATTGCAATATGTACAATTTATGCAGGAATATGAACAACTAGGTCACATGGAGTTATGTGATAAATGGAGAGGGGATGAGCAATCCTATTTTTTGCCGCATCATGCGGTCATAAAAGAAGCTAGCACCACGACGAAGGTGCGTGTAGTGTTTGATGGTTCGGCAAAGACGTCGACCGGAATATCCCTGAACGATGCTCTGATGGTGGGAGCTGTCATTCAAAAGGACTTATACAGCCATTTATTACGTTTCAGAATACATCGATACGTCATGACTGCGGACATCGAAAAAATGTACCGTCAAATCAACGTATGCGCAGAGGATCGCAGCCTTCAGAAGATTGTATGGCGCGAATCACAAGAAGAGGAACTCCGACATTACAAATTGAAGACTGTCACATATGGGCTGGGACCTTCCTCCTTCCTAGCAACGAGATGTCTTCTACAAATCGGTATGGATAATCAAGTTAATTTCCCAGTAGCAAGTCAAGTCATAGAAAATGATTTTTATATGGACGATCTCTTGACTGGAGGGGATGACTTGGAAGTTTGTTTCAAGTTGAAGAAACAAATAAGTGATATCTTGCTGTCCGCAGGGATGACCCTGAGGAAGTGGAGATCAAATATTTTGGAATTGTCATCTGGGCGGAGCCAAGGTGAAATTGCCAAACAGGGCAATTGTGAAAAAATGATCACTGACAATTCCAAGAATGAAAAAATACTTGGATTAATTTGGAATAATGAATTAGATTACCCGTCGTATGAAATTAAAAAGCCGTCAGGTAAAACTAAGAGTAAGCGTCAATTATTATTGTGCATAGCTTCCACCTTTGATCCAACGCAGTGGCGGCACGTATCATCGTCAAAAAATGCAGAGGATATACTGTCCCGAGGTACCACAGCTGAAAGGTTAGTCAGCACTTCACTATGGTGGAAGGGGCCAAGCTGGTTGACGGAAGATGTCAGCACTTGGCCAGTATCCAAGATGTCATGTTTGGATCCCCCGGAAATAAAAAGTAAAAATGTACTACTAGTAACTGATACTCAAGAATGGGATATTTTCGAAAAATTCTTATCGCTAACCAAATTGAAAGGAGTAATCGCTCAAGCGTTAAGATTTATAAATAATTGTTGTAACCCCAAGGATAAAACGTATGGCAGTAGATTGAAAACTCTCAATCTCTGTTTAATGAAAGTTTTAATGTGTGCAAGTAGAAGATTAAAATTAGCTACTTATTTATATTGGCCGATATTTGGGAGAAACACTGTTAAGCGTATCCTACATAAGTGTGTTGTATGTTTTAGATACCGACTTCAGGTTTGCCGGCAGATCCTGGGAAACATTCCAGTTGAGAGAATCACTCCCAGTCGACCGTTCTCTGTCATGGACGTCGATTATGCCGGACGGATAGACACGAAGGCTGGAGCGCTGAGAAAATCTCCGCTCCTTAAATCGTATCTTTGCATATTTGTTTGTTTTTCTACCAAAGCGGTTCATTTGGAACTCGTAACAGATTTGTCAAGCGATGCTTTTTTAAATTGTTTAAAGAGGTTCATTGCCCGTAGGGGTCAACCGGAAAAAATATTTTCTGACAATGCAACCACCTTCAGAGGAGCTTCCAATAAGCTCAAAGAACTATATGCCAGTCTAAGATTGAACAATGACAAAATCCATAGGTTTTTAGCTGATAAGGGAATATCTTGGAGTTTCATACCGCCTAGGGCGCCGAACCACGGGGGGTAAGGTGGTCCAGGCTTGTATAGTAAATTTTGTTTTTTCAAATATAGATGTAGCCACCTATTTTATTTGTTACACCTATCATTCCTATTATGTGTAAAAAATTTCAGCCCCCTATCTTATATACAAGGGGGTGCTCATCGAATTAGAAGTTTCTGATAAAAGTTCTGGATTTTAAGTAAAACACGTAATTTAAGGTTTATTAATATTACAAGTATTTTAGTCAAATAAGTATAAAACGTATTTAAATTTGAACAAAATTTGGTAACAAAGCAATAATTAACATAATATTAGTCGCAATCTTTCAAAACCATGTTTGTTAACTCCATTTTGAATGTTTCAGTAGAAACGATTTTTCTGTTTTGTTCAACGATGTGAAGTAAAAATTGCTTTTCTTCCTCATTCTTAGTAAGTATCGTGTTGTAATCTTCAAATAGTTACCTCTCTCCGCTGTATCATTAACAACACGCAAAATTTTGACTCAACTTTTACCTTGAAGGAAATCAACACTGTTATTCCAAGTCTTAGGAGGTAATTACAAGAAAGAGTCCGTGACATCAGGAACGAACAGCGTTTTACACGTTCTTTGTGTTGCAAAAGCTTCTAATGTAACCTCTGTGGTAAGCTTAGCAGAATCACCTCGTACTGAAGGATTACCGCCATCAGAATTTATTTTTTGAACAATGGCCTGTTTCTCAGCATCAGACAGCTTCTCAGAAAACAAGGTAAATGAGACTAGTTCATCTGACAAATACCATAAGTGACGCTTTAAGACACCCCTAGCTGCTATACTGATTACGGAATCAATGGCTTCGTACAATTTTAAGCTATTCCAAAGTATTAAGTCATTTACTGGCGCATCTGCTGCTAAAGACGCTTCGATTCAAACTTTGGTGTAGATGATAACTAACAAATCGAACAATTTGTTTTTCTTCTCTCTTGATTAGTTCAAATTTTAAATCTTATTACGATGAAGCGCACTGGTAACGTATTGTGTAAATATGTCACTCGTAGACAGCTCAACGCACTACAAACTCATCTTTGGACTTATCCTCTAATATGCTAGCATTACTAGAAGTGCTACTGAAGTTGCACTCAAGTTCTAACTCTCGACTCGACACCACCGAAGATGAAGCATTACTTTCAGCAGCCATTTCTTTCAATTCTTCAGATCTTTGTTTCCGTTTTAGAGAACTTTCTTTGACCTTTTCTAGTTTCTTGTCGATTGAGGTCATAAACATCTTACGTTCTCATCTTTGATCGATGAAACGCTTTGTCTTCCGCAATTTTTATCAAATTCAAAGCGCTTGCATGGGCAAATCAAAAAGTTATCTAGTTATTTTTAAAACAAATACACTCCTGTTTTTGTGCTTCAGAATTTCTTCCTCTATTTTTATTCAATAGCAGCCAGTTCATAAGAAACTTAATCAGTTTTTCAATGCAGTGATTTTGTTGTCTGGTCGGAATACTAGATTTACTCCATACTTTTATAAGTTCTTGAATAAGTACATGCGCGGAATCTTTCACATTTTTGGAATCATTTAATATGTAGTGAAAACGGAGTAAAACTCGCCGAAGAGTAGGATGTTGGTTAAGCTTCATCAATGGCTCAATATCTCGAACCCCAAGTAAAAGAATTTCGTATTTTTTTCGAGTAGATGAACACATTTTACTACACTGATTCATTTCACAGTCTACTAAATAAGTATCAAATACTGTTAAAATTTGTCCATAAAACTCTTCAGTAGTTTATTTTAATATTTATTTAATAGTTTAACACACGAAATTGGCCTCTAGCAAAAAGTAAAAATTAAGCATTTTACACAAAAAAGTCAAAAACAACACTCGATTGAGCACCCCTTTCTACTTGAGCTATCTCGCTGAAATTTTACTATGTTATTTCTATGAATACGTTTAACAAATTCACGGGGTGGCCAAATGAAAAATAATAAAAAAAAATTTTTGGACCACCTTAACGGGGGGCTGTGGGAGGCCGCCGTCAAGTCCACCAAGTTTCATTTATATCGAATTACTAAAAATAACCCATTGCAGTTTGAATTATTGCATACTTTGCTTTGTCAGATAGAGGCTTGTTTGAACTCCCGTCCCTTACCTTTCCTGTCTGATGATGTAGACGACCTTCTCCCTCTAACTCCCAACCATTTCCTCATGGGCAGGGATGCTTCGGTTATTCCCGAGTTGGATGTCCGCGAGCTCCCGGAGAACAGACTAATCAAATATCAAAAATTAAACGCTCTAATTCAAAATTTCTGGTTCAGATGGAAACGAGATTACCTTGCTGAGCTGCAAAAAAGGACCAAATGGCAGGCCAACAACCAAAAGGCATAAAGAAGGACGATTTGGTAATCCTGATGGAAGACAATCTGCCTCCTGCATTATGGAAGATGGCGCGCATAGTAACTACTCATCCAGGCCCGGATGGAGTAGTGAGGGTAGTTACCCACAACAGCACAAGGGACTTTTGTGAGGCCCATCACAAAAATATGTTTGATGCCAATAGAATCAAACTTGGATCCAAATTTCCCGACCCGGCAAACCACTGACCTTCCCAAGGTCACAGCCTAACTGCATTTAGGGCTGAACCGATGCAACCAAACCACATCAATAATTATGGAGCATCGGTAGTGGTGTTGTTGACACCACTGTATCCAGCCTGAAGCCACTGGGGCTTCAAGTCAACAACCGCGAGATGATCATCCTCGCTGCAGATCTAATGGTACTATCTGCTTACCAGGGCACGGCCGCCCCTTAATTTATGATGATCTACCCAAATGATGACATACAGAAGTACAAGCTGATGTACTTTTCTAAAACGATGACCACCCTGGACAAGATGGCCGAGTAGTCTACCCGGTGAAGTGTTCATTCGGTTTTTTGGCAGTGCCATGCCAGTGAAAGTTAATGAACTGATAATCAGTCAACAGCGAACTAACAATGTATTGCTATTTGTGAATTGGTGTTAGTTAAAAAAAAAATATATATATAATTGAAGTGAAAATTCTTCATAGAGACAATGAGACATTATTGATTTGTCAATTTTACAAAATTATTATTAATGTTGTGATTTTATAATTTTATTATTTAATTTTTTGCATGATTTTTTAGAAATTTATAAATTTTTTAGGTTATTTTAATTGTTGGTTAGGTTCCCGGACCCTTCAAATTTAGATAGTTACACATCTTGTAAATTTTTAGTATATGGTGTGTAGATTTAGGAATTTGTAGTTTGATTTTTAATTTAAAAAAAACTTGTTGTTTTTTCTCATTCCCCGCCGGGCAGTATGTTAAAAAGAGTGAAGACTACTGCCATCTAGCGGCATATTTTTTGTAGCATATTGTTAGTTGATATTGCATTTTACAGATTAGCGACGTAAGACTAAACTAAAACGAAATGTTAGTCGGTAAAGTAGATTTCTGGTTTTTATGGTGACACGAAAGTGTTGTTTATTTTGATTGTGTTGGAAAACATTATTATAAATAGTCTGCTTTTCTAGTTTAACTCTCTCTTAATTCGTGGATCTCCTATAAACAGCTAGCATTGTCTAGCAAGTGGTCAAAGTGACCAAATTTAGTGTTTTGTCGGGTCGGGACAAATTATCGTAACAAATGTGTTTGTGAATAAAACAAAGGAATTCCTCCATTGAAACCAGATGTTTTTCCTTGACGTCCTTCTGCTGTGGTACCTCGGGACAGTATATCCTCTGCATTTTTTGACGATGATACGTGGCGCCACTGCGTTGGATCAAAGGTGGAAGCTATGCACAATAATAATTGACGCTTACTCTTAGTTTTACCTGACGGCTTTGTAATTTCATACGACTGGTAATCTAATTCATTATTCCAAATTAATCCAAGTATTTTTTCATTCTTGGAATTGTCAGTGATCATTTTTTCACAATTGCCCTGTTTGGCAATTTCACCTTTGATAAAACTGTAAAAAGTTCTAGAAGGTTCCGTAAGGCTGTATAAAGTTCTGAAAGGAGTGGAGGATTATTTCGGTGTGCCTAGAAGGTTGCGGAAAATTCTAGAAAATGACGGTGAATCTAAAAGATCCCGAAAGTTAAAAATTTCGATAGGACTGTACAAAGTTCTGGAAGAAGTGGCGGAGTATGTCGGTGAGTCTAGAAGGTTCGATCTGTAGAAAGTTCTGGAAGGTGTGGCGGAGTATGTCGGTGAGCCCAGAAGGTTCCGGAAAGTACTAGAAATTTTGATAAAGCTGTAGATAGTTCTAGAAGGATTGGAGGAGTGTGTCGGTGTGTGTAGAAGGTTCCGGAAAATTCTTGAAGATTCCACAAAGCTGTAGGAAGTTATAGAAGGTTAGATAAAGCTGTACAAAGTTCTGGAAGGAGTGACGTATTAAGTCGGTGGGTTTAGAAGTTTCCGGAAAGTTCTAGAAGGTTCGATAAAACTGTAGAAAGTTCAGGAAAGTTCTGTAAAGCTTTACAAAGTTCTGGAAGGAGTGGCGGAGTAAGTCGGTGAGTCTAGAATGTTACGGAAAGTTCTAGAAGGTTCGATAAAATTGTACAAAGTTCTGAAACAAATGGTGGAATATGTCGGTGGGTTTAGAAGTTTCCGGAAAGTTCTAGAAGGTTCGATAAAACTGTAGAAAGTTCTAGAAGGTTACGTTAAGCTGTAGAAAGTTCTGATAGGAGTGAAGGAGTGTGTTGGTGTGTCTAGAAGGTCCCAAAAAATTCTAGAAGGTTCCATAAAGCTGTAAGAAGTCCTAGAAGGTTCGATAGGGCTGTACAAATTTCTGAAAGGAGTGGCGGAGTATGTCGGTGACTATAGAAGGTTCGATAAATCTATAGAAAATTCTGGAAGGAGTGGCGGAATATGTCGGTGAGTCTAGAAGGTTCCGAAAAGTTTTACAAGTTTCCATAAAGGTATAGAAAGTTCTATAAGGAGTGGCGGAGTACGTCGGTGATTCTAGAAGATTCCGAAAAATTCCAGAGGATTCGATAAAGTTTCATAAGGTTCGATAAAGCTGCACAAAGTTCTGAAGGGAGTGGCGGAATATGGCGGTGGATCTAGAATATTCCAGAAAGTTTTAAAAGGTTTCATAGAGCTGTAGAAAATTCTGGAAAGCATGATGGAATATGTCAGTAGGTCTAGAAGGTTCCAGAAAGTTCTATAAGGTTCGATAAAGCTATAAGAAGTTCTGGAAGGAGTTACGGAACACGTCAGTGAGTTGAGAAGGTAAGTTCTACAAGGTTCTGTAAAGCTGTAGAAAGTTCTGGGAGGAGTGTCGTGAGTCTAGAAGTTTCCGAAAAGTTCTACAAGGGTTCAATAAAGCTGTAGAAAATTCTATAAGGAGTGGCAAAGTATTTTGGTGAGTGTAGAAAGTTCCGAAAAGTTCAAGAAATTTCGATAAAGCTGTAGAAAGTTCGGGAAGGAGTGGCGGAGTACGTCGGTGAGTCTACAAAGTTCCTGAGTTCTAGAAGGTTCGATAAAGCTGTAGAAAGTTCTGGAAGGAGTTACGGAATACATCAGTGAGTTTAGGAGGTTCCGGAAAGTTCTAGAAGTTTGGATAATTATATTATTAAAAAAATAATTTTCATGCCGCTAAAGCTCAAAGACGAGTTCTGGTACGATAACGGGAGTTATATTGTGTGGTAGCCCCCTATCCTTCATCCACGAAGAAAGTTCCCATTCTTACCTTAAGGGCGTGCTTTTAAAGATATAAGGGCTGGAAGTTTGGCTCCGTTGAAATTTCTAGAACAGTTCAAAAATTCCAGAGTGTTCTTGAGCATTCCACCACATTCCAGAACATCTCGAAACATTCTGGAATGTTCGAGAATAGGATGGAACTTCAGGAACATACTGGAACAGCCCAGATCATTATGGAACATTCCAGAATACTCCTGAATGTTGTGGAATGATCTGGAATATTATTCTGGAACATTTGATTTTTTTTTGTATGGGGATACCCATATGGGGTATATAAAGCAAGATCCGTCGTGGATTCGAACGTCAATTCAATCTCACATCAACTCCATGAGCGATGTCGGACACCCCAGTCAGAGTATTTGAGAGCATTCCACAACGTTCCAGAACATCCCGGAACATTCTGGAAAATTGTGGAATGTTCGAGAATAGGGAATCGGGAACATCAATGTGAAACATTCCAGAACACTCTCGAATGTTTTCCTGAGCGAAGCCGGGTAACCCAGCTAGTAAATAAATAAAAGACATGTGGCTTTTTATTAAAGCGTAATTGGATGAAAGGTTCCGAAAAAGAAAACTAAAAAATAATTAATAACCTAAATATATTTATTTCTAATTATAGTGTAATTCCCCCACTGCTTGTGTCTATTGGTGGCGTGCTTATATACAATGTGTAGTCAGTTTAGGAAAAATACGGTATACTTAATTACACAAAATATGTCTAAGTCACCCCGAAGGGATGTGCAGAGAGAATATACGGCCGAATAACAAAAGTATAAAACATGTTTTCATTGAAATGTATCGAGAAAAAAATCTGCTTCTCTATTTAGGTACTGTGTATACCAGCGCATCAGTACAAAAAAATCGACACTGAGTATAAATTCGTTTGATAATCCTACCAACTTTTTATTATGGATTTTTTTTAAGTCGATTTTACGTTTGAAATCTTACTCCTTTGAAGTAATAGGTAGTATTAACGCGAACGTTTGTACGTTTATTTGTTACTCTTTCATGCAAAAATTACTGAATGGATTTTAATAAAACTACAATAATGCGTATAGCTCATACATCAGAATAACATATCTCTACATATTATAAATTAAAGTCGTCCGATGCATCTGTCTGTCTGTTCGCGATAAACTCAAAAACCACTGAACGGATTTTCACTAATAGATAGAGTGATTCACGAGGGAGGTTTAAATATATAATTTGTCAAGGTTTTGTAGGTAGAGGAAACATGGAACCACATAAAGGTTAGTCTGTGCGAATCTGCTAGAGACGTGTGTGGAATAAGTAAGCAAGGTAGGAAGAAAGGCGATGCATGGTGGGATGACGAGATCAAAGCACTGGTCTCAGAGAAAAAGAAAGCTTGGTTACGTCTGATAGCGACTGACAGTGCTTCAAGCGAAGAGAGAGATAGAGCGAAAGAAGTATACAAGGGATGCAAGAAAAGAGTAAGTGTTGGAGTGAAAGAACGAAAGAAACGCCTGGAAGATGAAGAGGGAATAAAAATGACAAAACACTTCCAAGAAAACATTAAACTGTTTTGGAAGGAAGTCAAAAGGTCCCAGAGTGGCCCAGAGAACGGAAGAATGAAAGTGATAAAATCGAATGATGGAAGAATGTTGACGAATGAAGAAGAAATAAAAGAAAGATGGATGAAATATTTTGAGGAAGTCTTCGAAAGCAACTCGGGTGATAGTGAGTCCAGCGTCGAATCGGGAATGAACGATGACGGAGTGAATGTTATCAAAATCAGTATGGATGAAATAAAAAAATCGATTAAATGCATGAAGAATGGTAAGGCTGTTGGTTTCGACAATATTGCTGCCGAATATTTTAAAGGAGATAGCCATATTATTCTCACATGGTTGTGCAAACTTTTTAATCAATGTTTAGAGGAGGGTTACACGCCATTAGATTGGAGGAGGGCTGTAATCATGCCGTTGTACAAAGGTAAAGGGTCATGCATGGAATGTGGGAATCATAGGGCTATTAGCCTGCTAAGTTCTGTCGGCAAGCTGTATGGAAGAATATTGATTGAAAGGGTAAGAACGGAAACAAAGGATAAAATATGGGATGTGCAAGGTGCCTTTATGAGTGGAAGGGGATGCATGGACCAGATTTTCTCCTTGCGTATGTTCACTGAGAAGTTTCTGGCGAAAAACCAGAAACTTTTCTGCGCCTTTGTAGATCTTCAAAAAGCGTACGACCGAGTCGACAGGAAAAAGCTATGGAAGGTGTTGTCCAAGTATGGAGTGAATGCAAATCTCATACAGGCAATTGCGTCTCTGTACGAGGGAAGCGTTGCATGTGTTAGGGTGAACGGTGATTTTACGGAGTGGTTTGACATCACAAAAGGTGTTAAGCAAGGCTGCGTAATGTCACCATGGTTATTCAATCTATACATGGATAATTGTATGCAAGAATTGAAAGATGTGGGATTGGGCGCGAAATTGAATAGTCTGAAAGTATGTTGCCTGTTGTATGCTGATGATGCGGTGCTGATATCTAACACTATGGAAGATCTACAGTCTCTAGTATCTAGGATGAACGAAGTATGTATGAAGAATGAGTTAATGATGAATGTAAGTAAGTCTAAAGTCATGGTGTTTGAAAGAGAGAGTACGAAAACAGTGTGCGATATATTTGTGAATGATGAATACTTGGAGCAGGTGGATGAGTTTGTTTATCTGGGTAGTATGTTTACGAGAGATGGGAAGGCTGATAGAGATATCGAAAGAACGGTAAATGCCGGTAACTCCATTAATGGAGGACTGAATGCTGTTGGCGCTAATAAAAAACTGTCAAAAAAAGCGAAGCTAGCAGTCCACAATGGAGTCCTGGTACCTACCCTGATGTATGGCAGTGAGGCATGGAACTGGCAGAGGAAGGATGAAAGTAAACTGAATGCTGTTGAAATGAGATCCCTGAGACGTATGTGTGGTAAAACCATGTATGATCGTGTTAGAAATGTGGATATCCGCAAAGAATGTAAGGCTGATGTAAGTATAATGAGCAAAATTAAGAAAGGGACACTCAGATGGTTTGGGCACGTAGAGCGAATGAGCGAAGAAAGTAGTGTAAAAAGAATATATGATGCAAATGTGAATGGTAGAAGAAGTCGGGGACGCCCGAGGAAGACATGGCACGATCAAGTGAATCAGATACTTGAGACGGGCCATGTCAAAAGTCAGAATAATAGAAGAGTATGTATGAGACGATGTATGAATGTGAGTGAGGCAAAGAGTGTGTGCCAAGACCGAGTTGTTTGGCGGTCCGTCCTCTCTGCCTACCCCTGCGGGGAAACGGCGTGATGGTTAGTTAGTTAGTTAGTTTAGGTTTTGTGTAAATTGGCTGAAATATATAAAGGAGAATGTCCGTATGCGGTGAACGAGCGGACTGGCATGCGGGCGATCTGGATTTGATTTGTATGCAAATTTCTTTGAATATGAACCAGCTACTTGGTAAATAATGCAGAAAAAATTATAGTTTTGTAGTAAATATCATTTTGAAAATTTTTAAAAAATGCTACCTAAACTCTAAAAGCAAAATACACTAAACCATTGTAGAAATGATCTTAGCAACCAAAAAAAACATAAAAAATATACTTTATTTACTTTCGTGCAATTTAGAATAAAGTTCTAGCGGAGTGAAACTGCGTACATCAGATAAGACAATCTTTACTGACATGTATTTCACTTTCTGTCCTGTTTTGTTGTTGGTCCGCACTGCCATATAAATACAAATATCGCAATGAACAAAAATAAATTTCCGATGACATAATAGCAGATTCATTCGGTTTTTATTACTTTGAACAAAAGGTATCGAAAACGTCTTTATTCCTCTTGTTCCCTCCAAACCACTGTTATTTAGTACCTACCTCCAGTAGCGTAGCGTGGGGGGGGGGGGGGGGGGGGCGGTCCGCCCCGGGTGCCACCCGACAGGGGAGTGACACTCGACCGTTGGAAAAAATTCACGAAGGATATTGTCGCCAAAGTATTGTATACATGAATACGGTTTGTTATTTTCTTTCATATGTTCCTCGTGGAATGATGCCCCGAATTTTGGTCTAGGTCTTTTTATAGGCGAACATAGCCTATATTTATGGATAAATCTGAAATTCTCTTCTAGCCACCCCCTCCCCTCCCCGCCCCAGGATGGACCAATTTTATGAAGTCGACATTAGCGTTTTGTCAACTTTAATAGGGCGGGGGGTGACATCCGCCCCGGGTACCACCCATGCTAGCTACGCCACTGCCTACCTCTACTAAACCTAGCAACAGAAAAACCATAATATGCAGCCTGTTAACATCTTTAACCGGATTGTTATCAATTCCAAATGTTAATTTTATAAACACACGGTGACCAGAAACTCGTAGTTCAACCGGAAACTGGTAAATCTACGTCATATTTAGAGTCGCTTTTGTAATACCGAGGTATAACCATTTTTGATTTGAGCCTTTGTCTTCGAGAAAATCGAGTCCGAAGTTGAAATATTTTAGATCAAATTTTAAAAAAAATCACCGAATCAAGAAGAAGATAACACTATTAATCAATACGAAAATATGAAAGAGAACCAAACACAGAAAAATAAAAAGATAACAGTCGCAACTGGGACTCGAACCCAGAACGTCTCGTCTACCTGGCGAATACCTGATCCAATTATGCCACTGCCAACTCTTATTAAACCGTCATATTAGGTCCTTACATATGAAATTGGCGTTTTGTATAGGAGGAACATAAAGTCGATTTTTTTTTAAAAATAATATATTTATTTAATCAAAGTATGTACCATTGCTATCAATGCACTTTTGCCATCTCATAGGTAGTTCATCGATCCCTTTACTAAAAAAACCATTCGGACGGGAATCAATAAAATCTTTGAAGGCGGTTTGGACTGCCCCATCGGAGTTGAATTTTTTCCTTTGCAAGAAGTTATCCAAATTTCGAAAAAAATGGTAATATGTTGGGGCAAGGTCCGGAGAGTACGGTGGATGTCTTAGACATTCCAATTGAAGCTCCTCTAATTTGGTAGCCGTCTGTTGTGACTCAATTCGTGAGGTACCCACCTTTCAAGCTTTTTCACCTTCCCAATTTGCTTCAAGTGGATTAAAACAGTTATATCACTAACACCGCAGCCCGCAGCTAACTCGGACATGGTTTACGATGGATCCGCTTCCACAATAGCCTTCAACTCTTCATTATCAACTTTGGTCTCCGGCCGTCCGCGGGGCTTGTTCTGCAGGTCGAAATTTCCAGAACGAAAACGTTGGAACCAAAAACGCACTGTGTTTTCTTTTGCGGCACCGTCGCCATACACATCATTAATCCTTCGAGCCGTTTCTGCAGCACTGGTGCCACGGTGGAACTCGTACTCGTAAATAACGCGATATTTCAAGTTTTCCATTTTGTAAACTAAGTGACGCAAAGAAAAAAACAATTAAGGAAAAAACAAATGAATTATAATTTTCGGAACACAAATACATGAGTAAATAGCTGTGTAAATTTTAATTTGGAATTCCTAACCAAAGAGAAGATATTTGAGATCAAAGTTTCCAGTACGGCAAAACGCCAATTTCATATGTAAGGACCTAATATTTGTCAATCTCATATTTCAAATTTCAGAATTAACCATATTATCTTCGACTGTAATGTATAGGTACATTTTTTTCCGTATTATTGGCAACTATTCTTTTCATTAGAAACAGCAGTTCGAAGAATGAACTGTTTTGTAATGTAAACAGTGTGCTATATATATGTATATATTTTTTTTATGATTTTATTTTTATGGAACACCTATTAAAATTTTTGTAAAAGTCTAAATAAAAAAATATTTTTTTATTTGAAAAACTCTCTTTTTATAACTTGTCCCAGTTGCGACCGTTATCTTATTATTTTTCTGTTCTCTTGCCTTGTTCTCTTTCATATTATAGTTTAGATTATTAGTGTTATATTCTTCTTCAATGATATATTACATTGATTCCCATCAATGTAATATATTATTCCCATAACCTTCAAAAGTTGTAAAAAGAGAGTCGTTCCAGTAATTTTTTTAAAAAATCATTCACTAGGGAGTTAATATTAGTTATTTAATGTACTTTTAAATGCGTCAAATCATAGATAGACTCGGCTCCAATTTTTTTAACCATTTAATTGCCAAAAAATGCAAAAACAAGTAAGGAATCGAAATGCTCAGATCGAAAAAAGTTTTTTTTTTTACTTCTCCGTGTGACGTAGATTAATCGGTTTTTGCCTGTACTGGAGTTTCGGGATACCGTGCATAATCATAGTAATATGTCCCAAAACAAAACATAAATACATTAGTGAGATCTACCCCATCAAACTCCTGCAAAGCCTACATTGGTTTTCCGTGTACCTACCGAACTCCAGAAAGCTCTAGAAATCTCAACCAGTCAAAGACACCTGCCGATGTTCGCGCAATTCAATAATTCAATATTCAGATGTCGATAAATCGAAATGTTATAATTTATTTATCCATCATATTGAATCATAGTATTGGGACTCGGTATACGTGCAGTTCTCAGGCGAGTTAACTTTTGATGTCCGTGTGGTGTTAAAAAAATATACTTGTGGATAAATTATCCTTTATTGTTTAATTACACAATACAACTTAAAATAAGTACAATTTCAAAGGGAACTATTATGTGAGCAATACGACAAGCAAGTGCTTGGATTCAATGCACAAAATAGATTAACTAATAGAAGTAAGAGTCGGGGTTTATATAGTCCCGGCTGGTGTGGTGGAGGGGGCGTCGTCTTCCTATTTTCGGTGCTGCATGTCAAGGGGTCAATATGTCATCCTGATAATGGGGTTGTTGTCCCGATGCACGTGGATACGTGGGGTTTCGTAATCCAGTCTTTTATTTTGGGACTGTTCGGCGTGAGGGCTGCGTGTTGTTTTAAGTACATCCAAATGTTCGTTGGTTTGTCTATTAATGGTTTTCTTCGAGTTGGTATGTCGATTAAGGGATAGTGATTAGAGTATATTATCCCGGTAATGGTCCTCGGCTGGATGCAGCTGTTATCAATAAACATGTAGGGTTTATTAGTTTATTTTTAGGCAAGATGAAGTGCCGGTTGCAATGGGCGTACTGCGATGTCTTCTTGTAGGTGGGGGTCGTTTAGGGTGGTTAACTCTCCCCCCCTAAAATTGAAACTCCTTCGCGCTGTGAAGAGTTTATATCTTCTCCAAAGGATATATCCGATGGCCGTAATTATCAGGCAGCTGGTAAGTGTTAGGTGTATAGTTCCTTCAAATCCCGTCGTAGTGGTAGGGATATCGAGTTCTCTGCGTGGTTCTTGTATTTCGTCAACATGTAGGATGGGTAGTTTTAGTACATGTAATTCTTCCTTCGAATATGTAATGAGTAATGTTTCTTGGTTAACGATTCTTCCCATAGTGAAAGTCCTTCCTTGTATACTGCACTCGTCGTTTGTTACAAGTACAGATTTGGAAATTACTATATTCTGTTGATGTTGAGGGCATTGTGCTTTTAATGCTGTTGGTTCGTTGCGAAATAGATACATCATGTTATCTCCGATGACGTGTGTATATTCTTCTGGGCAAATAATCTGGCGTAGACTGCAGTTCTGTTCGCTGTGGTTTTCTAGTACGGTAGTTGTGCAGTCATCGATGGAGTTGAGTTCTTTGTTGCATATGCTGAGGCTGTCTGTAATAACTTGGCACTTGTGTGCGTTATACATCTGCTTTCCATCTCTCAATAATCGTCTCGGTAGGAGGTGGGGTTGGAAACATTTATTGTTAGTTTTGGAGATGATGGGAATTATTTCGTTATACATATAGACGGTGCGTTCTACTAAAGTTAGAGAGAGAATAAAGTGCAAAGTTTGTTTAACTTTAATGAATTCAACTTGCAAAAAGCGTTGAATAATATCAAAATCTTTAGAAGGTAGCTGTTCAGGATTTACATGTGAAATAGATTCCATAAATACCTTTGGTTTTATAATGCTAGGGTGGTACATTCCATGAGAGGCAAACGTGATAGCTTCTGTAATTCTAGTAATTAATTCGGTGATAGTTTCCGTCTGATAAATTAAATGTGTAATCAACAAGTCTGTCTTATCTTCATAATGATCATGGCTCATTTGTGACCAGAGTACCATTTGGTTATGTGAAATATTTTTTAGTTTACCGTAATAATCCTCTAATGATCTTGAACTCAACGAGATTCTCTTTTCATTAATATTTTGGTTAGTTTCAATTCGTTGCACTAATTTATCTAAATCATTATCATCTAAGTTTCCCGTAATCCCTTTAATTATTGTACCGAGTCCGTTTATTAGGCCTCTTTTATATCTATTTACAACTAAATTGTCAATTATCTGATTA
This sequence comes from Limnephilus marmoratus, assembly GCA_917880885.1. Lineage (NCBI taxonomy): Eukaryota > Metazoa > Arthropoda > Insecta > Trichoptera > Limnephilidae > Limnephilus > Limnephilus marmoratus. Next base: position 57,893,314 of record OU862906.1, read on the forward strand.
TTATGATCTATTAAATATTTCAAACGTTCTAATCCTACATGTGGTAAAGTTACATTGTTACTTTTTATAAATTTCTCATAATTAATTCCTAGTTGTTGCGATTGTTCAATAAGTTCAGTTAAATCTAGGGTATGAATGACGTGCCACTGTCCTTCGACGGCTCGTGCATTTCCCAGAGGTGCGACGATGAAGTGCTCATTGTCCGCTAATTGACGGATCCGTAGCGCTTGCGTCATGGCCGTCAGCCTGAAACAATTTAACACTGTCTTTGTGAATTGTTGTTAGGCCTCTCAGACTTTTATATTCGAGTACATTATGTGGTAATATTTTAGTAATAGTGAACGGTCCTTTGAATTTATTTTTATGTTTACCCCGTGCGGTAACTTTTATAAGTATTTGTTGTCCTACGGACATCTCTTGGGGCGTACGTGTTTTGTTTACTCGTTCGCGTGTTTTATTTTTTGTTTTATGTTGTAAATCATGTATTATTTTGTTTAGTTCTTTACATTGATTTGCATGATCGGCTACGTAATTTTGGGTTATCACACCATTAGATTGTGGTGTTCGGTTCCCATGGCAAAAGTGTATTTCATTTGGTGTATGCTTAGTTACACCATGTATATTATTATTATAAGCATTTAAGGCTAAATTAATTTGAGTTTCCGATGTGACGTTCGGTATTGCCGTGCGTATTAATCTCAGTATTTCTGTTAGAGTGGAGTGAAAGCGTTCTATATCAGCTTTTGACTGTGAATGACCAGTAGTAGTCACATGTGTTTTAATATTGTACGTTTCTAATAATTCTCGTGTCGTAGTGGACGTAAACGTAGTTTCACGATCTAAATGTATTTCTTTCGGTATGCCGATTAATGAAAATATTTTTACTAGTATTTCGCATATTGCGACATTGTTGTCAACAGTGATTAAAGTGCAAGATGCCCATTTAGAGAATCTATCCACAATGGTTAAGAATTTTTGACGTCCGAAATGATAAGTGTCGATCTGCCATATCTCCATCGGACAATTAGGAGTAACAGTAGCCTCTAATGGGGCTGACGTGGGGTGCCTTTCGTATTTAGAATTTTGACATATTATACACGTTTTTAAAAAATCTTTTATTTTTGTCCGCATATTATTAAAATAGTGCGTCCGTTTTATTTTACTGAGTAGGGCATCTAGACCCATGTGACGCTGGTTCTCGACATGCGTCGAACGAATTATCTCCTTTTGTTCTTCTAATTTTATGGGTTCAATCTTAACATTTGTAAAACGTATTAATTTTAATGAGTTCTTATCAATATTTTTTCTATAACATTCGCTTAAACACTCATATAATCTATCATTATTAATAATTACTGCATATTTATCTTTATCTAAACATGTTTTAATCAATTTTAAAAATATTGTTTCTGCATTTTCTAAAGGGATACACCATACAAGGTCCGTACCTTTTTCCTTAGCTCTCAAACTATGCTTCTCAATATCGCTTAGTTCAATAAAAATCCTATTCATACGCGGGGGTGGGTGTTCGTTACGAATTGGGATTCCACCCTCGTGGTCATCCACATTGCTATGCACGGTGTCAGCGACACTCTGGGCACCCGAGGTGGCTTCTACTCGTAATGAATCATGCTCCTCACCGTCCTCACTATAATGAATCTCTACTCTCGAAAGCGCGTCGGCTACATGGTTTGTGCAGCCACGTTTGTGTTTTATGGTATAGTCGTATTCTTGGAGCCTAAGTCTCCATCTTGTTAATTTAGCGTTAGGTTCCCTAAGTTTGGTTAACCATATTAATGGTTGGTGGTCAGTTTCAATAATAAAATGTTTGCCATATATATATGGGCGGAATTGCTGGAGAGCCCATATAATCCCGAGCAATTCTTTCTCCGTTGTATTATAGTTACTTTCCGTTTTAGAAAGAGTTCGAGATATATATGCGACGGGCTGACACTCTTGACTAAGTACCGCGCCTAAAGCAATATTACTTGCATCCGTCGTTACGGCGAATTCTTTACTGAAATCTGGGTATTTAAGTATTGGTGCATTCATTAACAATTCCTTACAAAGGTTGAAGGCATTTAAGAATTTATTATCTTGGTTATTTATCTTTGCTCCTTTCCTAGTACATTCAGTAAGTGGTTTTGTCACTTTACTTAGGTTGGGGGCAAACTTCCGGTAATAACCTATTAACCCTAAAAATGATTTAATTTCTTTGACCGTTTTCGGTAGCGGAAATTTACGTATAGCATCTAATTTACTGGGGTCAGGTTGTAACCCATCATTGTTCAAAATATGCCCTAAAAATTTTATTTCCTTTTTAACAAATTCACACTTGTTCATGTTTATCTTTAGGTTAGCTTCCCGCAGAGCGTTGAATATTATTTCTAAACGCCTGAGGTGCTCCTCTACATCTTTTGCGTATACAATTATATCATCTAAATATACTAAGCAAATTTTACCTATGTATTTGCGCAATACATCATTTATCATACGTTGAAATGAAGCAGGTGCATTTTTTAACCCGAATGGCATTCTAACAAATTCATAGTGCTGGTTAGGAATAGTGAATGCTGTCTTTTCAATGTCTTGATCAGACATTTTGATCTGGTGGTACCCACTTGTCAGATCTAAAGTTGAAAAGTATTTATTGCCATGTAACTGTGAAAAAATGTCTTCTATGTTTGGGAGGGGAAACTTGTCACTACGTGTCTGTTCATTGAGTTTCCGATAGTCTATGACCATCCTCCACTTTTTTATACCCGATTGGTCGAGTTTTTTCTCGACTATATGGACAGGGCTTGCCCAAGGCGAATCGCTTGGTCGGATGATTCCATCCTTTAGAAGTTGGGCGACTTGCCTTTCAACTTCAAGCCTCTGCTCATACGGTAACCGATAAGCGCGTTGATACACAGGTTCCTCTTTAATTAATTTTATTTCATGTTTTACATGAGGTGAGCAATTAGCTACCAGTTCCTCAGAAAACAAGTCCCTATTTTTCTCCAATAACTCATCAAGTCTATTTATATCCATTACATGGAACAACTGAACTTGTCTGGTTGGAGTTTTTAAAATATTATTACAGTTATTTAAAATTAATGTTGCATTCATTAATTTCAACATATCTATCCCCATTAAAACATCGTATTTGTGGGAAAAGTCAAAAATATAAAAACGCATTTCAGCATTATTATTGCCGAATACTCTTTTCCAAAATGGAGTCACGACGGCGCCTCTATGGGTAGGCGTAGAATGTGCTGTTTGTACAGTAAACTCTTCGTTTACATATCTACAGTCACGAAATAATCTATTATACACATTTTTATTCATGAATGATTTGGAGCTTCCCGTATCAATCAGAATTTTTATATTTAATGGCGCTACTACATATGGTAGGCCATTGTTAATATGATTCAGGTGGACTAGGTTTCTCGGGGAGATTCTTGGTCTTCCCAAAAATCCGGCCGTTCCTGATCATTCCCGTCGGTATAAAATAGCTCCTGTGCCGTACGTCCATTGCCGAGGTCGATGACCGGGCCTTTAGGAGGTCGAGGCATTGGGGCCGTTCTCATACTGACATCACCGGAACGCGCATGATGCGTATTAAAATTATTATTATTATTTCCTTGCCACGGGCGGTTTTGTCCGTACTTATGCGTTTGGTTATTATTATGCCACGGTTTATTATTATAATTGTTAAGGTGATTATGATTATTATGATTAAAGTTATTATGAGGTTTGAACGAATTTTGCGTGTGCGGTGGAAAAAGTTAGGACGAGTAAAGGGTTTATTTAATTGGTTTTGTCCTGGCCGCATGAAATTAGATGGTCCCGCTTGTGGAAACACAAGATTTTGCTTAGACCGTTGGTGGAGCTCACCGTGAGCCTCCAGCATTCTTATTTCTGTGCACAGGGCATCGTAATTTTTTGTTAAGTTTGCACATTTAATGTGCGTTGGCATGAGGTTTAATAACGTATTTCTGGCCGTATCTTTGTATGGCTCCATCAATATGTGGGCACTAGGTCCTCCATATTGATCAGAAATTTTGATTTTAATTGAAAATAGAATCTGATTGATTTCATGAATCGTTGAGGAGAAATCCCTTTGACCGCGGTTGAAGTTGATTAACTCCGTCTGTAATAACGTAACAGACTTATTGTCCCCACATTCATTTTTTAGTGTCTCTAATATAGTTTCAATGTTATTATCATGATCGCACATGAGAATTACGTGAAGTGCTTTGCCACGTAATCTTGAGATTATTTTCTCAACATTACTAGGTGTATTGCCGTTTCTAGTAATGAACCCCCTGGCTGATTTTATGAATAAGTTGATGTCTTGGGGAGAGCCACTATACTCCAATATCGACTCTGCGTATTGGGGAGCGGGTCTCTCATTTGGCTGTGCCATTTTTCAAAAAGGTAAAAAAAAATAGTAATATACGAAATGACTTTAAAAAATTAGTTTTCTCTCTAACCTTTTGGATAAGGTAGGGAAGGGATCTATCGTACGTATGGGATAGACGATCAATTGAAAAATGTACTCACAGAAGTATTGATGCGACGATCTTCATTGCCAAGTTAACAAATTTTTTGGTGTGTGGTCCTTTCGCGTTGAGATATTAAAATATCTAGGGAGTCCTAGTTTTGGCCAATTTTCAGACTTCCTCGAATTGACCCACGTGCTGGGCGCCAGTTAACTTTTGATGTCCGTGTGGTGTTAAAAAAATATACTTGTGGATAAATTATCCTTTATTGTTTAATTACACAATACAACTTAAAATAAGTACAATTTCAAAGGGAACTATTATGTGAGCAATACGACAAGCAAGTGCTTGGATTCAATGCACAAAATAGATTAACTAATAGAAGTAAGAGTCGGGGTTTATATAGTCCCGGCTGGTGTGGTGGAGGGGGCGTCGTCTTCCTATTTTCGGTGCTGCATGTCAAGGGGTCAATATGTCATCCTGATAATGGGGTTGTTGTCCCGATGCACGTGGATACGTGGGGTTTCGTAATCCAGTCTTTTATTTTGGGACTGTTCGGCGTGAGGGCTGCGTGTTGTTTTAAGTACATCCAAATGTTCGTTGGTTTGTCTATTAATGGTTTTCTTCGAGTTGGTATGTCGATTAAGGGATAGTGATTAGAGTATATTATCCCGGTAATGGTCCTCGGCTGGATGCAGCTGTTATCAATAAACATGTAGGGTTTATTAGTTTATTTTTAGGCAAGATGAAGTGCCGGTTGCAATGGGCGTACTGCGATGTCTTCTTGTAGGTGGGGGTCGTTTAGGGTGGTTAACTGGCGCGATGGGTCGTGCCTAATATTATGGCAGAAATGTTTCGACATGAGCTGGATTTCACAATAAATTTCATTAAAATCGCGTTCGGTTGACCGTTATGGGAGTGTCTGCAGTCGTGGATTTGCAAAAATTGCAATGTTTTTAAGTGCAATTTTTTAAAATTTATAACTTTTGGTGATCCCAATCTCGAAATTTGCTGAATGACAACTTTACAACCGCCATATTTCCGCCTTGTCATGATTTATATTTTTATTCAGAATTTAATCTGAGCTAGTTACAAATGTAATGTCTTTAAATAGTTACTACCAGGTTTTGTCCGAGTATCAACATTCCATTTTCTTACTACGCAGCAGGAAATATGAAAATGAGACTCGTCTTATTATTACAGCTAAAATATAATAGTCTTATTATTACATCTGAAATGAAAAGTATTATTATTACAGCTAAAATGTTAAGGTCGTATTATTACAACTAAAATATAAATGTCCTATTATTACAGCTTAAATAGAAACTGCTTATTATTTTGTTGTTAAAGTCGTATTATTACAGTTAAAATATAAAAGCCGTGCTATTACAGCTTAAATGGAAATGAGTTATTATCACAGATATAAATGAAAACTTCTTATTATTACAACTAAAATATAAAAGCCATATTATTACAGTTAAAGGAAAAAGTCTTATTCCAGTTAAAATGCAAATGTGTTATTGTCACAGAAAAAAATAAACGTCTAATTATTAAATCAAAAATGGAAGTGTCTTATTATCACAGATAATCAAACACCTTATTATCACAGATAAAATGTAAACGTTTTATGATTACAAAGCTCAAAAGCTGTTTCAAAATTTCAAAGCTGCTCGTGATGGAAATGCACTTGAAAGCTGAAATTAGTTGATTTTCTGTAAGAAAAGCTGTACGTAAAAAAATATGAAGCCAACGATTCGATTTTTTTAGTGCGAAAAGTGTTCTGCTTTTTCAATTTAAAAAACCATTTCGCATATCCTCTCACTGCAGCCCTGTTGATGGGTTTAACCGATTTGTTTGGTGGTTTACCCACTGCCGTTAAGGCATTCAAAAACAATCCGTTTTCACCATGTAGGTATGCATAATACAAAATGTTCCGATTTTAGTATTGCCATAGAAACGCGTTGAATTCAGTTGTAATGTTGCAAAATACTCCGCTACGAAATATACTGGTAAGTAGGTATACAAAGGGATAACATTTTCGATACGGATTCGCAGATTATTGTTTGTTACATCGATTTTTCAATACAGCGTCAACTGGCTAGGAGGGTTTGATAATGGGATTAAACCAAAAGTTTCCCTTGGAGTACTTTCCTCAATTCTCAATCTTCGTATGAACGAGTCCATTAGAAAAATATGTGTCTAAATAGGTGTAGAATGGAAATAATGGGATTGAAAAGAGTTCTTAAGCTTTATTCAATAAGGCTTCATGCTTTCGTATGTGATAATCATACCCGCATCCGCAGTCCTTCTGCCCGCTGCTAGTGAGGCTCTTGGGAGTCTTGATATTGAATGTTGAGAGGTGGAGAGAAAGTGAAAGGCAAAAGATCTGAAGCAATATTTCAGTTGTAAATGGGGGGAGTGAATACATCTTATCCGAAATAGCATTATTCAGCATTATATTTCCCATAGGTCGATATATTTATACGTATTTACATTTTAGACTCGCTATTGAATTAAAGTTTACTGCAAAAAAAAGGTGATATACTGTATGTATATCGAACTTGTTACGCAGACTAAATGAAACATGCCATTTGATACCATAACAACAATGTCACCAAATTCACTTACGACAGTTGGCGTTTGCAATTATTCATTTTGGATTGTATGGAGGTCGAACAAAGGACACCCATCTGCATTCGTCTGGCTATCCGATTGGTTCCCTAGCAACCAATCGAACTCAATGTCAAGTCACTGAACTCTCTCCGCGGAGCATCGAAAACCACCGATCATTCTGCTTCAAACTCTCGGTCAAGACTCACTTGAATATCGTGTTTGTTCGCCCTTCACTAATAATAATAATAATTTTTATTTTAGTAATTTGTACATTTAAGCTTACAAATTTCTAATTAACTATAATATTTCATATTGCAGCTAATCTATAATATAAAAATGAATCGCTAAATGTGTTGGTAAGCGCAAATCTCGAGATCAGCTTAACCGATTACGCTAATTCTTTTTTTAGAATATTCCTTGAAGTACGAGGATGGTTCTTACGGAGAGAAAAATTAAGAAAATTGCGCAGAAAATTAGATAATTTCAGAAAACATGAGCATGTTTGACAGTTCGCGTGTTTGAGAATGACATTTTGCAAAACATTGATTGTTCAATCACGATTCTATTTTTGTAAATCTTTAATAAATTTATTTAAAGTAGGTACTCACCTAATAGTTTGAATCAAATCAAGAATTTTAGATATTTTAAATAGGTACCTATGTTAGGTACCAAATTTAATATACATGAAAAATGGAAATTTGAATAAACATTGTAAAAGGTGGCACACGGGCTGTTTAATAACTGAATGTACTGGGATTGAATATATGGAACGCGGGAGGAGGGTTGACGGGACGAAGGACCGGGAAAGGGAAGAGGGAAGGCGGGGAAGGTGGAAGGGGAACGCGGGAAGGGGGAGGGGGACCTGGGAGGGGGGAGGGAACTCGGGAGGGGGTTTCGCGGGACGGGGAAGGGGGGGGGGGAGTGGAGTGGGGAGAGGAAAAGTGGAGGTGACGGAGTGGGAACGCGAGAGGGGAAGAGGACGCAGGAGAAGAAGGGGAGGCGGAAGGGGAACGGGACGAATGGGAAAGGACACTCAGGGAGAAACAATTTCTTTATTAAATGGCATAGCAATGCATGCCGGGATCAGCTACTTAATTATAATATTTCATATTCACTATATTTTTTCTAGTTTGTGTAACTCCTACAATACATCTTGAACTTTCCAATTGGTGTGGACTTTAAAGATTCTGGTAGTGTGTTATATAACTTCATTCCTTGTACAGTAAACTGTTCTGCATATTCGCTTTGTCCTTTTTTTGTAGCCTAATTTCCTTGCACGTCCTTGTGTTATATCTGTGAATGTCCTTGTTGTACATAATTTTTATAAATTTTTTGTTAATATTTAACCATAGAGGAATTATGTGTTGGTTGTAATTTGTTAATAAACTTGAAAGTATTGTACCGACATCTTGCTTATTTGCTTAACCACACCCTTTACACCTTTAAACACATAATACCTACACTCTATAATTGTTACGCGATGGATAAATCTTATGGATAATCTATGATGGATCATCTTTAATACTTCAACGAAATTAGACCATAATTTTCGGCAAAACTCTATCATCAAAACATTTATCTTTTTCGAAGACAAAATATTACACATAAGGCATAAAGTTGATAGAATGCATTGTCGATTACAATGCATTCTATCAACTTTTACTGGCAATCACGTGCACATTAAATTACGAAGAAATGAATGTCGGTCTTATTCATTCCGCATTTTTTGGCTCAGTTGGCAGCTTGAGTTCTTGAGAAAGAAGGTTAATTTCTTAGTCAAACTAAATATATTCTAAAGTTTTAATAGATATATGAAAATAGATGTATTGTAGAAAAAAATTTAAGTATTCAGTTCACATGCCGTAGAAGTGAAAACTTCAGAAAACTAAAGTAGGCAAGAGTGGCTAAAGGGAGGCTACGAAGCACCGCACAAAGAGGAGACCGCCTATTGTATATCATTCTCTCGCAAGCTAAATCCTGTAGATGTATGTGTTTATTTTTAGTGTCCTTTTCGTTTCATCGAGTTTCAAATCACAACGGTGCTAAAGAAGTTTCCTCTCCAAAAACTTTGTTTTTTACGGGATGATTTTTCGTTTTATAGACTGGCTGATTTCTGCATAACTACGCTCAATTGTTAGTGTCCAAAGGGGTTTTGATATCACCGATGAATTAAGTAGTCATATTTCCGCAGTCCATAGTACACACGAGAATCCATTTTTCAATTATTATTAGTATCATAAACTCTAGTAACGCCGATTATCTTTTCGGTGAGTACCTATTTCCATGGTAATGCGCAGTATTTTTGTTGTTGTTGAAATTCTACGAATTTATAAGACAAAAAATATGATATAGGATTAGCGGAATTTCCAATAAGTTGCATTGTGCTATTATCAGCTAATCAATAATTTCTTTGAAACGTCAGATAAGATATGTTTAATTGACTGGTATTTTGAAATGATAGTGACAATATTGAAAATTCAGCTAGCATATGTATTATCATTTATATATATATGTATTTTTTTATTTAATATAGATATATATAGTACAGTGGTTTTATATAAATTACATATCGGTACACAAATTATTTAAAATTGCAATCTCACCATAGAAGAAGCTAGTTCTTGTGCTTGATGAGGGAGTTACATATATATATGTATATATTTATACATTCTGTGGCGGGAGGGCGGGCGGGCGGCGTGGATTCGACTTTTTAACCCCCGACGCATAAGGCGAGGTGTTATAAGTTTGACGTGTCTGTGTGTCTGTCTGTGGTATCGTAGCTCCTAAACGAATGGACCGATTATGTTGCGGTTTTTTGTTTGAAAGCTGACGTGATCGAGATGGTTCTTAGCTACAATTCATGAAAATCTGTTGAGGCGTTTCAAGGTCATCATTTTTTTGTCGGGGATTACCTAAAATTTTGAAAATATTTATTTATATACAAATACACAGTTTTATTTCGAGATTGATGAAACATTTCACATTTTACCTTTAAAACAAGAGGAAGATGACTGCTATTTACGAGTACATCATTAGTTCTTACTAAAGTTCTTCTAATTAAAGTTGCCGATTAGTTACAGAGCTGTTGTGAGATAGGTATCACAAAAATATTGAATTTGGATCGTGGTATTTACAAAATTTCAAAATATAAAATACTCGTTCTTATAATTCACAATCTTTATTATCAAATTATCAGCTGTCATGATCGTATTTTAGGAAAATAGTTTCATCTTTACATGAATCACAATGAACGTTGCTTTGATCAAGATTGCTTTCAGAATAAGATGTCAAAAGTTCCTACAACAATTCCATTGCCTAAGATTTCATAATTTCGTCTCATTTGTCGTTTTGTGTCATAACTTTTTAATGCGTCTCCCATTTTGATTAACGCAGACACTGCCTGCCCCCCTCCCGTTCCTCGAGAAACTTTCGAAACAATTAGAAATTTAATGGAAATTTGAAACAGAACGGCGGGGTACATTATTTCTCTCGGTAACAATGTACATTGTACTTGTTATTAGGCGGGATACAAAAATATCCCAAATTACCTAAAACCCCACATTTCCATGCTCATTAAGTAATATAATGTAAAAATGGATTACGGATGTCAGTTGCGTGCCGTAAATTTTATTAATTTTCGGGACCAAGACGGTAAAATAAGAAATGTTTTTAATGTATAATAACTAATAACTTGACAGAGAAATTTTAAATATTTTGGTAACGTATTGAAATATTGACTAAGGCACGACTTGTACCATTACGTTTAGTAAAATCACACAGATCTTTAAAAGAGGTATGTACAGTATGTACACGTACAGGTAAAACATTTTACAGAGAACCTGGCTTGTATAGTGGTGTACTGGAAGGATAAAAAATAGACTATTTATATATAACTTTTTAACGTTTGACATTTGAATGGAAATTCAAATTAAAATATTTTCATTGTACAAATAAAATATTAAGTACAAAGGGCATATTATAGCTTGTAGGTCCATCCTATTTCTTAGAGTTAACCCAATAAACAATAAGTAAGCAAAAAAAAGTTAAAGTTAAAATTAAAGTAACAAATGTACATTGAAAATTAAAACTCTTTAAAACAAAAATGTCCAGAAATTGTTACATAGTCAATGCCCAAGATGCAAAAAAAAGTTATTCAATTTTGGTGTGAACATTATAAAGTGTAAAAGTAACTTATTTGCGAGTGAGGGTAGTACCAGAGAAAACCAGAAATATCTCATTTTTAAATCAGATTTTAGACGTTTTGACTCTTTTGTACAAAAAATTATAAATGGATTTCGAAAGATTGTTCTTTTATCTAGCATTCGCATGTTTTAAATTTTGAGAAAAAAAAAAATATTTTTAGTATAATAAGGTTATACCATAGGTCGTTGGCACTTGTTGGCAGATTTGTTAAATTTTCAAAAAAAGATTTTCTATTATACCACACCCATTTCAAATCATATAATCATGCAGTAAAATAAATCAATACATTATCTGGGTATCGCATGTTTTAGAATTTTAATTTTAGTATAAACAAAATCATTAAAAAATATATACGTACATGTGTTTCTTGACGAAAATTGGTCCGTTTGTGTATTTATTTACGCACTTACAAACGAATATATTTCAGATTTTTTAACATTCTTATTTAACTTAGACCTTATTAAAAATGATAAATACTTATAATCAAAAAATTATTTCAAAAAGTACATTATTTAAATAGTTTTATCATCACGCCTTTCAGCATTTTTGGATGTATGAAATAAAATCGATATTGAGTTATAATTTAAAAAAGCTGGTACGGAGAATAATTAATCTTTCTCAATGTAACGGTCGTAAGAACAATTTTCGACGAAATGTGGATTTTCGGCCGCTGGCTGGTTAAACGCTCTAAATGGTTTTCTTTTAAGTGAAAATAATTATTTTAGTTAAATTAGTGATTAAATTAGTGATGTAAGTGAAAATAATTATTTTAATTTCAATACCTACATATTAAAATAAAAATAATTATTTTCACTTAGCATCAGTACTCAAGTATGTAGGAACTTACAAAAGAAAACCATTTAAGTTTAGACTCGCGAATAAGTTACATTTACAATAAATAAATGTAACAATTTTATTGATAAACATCGCTAAACACCCAGTAGGTATATTAGGCATTTGCGGGATAAGAGGAAACTGCGGGCGGTTGTTTCAAACTAGTTCAAAAAACTTTTATGAAATTTTCGATACCATAGGTGTGCAGTGTGCACAAATAAATTCAAACGTGTCTTTATTAAAAGGATTTCCCAAAACCTACTTTTACTGTACATAGATACAACGATTGACATAAAATTTAAAAAAAAATAATTTTTAAACCGCAATATCCCGTAATGTTAACAATACCTCCAACTTCTGACATTTTCCACACATTCTGACGGCAACTTGCTATACTACCGCCTCCCAAAAGCTTTGGTTTTCTTTCATCCTTTTATTTTAATGGATTTTATGTGAAAAATATTCTTCATTTCACCTTAATAAATTATGATTGAAATCGAAAAACTAACAAATACTTTTGAACAAGCCGTAATGTTTGTGTTAATTACGGTCAAACACTATTTGTTGTGTGGGGGTATGTAGTAGTCATAATAAGGTCACTGTACAAACTGGTTTATTAAGAGATTACGTATTTACAATATTTATGCTTCTGAACACACGACCCGCCTATACTGGCTGCTAATTTAATCTGGTCGGTAAGCTGGCGATTGACCGCTCCGGACAGCTACTGCTCCCCGGGCACCCCTGCTGGCACCTGTCGACACCTAATAGAAGCTCTTTCAATACACTATACATTTTTTTTAAAAGTGTCTACTTATATACTGTCTTTCATGGTTATAAGGGTAATAAATTCTTAAATAATTAAATTTATTTAATTTTTTTTTATTTAGTAACTATATATATAATATTTTTTACATTTTTATATGAAACATGGTAGTTAGATGTATATATAAAATAGAAAATATATTCGTAGTCCTCCTCACTAGGAGATCCTGTGCTGAGGGGGACTATGCTTTGGATAAGGTTTTCAGCGACTTCTATGGTAAAACTTCAATGTTTGGATAAGGTTTTCCAGAAACTTCTATGACGATGTTTTAAGTATAGTAGTAATTTCATTTTTCGATAGTTCCTTCAGCCAACATTTAATGTCCTTAATGTAGCTATTTTTTGTTTTAATGTGTTTGATACTAAGTGGGAGTTTGTTATATAACTTTACTGCTAAAAATTCAGAACTTCTTCGACCAAATTAAGAGTTACACTTTGGTATATTAAGTATGTCTATTTGTTTGGCTCTGGTTTTATGAGCATGTGAGGTATCTGCCTCTGAATCATTTTTGTGGTGATGTACTAGAATGTTTTTGGCATAGATTTTCTGTATGCTTGGAACATTTATGTATAAATTAATTAATTAATTTATAGTAAATATTAATTAAATTAATTAACAATTAATTAATTTATAGTTAATATTAATTAAATTAATTAACAATTTAATTTATTATTTGCCTATTTCACATTTTGCTTAACGATTTAAAAATTATTTTCAATAATTTTATTTATGTGTGCTTTAATAAGGATATTTGAACATTTATTTAAACATTTTACAAATTTTACATTACATTTAACACGTTAACAAATGAGACCCAGAGAAACCCATCCCACCCCATCAGCGCTCCAGATAGTTCATCGGCAAGACGTACGAGTACGTCTTTTTCGCCACGCGCCGTAATTTTAAAATTATTAAAATAATTTACTACTTTGTCCTAATGGATATCAACGAAGAAACGGGTGCGCTTCATTTGCTAACGACAGGCGGTGGTGGTCGCAAGTATCCAAAGTGGTTCTCGAGAGAAGACATCTCGAATACAGAGATCAAACCCCATCATAAGCGTTGGAAAGCTGAAGGCATTCAGAGTAAATACGATCTGTTTAGTTTTTACCGAGCGTTAGTTAGATGCAAAGTTCGAGTGGCCTATCAAGCTTACGTGTCTGAAATCGAGGAAAACATCATGCATGATCCCAAGATGTTTTGGCACGATATGAAATCCCTTCGGAAGGATGGTGGTCTTGAACACACCATGATGAAAGAAAATCAGAAATTTCATGGCTTGAGTGTGGCTAACGCATTATCATTTCAATCGGACTACAATAAAGACCCTCCACTTCTAGACATTAATAATGCGGCTACATTTAATACCAGAGGAGCTTTAAACATCGATTAGATACATTTAGGGAATCTGACATAAGTGACATGAGTTCCATAAGTCTCATGAAGAACTCACACTTCATCGGACCAGACTTCTTTCCCGTATTTTTTATTAAAGGATGCGCCGAGTTCCTAAAAACGCCATTATGTTTTTAACTTAGCTATCAGTACTTCCACTTTTCCTGAAGTTTGGAAAACTTCCCAAATAGGTCATGTTTTTAAGAAAGGTTCGAAAAAGATAATCGAAAATTATAGACCAGTTGCCATACTATAAGCTCCTGCTAAACTGTTTGAAAAATGAATTCATTAATTCCTTGTGCCTCAGATAGACGCACACATTATCCGCGAATAGCATAGTTTCAGGAAAGGCAGGTCCACTAAAACTAATCTGATGGTTTTCACCGACAATGTTGCTAGGTCCCTAGATAGTGAATACCAAGTAGACTATTCGTATATCGCCTTTGATACTGTGAATCACGATATCTTACTCACAAAACTTGCCCAGATGGGTTTTTCTCTTCGGATGTTAAAGTTTTTTAAAAGTTACCTCAAGAACAGAAAGCAATTTGTGACACACAGAATCTTCCAACCTGCTGAATTTCTTGTTTTTTTCTGGAGTTCCCCGAGGATCGATCCTAGGGCCTCTTCTTGTATACATTTTCATTAATGACATTGCTATAGTCATCTGTTTTTCTTGCTTTTTGCTGTTCGCTGACGATCTAAAATTATTTTTTCTAATAAGAAATATTGAGGACCGCCTGCGAATTCAAGCTGATGTTGATAACATTTCAGAATGGAGTAAACGAAATCAGCTCATTTCAATGTCTTGAAATGTGTAGTTCTGACTTTTACAGAGCATTTAGTCTCACCTACCACAGGTACACTATGCTCGGTCATAATCTCAAACGAGTTTCAAATATAAAGGATCTTGGGATTATTGTTGAAAGTAAGTTGACATTTCGTCCTCACATAGAAGGAGTGTGCCAGTCGGCTTTAAGAATGTTAGGGTTTATTTTCCGAACCGTCAGAGTTTTTCGGGATACCCGTGCTCTGAAGATTTTACACTTCGAACCACTCTCTAGCCTACCCTGGTCCAGAGTAGGCTGGAGAGTGGTTCGTTTATCTGGAATCCTCATGAGGTGTGGTGCTCCCTCATGTTGGAGAGCGTTCAAAAAAAGTTTCTAAGATTTCTCTACATGAGGGAGTACGGCCACTATCCACGGCTCTACCCAACGAACTTTCTTCTAGGCGTGCTGCGTAGACTTCACTCCCTGCAGCTCAGAAGAGAGGGATTCAGACTGCGGCGAGGCTATATTGAGAACTCAGCCATTTTGAAGCGCGTGAGTCGCTATGTTCCAGATGTAAGAAATTAATAAAAAATATTATTTTTGTTATATCTCATCTTACCCCATCGTAAATATAATCGTGACTACATTAATTGCTGTTTCAGATTTACGAGTTAGGGGGCGCTAGAAAAAATAATATTTTCAAAGTGGGCGGTGGGCAAAAAAAGGTTGAGAACCTATGGTCTAAAGCGTCCCGCATGTCCCGCATTCCTATATTTTTGTAATATTGTCTATGGTAGACAAATAAACTTTCTCTATCATTAGTCTTAAATTGAAATTAAAACAATTTTTTTAACTTATTTCCACATATTTATTTAACCAGTACCGGTTTCATCCTGTTATGGACATCTTCAGGCTGGCAATTGACATTCTTTTGTTAGAGAATAAAATTGAATAAAATTTGGTAGGTAGGTACACAATATTAGAGTAGGTATAGTTTGGCAAGAAAGTGTAGAAATTAATTCAATTGGAACTAAACGTGTTCATTACTATGGCAACACCGAATTATATGACGTTTCCTATGGCTGCCATATTGTTGCGTGTTACGGTTGATTTATTGTCTTAAATCTGAGTAGAATATCGCTGATTTGATAATATTTTTATTCATTGTTTGCCTGAATTTAATTAAAATGAATAAATTATTACATAGTGATACAAGAGGGGTTATATTCTGCGTTTTTCAACGCTGCCTAGCCGAGTGTCACGCGAAGAAGCTTCTTTTTTAATTTAGAAGATGTTTGCAAACGAACTGCAGAAATGACTGGTACGTAGTATAGTTTGTTTAATAAATTTCATTAGTATTACAAGATTTATGCCAATTTTCGAGCGATAATAACCATTACAATCTGATTTGAGGTTATAGTTAAAAAAATCTGATTTTGACACTTCATTTTGACAGTTAATATGCGGCCACAGGAAAAAGGGAATAACTCAATAAAAAAAATAATATTAAACTCATAGAAAAGTTACTTTTTTCTCGTTTTCTCTTTCTTTCTTTCCAAGTGAATATTATCTAGTGTGTGTTTTTAAAGCTCCCTTCTATAATAATAATTTTAATGATTTTTCACACACAGGTAAATCTGAATCAACGGTAAGACGAATTGTCAAGGAAGGGGAAAAGGCAGATGGAAAATTTGAAACACCGGGAAAACGGACAATGGGCATTATGTAATAGCATAAGTGCTGACGATTGGAAAAATTGTTGCAAACACGTGATGAAAATTGATGCAGAATATTATGCATGAGGCAGTAATATATATGATGATATCGATGAACTGCGTTTAGATGAAGATAAAGATACGGAAGAAGAAGAATCACACGAGGACGACGACAATAATTACATGTCGGGTGTTGAATTAATAGACTTAAATTTTTAAGTACCTACGTTTTTATATCGGAATAAACACCCACTTAAAACTTGTTTTATTTTATTTTGCTTCTATTAAATTACAGTTTTTTGTGCAAATTTTTTGAAAATACAAATACGCTATGAAATATGCATTTTGCCAGAAGTGTTTTTTTAAAATATACGTTCTTTGTCTTATGAGCCATCTTGGTGTTGCCATTTAAAACTAGAAAACGATCGCAGCGCCATCATTTATTTTCTACACTTTCTTGCCAAACTGTACATATGTTTTGGTGATTACATTAAATATAATTTTTTATAAAATTTGGTAGGTAGGTACACAATATTAGAGTAGGTACATATGTTTTGGTGATTACATTAAATATAATTTTTTATAAAATTTGGTAGGTAGGTACACAATATTAGAGTAGGTACATATGTGTTGGTGATTACATAAAATATAATTTTTTATAAAATTTGGTAGGTAGGTACACAATATTAGAGTAGGTACATATGTTTTGGTGATTACATTAAATATAAATTTTTATAAAATTTGGTAGGTAGGTACACAATATTAGAGTAGGTACATATGTTTTGGTGATTACATTAAATATAAATTTTTATAAAATTTGGTAGGTAGGTATACAATATTAGAGTAGGTACATATGTTTTGGTGATTACATTAAATATATATTTTTATAAAATTTGGTATGTAGGTATACAATATTAGAGTAGGTACATATGTTTTGGTGATTACATTTTTGGTGATTACATTAAATATAAATTTTTATAAAATTTGGTAGGTAGGTATACAATATTAGAGTAGGTACATATGTTTTGGTGATTACATTAAATATATATTTTTATAAAATTTGGTATGTAGGTATACAATATTAGAGTAGGTACATATGTTTTGGTGATTACATTTTTGGTGATTACATTAAATATAAATTTTTATAAAATTTGGTAGGTAGGTACACAATATTAGAGTAGGTACATATGTTTTGGTGATTACATTAAATATATATTTTTATAAAATTTGGTATGTAGGTATACAATATTAGAGTAGGTACATATGTTTTGGTGATTACATTTTTGGTGATTACATTAAATATAAATTTTTATAAAATTTGGTAGGTAGGTACACAATATTAGAGTAGGTACATATGTTTTGGTGATTACATTAAATATAAATTTTTATAAAATTTGGTAGGTAGGTATACAATATTAGAGTAGGTACATATGTTTTGGTGATTACATTAAATATAAATTTTTATAAAATTTGGTAGGTAGGTATACAATATTAGAGTACGTACATATGTTTTGGTGATTACATTTTTGGTGATTACATTAAATATAAATTTTTATAAAATAATACCTACCTACCAAATTTTATAAAAATTTATATTTAATGTAATCACCAAAAATGTAATCACCAAAACATATGTACCTACTCTAATATTGTATACCTACCTACCAAATTTTATAAAAATTTATATTTAATGTAATCACCAAAACATATGTACCTACTCTAATATTGTATACCTACCTACCAAATTTTATAAAAATTTATATTTAATGTAATCACCAAAACATATGTACCTACTCTAATATTGTATACCTACCTACCAAATTTTATAAAAATTTATATTTAATGTAATCACCAAAACATATGTACCTACTCTAATATTGTGTACCTACCTACCAAATTTTATAAAAATTTATATTTAATGTAATCACCAAAACATATGTACCTACTCTAATATTGTGTACCTACTTACCAAATTTTAAAAAAATTATATTTAATGTAATCACCAAAACATATGTACCTACTCTAATATTGTGTACCTACCTACCAAATTTTATTCAATTTTATTCTCTAACAAAAGAATGTCAATTGCCAGCCTGAAGATGTCCATAACAGGATGAAACCGGTACTGGTTAAATAAATATGTGGAAATAAGTTAAAAAAATTGTTTTAATTTCAATTTAATACAATATAATTCCACCAAGTATAACAGAACAATAAATAAACTCATATCATTAGTCTATTTCAGTGTTTTTCAATCTTTTTGAATACGCGACCCCTTTACAGGTTGAAAATTTCTGGCGACCCCCTTTGGCCATAGATACAGACAAAAAGTTAGTAATTTAAATACGTTAATTATTTTCTCTATTTTGGTACCTATATTCATTATTACGGCCTACACTCTGCAAGGAAGCCGCGAGAGCTTTTAAAGTAAGGACGATGTAAGTTGGTAAGGCTGCATGCGACTTTGACTTGGACGCCCCAGCTTGTGCGGGCCTCATTTTGCGGCATAGGTGGATTTTAAAACCCCTTCTTGGATAATACAATAGAACTGGCTGATCTCACCCAAATATGAAAGAAAATCTTATACATTTAGCTGCTGACGGCATGCTTAAAATGGCATTTCATTCTCAAAGTGTTGACGAAATGAAGTGATAAAAAGAAAAGAAGAGTATCCAGAGCTGGCAAGGGAAGCTCTAAAATTATTAGTGCCATTTGCCACTTCATACTTATGTGAACTGACATTCTCTTCAATGGTGGACATGCTAACTAAAATTATTAGTGCCATTTGCCACTTCATACTTATGTGAACTGACATTCTCTTCAATGGTGGACATGCTAACTAAAATTATTAGTGCCATTTGCCACTTCATACTTATGTGAACTGACATTCTCTTCAATGGTGGACCCTCTAAATAAAATTATTAGTGCCATTTGCCACTTCATACTTATGTGAACTGACATTCTCTTCAATGGTGAACATTCTAACTAAAATTATTAGTGCCATTTGCCACTTCATACTTATGTGAACTGACATTCTCTTTAATGGTGGACACTCTAACTAAAATTATTGGTGCCATTTGCCATCAAAAATTTCATCAAATATTTGCAGTTAATTTTCACTTGTGTGAGTTCTGTTACTATGTAGGCCAGTTACTTCGTAAAACTGAAATAATCACAGAACTTGAGTTGAACTTACACAGAACGTGAAAATCAACTTCAAATATTTGAAGAATTCGTAAAATTTTTTAAAAGAACCCATCCTTAACTTAGAAAATGATTTGATTATTAACATATGAAATATAGCACCACGATTTGGAATATTTTTGAAAAATCAACAAGCCCATCCTTCTCACCGAAATAGTGTTTTTATTGTAGTTAGAACCTCGCGTTTTTACTTTTGCCGGCGACCCCCCGAGTAAGGCTGCGCGATCCCCCTAGGGGTCGCGACCCACAGATTGAAAAACACTGGTCTATTTTAACCATTTTCGTTCATCTGCGGTTAAGTTAATGACAAGATTTGTCCCTAGAAAAGGCCCGAAGATATCGATCTAGGGATTGGTAATGGATTGATTAGGAATGTAAAATTTGTGTTGTGGATTCATCTGCTGACACATTTTAAAGGAAAACATTTTCTTATTTGAAGTGCAGTCATAAAATTCTAGTTGCGGACTATGTATATGCTGCCAGAATCAAAGAGAAACCGTGTACAATGAATTGAACGTGGTTTCAGATGAATCCAACTGAAATTTAACATTCTGAACGCAAAACTGGTTATTTATAATTAAGAATATCTGAACGCGGCGCATTAAAACTATACTCAGAAGATAAACACTTTTGTAAGAAAGGAAATTCTTTTTGAAATTCAGCGAACCTACAACTTAGCTTTTTCGCGGTCGGCGGCATGGTCAACAAATTATTTGATTTATTACGTATCACGGCTTGCACTTATTCAATACTACACTGGCGCTCTTTGACTCTTGCTTGACTTACCTAAATAAACCAATAGATCAATAGTACAAATGTCATTTACGGTAGGAACCAGGAAAATTGAAAAACCAAAAAAAAAACAGAAAAGAATTAAAAAAAATAATAAAGGTTAAAACTTTTGGGTTTTTGTTAGTTTCTACCATAGAGAGGGATACATATAAAAAACTCATGCCAAATTTGAAGAAAATCGGTCAATTAGAACTTGAGATTTTGTGACAAACGTTTCGAAAAAGTATTTTTGAGAAAAACGAGTTTAAAGTTTTGTTCCATTTAGATTCTAGTTAGATTCCGTCTAAACCGGTTGAATAGCCACGACACTAAAATGGCTTTAGCTTTTAAAATAATTCGAATTTCGAAAAATCCTTTAAGGAGATATTCTTAATTGCCTAATCGAAATACGATTTTTTTCTGGACTAGAATACCCCCTTAAGAAAGTTTTTTTAATGAAAAGACAAATAACTTTGTTTACCTCACTTTGAAGTCACTCCATTGCGCGGGCAAATGCCAGACTTTTGCTTTGACAGTCAAGGTTAACAACATTCAAGGTCATAAATGTTTGACAATTTTTGTAGTGTTTGAGCTTCCCGTGTTCGGCGGAAAACAAAACAAAAACAAAACTTAAACATCCCATCTCGGGTGAAGCGGGAAGGCAGGCGGGGGCCGGCGGGGGGGAGAATTCATTTTTTGACAGAAGACACGCGATGCGGTCGTGTGTGGGGATAAACGGAATGGCCTTTTATGGTTGTGTGCCATGAGCGAGCATAATCACGAGTTTAAAATATTATTATACCTAAATATAATATAATAATCAAAATATTTGATAATACAATTATAACATAATATCAAATATTTATAATTATTCTGTTTTTGACGTAAATGTTTACGCACTCTAAATTCTAGTAACTTTAGGTCGTGCAATTCAATGACGTTTTTATATAATGTTATTGGTGCAGTAATCGATATTTGTCGGAAATCTTTCCTGATAAATAAATATCTGTGTTTTCTTCCTGGTGTAGCATCTTTTCCACATCGAACGCATTTTCACATTTACGTAAACGATAAACGTCAAATGTCAAGTTTTTTGGTTATCAACTGCGCGGATCTAATAATTAATAAGGATTTTAAATAAACACAATGTCGTAATGGATGATTATTTCTTTCGTGAACTCACTTGTAAATAAAGTCTATTAATTTATAAATCTGTTTCAGAGACACGGGAGAAATTGGCCAATTTAAATTTATTCCATTTTTGATGCTACGTAATTATTCACGCACTCTAAATTCAATAGTAATCGATATTAGTTGGAAATCTTTCCTGATAAATAAATATCTATTAAAATATCTGTGCATCTCAAATTCAATAGCAACTTAGGACATGCAATAAACGCCAAATGTCAAGTATTGCGTACGCGTGGACGTCCGTATTCCAGACCAGTTGTCAAATTGTGTGAACCGCGCAAACTTCACCCTAATCTTACAAATGTAATTGTTTGAAAGTCCTTCAATGACCTTCAAACGCCGAACACGGAAGCTTAAACACTACAAAAATTTTCAAACATTTATGATCTTGAATGTTGTGTTATGGGACTGTCAAAGCAAAAGTCTGGCGTTTGCCCGCGCAATGGACCCGTCTTTATTTTTTATTTTTTTTATTTATTTATTTTTTTATTTTTTATTTGTTTATCTTAAAATTGCTACATATTATAATTTTACTGGTCTTCCATTAAAAGCCTTAGCTTGTGGATGGAAGAAGAGTCGACATTTCATATATTATGTACAAATACAGTCACGTGTACAGTTAATACAATGCAGTTAATACATTTCATATAAGTACAATTACTTTTTACTATAGTCATGTATTTCAATATATATGTAGGTGCAGTTAATACAGATACATGGCAATCAGACCCGTTAACTAAAATATGCAAATATATATGTATTCAGTAAGAAGTAAAACAAGTATGATTTTTAGTGTGACATTCTCTAAAATACTTTTTGATGGAGTTCAACAATTGAACTTTGTTCCTAATGCTTCTGATTTCTATTGGCAGGTTATTGAAAAAGAATTTTCCTTGGTGAGTATAATGGTGTTGGGCAAAAGAAGTGTTTAATTTGGGGCATACAAATACATGTTTAAGTCTACACAATCAACATGTTTCGTGAACGATGTTCACATCATCAGGATCAAATGTATACTAAACTTAAAAATTAAACATAGATGACATATCCCCAGATTCCTACCCACCCCTTAAACTCTCCTCTCCTTCCTTTCCTTAAAAAAACCCTCCACACAGCATCCCCAAAGATGACATAGGCCCTGAGGGAAATTATTTTCCTCAGGGCCTCCTGTGTGGAGCTCATGTAAAATATATATATATAAATATATATATATATATATATATATATATATATATATATTGGAGAAAAGGGTAGAAGGGAGGGGAAGGGGTAAGAGTGGGGGAAGTTTATTAAAATTATGGATTTCAAAGTCATTAGCAGGGGAAGACTGGTTAAGTGGGAAAAGGTTCAAATGAGGATTTACAAAAATTTGCTGCTTATTAATTATGTCTGCTTTATTATTTACACTTTTCCTAATTTCTAAAATCTCTAGACTATTTATCTGTGATGTCTTATAACCCGTATGCAATATTTTAAGTCCATGGTTTTTGTCAAAATTATGATCATGTTTTAATAAATGATCTGCGAACTCAGATTCGCTATTGCGGAAAGATTTTTTTATTGCTAAAAGCTTTTTCCAATTCATAATCTATGTTATCTAGGCTTACTAGGCGAGGCGGCGGAATTAGATGGAGAGATCTATTGTGAATTTGTAGGTGCTGTTATTTAGATGCAAATCTGGTGTTATATACCGGCAAATTGTTAACTTCCCATTTAATGAGTTTATCTTCTCGTATGAGAAGAGCTGCTGTTCATCCAAAATAAATAAAGTAAAAGGAAATGCGTACCAAGCTGGTAACAAAATAAATCATGTTTTTCATTAAAAAATACCATCTCTTGACAAAGTAAGTACCTCAAAGTTCTTTCAAATACGTTTTGTATGTAAGAAAATGCAAAATTAATTTGCAAAGAAGATTAGTCTTGTGTTCTTTCTTGTTGTTGTTCACGAGTCTTAGTGTGTATTATACGCAAAGCTTTGTACTGTTCATAGTTTGCCGCTGGCTAGAAGCTGCTCAGAGTTATATATTACGTACAATACGATATCCTATATTGAAAATCAAGTGTTTTAGACATCTCCGAGAGGCACATTATTAACATTATAATTCCCTTACACGATAATTCTTTGTACATTTTTATGTGCATTCAATATTTAAATTCTCTTTGGCGTATTTTTTTTTACTACGTTCGTTATTTACGTAGAGCAAATACTTTAGATGATTACACGTTTAGCTTCTGACATTCTTTTTCAGATCAAAAACAAGTAATTCAAAAATATTGTAACTAACGGGAAGCGGAAGTTACACTCTTGATAACGAAATTTCTTAGATTTGCTTTGGCTTGAGAAATAAATAGAGTAACAGTGAAGATTAATGATCAAGTTAACCTAACTTTTTCATTACCCTCTTCTCAAATATTGTTATATTATCTCCGTGAGAACGACTCGTTTTTATGACTTGTATTTATTTATTTATAAAATATGTCATATTTAAATAAGACAAAACTAAGAGTAGATACATTAAATCACCATACTTGCTGCCCATTTCACGGTTACCGATGAAGTCTAGTGTCAACTGTGGATTTAGTATGCCTATAGACATGCTGAAAACTGGAAAAATTATAATGGAAAGGAGAAAAAGACGTACATACGCAAGGATTAGATTATAAAAAACATACATAACTTTTTTTGTATTTGTGCATGAATGCACACACGAGTTTATAGGTGCATACATACATACACACATGTATATATATATACATTTTTTTTTAATTGAAATATTTATCGAAATTACAATTTTACATCATAATATAACATCAGTATTTCAATCACTCTCCTAATAAAGCAGCTGCTTCTGTTTAGGAGAGGACAATTAAATATTTTTACATCTGTTTAAATTAAAACTATTTATTGCAAAATTATTAGTAATTTTATGAGAAGATACGAGTAAAAGTAATAAAAAGTGTATTATTTATGTATATTTTAAAGTATATATATTATATAATATATACATCTCCATCAGAGTGCAAGACACAGGTTTCTAATACTATCACATTCACTCGTCAACAAGTCCTCTGGCGCCTTCCTGAAACTGTGGTATTTGGCTACTGACTTTATTGAGATTGTTAAATTATTGAAGATTTTATGAGCAAGAAAGTTAAACTGTGACTGCGCCATTGAGGTTTTTGTTAGTGGAATGATATAATTGGTTTGGTTGGAATATATTGTATTATAGTTTGATTAAAAAATATTTATTATGTATTGGAATTTAAAATAGCAGGATGTGTAGTTGACGTATATAGATTTTATATTTAGTACTTTGAAGTCCTTAAATAATGCCTTTGTGGGGTAAATATAGTATACTTTGTAAATAGTCCTTGTAGTAATGTGCTTTAATTAATGGATCTAACATCGTTTTAGAGCATCCTCTCCAGACTATTATACCGTAAGATAAAATTGATTGATATAGGGAAAAATATACTGTGTTTAGTTTATTGTTATTAAGTTTATTTTGTAGAACTCCATTTTAATTTTTTATTTTTTTTTATATATTTAATAATAATTTAATTCAATGTATAAAAACAGTTTTTCATAAACAAGTTCTGCTTCTGCTTCGTAATTATTATTATTCGTTACAGCTGTTTCGCCCTCTGAAGGCATTATCAAACTGTGGTTGTTACCACCTACAGACGATGTATTTATGTCATTTCTAGACAGGTACTTATGATGACAAAACGAATAGCTTTTTATTTTTATTACCTGTGCCCCTAAACTTCTAAGTAAAATGACTGAAATATTAATGGTTAAGTTTCCCAATTACTGGATTGTTAATTAAAAATTCCATTAAAATTAATTAACCATTAAAAAAACCACAGTTTGATAATGCCTCCAGAGAGCGAAACAGCTGTAACGCATAATAATAATTACGAAGCAGAAGCAGAACTTGGTTATAATAAACTGTTTTTATACATTGAATAATAATATTATTAAATATAAAAAAAACTGTGTTTAGTGTTTTTTTTAAATTAGTGTATTTTGTAATGATCTGAAGATACATCCCAATTTCCATATACAGTTTGTAACATTAATTAGTGATCTTCCCACCGAAAATTATTTTCAATTATTACACCAAAGTAACTAATAGAATCTACTCGTTTCAGTAGGTTGCATACTGCATAGCCATAGATAACTAGTGTATTTTTAGTACATGATTGATTGAAAGCTGATTGGAATATTAATACTAAATGTTAGATACTTCGTTTAAGTTGTGACGGGTCCTCGGTTCTAATATGGTTCTAATTTAATGTGGTAAATTCACGGCTCCGCGCGAGCCTCCGATAGCGTAACGGACAAATCCCAGCGGCTAGAGACATCCAGCGAACGGAGGTTAGAATATGAAGTCCAAAAAAATAAACGCTTTCATAGACTTTCTAATTTCACTTCTACCGTGAGTGAATTGCAAACTCTGATTTATTATTTAATTTTTCATTATATTTTTGTAATAAATACAATAAAACATATTTTTTTAAATGTTTTTCTTTTACTCACAAATAATTGCCCAAGTTGCCTCTAAATTCATGAATCATTAAAATCATTAATGTCCCATATTTTATAATTTAAAGCAAAAATAAATAAAGTAGCTCATATCCGTACAAGATGTTTGATACTAAATTTATTTTTTTCACAGGTATTTTGATCTCAAATCCAAAATTAAGATTTCTATGAAACGGGCCGAAACAGGCTTAGCGAACGTTCCTCGAATTTCTACCGATTTTTTACTTAAACATTTGAAGTTTTTAAGCCCTTAAAAAATATAAGTATGTTATTTTTTTAAGATAATATCTAGACGTGTTCCATGCCGAAACACAAATTACACAAAATCACCACGATAGAAAAAATCACAAGGTATGCTCCGAAAATGATTAAAAACACGTTTGTTTCTATTATTTTATAAGGTATGTTTGTGAAAAAATTCACAATGTTTCTTTTAATTTAAGTTAAGACGCCTTCCACGAGATTTTTGCTCTATTTTAAACGTGTCGTGTTTCATTAAACATTTTCACAAACTTCGCTACAATTTTATCGCTTTAAATATTAGCGCGATCCTCTAATAATCTTAATTACATATCTCTCCATCTTCTTCTTTTTGAGCGCAGATGCGGCGCCTTAAGAGGCTAGATTTTGAAACAAACGCGGGACGTTTAGGTATTTCGTTAAATCTTCTCTGTCCCGCTCGATACAACCTCACACACACTTACGATATTCAAAACAAGAGAACACACACTTAGTGACACACTGCCGGCCGGAACCCCCCATCCCCCTTTATCCACTGCCCCTACACCTCACCCGCACAGCTATGATTTACAGCTCTGCTGATATATTGTGGGTCTAGCATCTTTCCTATTCGGATCTTGGAAGCGAGTGAAGCCGTGCATGTAGGTACCTACGTACCTAAGCAATCCGCATAATTATTTGTTCTTCGTAGCATTTTGATTTCGCCGGACTTAGTGATTTCTCAATCAATATATTGAGAGGGTATCGACTCCAATAATTTTTTTTTCTTTATTTTTTTCCATTATATCTACATATTTACATTTCAAAAGTAATTTTACATATTTTCTAAATACAGTAAGATATAAACATAAGGTACAAGTGATATTTAGCAATAAGTAAATATATAATAGACAAAAGTAGGTAATGGGAACATTGGGAACCCACTAAGGCACTGCCCGTGTGTGGGTAATACAAACAAAAATGCTATATTAAATCAATAAGTACAAGAAAAAAATGTTAATTTTAAAGTCAATGTTTGGAAATTAAGGTATTTGTGAAAAAATGTAGTAAAAACATAGAAACTTTTTTTTGTTGTTGATTGTTATAGTTTTAAAAAAGTAAATAAAGTTAGTCTTGAAGATACCGTAGATTTGTATTGAAAAGTGAAACATTATGATTTACAAAGAATTCTTATTAAAAGTGTCTCAACATCTGCATCATTCAGCCACAATTTAATTTTTTTAATGTAAAGTGATATTTGAATGTGTTTTGGTAGCAGATTAAATGTTCGAGGATCAATAAAACTGCTATGTGCTTCCATTAACTTGGTATTGGTTTGTGGGGTAAAAAAATATTATTAGTACTTTCGTAAATTCTGTTTTCATTTTTTTCGAAACAATTTTGGTTTTTAAATACATATTTTATAGTCTGCAATATAAATAATTTACGAATATTGGAAAAAAACTGCTCACGTAATTAATGTATGCCCACTTATATTATGTTTTCCTAGGTAGTCAGAGGGTGTTCTTTTTCGATTATTTTTTTTATTTTTGGCAGCATTTTGAATTGAAAAACGCGATTTTAGTAAAAAAAAA
The DNA here is from genome assembly GCA_917880885.1 of Limnephilus marmoratus. Classification (NCBI taxonomy): domain Eukaryota; kingdom Metazoa; phylum Arthropoda; class Insecta; order Trichoptera; family Limnephilidae; genus Limnephilus; species Limnephilus marmoratus. The sequence continues at coordinate 57,921,686 of OU862906.1, forward strand.
AGGTCGGTGAATTTGTTATTAAAATGGTAAAAAAACTCCCTCTGACTACCTGTTGATTTATGTGTAGAAATAGTGTACAAAATTAAAAAGCATCGGTCATGTTAAGTCAAGATTTTGAGTTTTGATGTTCACAGAAATGTTGTTTGCGAGAAACCGATTTAAAAAATTTTATACTCGAAATGTAGTTGAATCGAGCATGGGGCCAGTTGCTTGAAACACTGTATCTTTGTTAGTTTTGCTCCTTAAAAGTTTTAAAACCCTACCCCCCCCCCCCCCCCCCCCCCTAGTCCGCCATTGGTAAAGGGGTCCCGAGACGTGAATTGCCTAGGGGCCCCGACATGGTTAATCCGGCCCTGGCTCTTACATACTGAAGTACGCTGGTTGTCGAAAGGTGCACGTTTAACCAGATTTTACACACTTTTTTAATCGGTTTTAGAGTTTCTGGAAAGTAAAGATCTAATCAAATTGAAAGCAGACAACGCGTATTTGACAGATTCTCAATTTTGTGTTTATCCCCCTTTTTAGAGACAGACATTACAAAAGCTTTTTTCCAAATAGTGTGAAATTAGTTTTCTTTGAGAGAATGTGTGAATAGCAATGTCACCGCGATAATAAGTTGTTCAGCACAATTTCACAAAAAAAAGTTGAATGTAATTTATCACAACCAGCACCTTTTTGTGTTGTCATTTTGCAGATATATTAATACTTACTAAAGATGTATTAACGTTAAATCGAATTTAAATTTATTGAACTCATATTATTATTATTGACATTATTGGTGAGAATGTATTTAGTTTGAGAAAGAACAAAAACAGATTGAAAATAAACATTAAAAAGATTGCAAATTTTTGTTGCCCATCACTAAAAGTTTCCACGGAACATGTTATTAGGTATATCGGGAAGATTGTTTGGATTTCACGAAAGTCCAAAAATATTTCACATTATTCTTTGTGTTTAGCATTATTTATATGGATTGCAAGTAACATTATGTGTTCACAGGAATAAGTTTGCGTAATATCATACAATAGTCATATGAAAAAATATTATATTACGTTTTGTAAAAAATGTGTTAGACCGTAATCTCTAAAATACATAATTATGATACTAAACTGAACTCATGAATAAAAAAATATCAACCCCATCACTATTGTTGTATAAACTAGTCTTAACATCACTATTATCGAAAACGATGACTCCCTCCCCCCGACCATGCACTCCTTGCCTCGACATCTAAAACGTGCGAACGAGACAACTGCAGTAAACTATCTGATTTACCTACAGAAATCGCTCGGAGAAGGGTTTAGGGAGAAAACACTTTTCTACACCGAAACTTTCACGAAATTATAATTTGAAAACGGTAATATGTTCTCAAAAGAAGAAGCTACGTCGGTATGTTTTTATAATTTTGTAATTCTTTATAAGAATTGAATAAACAGCACTTTTTCCTTAAATAATGTTTTCCGATAAATTGTGTATGTTTGACAGTGAATGTTTACGTTAATACGAAACGCATCGAAAATATAAAAACATACCGACATAGCTTTTACTTTTTAGAAGGCAATATAAAAAAAAATAATTAATTTCGTGTAATTTTCGATGTAGAAAAGTGTTTTTTTCCTGGGCGTCCTTTTTGTATGGGCCGAAAAGCGAAGTCTATCATGACATAATTCCATTGATTCTGAGCATTTACGATAGTAATGAAATCACTAATAAAACATACACATACCTACTTACTTTTGTCTGTATGGACATCAGCACCGAAGGAAATCGAAAGATTTTTACAAATATATCATAGAAAGTCTTCTTATCTTCTCGATAAAAGTCTTCGCCGCACAACACAGAGCGTATTTCACAATAAAATCAGGCGTCTAAATCATAATATCCCTAAATTGTTCAATAATAATGCCATGTTTACCTTCCAAAGTATTCTTTTACTGGGAATATTATGCTGCGTAGGTGCTTCAAAGTAATCTTTCGCGCTATTAAATAGCACTTTGCACAACTTTGAGTCCTTAATTCAATGGAGGTTTCCACTTGAGAATACAATCTAAAATATAATGTAAACCATACAACATACTCTTATAAAATATTAGCATAATCTTCCAAGCTCCCGTTGGCAGGCCTGTGAAGAGGTCTACATTATTTTACTATGTGGGGAGTCATAATATCGAGTGTTAGTATCATTTAGTGCCGCTAGGTGTGTCCGGTCGCTTCCTTTAATAGTGTAATAATAAAACGGTATAACCCTTTAGGTGCCTGAGCTGAAACAATGTAGGTACGGGGTAGTATGGTCTAGGTACTCGGGTATTCACTGTTCCCGGCCCACCAACTACCAACTACCCATCTTGGACCGTCCTACCTCACTTATCGGCCGGAAACCGAATTGCGTCATTAAATTAAATAATACAGGAAATTTCGCATCGTGAAAAGGTCCGCCCTTGGAATGTTGGCGGTTGGTGCTTATGGAGCCCAGATTCGCTTTAAAAATCAAAATGCTTACAAACGGATAGGAAAAGTACAACCATAATGATCCCCTAAAAATGAAATATTCATGAGTATATTTGGTGGACACCATAAAACGTTTAATAGGGTCAACTTATACGAAAATCCACAATACCATGTAATTATGCTTATTTTATTTTTTTATTGTTTTTTTTTTGCAAAATTACGTAGGAATACATTGCCTACTGCTGGGTAGGTATTAAAGGTTTTTCTTTGCACATTTAATTAATGGAACCGTTAAGTACCGATAGATTACATATATTAATGTCCAGTTTTTGAAAAACTCACTTTTTCCTTGATGAGAAAAACGACCACTCTGCCCTTTACGTTTCAACCACCTTAAGGTTCACTTTCGCTGGCCAGCCAAAAAACATTGCTGGCACGCCAATACGATCTTTCCGCTCCTCGAGTTTGACCGACCGCAGAGACCATTATCGCTAGACAGGAAACTCACATAAAATCGAACCGAAACACGATTAACAGCGACAAATCATACGAATTAGCGGCGAAAACTAGAAACTCTAACTAAATCTCTCACCATTGGCCTCAGTTATATTTCCCGCCGAGATGTTTGCAATTCCAAAAAGACAAAGAAAAGTTAAGCACTTTTTTTCATACAAAACCAAAACCGCAAGAAATTTATTTTTATTTTTTGTAAGGCTTTTCTGAGAAAAATTGACATTAAACGTGCTTTGCGGGATCGTAGATTGGAAAAAAATAAACCTTTTCAAGGAGATGTTTTTAAAAAAAAAAATTAGGTCGAGAGGTTTTATAAACTTTTAAAATCGTAATATATGACGCTTCCCATTAAAAATATTACGCAAAATTGCATTAAAATTCAACATTATTTTGACATTTCAGGCATATTCACTAACATCTATAATGCAAATTGTTTGCAGCCTGTAAAATCGGCAGATATTTTAAATCTTAATTTAATTTAACTAAATTTTCTCCAACCTTGCAATACTAGCATCTGAGCATACTGAGCACCAACTCAAGTTTTCAGCTAGGCCAGGACAGCGTTGGCTGACATAATTTGTAAGGAAAATGTTCTAAAAACGATGCAGGTATTCGATTTTCAGGCTTGGCTTGAGGTGGTTATGACAACGTTTTTCGGTTGGTCTATAAAGTTTGCCATATATAGTCCAGTCAAGGAAGGAGGTGTAGAGTGCGTGAGCAGGAACCTAAGCGATTCCTTCAGGACTTGTTTAGGGTGCTTAGGGTGTGAACATACTAAAAGTCCTGACGTCTAGGTGGTGAGCAAGGGGGGGGGAAGAGGGGGGGGGGGAAGGTCCCGATTTTCGGGTTTCCTTTTATATCTCGAAAACGGTGCGTCTCAGAGGAAAACTTTTTTAGAATAAGTAAAAGCTCATAAAATTATCTACAACTTTTATTCTATACGTAATTTTGGAAATCCCAGCCGTTTTTGAGTTACACGCTCCACAAATGTCGATATTTTCGAAAAAAATCATTTTACCTCAAATTTTTCATCAAACATTCCTTCATATCGTTTAAAATATTCATCAAAGAAAGAAATTCATTTTAAAAAGTTGTAAATAATTTAATTTTCTTTTAGAATGCAAATAAATCTCGAACCAGTAAATATTTACAGCAATTTAAAGTTTTTTCGTAAAATGTCGTTATTTAAAAAAAAGCTGTTATCAAGTAATATGTTTTCGTCTTATTTCTGACACACAACTTTTGTTTGTTCTCCTAATAATATGTGTGACCACACTTTAAAGCCAGTTATTAAACAAAAATCATATAACTTGAAAATTTTAAATTTTATAATGATTTTAAAATTTAAAATGATAATTATGATAATCTCATTATAATTTTATTATATTTCGTTACATTAAATACATAAAATTATAAACCTCAATATTTTCACTGTTCTCAATAACATCATGTTACACTCTCAACTTTATATGGATTCACGTTTTCATCCTCTTTGGACGTGAGGGTCCTGGCAAGCGTTGTTCATCCATGGCATCGTCATTCTAAGTGGTGGATGGTTCTTGCTGAATGGGCTCTACGTCGTCTTCATCGTCGTCCTCGGCAACAGGCACGCTATTAAGGCATCTCCCTTGGCAGTAAAGGCACGCTGCAGAACAGGTCAGCATTGCTTTTCGGCATCCACATTTGCCAATTGTACAATCCTTGGTGCAGCGGCAAAATATCATTTTCAGAAAGACCTCCGGTGCTGGTGGATCTTCTGTTGTAATTGGCACCAGGGTGTCTCCTTCGTATTTCCACACCCATTCTTCAGAGGGCAGCTCAATGCCGAGCCACTGCTGAACTTGGTGGTATGTCCGCCGGGAATGCTGTTTAGCTGCACTCTCTGTTGGAGGGAGGGAGCTGATGTCAGGCTTCATATTTGCCACGGACCTTGTGAACGACTGGAAACGGTACTGGTAAAGGGAGGTATGTCTTTTTGGCGCCGCATACCATTTCAGGAAGCATTTATTTCCAGCCTCTTCAACCTCGTCGTGAGTAGAGGAGGGGTTGTAAACGATCATTGCCGCTTGCTTTATCATTTCTGACTCCAAGTACAATTTTGAAAAGCCCACCTTGCTTCTCCTGAAAGTTGCAGACGTTGTATCGCAGCCGGTAAATGTATGTAATAATAGGATGTGTTCAAATCCACGATGCTGCATCTCTTGGGTGGACAGTGCCATTGTTTTGGTTTTCCCTCGTCCGGGTTTCAGCAGCAGAATAGCTTGGGTGGGAGGAGTGGAAGTAATCAAAAGGACAGTGAGGTCCACACCCTCACCAACGACAGCCACAGAGTTGTGAAAGGATAGTTCCACAGCAGTCTTCACGATAAGGACGTCAGCATCATCGGTGGCCCGAAGAGTCTGTATCCCATTCTCCAGAAACTTTGTCTGTAGTAAGGAGATGAAGTGACTTTTGTTGGTAGGATTGGATAAAAAATCTTCCTGTTTAACGGATATTGATTTGTTCCATGTCGAATTGATGTCAGCTGACCTTCTCAGTCTGTATCGTCGCATCTGTTCTTGTGATTTCGTACTATTGGCTGGGTTTGCGTACCCATCAAATACCACAGTGCGAGTCATTCCAGGATAGTAGTGGTTGACATAGGTGATATAACGATCATAAATTGCGGCAACGGAGGCACCTTTTTGCCAAATTGTGTAGTAGAAATCCTCCGTCCACAACTATGTTCATCTGAAACAGTAGAACAGTTTTTTTGGTAGGCTCTTATAAGCTATATAGAACAGATTTAGTTGTCTTTCGTATCCCACTTTCATTGAACAGTGCCAAGGGATCGGTTTTCAAATAAAAAAGTTTCAAGCCATTATTATCATGGGGTTTTACACAAAATTTGGACAAACCGTGAACTATTTTGATCGACCGTTAATTACTTGAACCTAATCACCCATCACAATAATAATGATTATAAAATGAATTCCACTAATCATCTGTTCGAGAACAACTTAGCTGCTTTCTTGTGTGCAAAAATTAGTAAGCAATTTCCCCCGAAGAAAAAACCCGTCTTAATAATTTGGTAAGAAAAAACAGCTTTTTCTGAAAATGACGACATTTTACGGAAAAAACTTAAAATTGCTGTAAATATTTACTGATTGGAGATTTATTTACATACGTACATATATTCTAAAAGGTAATTAAATTATTTACAACTTCTTTCAACTGAATTTCTTTCTTGGATGAATATTTTAGACAATGATGAAATATGTGGGGTAAAATGATTTTTTTCTAAAATATTGACATTTGTGGAGCGTATAACTCAAAAAAGGCTGGGATTTCCAAAATTACGTATAGAATAAAAGTCGTAGATAATTTTATAAGCTTTTACTTATTCTAAGTTTTACTCTGCGACACACCGTTTTCGAGATATAAACGGAGACCCGAAAATCCGGACCTTCCCCCCCCCCCCCCTCCCCCCCCCCGAGCTCACCACATAGACGTCAGGACTTTTAGTATGTTCAAACTCTAAGCACCCCAAACAAGTTTCTGAAGGAATCGCTTAGGTTCCTGCTCACGCACTCTACACCTCCTTTTGGACTAATAATAAAAATATTATTGTAAAATATTGAGATGAACTAGGTAGGGGCCCGATAAACTGATAAATCATCCACGGGTATCATCTATAAATTATAACTTCCGAACATTGATATGCTTGGTGTAACCCTAAGTGACCAGCTCAGGTATGGGGGCTCCATTGAAGCCAGAGTAAAGCTAGCCTCCCAAAAACTGGGCGTACTGTACAGGGCCCGCAGATACTTTAATAGTACACAACTGCTAACCTTGTACAAATCACAAGTACGCCCCACGGTTGAATTTGGCAGCCATCTCTGGTCTGGAGCTCCAAAATACCTGAAAAATACCCTCGACTCTGTGCAGAAACGGGCGGTCCGTTTGATAGATTCTCCCATCTTAACAGACGGATTGCAATCTTTAGAGCACAGGCGTCGGGTGGGAATGCTATCCTTGTTCTACCGGTATTACAATGGAAGATGCTCCGAGGAACTAGCATCATTGATCCCTTCGGCACCGGTGCATAGTCGGGAAACACGCCAAACGCGTGCCCAACATTTGTACACGGTTGACATTTGTCACATGAGAACGGGTCGTTTCTTCGACTCGTTCTTGTGTTCAACAGCTCGGCTGTGGAATGATTTGCCGGCCTCTGTGTTTCCTCCTTCCTACAACATGGGTCTCTTCAAGACCAATGTTCATTCCTTCCTCTCCTCAAAAAGACCCTCCACACAGCATCCCAGATGACATAGGCCCTGAGGGAAATTATTTTCCTCAGGGCCTCCTGTGTGGAGTTAATGTAAAAAAAAAAAAAAAAATCAAATTGGAAAATTCTTTTTTGTTGTGTTCGTTATTGTTAGGACAAGGTTTGTATAAAACTATTAGTGAGCTCTGGCATTATGAAATTTGTTTAAAAATGAATCGCCGAAATCTATGTACGCGCATAGCTTCCGAACGAATGCACCAAATTGGATAATTCTTTCTTTGTTGTGTTCATTATTGTTAAAACAAGGTTTGTATAAAATTACTGGTGAGCTATGGCATTATGATATTTGTTAAAAAATGATTCGCCAAAATGTATGTACGCATAACTTCCGAACGATTGCACCTAATTGGATAATTCTTTTTTGTTGGGTTCGTTACTGTTAGGACAAGGTTTGTATAAAACTATTGGTGAGCTCTGGCATTATGATATTTGTATAAAAAAATTTCAATAAGCTGTTTGAAAACTAAATGTACCGGGAATGAATGAATGAAATGCGGGAGGTGGGAGGGGAACCAGGGAGGAGGAGGGGAAACTGGGAGGGGGAGGGGAACTCGGGAGAAGGGTTTGTGGGACGGGGGAAGAGGGGGGGGAGTGGAGTGGGGGGAGGGAAGGTGGGGTAGGCGGAATGGAAACGTAAGAGGGGAAGAGGACGCTGGGTACTTACCCGCACACTATGAAAGAATATTTTTTCAGTTTTTTTTTAATGGAATAAAACTAAATTTTTGTTTAAAAAGAATCTGAATACTAAACTTTTATAGCGCCTTCCTTGAAAAAAAAAATACTACAAGTGCATGAAGAACCTACACGCGCACTATGGAATAATATTTTTTCTGCAATTTTTTTACTGTAATATAACTAAATTTTAGTTTCTAAAAAAATCTGACAAGTACATTTTTATAGTGTTTTTGTGAAAATATACAACAAAGTACCCACTAAGTACCTACCCGCTAACTATGAAATATTATTTTTTCTATATTTTTTTACTCCGATAAATCCAAGTTTTAGTTTCTAATAAATTCTGTATAATACATTTTTATAACGCCGTTTTTGAAAAGTGACTCTGGGTAATACATTACCCGCACGCTACGAAAGAATATTTTTTGTGTTTTTTTTTACTGGCATAAAACAAAATTTTTGTTTCTAAAAAATTCTGAATAATACGTTTTTATAGCGCCTTTTTTGAAAAAAATACTACAAGTGCGCATTAAGTACCTGCCCGCGCACTATGAAATAATATTTTTTGTTTTTTTTTTTACTGGAATAAAACTAAATTTTATTTAAAAGCTGTTATTGGTACCTGTTCGGATATTGTGCATCAGAATAGATTGATGTACTCAGTAGGTAGGTACCAAGATGGATATCAAATAACGCATCTCAACTTGCAAAATCCGAAGGGCTGCGTGAAAAAATTGATTAAAATTGGGAATTAAAAACGGTAAACTTATTGGCCCCTTTTTTCAAGAAAATGCTATTTTAGTTTTTCTCAATTATATTAAATAAAAAACTGAACGCCCTGAGTCAGAGGCCTGAATTGGTTCGGCAGCAGGTTTACTGAATTGAGCGGTAAGCTCCCTGGGCCGTTTTTTAAGTTTCGACGACCAAAGTGGCTCGGTGGTAGGAGTCTTCTTTGCATCAGGAAAGTATGCGTTACGGGTATCAAATTACGCTTATCGACCTGTACAACCCGAATGGTGCAGTGAAAAGTTGGGCAGAAAGCTCCTCGGCCCCCTTTTGCGAGAAAAGGCCCGTACTGAACGCCTTGAACCGGGCGACCGAAGCGGCCCGAGAGCAGGTATATGGAATTGCGGGGTCGACTACCTGTGCCCTTTGTAGGCGCACACTCCTTGCCCTATCCACATTCAAACATCGTTTTTTTTTCATATATTTAATTCAATAAGGGTTCCTCGCTTCGTTCACATTCACACGTCAATCGCTTAATGTTTTAACCATAAATATAACAAACCACCCACGTTTTAAGTTAAAGTTATTTTAGTTTTAACCCGTTAGTTGCCTCTGCAACGGGCAAAAGCTAGTATATATTAACGTACGCTTCTCACAATACACAATCCAATGGACGCAGTGGAAAAATTGAGCTGTTAATTCCTAGGCCCCTTTTTGCGAGATAAGGCTCTTTTTGTTTTCCAAATGAAATGCTTAATGCCTTGAACCGAGCGACTGCAGTGGCTCTACAGCAGGTATTCTGAACAAGTTCCTTGGGCTCCTTGTTTTAAGAGTGTCAGCGAACAAAGTAGCTCGGTGGTAGGAGTCTTCTTTGATACGGCAGATTAGGTGTTATGGATATTGAACTACGTGTATCAACCTACATAATCCGAAGTATTGAGTGAAAAAGTGGAGCAGTAACTCCTAGGCCCCTTTTGGCAAGATAGTTGGTTTTCTAAATTAATTACTGAACGCCTTGAGCCGAGCGACTGGAATGGCTCCATAGCAGGTGTACTGAATTGAGCGGTGAGCTCGCTGGGCCTTTAGGTACTTGGCGGTGTCGGCGACCAAAGTAGCTCAATGGTAGGAGACTTCTTTGGAACAAGAGATAAGGCGTTATGAGTATCAAACAACGCGTATCAACCTACACAATCCAAAAGGCCCTACTGAAAAAAATTGAGCAATTATTAATATTTTTAAAATTGGTATTTTTTGTACCGAAATTTCTTATCTTTTCGGTAATTTCTAAGTGTAGTAATAATGGTGGGGAGTGAGCAACGACCTCGTGTCGGCAAATATAGACAGGGACTGAGCGTTGGCCGGAATAAGCTGACCACCAACTTTCGCCCTACCAGGCGTCTGTTGTCTAGGGCACCCTCTTGTCCTGGAGAAGTAAATAATCTCCAAAGGCGGAAGAACCTTCGAGGTCAACGGCATAGGATGTGGAAAGAAACGGGAAACTACCACATTAAAGGTCCAAGTGGCATCCCAAGAACCAGCAAAACATGAAACTAAAGGAAATTGCTGCAAACCAATCCCAGGATTGAAACCAGAGAGAGAGAATAAAAATGGTAAGCACATTTTAAAAAATGCATTAACTTTTCTTTTATGTTGGCAAGCGTAACTAACTCTGAAAATAACTGTAGAAACAAATGTAGCTTCTGCGCATCATTACTGTAATGGTTTTTTTTTACCAAGTTTGGAATAAATTAGATACCTATTTATTAAAAATGATAATACACAGTGAACATAGCATTATCCAGACCAGACTAATTATTAAGTAATAACAGTTTTAATATTTTTAACGATGTAAACAAGATACATGTTGTAAATTCATTAGGGTGGGTCATTTTATGCATATTACCTTTTTATGTGATTATCACACCGGAGTCCCAACTGCTCCAATCTGGAGAATTGGGGAGGGGAAGGAAATGGCGGAGAGAAAGGTGGGGAAGTATCTGGCTATTTAGATCACCAAACACGGCTAAAGCCATTTCAAGCAACTTTTCAATTCCGAATCAAGGTTTTACACCAGGGCGATACTAAGAGTATTTTAGACTGTGGAACGTGCAAATACTTATTTGGGAGGCTAGTCTGGGTACCGCCACCCCGGGAAGCATTCACTGGATAACCAAAACCTCTGCTATAGGTCACCTCAAGTGGTTCGCTACGTTTGGTGACTTAGCAGGGGTGCCAGGGTTCATTCGTCTGCCCACCAACTGCATGGCAGGTCAGATCGGGAGAGAATGGTTGAGAGAGTCCCTTTGACTTCTCCAGCCGTACTATCTCGGAACATCGCCTTGTACCGCAGTGGGAAGGATGGATTCATACGTCCGTCACTCCTGGACACACTGACCCCCAGATTCCCACTCACCCCTAATACCCCTTTTCTTCCCAGAACCTCCTCTACTTCCTTTCCTGAGAAGACCCTCCACACAGCATCCCCAAAGATGACGTAGGCCCTGAGGGGAATTATTTTCCTCAGGACCTCCTGATTAAATGGTTAAATTGTGAGTGCGTTAAATAACACAAATCAATCAAATAAAATAAATTTGCGTACGTAGGAATTTGAACCCACGCCCTTCGAATTGCTAGTCGAAAATCTTACCCCTCCACCACGGATAGCTACATATAAAAACAAATTATTGACGCATTTATAAATTTGTTTGAATTTTAAGGCTATCTTTTATTTGGTCTTAGGTTACAAACTAAAAATCCTTAATAAACATTTAATTTGTCTGTCGCGTTTGCGTATTTTGCAAGAACAGAAAAAATTTAAGTTTCTCCGTATCACGTTGTTGAGTCGGTGTTGAAATTAGACAGTAAAGAATATGCCATGAATAGGTAATGTGACGGTAATAAAACAGAACATTGTGAGCCACCTGGAGGAGATTGTAAAGAATGCAATAAGACGAGGTTGCCATTCATTCCGAGCGAGACTTCTCTGACTTATGTTTCAGTTCTTACCTATACTATAGCCATACTATCTCAATGAAGAAATAATTGTAGAAGATATTTTGGTTTGGTACTCGGAATAGATGAATTATGAGGTCATGTTTCGATAGCAGACTTAATACATGAGTAACATGACGATTTTCGAAGCAGAGCGGTGATCTCCTTGGGTTTGGACAAAGGGGTCGAGGTTTATGAGTTAATTAAGGTGTAATTTTTTTAATATTCAGGTACGATCTTAGAACGGGTTGTTTCATGGGAGGTTTTTCAAACTTTCATAATATAAAACTTGCGATTTAATAAACACACAACTATTAACTGAATAAATTACGATAAATAATCCATGTGCTAATTGGTGCATTAGGGAGTCTCTCTCCATCTCTGATCCGCTGGATGGTGGGTTTTTCGACACTCTTCAGTTTCACAGACTTTGAACAATTCATCAAAGTTATTTTTCAAGTTCTGTAAAGGTTCTGTTCAAGTTCTGTTCTTATATAATTCCGTTTCCGAGCGATTTTTGTACATGTTACCTATATTCACAATATAAGGCACACTTAGAACGTGCACATTTTTGGCATGTGGCTTCCTCTTAACTTATTTATCTTATCAATCCAGCTGGTTTTACGAGACTTTCAGCTCCCTTTATTCCACTTGTGAGCCACCGAATGACCGAATGACGAGTTGTGTTCATTGATTGTCGGTTCACCGTACGAAATAACCTTTCCATTGACGCATGACATCTCTATTTTGCTTAGATAACTGTTCGTTTTCTTTGTCCATTCGTTTATTTTCTTTCTCTTCAGGTGTGATGCTTTGCATGTATCTTTCCATCCCCCGTTGTATCGCTTTCGAACCGATTTGGAGATTTCAGAAGTAACACGCGCAAATGGATGGAAAACGGAGTGGGAGATGCTCCAGAGATACATGGCACCATCTAGTGAATTGTATACTTGAGTCGAGTAATGCCAAGAGTCGGAATATCAGAAGATCGGAACATCGGAACATCGGAAAAAAACGATGCATGTATGTGAAAGAAGCAAATAATCAGGCCGCAATTATATGTAGGACCACAAATTATTATTTCGTTATATGTTTTTGGCATTTTGGGCAATTGCACATTTGCCCTGATGATGGACACTGTAACGCTGACCGAAACGTTGGCTAAAAAGGAGGTAGCTCAACACGGCATAACACCCCAAAAACAAATAACGAAAATACTTTCGGCCGTGATAATCTAAAAATGTATCTGTTTTAACGTTGTTTAAATCATCAATGTTTGCACATACTAAGCAAAATAAGTACAAATAAATAAACTAATTTACATGGTAAAGTCAATAATATCAACCACATGCATGGACATATGCCTGTCATGGTGGTAAAAAAATTCTCAACTTATGTATTAAAAAAGAAAACAAATTGTTTAATAAAATCAATACTAACACCGACAACTCACAATGCTATACCAAACCGCTAAGCTATTTCCAAGTCAAGTAATAATGAAAGATATTGAAATGTAAGAATATGCTACGACGGCCGCCTGACTGTCGGCGGACCACGGTTATAATGGTCCTAGTTTGAATACGGAATTTAGTCGATTTTTTTAAAGTAGTAGTAGTTTGTAGTAGTATTGGTTAACAATATAGTTTGAATACGGAAAAAATTCGTTCAATTAGTTGATTTTTTAAGGTGTGCAGTAGTATTCGTTAACAATATCGGTGACACCAGGAAACATCTCTTATATTTAAATATCTTGGTAATAATGTAATGACTTCAATTTCTTATCAATGCATTTCTATGCATTTCATTTCAAATTATTAGAAAAAATCTTCAGCTTCGGGTTCTTCGGGAGTGTATGTGAAAACAGAGTTATGTGCCGATCCTTCACTTTCCCTACCCGGGAAGTGAGGTGATGGTTATTATTAAATATAAATTTAATTAACTACACGAAATAATAGAAGACAATTATGAAAAATTACCTAATTAGGTCAGATTTAACAGAGAGAGATATAGAAGCACAGTAAGGAGGGTGATACAAGGGAGGAGGGGGGTGCCGGAAACATATTAAGTATGGAGCTTTGCCGACGTTCACTTTGATTAAATCGTTATTAATGTATGTATCGGTATTATCAAGGTCCTTGCTAACTTCAAGCCCTTGAACCCGTTGCTTTTTTCTCGTAGACCTGATTGAAATATTTAGGTTAATTATATTAGTGTTAATTACGCTTGTTCTTTGTTTTGTATGTTATCTCAAGGATGCATTAAAGTAACCTCAAGGATGCATTAAGGCACACTTGTATCTAACCTTAAAACTTATAACCAATACATAAGATCAGAAGAAAGTTATTATTAAGGTACCGAACAAGAAACCTAAAACTAAGATGAAAACGATTTATAACCTAGAAATCCAAATAGAAAACTGAACACCAGACTCGAAAAACTTTAATTTATAGTCTTGCCATATCATCAACTGATAACGAGTTGGTTGGTTGTGATGTCATTGACAACAGTGACTAGGAGACACAGAGTAGAGATCACAACGATAGAACGCTGTTCCCCAATCCACTTTTGATTTTTGTAAGGAATATGGAGTGTAATGCGACAAAATGTAGACCTTGAGTACCTATGTAACATTACATTTCCACAAAAGCTTAGCTGCTTGCTATCTGGCCTGCATGGCCCAGTCGTTATAACAAGCCTGTGGCGGCAAGATTTTCTAACTAATCTAGTTATTTTATTGTTGTTAAAATACTATATTTACATATTTCCGTTCTTCTACCAGATATTTGAATATCATTCAGCAACACTTTCATCGCGTTAACGCATCCGCGCTTTATTAATTTCAAGATTGTTGGTTATTACTTTCCCCATAAGTTGTTTGTCCCGCGGCGTCTCATAAAAGGACTCTTAATAAAATGTACGGACACTTTTTATTAAATATGTTTCCTGCGGGATAGACCGGAAATTTATTAAGAGTTATTATACAGGTCATTATAATAAAACCACTAGTATTTCGTATGCACTCAAGGGAACTATAAATAATGTATTATGAACCGGTGTACTTACTTATTACATCATGAAAATGACCGCGGTATTACAAAAAGGGGTGCGCGAAAGCTGTTCCTAAACTAAATACCTTATTTAATTACTTATTGAAAATTACTGAATAGTGAGAGAACCGATGTCTTAAGGGGAACGTATGCGCGGCCCATTTCTGCCCGTTTCATACAAATCTTAGATTTGGATTTGAGATCAAAATACCCAACCAAACTGAAAAATTATTTTTGTAATCAAAAGGTTTATTAAATATCTAGTCTGGATATGAACTACTTTATTTATTTTGGCTTTAAATTATAAAATATACGCCACTAAAGATTTTAATGTTTCTGGATTTTAGAGGCGATTTGGGCAATTATTTGTGAGTAGATGAAAAACAATAAAAAACTTATTTTACTATATTTATAATGTAAACATGATGAAATATAAAATAATAACAAAATTAAAAATCATTTTGACGGGTATAAATTAAAAATACAAATTACTGTTTATACATAAAAATTGCTACTCAAAAATGCATTTTTAAGAAATTTTTATTTTTTATATCATTTTTCATTTTTATTTTTAAAATAAATAAAGTAAATTTTTTTAAAAATTTTTTTTTTACTCACAAATAATTGCCTAAGTTGCCTCCAAAATCATGAAACACTAAAATCTTTAATGGCCTATATCTTATGAGTTAAAGCAAAAATAAATAAAATAGCTCACATCCTGACTAGATATTTGATATACCTTTTGATTACAAAAATAATTTTTCAGTTTGGTTGGGTATTTTGATCTCAAATTCAAATCCAAGATTTGTATGAAACGGGCAAAAATGGGCCGCGCATACGTTCCCCCGTTTAAGGGATGTACTTGACTTACATTATTCAGTGATTCCTGACATTATTTGGAGTAAAAAAATGTGAATGAAATTTTGATCTCCGTTGTCTTTTTTGTTTAAAAAATGTATTTTTAAATTTTTACTTCCGAACGATTTTCTTTTCCACATGCACTGGTCACTCAGCTGAGTAACCGCCAAATCCCTCACTTGGACCCTACCTGACCAATATTTACTGATTTTGTATGATTTTAAGTTGAAAACATAATATATAACATATATATAACATAATATATAACTACCGGTGTGACAACATCACATATTAAAGTGTCAAAGTTCTTAGCAAGTTTAAAAATATAAATCTGTACTTCCAAGTGATATATTGTGTGCAAACAATTACCTTAACAGTTATTCTGTGTACTGAACATTGAATTTGGTGGAATTAAGTGACAGGACATTATAAAATTAAAATTGAAGGATTTAATTATCATCGCAGATAATTTATTGTTACCCACCATGAGTTCTACCTGCAACCAATGTAGCAAGTCAGTACAAACGGCTGACTGTATGAAGTGTGTAAGTTGCAAAAACCTAATGCATCTCAGTTGTGCCAAAATTACCTCTGCAGTTTTTAAGAAGATGTCTGAGGAGACCAAAGAGTCATGGATATGCACTAAATGTAAAACAGGACAATCACCGCTCTCCAGCAATCTCAACTCTAACCACTCGACAATTCTTCTCAGCGAAATAAAGAAACTCTCCTCACAACTGCACTCGATGAATTCAAAACTGGTTTCTTTTGAACAAACAATCGTCTACAATAACAGCACAATTGAAGACTACACCAATAAAATTCTGGTACTGGAAGAAAAACTAAAAAAAATGGACAAACTTGAAGCTGAAGTAATAGAATTAAAAAAGATCGTTACATATCTGGACAAAACAAACAACGATAGAGAACAACAGTCGCTCATCAATAACATTGAAATCTTCGGTCTGACCGAAAAGCAAGATTTTTTTTTTATTTCTATTTTCCACTCTAACTAAAATTGCGTCAAACGTCGGCCTAATTATTAAGGAAGAGGACATTGAATTTATCACCAGAGCCAAACTACGCCAACATCCTGAAGAGCGAATAGCAGCGGCTCCCCGTGACGCCCCCCCTCGGAATGTGGTGGCTAAATTTATCAACAAAAGGAAGAAAGATGAGCTGCTGGCGGCCATTAAGAAGAAAAAAAGAATCACTACCAAGGGCGTCGGAATGGCTGGAGCTGATCAGAGGATTTTCGTTAACGACCATCTCACGCGGAAGAATAAATCTATACTGAGGTTCGCCAAAGGCTTTAAAAATGAACACATGTATCAGTTTTTATGGGTAAGAAGTGGAAAAATCTACCTACGGAAGAACGCCACTTCACCTCCCATACATGTTTCATGCGAATCGAAGCTAAAAAACCTTATATAATCACCATTACCATGTTAAATCATCTATCCTGTAACCACTCTTTTTCTCCTGATTTTTTTCTTAATTCTATAAATATCACCCTTTTTACACTAACCCAACCTGCTCATTGCTCACTAATGAAAAATCACTTAATTAATTTTATAAATATCACCCTTTTTACACTAACCCAACCTGCTCATTGCTCACTAATGCAAAATCACTTAATTAATTTTATAAATATCACCCTTTTTACATTAACCCAACCTGCTCATTGCTCAGTAATGCATTCTATAATGTACTCACGCACATTAATTGATAGTTGTATGTTTTGCTTTGCCCAGTGGACTTATGACTATGAACATAATTCATGAATATGATGTTCTTCAAAAATATTTTATAGAAAACAAGGTTACATAAGTAATTAACAATACTTCTCAATGCTTGATTCTTTAATAATTTTTTATCAAAATGCAAGAGGTTTGCGCTCAAAATTGCGCTGGAATTTCATCAGAATGTGCTGCTCAATAATTATGACTTGATTTTCATTACCGAAAGTTGGTTGGTTGATAGCATCCTAGATGAAGAATTATTTGATAACCGCTATTCTGTTTACAGAAATGATAGGGATATCCATCGAACTGGTAAATCAACTGGTGGAGGCGTAATCATAGGTATTAAAAAAGATTTTTTTGTTACCCCCCGCTCTTGGAATTCAGACGCTGAAGATATTTGGATAACTGTCAATACATCAAAATCAAATCATCATTGTTATAACATCCATATGTGCTGCGTGTACATACCTAGTGTCGGTCCAAAATTAACGTCTTCAGAAAGATTAGCATTGTTTACCAGTCATACAAATACTATTTCTGACTTAACAATCCGTTTTCCCAATGACCAGTTTCTAATCGTAGGCGACTATAACATGCCAAATTTTAAATGGAATAATCAACAAATAATGTCAACTAACAGAGACCAATGTTCACTCACGTTACTTAACTGCTTATATTTTGCAAATTTAACCCAATTTAACAATTTACCTAATAACTATGGACGAATTGTGGACCTCGTTTTCTGTAATATTTCAGCTAAGGTGTCGCTTGCCGATCACCCTTTGGTTAAAGAGGATGCTCATCATAAATCATTGGTTATAGAGCTAGAATTTCCATCCACTAATGCAACCCTCTCAACTCCTCGAACAATAAAATTATTCCATAAAGCAGATTACACCGAGATTAATGAGAAACTGAATGAGACCGACTGGTCTACTGTTATAAATGCACCGGATGTAAATACAGCGTTACATTCATTTTACGTTATAATTGAACACATTGTCGATGCGTTTATTCCCAAGAAAGTTGTGAAATCTGGAAAATATCCACTATGGTACACGGCAGCCTTAATAAAAATAACAAATGAAAAATTAAAATTCTTTAGAGCATGGAAGCGTCACCGGAACCCTCTTGATTATCTGTCATTTTCTTTGCTTCGCAAAAGACAAAAAACGGTCGCTTCAGCGGCTTACAAAACCTACATTTCTACGATAGAATCCGGCATACAGCATAATGTTAGAAAAATATGGTCCTATGTCAATTCTCAAAGAAAATCTCCTACCATCCCCGATCATATGATTTATGGTGATAAAACTGCTAATGACAGTAAAGGAATAGCCAATTTATTTTCCGAGTATTTTGTTTCTGTATTTTCGAATGTTCAACCTGCTCATATAAGCAATGCCAGTGACTGTTTTAATTCAAATAGCGTTATTAGCTTAATCGGGATCAAAGAAGACATAACTTTCAAATACCTTAAGTCCATCGATATCAAAAAGGGACCGGGGAACGACCAACTTCCAGGAATCTTTATAAATTATTGTAGTAAACAACTGACACCCCCCATTTTTGCCATTTTCAAACTATCGCTATCTGAAGGAACATTTCCTGACAAGTGGAAAACAGCCTTGATTACCCCAGTCTTTAAAAATGGCAGTAAAAATGATGTCTCCAACTATCGACCTATATCCAAATTGCCCATTCTAAGTAAAGTTTTGGAAAAAATTGTTTACGATCAATTATATTCTACCATCTCACCTTCACTCTTAACTAATCAACATGGCTTTATGAGAAATCGCTCCACAACCTCGAATCTCGTGTCTTTTATAAATTTTCTTCATGCTCAAATGGATATGCGATGCCAGGTAGATGCCATCTATACTGATTATTCCAAAGCATTCGACCGTGTTAACGGTGATCTCTATAGATGGATCGCATCATACGTCAGTAATCGGCACCAAATCACGGTTGTCAACGGTTTCGCATCCTGTTTAATGGAAATCGTCTCGGGTGTGCCCCAGGAGTCGCATCTCGGACCACTCTTATTTAATATTTACATAAATGACATCTATGTATGCTTTCAAAATAGTTACTTTGTGTTATATGCGGATGATATGAAAATTTTTAAACCAATACAGTCCTTATCTGATTGTACAGAATTACAAAGCGATCTTGATCATTTGTGCGCGTATTGTGAATCAAATTTACTGTCCTTAAACATTTCTAAGTGTCATTCAATTACATTTACTAGAAATAAAAATAAAATCATTTATTCTTACAACTTGAATAATAAACCTTTACAATCTACGTCTACATGTAAAGATCTAGGTGTTTATTTAGACAAAAAATTAATTTTTGATAAGCATATCGAACACATAATATCAAAATCCTACAAGATGCTAGGTTTCTTATTAAGAATATGTAAAGTTTTCAAAAGTGCTAAGACTCTTGAAATGTTGTTTTGTTCATTGGTCAGAAGTCCACTGGAGTATGCATCCCCGGTATGGAATCCTCAATATAAGGTGTACATAGATATAGTAGAAAGTATACAGAATAAATTCTCTAAATATTTATTCAAGAAATACAACAAAACTACAAATAACATGTTAAGTTTACAAAAAAGACGCACATTATCAGATCTGCTGTTTCTGTATAACCTGCTAAATAATAAAATAGATAGTCCTGAATTGCTATCCACTATTGGTTTAAATGTCCCAATGAGGCGTACCAGGCACACTTCTCTTTTTCATATAGAATCCAATAACACTAATGCAGCGAGTAACTCACCAATTACTCGCGCAATCATAACTTATACCCACTATGAAAAATTACTACACTTAGACATTTTTCATGATTCCTTGCAAACATACAAAACTAATTTATTAAATTTCTTGGCGTGATATAATTGTTTTAAAATTACTTACACTTAACTTTTCATTAAACTTTAATCAGTCGATTACAATTAGTGAGCATATAATTCTTGATTTTAAAATTTCTCCTTATCTCCCCCCCCCCTTTTTTTTCTTCCTTATTATTATTACTCATTTATTCAATAATTAAGTTCTAAGACCGGTTCATATCTCAGGCGTAATTACCAAATGATATTCAATGGACTTACGTAATAGGTACATAACCATGTAATATTTAATTTAACATACCTTATAATCTGTATTATATGTACTGTGTATGTCTTAATAAATAAATAAATAAATAAATAAATAAAACAAAACCTTTAAAATGTCACCAAAATTTCGTTAACTATTTTAATCCAAATAATGTCAGGAATCACTGGTAATGAAGTTACAAATACGAAAGTGTGTTTGTTTGTCCTTCTTTATTTTTGCATTGGAATATTTGGGGGACTGGGAAGTGACATGGGCTACTTTTCATCAAAAACATTGTAATCCCCAGGGAAAATTCTTCGCACTGTAATTTCTTTATAATATCACGCGAGCGAAGCCGCGGGTATTAGAAGGATAGGATACAATTTTTCTTTTGTTAGTAATAATACAAAAAATGGTGTTATAATGCCTTATACTTTATTATATTATCAATTTGGGAGGTGGCTACGGGTTACACCGCGCCGGGAACAATTTATTGGATAACCAACACCTCTGCCATTGGTCACCCGAGTGGTTCGCTACGTTTGGTGACTTAGCAGGGGTACCCTTGTTTATGGGATGAGGTTTTTCCGAATCTTGGCAGCAGATACGTCTGCCCATCAACTGTGGGGCATGCCGGATCGGGAGAGACTGGTTGAGGGAGATCTTTCGACCTCTCCAGCAGGACTCTCTCGGAACATTGCCTTGCACCGCAGTGGTAAGGATAGATTCATATTTCCGTCACTTTTGAATACACCGACCTCAGATTCCTACCCACCCCTCATACCTTTTTCCTTCCCAGAACATCCTCTCCTTCCTTTCCTTAAAATACCTTCCAGCATCCTCAAAGAAGACATAGGCCCTGAGGGGAATTAGTTTTCTCAAGGCCTCCTGCGTGGAGCTAATGTAAAAAAATATACCTTCTGTTAAATGCCTAAAAATTTCAAAATGAAACGCTATTTGAAATAAAGCTATAAAAGTTATAGCACTTGCATTACTTGTACAAATAATGCAAGCTGCAAAGGTTACTCACGTGCAGCCAATTATTATATGTTGATATTTAGGGTATATTAATGTGTTTTTCGGCCACATTACAAATCTTGCCGATGTCATCGTTTTCTAATGATTGTCGAGTACCTCATACAAGATTCAATACAAATGTCTCAAACAAAATATAAAATGTCCCACCACCTCACAGAATATATTGCCCCAACTCTTTTTCTTTGCATAACTATAAAATAATAATAATAATCTTTATTCCAGGATGTGGGGAGGATAGTGCAATCCCACACGACCCATATAGTTGGCAGCATGTCGGCAGCGGTAGCTACCAAAACTGGCACCTTGGAAGGTGAACTGAGGGCCTACAAAGAAATTCAAAAAAACATACCACCCCAAAACAATTTCAATATTTGTGAGGATATTAATGAAATTAACGAAATTAATGAGAGGTCAAAAAACATAATTTTATGCAACGTGCCCGAAAGCACGAAGGTAGCAGTTACAGACAAAATTATGGAAGATCAAACTGTAGTAACAGAAATAATTTCCAAAATTGACACACCTGCAATAAACAATATTGTAAAAATGTATCGATTTGGTAAATATAACAGTAATAAACCAAGACCTATAAAAATCCATTTTGATAATTCCCAGACAGCAAGAACACTACAAGGAAAAAAACATCTCTTAAAGGACAACCTACGCATTTACTCTGACTCGACCCCAGCACAGCAAAAGCATCTAACGGACCTACGAGTAGAACTAGAAAAACGAAAAGCTAATGGTGAGACAGATATAACAATTAATACGTAAATTCGTCTCCCAAAATCGTCAACATTCATCCAAAAAACTGAGTACTATGAAAATTTATTATCAAAACGTCCGTGGACTACGAACTAAATTAAACGAACTACGTTCTACCATATCTACACACCACAATGACGTATATGTGCTGACAGAAACTTGGCTCGACTCGGAAATAAAATCAACAGAACTAGGAATTAACAACTACAAAATTTTTCGCTGCGATAGAAACTCTAAATCCAGTTCCAAAACAAGGGGCGGCGGAGTGCTAATTGCAATTAAAAAAAAATTGTTATCAAGAAAACTCAAAACAAAAAATAATGCACTCGAACAACTATTTATACAAATTGATACCACCGTAGAAAAGACAATAATTGCAACTGTGTACACACCGCCACTATCTGATGCTCTAATCTACCGAAGTCACAGCTAAGACGTTGAAGATCTACTATACAAATACCCTAACTCTAAAATTATTATTCTTGGGGATTACAACCTACCTAACCTGAAGTGGAAATCAAGTGATAGTGGTTTAATTGTAAATGAGGGTGAGAATGATCGTGCACGTGAGATTTTGGATATGAAAATTTTTTAAAATCTTTTCCAATACAACTTTATATACAATGCAAATAATCGCTTACTAGATCTAGCAATATCAAATTATCCTAAATTGGTCATTGAAAAATGTAACGATCCTCTCTTACCTGTTGATAACTACTACCCCCCTCTTTATATTAAGCTAAATGTGTGTAGCGTCAAACCAAAACACGTTGAAGAGACTCTCAACTACAAACGTGCAGATTTTAAATCTATAAATTATCATCTTTCCCGTGTCAACTGGTCTTTTTATCGGACGTGAATACTGACAAATCCTTAGATAATTTATATTTAATATATTGTCTAGCACCATAAAGTCATATGTACCACTATATACTCCTAAAAAACACACATATCCAACTTATTTCTCACCAGAACTAAAAGCCTCACTTCAACAAAAAAAGAAACTTCATAAAAAATTCAAAGAAACTCGATCGATGATCGATTATGCAATTTTCAGTGAAACTAGAAAACAATGCAAAGATCTTTCTAAAATCTGTTATAAAACATATATAAACTCTATCGAAAACACAGCTTTGCACTCAAGTAATCTCTGGAAATTTATCAAAACACTAAACAATGATAGCACAGACTATCCACCACAAATGAATATGGACGACAAATGTGCTAACAGCACACAAGATATCGTAAATCTTTTCTCAGATTTCTTTAAAAATGTTTACGATGAGGAAACACCAGAAGAAAAAATTCCTTCATACTCATTTAAAAAAACCATACATTTAACAGACTGCTACATAACTATGTTCCTTAGACATTAACAAATCTGCAGGCCCAGACTCCATCCCGCCAATTTTCCTAAAACATTGCTCCTCTGTATTGTCTAAACCACTAACCATTCTCTTTAACCAGCTACTATCTTCTGGAAATTTTCTGTCTGCTGGAAATCCAGTTATATTATCCCAATACTTAAAAAAGGCGATGAGACTGACATTTCAAACTATCGACCTATATGCATACAATCTGTATCACCCAAAATCTTTGAATCTCTAGTTCTTGATGAAATATATCCCACGTTAACAGAGATAATAAATGACAAACAACATGGCTTCATTAGAGGTAGATCAACTTCAACAAACTTATTACTCTTTCAAAACTATATATTGGAGTCTTTTTCTAAAAACAAACAAGTTGACTGTATATATACTGATTTCTCAAAGGCTTTTGATAAAATGTCCCACAAAATACTGATCCGAAAACTTCATGCTCTGGGAATCAGAGCAAATATATTGAACTGGCTAAGTAGTTACGTATCAGGTAGAACTTTATTTGTAAAAATAAAATCTTTTATATCCAAACCATTTTCTGCCACTAGTGGAGTACCGCAAGGTAGTCATCTTGGCCCAATTTTATTTCTTATTTTTATAAACGACAAAGTCATCTGCTTTAAAGACGTCAAAGTATTGCTTTTCGCTGATAACATTAAATTATATAAAGAGATAACTATCCTTAATCACTGTGAAATTCTTCAATCAAATATAGACATGCTAAAAATTTGGTGCTAACAAAACAATCTATATTTAAATGTAGAAAAATGCAAAACTTTGACCTTTTCCAGAAAAAAAACATCACTGTTTTTCGACTATTCAATAAATAAAATAAATTTAGAAAGAGTATCGGAAATGCGGGATCTTGGCATAATAATGTATGAGAAACTAGACTTCACGGTTCACATTCAACAAACTGCAAATAAGGGTATAAAAACTCTAGGATTTGTATTAAGAACAATTAAAAACTTTGAATCGTTACAAATCATTAAACTACTGTATACATCCCTTGTTAGAAGCCTAATAGAATATAACTCCATAGTCTGGTCGCCCTTCTACAAAATTCATATTCATACTATTGAAAGAATTCAAAGAAAATTTCTACGTTTTGTAAATTTTAAACTTAACATCCCTTTAGAGCACATAAATTACCCGTCGTTGATGAATACTTTAAATATTCCAACATTAGAAAACCGACGAAAAATAAACGACCTTACTTTTTTATTAAAATTATTAAACTCTAAATTCGACAGTTGTGAACTCCTGCAATTAATAAATCTACGTGTACCTACACGAACAACTAGACAAACATTGACATTTTGTATACGTACATCTCATTCGAACTATGATTTACATTCTCCAATACAACGTTTGCATAGAACAACATAGTAACAAATACTTAAACAATCTGGATGTATTTGACAATAATTTGAACTTAGCAAACTTCAAACGCCATATGTGCCAACTATTTATACCTACCTATCCCATAAACTAATGAGAACAACAATTTTAAACATTACCTACTTTATGTCAACTACTATATTTTATGGACTATATTTTGTTTCTTATATTTTATGTTACCTGTATTTTGCTAACGCTTATATTTTATGTAACCTAAATTTTTTATTTTATTTTTTTTAACCCTTATATTTTTTCTAACCAATATTTTGTTTTGAACAAATATTATGTTACTTGTATTGTGTATTGTATTTTGTAAACCCATTCTTTACACTGTAATTAAAAAAATATATACTGCATTCTATGTAAAAGCCCTATGGGCGTTTAAATAAAATAAAATAAAAATAAAAAATAGTTATACATATTTATATATTTACACAGTAGAGACATAAGAACATAAATAGAAAATAAAATAAAAAATAATGGTAATAAAAATTAATAATAACAAAAAAAAATAAACAAATTATTATGCAGGGCGTGATCTTGAATGCGCTCGCCGCTCGGGCCCATCGCTCACTCAGGAGTGGAGCTTGGTGCTGGAAGGCTGCGGTCACCAACGTGTTGTCGGAGGCCATTAGCCGCATCCTGGCTCTAGTGACCCGGTGTCTCATCAGACTGGCGAATCCATGGAGTCCTAATTCTGTGAACATTGTTGAAGCGCTGCTATACCTTCTGAATCCGAATATGATTCTGCACGCATCATTATATTGGATCCGGAGTCCTTCCATTGAGCTTACTCGGTATTGACACCATGTTTCACATGTATACAGGCTAGTGCAGAATGCATTAAATAATGTTTTTGTTATTATTATTGCTGCATCGGAAGAATCTTCGGGCAATCATATTTGACAAAACACTAATACTTCTCCTCTGTCGTTCCGAGAGGTCTTCAGTGATGATGTGCCCTAAGTATTTTACATTCGTGGATGTGCTTATGGTTTCCTCGTTAAGTTGTACGGTGGTGGGATAAAAGTATTGAGTTGGTGAGGTATTTGTGTATTAGCGCTACATTGCAACATTTCGTGTATGCGACTTTTTTGTATTGAACATTTTAGTAGTGGGACGTGGTGTGCGTGTTTTTTATTTTATTTTTATTTCGGAGAAAACACACATGCAGATAGTAATTACCAAACTAATATAAAAACAAAAACTAAAGAATTGTATGATAATGTTGCCTAGTTGCTCGATTTGGTATTTTAAAGTGATGAGATGCAGTAGTTCACAACAGTCTATAACTCGGAGTGAATCATTTTAAACAAAAAGTTTAGTAATTTATTTTTCTTCTTTATCCTAGGAAATGCATTTTAAACGTATTTAGTAAGAATATAAATTTTATGTGTTGAAATCGATGCCAGTATTTCAACACATTGTTTAGATTAGAGATATTTTTGGCAAGATCCAGAAGGCGATCACATACTCGTACATTGAACACAAAAATGTATTACAGCAAAGTTAAACAGTTTATTGTTTCTATCACTTCACGTCCTGGGTCGATAGAGCTTTCACTAGTTATAAAACTATTTTCATGAAAATTTTATTTCAATTTAGGAAGATTGTAATCGCCGACGATAATTACTTTCAATGTAGGTTTTTTGACATAAGAAATTTGATGTCTTCACAATTTTTCTAGTAAGGAGGTTGGCTGTACGTACGTTTTTCATAGGGATAACAATTTGTACAAATAATTGATCCAATGAAGCACTTTGTGTGTTTAGTTTTTTCACTGAAAATTTTTCCTTGGTTGTAATGAAAACTCCATCCCCTACAGATTTAGTACTAGATTTTGAATTTTTGTCATTTCGAAATATCTTGTGGTTCGTAAAACCAAGTTCTGGAGATCTTATTTCTTAGAGGAGCCATGTTTCGATAAGGATAAATATATCACATCCGTGTGAAGGTATTGTTGTTCTAAGGTCATGTAGTTTCGAACGAAGTCCTCGTGTGTATTGTGTAACGTATCGTCTTGTTACGGGAAACTAGCGCAGTAATAATTATTGATGTTTAAATTAGTGCAGTTTTTATACCTACCTCTGTACTTTTTCCATTCTGCCTTCTCACCAGTTGGGGTCGCTTGGGTTGGGACAAAAGGGGGATAAATTTAATTATAGAGATTTTAAATGCACAGATTTTAATTAGGTTTGGCAAGGTCTTAATACATGATCTTAAATATATTTAGATCTACTTACATCTAAATCTTATTTAATTTTCATATGGTTCGGGGTTGTTTTTTCATTACTCACATCGTCATTAAATATACTGAAACTACCTTATATCACTGTCTCTGCGGATGCCTTGGTAAGGCCGAGGTCCTCGATGTTAGCTTCTGCAGTTCAGCAGCTCAGGCCTTCCTAGCCGAGTCTCCTGCCTCTGAAGTTTCCTGAAGTCACTTCGCACTTCGGCCACTGGCCGAGCCTGGTCACCGCTCAATTTTGGGAATAACATTCTTCTTCTTCTCACGCCTGGCTTTACGTCGCCGGGCGGAAGAATATATCTTGAGAATCACTTTCTTCAACTCAACAATAACTATATAACTTCTTCATCCGCCGCGCCCAGCTAGGCGGGGAACGCCGGGGTTGGTGCCACCACTCGTGTCTCCTCTCTTCCTCGTTTAGATCTTGACCCCTCTTCTTCATCCACCGCCCAGCATCACGCCGCTGGGCGGGGAACGCGTACTTTCTATTGTAGACTACTGCTGTCTCCTCTCTTCCCCGTCTCGGTCTTGACTGTTGCCCTGTTGTGACGGCGTACCCTATGAACTCGTAGAACCCGTGGCTCTACCCCGCACTTCTCCTTTCTTCCGTTCTAGTCCTTGCACCCACATCTGTCATCACTTTCTTTGTCTTTGCTGCACAGAGCGAGACTATTGCATAACACTAAATTAATTTCAAATTTATTTGTGACGAAATTTGATTCGTCACAATTGGAAATAGATTTTAATTAGATACTTCAGGGCATTTGATCCGGCATTTTCGGCCATTTAGGCCGCATCTAATGGTGAATTTAGGTATTGGGACATCTTTTACTATTGATGGTTTTATGGGCTTATGGGGATTCATCTTATATTTAATGAGAGGTTATTTAACAGAAGGGGGGAAGCGAACACTAGAGCAATCGCGAAAGTTGAGTCGACGGCAATCAGAAATAGAATGTTTCACTTTGACGCGTGATGATAAAATATCCATGTCTGCTATTGGCGTATGAGCAACCCATATAAGGTAATCAATCTGGCATGAAAGGACTGCATTGTTCGCTCGTCACATCTTATTATTAATAAATCTTAAAGGCGAGTCCGACTTCGCCTTTCAGAGTAGTTTGTTAGGGTTTGTCGAAGATCATCAAGATATTGCCTTTGTAGGAGGAGGAGGAGCTTGGTTGGAGTAAATTTTACATTCGGTGTTTGTCAGGGTTATATTTTTTGAAGTAATATGTTTAAAATTTTCAAACTGATTTTCACTGGTCGGATTTTGTTAGGTTTCACCACGCCAATGTGTAAAACGTTGACAGAATTTTCGATATGCGTGCCATCGATTTAGTTGAGAAATTTTAATATTTCCACTTTATCACGTTTAATTCGGTATAATTGATTCACCATGATACTTTCAGACACATTTGTGATGAGTACATTTTTAGCTCTCACCTTCCAAATAGGTACAACTCGTCGGCTAAAAGGCAATGTCGGAGACGTAAAATTGGCTTACACACCCACACACCACACACACTGACAGAGTGATCGGTGTTTATCAATTGTTATGACGGAACTCAGGTTTTAAAATTTAGATTAATGTTAGCATAGAGGTTTTAGAATAACTTGAAAGTCTTTTATTATACCATTACTGTAATTCCATGAGTATAATTAGTAGTAATACTACTACTAGTATTACTTTTATATAGTATTAGTTTTCTTCAAATATATTAATCTTGTTAAATTATTTAGTTTTAAACTAGAACAAATTTAATAGCCTGTTTCCGTACGGCGGTATTTTTGTATAGGTGCTTACTACAAATCGCAAATACTTTTTGCAACCCTCTTAGTGAACAACATATAATTCTTACTCTTTAAATGATTATGGTTAGGAATTTAACAATGCACCAGGAGGATATTTAGTTCCTGGAATGTGCAATAAGGCCGTATAATATATTTCCATTGCGGCCTCTGAACACGCTTTCGAAATTTATTTGTACTTATTCCCGCTAAGGGGTAAATAATAAATTTACGACCCGGCTGCGACTCGATTCAATTGCCGGCTGTGGATCAGTGGTTCGTTGATTTGGAAAATTCAAAATGACTCAAACATAAGTAGATTTTTATCTCCAATTCCTTGACAGGAGGGGGAAAACAGCTCTGACTTTGGGCTCAGAGGTTGCGAGTTCAAACCACCGTACCCGGAAGTTATTGTAATTGCAAATTTTAATTTCGTTTAAGGGTGGTAGTACTTTTTCTACCACCGAAATAGAAATTATAGTTTAAATGGTTTTCACCGCATATCTAATGCGGTGTTTACTGGATTCTGGATATTGGATACTGCATTCGAATTCATTCAAAGGCTGAACGCAGATTCCGTTCAATTGCTACTTGACAAAATTATGATTTGGGAAACTAGGGGACTTATTTTATTTTGTAAGCATCCTACTAATCTATCAACATCTACTTTCAATTTTATTACTACAAAATTTTCTGTCAAAAATATTATATAATAGGTAACATTATACTAACAGTTCCAATTTTGGAAATGTAAGATACTTAAATTCAAAGGAAATCCGAGTTCTAGAGGTCATTAAACCAGAGTTAGAGAAAACCAAATAAGTATTATTTGATGATTAAATGTTAATTGAGATATTAACAATGCCAACGTTTTAGATGCCGTTTATTGCTTCATTATTATTAGAAATTATATTATTAATTCCACATTTATTCCACCATAAGGCAAGATTATAGATAACGAGTTATAAGGCAAGATTATAGATACAAGTAAACTATGGTTATATTAATTTTTTATATTTACCCGCTCCACCTCTCCACTGCACCCGTTATTGTAATACCATTTTAATATAGGTTACCTACCTTTGTCATCCGACAGCCTCCCAGAGCATAAAGAACATCCATCTCAGGATGGTGGAGATAGGGATCAGAGATCATGCATATAAATAAAAGAAAGTATTTTCTAGTGAAATGTAAAAAAAAGGCTTTATTGCACTTTGCAAATAACATCAAAGAAAGGTAAAAAAAGGAAACATAAATACCTTTGGCATCTATCAGATTTGGAGAGAGAGAGTTATGTTAAAATTACGGTTGGTTATTAGAAGCGCGTACGTCCCGTCGCGTCGTCGTGATTCTCTTCCAGTCGTGTAGAGCAATCCTCAACAGCGATCGTCAACAGCAAACTCCAAAACGCCGTTCCACACGTCATGGGGCGTTTGGTTAAAGGGAGTCCTCCCAACACAAAAAGCTCGGTTGAGCCTCCATCCATCAGGCGGCATGGGGAATCTCACCGGCCCAAAGGTACAACAAAGGATATTTGGCGGGTCCAACAGAGTCTAGGAGCCGCTTCATCAGTAAAGGGAATTCACCCAACAAAACGAGCACGGAAGGTCCTCACCCATCAAGCGGCATGAGGGAACCTCATCGGCCAAAGGTTTCACCAGCAAAGAATCCTTGCGGGCAGTTCATCACCCGATGAATTTGGTGTAAAAAACATCAGCACGCGGACAACATTATCTCGCGGCATCCGGCGGGGGATTTAACAAAATAAATCGGCTACAGTGCCATTAGAGTTGTCACACACTCACGTGACGTGTAAAAACAAACTTTCTAGGCTACATCGCCTTCGTAACTCACAACATAATCCCCATCGCCCCGAAAATCTGCTCCCCCACACAAAACTACGTTATGTCCTCCGCCATCTTTCCCCCGAACGCCCGTTTCCGGTGTCGTTGCAGTTTCGCCAACCAACAAAGTTAAATAAAAAATAAAAAATTAATAGACAATAAACAGTACCTGCTTTAAGCAGTACCTACTCGCGAAATAGATATGTTACATTTCCCCGCAACCCCCGAAAATTTTACGCCGCGAAGTGAAGTAAAATTATTAGGACACCGCCCAATACGACTCTCTCTTTCCACATCTGTTAAAGAAAAATAACACAACATAGTATCAGAAAAACATAAACGTAAAACATATTAAAGTAGCAAACCCATTCACAGAATGGTGTACAAAAAAAACAACATAGAAAATGAGGTAATACCTCCACTTTTACAAGCTCGCTTGTAAGATTACCAACACGTTACTCACATGACGAGAGACAATCTCTCAAGAAAACACTAGTGAGTATGGAGAATTCAAGCTCCCACTTTCATTTATAGAAAAAAAGCAACACTTAGTTATTATTAACATAAAAAAAAAATAACTCTCTCTCTCTATCCTTATATTCTAATCAAAAGTGATATTTGAAAAAAGTTACGTCACAGATATTATACTCAACGCGTCTTAAATTATCAACTAAAACTAGACCAAGGTATAAACAAATATACAGAATTAACTCATTCAATTTAAAAATTGATGTCTAGGAGGTCAGATCAAGTATAATACAATTATTACTTGTCCATCGTACAACAAGTTTTATAAAAAACTGTCAATTACAAAGTGGTCAGAGTAGGGTTTATATGTAAAGACATACCTATCTGTCAAAAAAAAATCAGATCAAGTATAATACAATTATTACTTGTCCATCGTACAACAAGTTTTATAAAAAACTGTCAATTACAAAGTGGTCAGAGTAGGGTTTATATGTAAAGACATACCTATCTGTCAAAAAAAAAAAACAGATCAAGTATAATACAATTATTACTTGTCCATCGTACAACAAGTTTTATAAAAAACTGTCAATTACAAAGTGGTCAGAGTAGGGTTTACATATTTCAATTACCTATCCATCAAAATTATGAAAAAATTCATTAGGAACACAGAAGCAAAACAGGATCTAGAATGTTAGGCTTAGAGCTTAGGGATTAAAATTAAACAAAACACCTAGCTATTAAAAAAGTGAACCTCAAAAAGTACTCTTGATTTTATACAAAAATACAAGATGTAACTATTATAAACCATCCTCAGAGGACGTTGCTTGTGCAAGAAAAGACTGAAGATAAACTCAGGTGGCATTTCTTCAAAAAATAACACTTAATACATCAAGTAAGTGAAAAGTCATAAATTTCTTGAACAAACAATGATATTTTGGTGATCGAATATACTTATTAGATAATCGACACTAGATAAGGTGTGATCGAACAATATCCAAATGAACGACACTAGTAGACAAAATTAACAGTACAACACTGGTTTAAGCAGTGAGAGACCTATATATGTAAATGCTTAATGTTAACTTAGAACTAAAAGACAAAAAAAACACTTTTCTGTATTAGAGGTAAGGTGATAAACTTCAAATATGAGTTACTTTAATGGGTAGGTATGCCAGAGCAGTACCACCTTTGTTTGTGACAAGAAAAAAAAAAATTCTTAACAAATATTCTTAACAAACTTAACTAACTGACTTTAAGGAAAGTTATACCAGATTTAATCTATTTAACATAGCTATGGTATATTTAAGAAAAACTTTACTTAATCACTAATTGTTGAAATTTTAACAATCTGTACATAAGAAAGTCGCTCAAATCTCTCATAAACAGAAGTTTTGAATCATTCTTTCCAAGTGCTTGGAAAGTCATTATTCGGGAGAAAATTCCAACGAACTTGAAAAGAAGGATTCAGACTTAAACGCTAAAACAGTACAACATAACCTATTGTTTTACGAACGCATCAGTGTGTAAGTATAATTGTAGCCTATAAGGAAGGCGAAACAACTCATTTCATACAAAAAAAATTATTTAGAGTTTAAATAAAAAAAATTCTCGTCAAAGACTAAGTCAATTACAAAATATGACTTAGACAAAATATTGGGCGCCACTGATCACACGGATCAGAGGAAACGACATTCATTGTAAACGACGTCTCCTATAGAAAAAATTCCGAAGAATTTAAAGAAAAAAAATTAAATTGAGGAAGCAAGATTGAGGAAATTTCGTGAAAATTCTAGACAAAACCTCTTGAGGGTACCAAACCTCAAAAGCAAGTGACCAGAAAAACCACTGACGAAACAAATGGAACAGCATGCAGGGTTGGTAGTCCCGCATGCAATCACGTTGGTTTCATCTATATATAAAGAGTAAGAAATATTTAATCCATGCGAACAATATCCTTTACATGAAAATTTCCTACAATTTTACCGTTCATATCAGCTAGAGTATAGACCAAATTAGAGACTTTACCTTTAATAACATTGCGAACGAATCTAGGGGCCAATTTGTGAGAGAAATAATTCGGTCCACTGGATTGAACGAAATTCTTCCTCCAAACGACATCGCCTACTTCATAATTAACCGTCTTACGGCGTAAATTGTAGTGTTGGGCATTTTTCTTAAAAGCTTGTAACAAAGCATTTGAAACTTGTTCATAAATTGGAACTAAGTCTTCCAACTTCTTAGCAAATTCGTCCCTAGATTGCTGCAACGTAGTGTCTACGACACCAGAAGATAAGTTATTTTTATGAAAGTTTCCGTCAATAATTTGTTCCCTACCATGCATGAGGAAGAAGGGGGTGAAGCCGGTTGCAAAATTAACCGTGTTATTGAGAGCTGATTGAATTTGAGGCAGGAATCTGGACCAATTACGCTGGTCAGATTCGGTTAAAATAGACAAAGCAGTTCCAATGGTTTGGTTATAGCGTTCGACCACGTTATTTTGGGGAGTATAAAAAGCATTATAAAAAGGCGGAGGTACGTTATACTCTGCTAACAATTGTTTAAAGTCTTTTGAAATAAATTGTTTTCCGTTGTCGCAGACGCACGTTTGCGGTACCCCGTGTACAAGGAATATGTATTGTTCAATGTTTTTAACAATGCTTTTAGTAGTTGCATTTCTAAGCGGAAAAATCCAGGTATATTTAGAAAATACATCAACGACTGTTAGAATATACATAAATCCTGCATAGCTACGCGGAAGAGGACCGACAAGGTCAATAGACAGCATTTGCATAGGTCTTGTGACTATTTTCGGGTTCGTAGAAATGCCTGCCGGCGCAGCAGTGTTAATTTTATGTGCCTTACACGTTTTACATCTATTGACAAAATTTTTGACGTCATTATACATCCCTGGCCAAAAATAATGAAGTTGAACCTTCTTATATGTTCTAAAAACTCCTGGATGACAAGAGATAACCGACTCATGTTCTTTAGATAGAACAGCGTTACGGTCCTCAAAAGGAACAACAAGCTTCCAAGCTGTGTCCTCCTGCAGAGCGAAACGAGATTTAGTGTGACGAAATAATTTATTTTCCTTAATTTGAAAATTATTAAAACGTTGTGGATTTGATTTACAATTAGAAAATAAGGTATTATACCAAGTATCTGTACTCGTGGGAGCGGAATCAACGGCCGAAATTAAAGAAACGTCTTTACGTGAAAGAACGTCCGGAACCGTATTTAATTTACCTTTCCTATGTATAACATCAAAAGAGTACTGTGACAGCCGAGTAGACCAGCGAGCAAGCCGACCTGTTGGATTAGATAATGAGACTAACCACTGTAGACTAGAATGGTCCGTTACCACAGTGAAGTGAGCACCTTCTATGTAGGGCCTAAAATGGTTGACTGAATCTAACACCGCTAGGAGTTCGCGCTCCGTCACGCCGTAGTTTCGTTCATGCACATTAAGACACCTAGAGAAATAAGATACAGGGTGCTCCTCTCCTTCAAAAATTTGTGTAAGTACACCTCCGATCCCAACGTTGCTCGCGTCACAGTGAATCGTGAAAGGAAGCGAAAAATCCGGACAATTAATAACAGGGGCAGAAGTCAACGCCTTCTTTAATTTCTTAAAAGACAACTCCGCTTCAGGAGACCAAGAGAAATTACTAATTCCCTTCCTTGAACCAGTGAGTTTTGTTAAGGGAGCAGCAATGGTTGAAAAATCCTTTATAAAACGCCTATAATACCCGCACAGGCCAATGAAAGCTTTTACCTGTTTAGAATTCTTTGGAATGGGGTAAGTACGAATGCATTCCAACTTAACTGGGTCTGTGCGAAGTCCTTTTGCATCCACAACGTAACCGAGATACTTCAATTCATCCTTGCAAAACTCGCACTTTTTCAAATTGACAGTTAAGCCTGCTTCTTTCAGACGCAAGAAAACCCTATTTAATTGCTCTAAATGTGAATCGATATCTTCTGAAATTATAATTAGGTCATCCAAATAGCAAAAAACGTTTTCGTCGAACTCTGGACCAAAAAGTGCATCAACCAGACGCTGAAGTTCACTAGGAGCGTTTTTTAACCCAAACGGCATCCTAACGAATTCAAACAAGCCATGTCCAGGTACTACAAAAGCCGTTTTGCAGCAAGAATCCTTATGTAAAGGGATTTGCCAGAAACTTTTCGATAAGTCAATAGAAGATATGAAGCGTGCACCACGTAGCTTGTCTAAAATACGCGAAATATACGGCAAGGGGTAGGAATCTCTTGTCGTGACGCTGTTAAGCTTCCTGGAGTCTAAGCAGAACCTTGCAGAACCATCCTTTTTAGGCACAATCAAAACCGGGTTCGACCAAGCCGAACGCGAACGTCGAACAACACCTAAGTCAAGCATTTCCTTAAGTTGAGCTTCAAGTTGTTTTTGACGTGTTTGAGACAACGGGTAATATCGTTGCTTAATGGGATCTCCCGTCGTATTAATTTTGTGCTGAACTAAATGAGTACGACCCAATCCACATTTTTCAAAAGAAATTGACTTAAATTTATCTATTACCTTATTAAGCCTACGATTGTCTTGGGGGGACAGTAAGGAAGCTGACGTGATCTTGCGAATTTCACCTATAGTATTCTCAACATCACGTCCACTGTTGGCCTCTGGAAACAATTGAGGAGCGATGTCAAATTGTTTCCAAAAGTCGACTCCCAAAACAATCACAGGTGAAAGAGACGGAATAATAAAAAAGGTAATATATTTCTTAATATTATTATAAGTAACTAGTACTCGCATAGTACCAATTACATCCTGACGTACCCCATCAGCGGTGGTAACGTAAGATTCTAATTTATCTAAACTAAAGCCTAGACTAATAAAGAAGTTATAAAGAGAACCGCCAAAACAACTGACCGTCGCACCACTGTCCAAGAGACCCGAAAAGACAAGATTTTGAATAGAAATATTCGCATGGGGTCTGATGTCTTGTCCAGAACTAGCCATCGGCATGCATGCGTCCATGTCACGCCTGAAGAACCGGTTACTGGAGCTATCAACTACGGGTGATGATCTCCTGGCATCCTTGCTAGCAGGACGCAGAGGATCACACTCTAGTTTTTTGGATTTGTGCGAGCGGGGTCATCTCGGCGTTTGTCAGAATTCTTCTGAGAA
Source organism: Limnephilus marmoratus (assembly GCA_917880885.1). NCBI lineage: Eukaryota > Metazoa > Arthropoda > Insecta > Trichoptera > Limnephilidae > Limnephilus > Limnephilus marmoratus. The sequence goes on from OU862906.1 coordinate 57,958,224, forward strand.
TCAAACTTCCATTTTCTACAAAAAGGTTTTGTATGACCTTGCGCCTTACAATAAAAACAATTTAAAGTTTTTCTACTATTCGAAGAAGAAGAATGTGTAGGAGAAGAGGATGATGCTTGAGGAGAAGTAAAATGCGGTAAGGGTTTATCTACGGAGTGCTTTTCAAATCTCCTACACACATTTACCAAAGAAGATAATTCCCTTTCTGCAAAATATGCGATGGCCAATGCGTATTTAGGTAACAGACTATCAGAAACTAGGTCTACTAACTGTTCCTCCGTAAGTTGAACGTCTAATCTGAGATTAGCTAATTTAACTTCATCAACGTAATCCACAACACTTTGGTTAAATTTCTGTTTCATCGCGAATAAAGCTTTTAGGGCCTCTGTTTGATTAATACAACGTTCAAAACGTGCAATGAGGAGATTTTTCAACTCAGGCCAAGATAATGAATCTTTATAAATAGTCCTATACCAAGAGAGAGCTTTCCCCTCCAAAAGATCTGCAAAGGACGTCACAACCGATGACAGTTCTATATGACGGCATCTAGATAATTCCTCCACACGTTGTATAAAATCCCTAACATCAGAAGAACCAGAAAATTTAATACCCCAAGAATGTACGGACGTATTTGTATTTATCGATTGATAATAATTATTGACTATGTTTGTAGTCTGACTCGCATTATCACTATTGCCTTCATTTTGTTGTGGAGAATCACTACTTGATTGTTTTAAACTTTTATTATATATACGAGCCTGTTCCCGCATAGCTGATAACGTAGGCTCTGGAGTGATATTTAATTCAGATAACATCTGTATCATCTCCTCCTTAGTTGCACCGTTAATATTAGTAATCGCCATTTTGTTTTGTTTTTTTTTTTTTTAATTTTAAATTTGGGAAAAAATAATTAAATAATTATTGAATTTAAAAAAAAAATAATGTACTTTATAGTTTGAAATACCGGACACCCTGTAAAGCAAATTATCCTTCATTAAAAAAATTATTAGAAAAAAAAAATCAAAATTATTTTCCAAAAAAAAAAAAAAAAATTTTTATGTATGTAGCTCACCGGACATTTTATAATGTATGTAGCTCACCGGACACCGTGTAAAGCCAATGGATCACCGGAACTAAAATTCCCTCAAAACAAAGCAAGTTTTTCCGCGAAAAATTATAAAAAGAATCCACATCGTCTTCCCTTGTAAATTTTTAATTGTATATCCAATTAATGTACAAAACCCTTTCACAATATAACGTATCTTCTTATTTGCGAAAACAAAACACAACAATTGTTTTGATGTTTAGACAACTGACACTTAAATCCAGTATTGCCAGAAAAGAGAATATTTTTCGCTGTAAATTATTCAAGCTGTCACTGGTACCAATGTACATTAAATTGCGGGAAACAATATATTAACACGCACATTTTTTTTTATATATGGCAATAGATATAACTAAACGTCAAACTTTGGTAATCAACAAGTTCAAATGCATAATTGCAAATAACTAACTTACTACCCACACACTGATGAGTTGTAAAATGACATCGTAAAAAGCAGACAAATTATATAACATTAAATAAGACTATTCTTATAGATATATGCATGATCTATAAATACCCTTCCGAACACCTGTTTAATATACTTAAAAAACTCTTTCGTTGGGCGCAAATGTAATACCATTTTAATATAGGTTACCTACCTTTGTCATCCGACAGCCTCCCAGAGCATAAAGAACATCCATCTCAGGATGGTGGAGATAGGGATCAGAGATCATGCATATAAATAAAAGAAAGTATTTTCTAGTGAAATGTAAAAAAAAGGCTTTATTGCACTTTGCAAATAACATCAAAGAAAGGTAAAAAAAGGAAACATAAATACCTTTGGCATCTATCAGATTTGGAGAGAGAGAGTTATGTTAAAATTACGGTTGGTTATTAGAAGCGCGTACGTCCCGTCGCGTCGTCGTGATTCTCTTCCAGTCGTGTAGAGCAATCCTCAACAGCGATCGTCAACAGCAAACTCCAAAACGCCGTTCCACACGTCATGGGGCGTTTGGTTAAAGGGAGTCCTCCCAACACAAAAAGCTCGGTTGAGCCTCCATCCATCAGGCGGCATGGGGAATCTCACCGGCCCAAAGGTACAACAAAGGATATTTGGCGGGTCCAACAGAGTCTAGGAGCCGCTTCATCAGTAAAGGGAATTCACCCAACAAAACGAGCACGGAAGGTCCTCACCCATCAAGCGGCATGAGGGAACCTCATCGGCCAAAGGTTTCACCAGCAAAGAATCCTTGCGGGCAGTTCATCACCCGATGAATTTGGTGTAAAAAACATCAGCACGCGGACAACATTATCTCGCGGCATCCGGCGGGGGATTTAACAAAATAAATCGGCTACAGTGCCATTAGAGTTGTCACACACTCACGTGACGTGTAAAAACAAACTTTCTAGGCTACATCGCCTTCGTAACTCACAACATAATCCCCATCGCCCCGAAAATCTGCTCCCCCACACAAAACTACGTTATGTCCTCCGCCATCTTTCCCCCGAACGCCCGTTTCCGGTGTCGTTGCAGTTTCGCCAACCAACAAAGTTAAATAAAAAATAAAAAATTAATAGACAATAAACAGTACCTGCTTTAAGCAGTACCTACTCGCGAAATAGATATGTTACATTATCTATCCCAAATGGTGACCGGACAACTCAGAATGAAACCAACTCAGAACTACCTCAGAAAAGTCATGAAATGTGATGAAAAAAATATATAAAAAATTGTTTAAATAGGTTACGTTAGGTTAGGTTAGGTTATATAGTTTAATGGTTGCAATGTCGAAAAGGTGGAAAGACTTGTTAATAATGCTGGTGAGCAACTGGGCCTAACAATCAACGTCAATAAAACTAAAAGGATGACATTTGAATGACTAGATCACTCTGAATCAGTGATACAGTTAAATGGTTGCAATGTCGAAAAGGTGGAAAGATTTAGATACCTCGACAGTATTCTTACGGAGATTCTGGACCCAGATGTAGAGGTTAGGTGCAGAATTGAAGCAGCAAGATCTACATTCAGTAAAATGAAATCCCTCTTTTTCAATGACAATATCAATTTAAAACTAAGGCAGAGAATGCTAAAATGTTATACGTGGTCAGTCTTGCTGTATGGATGTGAGACATGGACCTTGAAGGTTAATACCATGAACGGGTTAGAGGCTTTTGAAATGTGGTTTCACCGGAAAATGCTCAAGGTCCCATGAACCGACACGATCACCAACACAGAAATTCTCAGGTGGGCTGGAGCAGATAGAGAGATGCTTACATTGGTGAAAGTCAGGAAAATTTTAAATCTGGGTCACATACTTCAAGGGGGGAAGAATCACTTGCACCATTTGGTATTGAAAGGCAAGATAGAGGATCACCGAGGGCCTGGTAGGAGACAAATGTCTTGTCTGCGAAATGTACAAGAGTGGACCGGCATTAGAAGTGTAGAGGAGCTATTCCGGGCAGCGCAGGACAGGGAGAAAATTTCCAGAGTGATTGCCAACGTCGGGTGGACCTGACAGGGCACACCAAGAAGAAGGTTAGGTTAGGTTATGGGCTATTTTAAAATTATTTTTTTCAGAACTTTTAATGACTTTTCAAAGAGGTTTTGAGTTGACTTTATTCTCAGTTGGCAATCCCTCGGAATTTCAGATTTTTGTTATTTATTTATTTGATACCGCAAATTTGCGAGATTTTCTTGTATTTTCGGGATTGACTAAAATGTTAGCACATACCTTCTTGATCACAGTCCACCAACAAGTCGAAGCAGAGAGAGAGAGAGAGAGAGAGAGAGAGAGAGAGAGAGAGCGTTTTCCGCTGCGGGGCTGCAGTGCGCAATATCCGTTCACGTGTGAATGACAGGACTCCATAATCTATGTTTTTATGACCTCATTTTTTTATCAAAGTCTTCAAAATACGTAGATACAACGTATTTTTCATTAAATTACTAGTACCAAAGATAATTGATCTCAAATGACTAAAGAGAGTCCTCACAGAAATGGTTATTTTTTATAAGTTTCAGACTTATAATACTCGTACTTATTACGTTACTTTTTCAAAGTTTTTTTTACAATTTGCTACATAATATGAAACATAATATATTCATACGAAATAAAAAAAAGATGTTCATGAAATGTTGGCATTATTTCAATTCAATATCCCTTAATGATAATCCCGCAGAGTTTTTTTAATTTCTATACTGCAATCCCGTTGGATTTGAAAATCCCAATCCCGTACTAATCTCAATCTAAAACTTTTCTCACATTCACTATTCTGTAATATCAATTTCCTGCAATATATTCAATCAAATGTTTAATATAATTTGAGCCCCTTCAATTTCTTATCATGTGAATTTGTACAAACAACATACAAAATGTTGAATTTTGTACTTTTGTATCGAACAGGAACTAACATTGGAAATCGAAAAACGACAAAGAGATTCGAGATGGGGGATGCCACCGCATCTATCCATAAATAAATCAGCCGGAATAAATATTACTTATACAAGCACGGCAGCTATACGAGTATATTCGATGGAAAGATCTTGTGAAATTCTCTGGAAGGAGTGGCAAAAAAGTTGTTGGACTGATCTCATGCTTTTTTTTTTTAAATTTCCTTCTTGTGTTTTTTTAAACATTTACAATATTTTTGGAAGATATTTAATTTGTGGAAAAAACCATTTTACTTTTAAAATTAAGTAAGATAGTCATTCTAAAAAAAGAGATAATTTCTAAAATTTAAAAAAAATATATCACATTTAACTTCCTATTTATAGGTAAATAGAATTTTTCATAATTCCAAAATTTTTAAGTAATAATTACTATTCAACAAAATAATGGTTATATTATTTTTTAAGTTTAATTTATATGGATTATCTCAAAGTATTTAAATTTTAGAATTTAGTAAGATAATAATATTAAAAAAATTAGATAATTTCAAAATTTAAAAAAATTTCTATCACGTTTAATTTCCTATTTATAAGTATATAGAATTTTTCATTATTCCAAAATTTTTAATATATTTTATTATATAATAAATTTATTACTATTCAAAAAAAAAAATAATGGTTACAATATTTTTAAGTTAAATTTATATAGATTATCTCTAGGTATTTAAATTTTAGAATTAAGTGAGATAAAATTAACTAACTAGAATATTTTGCTTGATTACATTGGATTGCTGTGAAAAGGTCCCGACTTTTGGGATAATACGTTAAGAATTTGATGTAAATTTTTATGATATAAATTTAATTCTAAAATACGTATTAGATATTATTATTAAGTCCTCTTATAATTCTCACACCGTAAGGTGAGGACACCTCGACTTATAGACCACATATATACAGTTAGGGGTAGACGCAGAAGTGTAGTAGAGTGTAGAAGTAGACGCAGCACTAGCGAAAGTCACTCTGATAAGCGATATAAAAGGGAATATAAATAAACCACCGTACCGTGGTAAAACGGAAGTAGCCAGGTCTAAAAAAATCTATGAAAATTATCTCTTGCACTCGTAGATTGCGCTACAACCTATTTATTTGTTTATGTCTTCATTTCATCAGGACCCACGCTCATCCCCTTCTCTCCTCGAAAATACCGCCGTTCAACAAAATACAGCATTCTCAAAGAAGACGTAAGGCCTAGGGAAAAATATTTTTCTCAAGGCCTTCTGTGTGAAGTTAAAGAAAGGCGAAGCATGACTGAATATAAATTAAGGAAAATTTCGTCGGTGCTTGACTACCAGAAAATAAGTGCGATCCTACATAACTAATGCAAATATCATGACTCTACATGAACTACAGAGAACTACATATATTCAGGGCAAGGAGAGACTATTTTGAGGATTCTTATTCGTGACACTTATAAAATTTCACACTCTATAGGCATATTGCAATCAAACGTTGAATATGTCAAACTAGCGATTAATTTAATGCCAACAGTATTCAAGAACTCTTCTGCTGCAAAAAAAAACCTTATCAATAAGAAAGATAAACTGGATATTTACTTGCCGAAACCGGTTGGCATGTTTAGATGGTATGTACAAAGTTACAGCGCATTATTTAGTAACTAAGTTAGGTACAAATTTGTTGTTTTTTTTTTTTTTTTTTTTGTTTTTTTTTTTTTGTTTTTTTTTTTTGTTTGTTTTTTTTTTTTTTTTTGTTTTTTTTTTTTTTTTTTTTAATTTATTAAATTACATAATACATTTTGTACAGAAATTTGAGTAGTCCCACAAAGCTGTCATAGGGCAGCTTGTCTGTAGGTTCTAACAATTTAAACATTCTTAATATAATATCTAAGAAAATATTTGTACATAGTTTTAGTTAACGAGACATATTTAAAACCGTTACTCCGTAAGCTTTTGTGCCGGACCATGAAACGAGCCAAAGGGACTGATTTATCTATTAATTATTTAGTATAATGACATAGCCCGCTTTTAGTGTTACAGCGAAACGAAATTCAATCAATGTCCACATTTGTATCCAAGCCCCATTTTCCCCAGAAGGAGAAAGACAGCTAATTAAATTCTCACCCACGTCGATACTAATTTCTCGGCAAGACTGCTCATTTTATTGTTAATTATTACAATAATTATAAAATCCGTGCTTATATACTAAAAGTCGGTTTTCCGGCATTTCAAATAAAATAAAAATAAATGCTTCGTATAAATGATTTTTTCCGCAGAAATCCGTTATTAAACACATATTTGGATTAGCATTAAACGGCGTTGTAAATATTTCAAGGGTGTTAGAGAAATGTAAATTAATTATGTATACTGTAATCAATGAAACTTTAATGTAAGTAACTTTGCATATTTTATAAGAATTAAAGGAGGAGGAAGGAAGGTAAAGATAACTCTTTAAGGAAGGAAGATTTAAATGCTAAAGTAAATATTATTTTCATCTCTAATAACTAATGCACAAAATAGCAACCGGGTTCGATGAAACTATTAAAATAATGGAGTTTCGATGTTGTTTTTCGAGCTATTTTTTAAAATGTTATTTGCAATTTGTTACAGTATAAAGGTTGTCGGAAGGCACTTGTGAAAAAGATCCTTAGAGGGAATGAAACAAATAAAGTACCCACCGGTGTGTTGGGAATTATTATTATTTTTTTTATTTTAGGATTGAACTTTCTCCCCCAGAGACTTAATAAAATGAGTGAACACCGCTAACACCTTTGGAAAATCAAAAGTCAGTGGATGGAACCGAGATTTATTTCGTGTCTGTAAATTTTAAAAATATAATGTCAACCATATTTCAAAAAAAGTGCGTATGTGCGGGTATGTACGTGAGTGCCACCTAGTTGGTAGAATGCATTGTCATCGACAACGAGTTTATCTGCCGAGTTTCAGCTCTATCGGATGTCGGGAAATGGGTAATTTCAATTTACAAGATTTTTTCATTCATTCACGAGAACAAAATCGAAATGAAAAAGATGTTTGTTTTGAAAATTTTTATTTTCTAAATACATTTATTACTTAATTTTTTAAATTTTTTTGCTACCGGTTTCGGTACATCCGTGTCATTCACTAGCAAACTTAAAACTTTAAGTACGGTAAAAGTTTTAGGTTTGCTAGTGAATGACACGGATGTGTCGAAAAATTAAAAAAAAAAAATTTCAAAAGAAAATGTTTAGAAATTGTTACTGTAGTACACGGGGTACTCATAGGGGAGGGGGGGGGGGGGGGTCGGTAGCCGGAGATAGCCGAAGGTTCCCGATCTCACCCAGACTGAGAAAGTGGTGGGGACAGACCGAGCTGCGGGCGCTCGCAGCGCCGCGCCGGTTTGCCTTTCCGTAATGTAAACCTTTACAATTGTATTTAATAAACATTCCGACGTATAAACGCAACCTTTTTTAATTATCACAAGAAGTTGAAGTAGTATCAAATACACTACAGTTACATAGTTAATGACCAAGAAATACAAAAAAATAGACGTATTTAAAAATTGGATTTGGTAGGGATAGAATAGTTCAAGTTATTTTATATATGGAGCCGTTTGAAGTTTTTTTATTAATGAATATCATCTTTCCTGTTAAAAAGTAGGTTTTATATTTGCATTCAGAAACTAGACAAAATTAATTTATATGGTTTATTTGTTAGGTAACTAAATTCATTGCTGAAAGGTGGTGACGCGTTCAAATGGACGTTAGGCCAAATAATGTTATTGCGGTGCTTCATTGTTCCCGATATTGGGGAATGAAATGTTTTCACAAGCCCCGGTGCTTTCCACAGTCGTATTTAATAATTACCAACCGCCTCCGTTTGAATATTCATGCCAAATCTGTAATGCAGAATTATTCAAACCAAATGCCCAGGACTATTTTAGAGGCACTACCAAGGCTTTCGTTGAATGATAGATGTTGTGGAGAATTACCTATAAACGCTGAGATAATGCCGTACACAGATCTGTCCTAAAGGCAAACGCTTCATTCATCAAAACGAAGAAGCTATCTTCCACTCTCTCTGCAAAACTCGCTATGCAGTACCTTCACGAATTCAAGAGTTGACGTGTTGAAAATAGAACAAAATTATTAGTTACAAGACCTTTCCCTGTAGGGAAATTGAGTGATGATTAGTTAATTTGCTCAGTCAGGCTATCAGACGGTTGCAATCAAATATGTTTTTTGAAATGGTGCGAAGATCGGCGACTGCCATTCTAAAGATTTTGTAAAAAAACTTCCATATAAAGAATTGTTAGTTAAAAAAATAATCAATGATAATGCGATAACTGAAACTGAACATATTTCTGTTCCTTCAGCAAAATTTTGAACGCGTTTTTCTCGGAACTAATTTATTCAACCTAGTTGACAACATATTAAAAAAAATCCGATTTGCATGAACCAATGTTCTTAAACTGTTTGAAAATCCAATTGACACACCATAGAGATTTTTTTATAAAGGGCCCCCTTCTTTTTTTATGAACGATGACATTTTCCATAAAAACAGGAAATAAAATTCACTGGTCTGCCATTTTTTTTTAGATATCAAAATTTCTCTACATGGTGCCATAAACCTATATGTCTAGTCTCCAAACATATTTTTATTTTATTTTTCTGATGAACCGTATGGCTTAATCGCTGCCAACCACCGAGGAGCAATATCGTCAGTGTCCTGTTGAAAGCGGACACCGCAAACCGTACTTTAGATTCGTGTAAAAAAAAATGTGTACAGTCTTCTTCATTTATATATTGACTATGAGTTTTAATAAAAAAATCCATTCATCATTTGCTTGAAAAAATTACGAAAAATACACCCTTTTACCGCCCGCGCACCGTGGGCTGCTAACTTCTAACTGGTATTTTCTTCATCTTCAACAACTTTTAATTCATCATAGTAAAAATGTATACAACGCAATCATTGTATCACACATTAATTATTACTGCTACAACATTCTATTCTTAGCCCTCGATAGCAATATTTCAAAAAAGAGCTAAGAAGCTGAAGTAAAATAGATACACGAAAATACGAGAAATGTTGAAGGAGTTAAATGTCTTGTCATTAAAAACAAATTATTTATTTCAATACTTTATTTTTAATCTAATAAATAATGAATGGCAATACATCAATTGATTTTCTAAGTAAAATTGAAAACCTGTTGTACAAACACTTACACACACGAGACGAGGAAAAGAAATGAAATAAGACTCCCCTTCACAAAAAAAAACCCTGAGTCAAAAGTCTGATTTGCTGAGATATTTGGCGAATCACCAAAGGAAATAAGTAAGAAGAAAACGAACATATTTAAACATTACGAAAACATGTGATTGATTGATAGTAAAAAATGTTTTTTTATAATGTATGTACGAGGATTGTTAGGACGTAATATGTAACTAAGTCGCTACCTATTTAAAAAATTTCAAATAAATAAATTATATGATTGAAGAAAAAGATAATACTAATAAAACTAAATCTAAACGAAACATGAAACAGAACAAGAAACAGAAAAATAAAAAGAAAACGGTCGCAACTGGGACTCGAACTAAGGATCTTAGGAAAAATGTTGTTCTTGAAGATTTTCTTAAAGTTAATTCTGAATTTGATATATGAGATCGTATTGACAATGTTAATTCGGAATTTGAAATAGAGGTCGATAAAAATGATAGAAAAAATATAGGCCCCAATTGTCGGGCGCTGTGTCCGGTAAGACAAAATATCCTGAGTTTGAGTCCTAGTTGCGACCGTTACCTCTTTATTATTATTATTATTTATTTTTCTATGTCTTCTTCGGTTTCGTGTTTCGTATACATATTGTATAATATCTTCTTCACAAATGATATATTATATCGATGTTTATAAGGGAACGTACCCATACTACGTGACGAACATTTTGCAATTTTTAACCCCCCCCCCCCGGTGACCAAAAACCTAAGACCGCCACCGCTCATTTGTACCAAGCGTGACATTTTGAAGACCCCCCCCCCTAAACGTGTCACGTAGTATGGGTACGTTCACTAACCTTCAAAAGTAATTAAAAAAATATTCCAATAAAAATTAAATAAATGTCAATATGTTGATTCTCCGAAATTTGATCGGACACATTTTTAAATGTGCTTCCGACTTTCACAAATAGAATAAATATGGCTTTATGGAAATTTTTGTGTAATGCCATGTGATGCCATGTATATTGTATATATCCGCTTCATTTCTGAATTTGGTTCGCTTCAAATGCGAGGGATTTAACCTCAGAATATGTTGGTGGTGACTGCGCAACTTTCAGAACAGATCGAGTCAGTGGCGTTGGTCAAAGGCGGGGGCAGTTGAAATTTATTGGTTTCTTTTTCTCGATCTTTTATTATCGTACGAAGAGCACAGAGAAGACAGTACATAAAGTGCTTGAATTACCCCAATGAGTGTGCTGATGTATCGATGGAGTGGTTGAAACGTATTGTAATATTTTTTTTCAGAAAGATAGATAAACATTCCCGGGTTACGAATAACTGGAAAATTCTTTGAAAATCCCTCTAAACCACTTTATCTATACTTAACATATTGACATAAAACATAAAGTCGAATAACATTTATCTAAGGCACCGAGCAGAATATATTAGTCTCAGAGGTGTCAATATGTTTTTCTGATTTTTCTGTTTCCAGATTTTCGATTGAGTTTTGCTTATATTGTCTTCATTTATTTAAAGAATATATTTTATTTAAAGTCGTGATAATCGAGTTTTGTTTATCCAAAATTAATAATTGACCGCCTCCGGTATTATATTATACTAGCTGGGTTACCCGGACCCGGCTTCACTCAGGACAACATTCGAAGTGTTCTAGAATGTTTCACATGTCATTGATTTTCCCGATTCCCTATTCCCGAACATTCAACAATTTTCCAGAATGTTCCGAGATATTCTGAAACGTCGTGGAATGCTCTCAAATACTCTGAGTGGGGTGTCCGACTTCGCTCAGGGAGTTGATGTGATATTGTGTGGTAGCCCTCTATCCCCCATCCGTGAAGAAAGTTCCCGTTTTTACCTGAAGGACTTGCTTATAAAGATGTAAGGGCTGGAAGTTTCGTTCCCTTGAAATTATAGAACAGTTCAAAGCATTCCAGAGTATTCTTGAACATTCCACCATATTCCAGAACATCCCGGAATATTCTGGAATGTTCGGGAACAGGATGGAACATACCGGAACATCCCAGATGATTGCGGAACATTGCAGAACACTCCTGAATGTTGTGAAATGATCTGGAACATTATTCTGGAACATTTGAAGTCTTTTTTGTATGGGGCTACCCAAAGATATTCAAATACAGAAGAGATATGCTATGGTGTCCGCGCAACTGTCGCCGGACTACGCGCTAATTAGCGTAGTTTGCATACAAAAAGAATTTGTTCATTTCGTTGATTTTTTGAAAATGTGCATTAATATTGGTTAACAATATATTTTGAATAAGGAAAGAATTCGTTCATTTAGTTTAACGTTCGTTTGGTTTATTCGTTAATTATTTGTTCTTTTAGTTTATTTGTTAATTGGTAAACAATATCGGCGACACCCGGAAGCGCAGACCCACATAGTAAAAACAGCAGATAGCACATCTACTTATATTTCAATATCTTTTCAATATCTTTGGGGCTACCCATATAGGGTATATAAAGCAAGGTCCGCCATGGATTCGAACGTCAATTTCTACAGCTTTATCTAAACTTATAGAACTTCCGGAACCTTCTAGACTCACCGACTTACTCCGCACTCCTTCCAGAACTTTCTACAGCTTTATCGAACCTTCTAGAATTTTCCGGAACCTTCTAGATACACTTAGATACTCCGTCACTCCTTCCAGAATTTTCTACAGCTCTATCGAACCTTCTAGAACTTTTCGGAACCTTCTAGACTCACCGACACACTCCGTCACTCCTTCAAGAATTTTATATAGCTTTATCGAACCTTCTAGAACTTTTCGGAACCTTCTAGACCCACTGACACACTCCGTCACTAATTCAAGAATTTTATATAGCTTAATCGAACTTTTCGAACTAATCGAACTTCTAGACTCACCGACATATTTCGCCACTCCTTCCAGAACTTTGAACAGTTTTATCGAACTTTCTAGAACTTTCCGCAACCGTCTAGACTCACCGACATACTCCGCCACTCTTTCCAGAACTTTCTACAGTTTTATTGAACCTTCTAGACCTTTCCGGAACCTTCTAGACCCACCGACTTATTCCGCCACTCCTTCCAAAACTTTTTGCTACCTTATCGAACTTTATGAAACTTTTCGGATCCTTCTAGACTCACCGACATACTCCGCCACTCCTTCCAGAAGTTTCTACAGCTTTATCGAAGCTTATAGAACTTCCCGGAACCTCCTAGTCTCGCCGACATACTCCTCCATTCCTTCCAAAACTTTCTAAAGCTTTATGAACCTTATAGAACTTTCCGGAACCTTCTAGACTCGCTGACATTCTCCTCCACTCCTTCCAGAAGTTTCCAGAGTTTTATCGAATCTTCTAGAAGTTTCCGGAAATTTCTTCTTGAATTTCTAGAGTCTTCTTCGAACTTTCAGCCCTTATATCTTAAAAAGCACGCCCTTTACGTAAAAACGGATACCCTTATTGCCTAGGGGGTTTAGAGATCTACCACTCCATATAACTCCCTTGATCGCACTGGGACTCGTTTCTGAGTTTTTGGACTTTCTTTTATAATATATGTTGATATTGATTATTTGATTAATTTGTGTTATTTCACAAATTATTTTTTTAAACTTAGTATACTTCCATAGTTCCGGCCCCCACTCTCGTAAATTTTATATTTATAATTTATAATATGTAAAAATGTAATGTGAACAAAAGTCGAATAACGTGGTAATATCGTGATAAATTTTCTGTTTTCACCTACCGATATTTATTTACATATACTTTATTTAGGTACATCTTTTTTATTCTAAATAATCCATCTAAATTTTATGTTCTCGGTTATTATAACATTGATATATTTTTTTTGGTATAGTAACAGTAGTTTAGTAACACATAATAGTATCCTTTACCTAAATACTTGCTACTTTGTTAAATGTTCATTTCTACTTTGTTATTATCGATAATCTCCTGTGTACCACTGTATACTTATAATACCATGTACTTACTCACTTCAATGTAAAAGCCATGCTATGGCGTTTAAATAAATAAATAAATAAATAAATAAATTTTTGTAAAAAAAACTACAAAAAACAAGAATCACACATCTTTTAGAAATTTTGTTCTCTACAAAATTGGTATCAGTAATTTTTTCACAAAATTGTATTGAAAAAGAGATACGCACAAAAAACCGAACCAAGTCGAGCAATTTACCTGTTTTTATAAACTTAAGCACATTTTTACGACTGCATATCTCGATATTTGTTAGAGATAGAAGAAAATTGCTTAGATAAAAATTGTAGGTAATTTTATGTTCTACTAAACTTGTGAAGCTACTTTAGCAGAAATTTTTATTGAAAACGAGATATTTGAGAAAAACTAGATTTTGGCTTGATTTCGGCTGGTTTTTTCAAAATGGCGGCGAAATCTCAAGTGACCCAAGGTCGAAAACTCAGATTTTACATCACAAGATGAGTGTATAAAACATATAAAAAAATTGGGACTACCGGAATAATTCCGATCGCGACCCCCCTTTTTTGCGCTAATTGCACTGGCCTATATTCACATTCGCGAATGTCGGTAGCAGATATTCGCATTCGCATTTGCGAATGCTCAAAAAATGACATTCGTTACATCACTAATAGATAGTAATTAATAAGACAATATAAAATAATAACTAGAGAATTCGCCTACACCCTAACTCTTTCTCACGGAATAACATGACCAGCAGATGAATAAATTACAAATATTTTGAGTCAGGATGGTCGATAACATCGTTGCAGATTTTATATAGAGACGTTAGATCAAGGTACCTTCGCCAGTTAGATACAGTGGATACGTTATATTTCGAGAGCACATTTTCTTTTGGATACTTCTATACATTTTTCATAGACACCGGTAGAGTGCAGTCCTTATGAAGGTGCATTTATCCAGTTGAGAATGGACCTTTACAACTGCGGACAAAGAAGAGAGGTTTAAGCATACCTAGGAGTTATAATAGACTCCAACTTACGCTGGACTGACCACATAACTTATATCACAAACAAACTGAAACGATTCACATATCTCATAAAGTCAATCAAAAATATTTTTCCAAGAACAAATCTCAGAACCGTATTTTTTAACTTTGTCAATCCATTATCACATACGGAATACTGCGTAGGGAAGTGCAACGCACATAGCAATAGACCCAAATAAAAAAAATACAAAAGGCAACAATTAAACTCATCCTCGAAGTATCTTTCTTCACAAACTCGAATCAAATTTACGAAACACTAGACGTCGTGGCAATAAGGCAGCTATATGCCAAATATATACTTCTGTACTACCTCCAACAAAAACTCCACATTCCAATGCAACCTCAAACAGCAATTGAAACCAGGCCACTACAAAATAAAACACAAAATATACCGATAACACATACCCTACAAATGCAGAGACAATTTTATATTATACTCGTACACCCCAGTGATGTGTGGTCCATTAAATAATTATTGGCTAACTTTAACTGCTTTTAATCTGAAATTTATGTATACGGTACTGCCGCCATGGGTCGAACCACAGTGCCCTTTTTGACGATATCAATGAGGATACTGTGTTTTTACTTATGTCGATAGAATAACACTTGATCCAAAATATGCGAACACCTAAGCACAGGTTCTCCCAGTGAGGTGTACACAAAATGCTAATACTAACTTTTCTACACTTCAACATTTTTTTGTCCTACCAGAACTTATGTATGTTAAAGAATAAAAATAAAATAAATTAAAATCATTAAAATGTATTTGCGCCCGCCAGGATTCGATCCCGCGACCTTCTGATATAGTTAAGAGCCTTACCCATCGACTAAATGTTAAATTTTCTGATTATTTTAATATTTTCTTACTTGGAAAAATAGCTGTAATTAATACACTTATTTATTGGCAATTCTGTACTTTGTTTCTTTTAAGTTCTCGACACAAACGAGAACAATGCGGAATAAGCTGCTTTGTAAAGTACTTTCTGTTCATTTTCAGAGTAAATTGTTGAAACTCTTCATTAATTATTCCAAGAGGAAAAGAATGGACTTCATTTCATTTTTCTTACACTCGACAAAATAATACGAAAAACTTTGGAAGAAGGTGGATTGGGGAGGTTCGATACTAGGAGCCCAATCTGAAATATTTTTATTTATTGCTTGAAAGCGAATATAAATAATAAGTTCGAGGAATTCGTCGTTATTTAAATATAAGATGTATGGTTTCCACTTAATGTAAACAAGATTCATCTTAGTAGTCCATTCTTTCTTCTCATAATTTATTAAGATACCCGGTAGTTTCTATTCTTGCATTGCTGCAAAAAATTAAGTTAACAACTTCTCGGAATCGAATCAAATATGTAGGTACTATTATTTCTGCAATGGGAAAGTTGGTTTGAAAATTATCATTTTATATTTTATTTCTTTTTGCAGATGGAAATGAAATGCTTGGTAGAAAATTAGTCGCAGTTTTTTTCAATTATGGAAATTTTTATATCTGTTGCCCTCCTTTGGCGTCAATTATTATTTATTAGTGATCGTGAACATTAGAATCGGTGTATCACTTATAGACGGGTATTCCGAAACTCATGGTACAAGCGAGAAACTGGTGTATCGACATCACATTTGGAGTAGATTTTGTGGAATAACTTTGATTTAAACCTGCTTTTTCTCGTAAATCGAGCCAGAACTTTGTTTGTCAGTTTAATATATTTTAAAATGCGTCGAGGCGTAGACCCGGATCCGAAAAGTTTTTTAATCCTTTATTTGTCGAAATAATTGAAAAAAAAAAATTAAATTTCAGGTGGAAAACAAAGTTTTTTTGGGTTCTCCTCGATGTGGTCTAGATTAGTACCTACCTAAGAAAATATTTAATATTAAAAAAAAAAAAAAGCAGAGCGTGCAATTCACACGCGGTTGAAGTGAAACCTTCAGAAAACTAAAGTAGACAAGAGTGGGAAGGCTACGAAGCACCGCACAAAGAGGAGACCGATTATACCATCTCATTCTCTCGCAGACTAAATCCTGTAAATGTACGTGTTTGTCTCTTTTTAGTGTCGCTATTTTTCGTTTCATCGAGTTACAAATCACAACGGTGCTAAAGAAGTTTTCACGTCTTAAAAATCAGTATGTTCAGGTGAGAACTCGGGTTAGCGAAGATTGGAACGCAACCAGTGCGCGAGTCGATCTCGTTTTATGGGAATTAAGTGGTTAAAATTGTGGATAAATGAAACAATGTTACTTTGTTTGAACATGTTATGACTGATGACAAGGAAATTTTGTAATTTGATTTATTTCGTTAATTCTCTTGATATTTTTATCAATGTTTTTTATTTATTTAGGTACGTACTTTTAGTACCTACCCACACTAATTTAAATTAAAGTTTGCCGATATTCTAGTCTCTTCCAAAAAAGCTTTAAATTATTTTCAAAGACATCTATTTTTAATTTTAAAGTGAATTTGTACTTTTAAAATCTATTTTCGACAATTTACGTAAATCAACTAAACTCATAAACGTGTCTCATATAAATTTCTTGAAAACAACATATTATATTGTTACAAATTAGAAACTTGTAAATAGGTCAGTCAATTAAAGCATATTTATTATGTGATAAAAACCATAAATCGCACCCAGGTATTAATACGGCCAATAAAGAAGGAAAAGGTGTCTATTTCTCATTTTAACTGCAGTAAAATTAATAAGTGCACCTTTAGCACGGCATTTCGAGGTAAAACGAGGAAATTACCTTTGCGACTTACCCCCCGAACTGTATTTAACGGCGCTAGGGCAACAACGCCGTTAGAGACCAATATTTCCAAAGGCGTTGCCAACTTTATTCGTTGCTTTGGCCGTTATTGAAAAGCGCCCCCTACCTAAATACCCCCACCCCTCGGAGCGACGATCGCATCGTGGAAATATATTGGCAAATAACGAGAGACCCTTGTCATATAACGACCGTTTTTACCGAAGGAAAAATCTATTAAATGCCTCGGTTTACCACATTTTTAAGTCAGCTCGTAGTTACATTAATAAAAAAAGATTTATTCGATGTGTCTAGCCTCCACGATATGTGTTTGGATTGTATGGGATATAGATAGAATCAAGATATACGTTCTGTAGTTTGAGGCTTTTATGGGGTTGTATTTAGGTCAGTTCTATTTTAAGGGCCGTTTAAGTGTGTTTATTATTTTCTGGTAGAAATTATGATGAATTTGTTTGGTTCTCAAATATCAAAGAACGGAAAAAGCTTCGTGGTGCAAAAAATATATATATTTTTTTAATCTTTACCTATTATTGAATACAAGTAGGGCTTTAATGAAGATAACACATGTCGAGGTAGGGTTAACTAGGAGACGGTTAAACATTTTCTACAAAAATAATAGCACAAATTTAAAATTAAAGAAATACATATCAGAGACATTCTGTACTATGTTTACTTTGATGCAGGATGATGGGGTTTTAAATATGTCGAAAAATTCTGTATAGAAACCCGACTGCTTCCATCTGGAACCAGTGGGACTATGGCATCCCTAATTAGGGTATATTGTGAGGCATATGAAGGTAGTGGGGAGTGGAAGGAAAAAACGGTAAAAGCCATTTTAAGCAACGTTTTACGAATAGTGGTCTTACACCTAAGTACTAGCAACGTTTTATTTACGAATTTTTATTTACACCTAAGTGCTAGCAACTAGCAACGTTTTATTTACGAATGGTGGTTTTACACCTAAGTACACTTAAGTAATTAAAACTATAAACATCCGAAAACTTCAATATCTTGGACATGTGATGAGACATCCAGAGAAGTATGAGATCCTGCATCTCATAATGCAGGGAAAGATTGCCGGAAGACGGGGCCCTGGAAGAAGGAGAACCTCATGGCTGAAAAACCTGAGACAGTGGTTTGGCCAGTCTACCGTGGAGCTGTTCCGGGCCGCAGTAAACAAAGTCCGCATAGCCAACATGATAGCCAACGTCCGTTGAACGGACAGGGCACAAGAAGAAGAAGGTCTTACACCAGGGCAATACTGGTTGTATATTCCACTCTGAGACGTGCCGCAAATAAATTATATATAATTAATTATGAAAATTTCGTCTATAGACTTACCCGTCGAACACGGAGGTCGTCATAAGTAATTTTGCCTTTGCTAATTTTCATTTTATGTAGGTAGTCGTTCAGAATTATTTCTCGCAACAGCTGTTTCGTCTTCCAAGGGCATCTTTAAACTGTTTCTTTATTGGGAATACGAAGCACATCTAAAATTCATGATTGTGGAGATATATAATTTTTCCACGTTGTCCAGTAATCACAATTATCAAGATTTATATTATCGTGGGCTTAGTCCGTGAATCAGTCACCCCAGGTTTTATGTTATCCGTTAAAATTATTTCTCTTCAATTAGCGTGAAAACCGTAGTATATATTATTGCCTTGTAAATGCCAACTATTTATAGTTGTCAATAACCTTTCTCTGTAGATTTATTTAATACAATAAGGCAGTGCTTTTCAAAGTGGATCGTGGATACAAGTCCGTTATGTACGCTTCCTGTTGGAGGTACGAAGCATATGGAGCGGTAGAAAGTGCTCAGAACACTGACCGCTCATTGCACTATGGACCACTCTAGAGTGTCTTGCTTAGCGAATCTCATTTCATTAATGTAAATAATTAATTTTATGGTAGTACACGGGGTAAATCTGGTAAATTATGCGGTTCTGGGTTCAATCCTCGACGAACCCGACTGCGTACATATGGTTTTTGGAATATTTACTTTACTTTTAGATACAATCGTGATCATAATACACATACCTTGAGGACTCTCATTATAATCATGAACGGAGTCATGGATAAATAAATTATTAAAATAAATAACTTGTAAGTGTGATTATTACATCCTAGTTCAAACGCCAATAATGCTTTTGGAGATTTAAAATAAGCGTGAAGAAGTGGATATGATCTAAAATAGGAAGAATGTAGGGATATTAAGAAGTTTTGAAAACACTGCTCTAAGGGCCGGGCTCCTGTAGAACCCGAACAGAGCCTCAGGGTCGAAAAAATAAATTTACCATTTCACGGCTGAATTTGTTTTTCCACCCGTGAAAACGCCGTGAAAATTTGAATAATTTTTGAAACAAACGACAAACGTTTGCTTCGAAAATCGAAAACGTGTAACACGATTTAGAAATATAAGATTTCTAAAGATGAACTCGAATAAAAAATATATTTGTTCATATGAATACATTTGTTCATATGAACATCTTAGATATTTACACAGCTCTGGATTTTCGGAATTTGCAAACCACTTGATCGAAAAAGACCATAAATTTGATAGAAACTCAGGCGTCACCCTAATTTATAAAAACAATGTAGGAATGAGGTTGGATAACTTAGAGGCACTTGAGCTAAGGAAAGCCATAAACACTAATAGTAAGGTAGTTAATAACCAACTAAATTTAAATAAAAGTCCTATACTAAGATTGTTCCCTATTGACAAAGAACACTCCTGTTCCCTTCCCAATTCTCTATCTATACTTATGCCTTCTTCCTCCTTCACTTGAGGAGTCCAGTCTATTTTGTTAAATCATATATAATATTATCTATAACACACATGTAATTTAAAGTTAGAAGAGTATTATACTACCCTGAAGAAGCTACGGTTGTAGCGAAACCCGGTCGGGGTAAAGTATATAAAATAAAAGTGGTGTTTACAAAGTTAATTTTTTATTTTAATTTAAAAATATATATATATATATTGTTTCTACCTTTAATTTCCAGATGGTTTCAATAATTAAAATTGTTTATTGAATACTTATAAATATTTCTATAAAGTCTTTCACAGTTTTATTGGCAATTTTACACACAGAAATAATAAACTTTTTTCTTGCGTCAACATTTCGAACAATCTCATCGATTCGCGCAAACTTATTGGTCACACCTTCCCTGAAGATGGATACTGCCATGTTATTCAAAAAGTTGGTTCACAAACTAATTGCAACACCCTATAAGTCAAAATTGAACTTCACAGACTAGAGTTTGAAGATACCGATGATTAGTTATATTATTAATGGGTTTATGAGATTTTCCCACGTGTTCAAAGAAATTTATTTTTAGACCGCATGCCAGCCCGCTCCCTTTATATATTATATATTTAAAGGGAGCGGACTGCATGAATAAACCTTCTGCATGAATCATTCTATCTATTAGTGAAAACCGCATGAAAATCCGTTGCGTAGTTTAAAAGATCTAAGCGTACAGACAGCGGGAGCGACTTTTTTTATATTATGTGTAATAGATATAATTACTGTAAATTACTTTTTAGGTATGTAGATAATCTATCTGAATCATGAAATAAGGCATTTATTCCACAGGGATACAACCGATACTGGCCGTTGCAACTACCATACATAGCACGGAGGTTTGTTTTGTATACTCGCCGGCGAGACTTTAAACAAGGCGTCTCTGTCTTGTGTCGGACATTTTGTAACAATATACCGTACACCTAGATAAAGACTAGCACAACTCAAAATAATCCAAAATCGAGTTATTGCGATTGTCGGAATCTGCGTCAAAAACTACACAAAGTACAAAGACACCTTTGTACTTTGTGTAGTTAGTTAAGTTAAGTTAGTCTTTCTGAGTTGCTCCACGAAAACCCCCACCAACAATAGTAACGCATCACCAGTTACGACATACCAGACGTAGGGGAAGGTGCTGTCAATACACCCAAAGACTGGAATATTTCGATTTAATTTTGTATTCGTGGTTAACCGCAGTCATAAAGCGTGAATTATTTTGAGTTGATTTGGTATCGTGATTGAACTTGTCTTGTTTCTCGGGCGTTTTACATATCAATTCCACTTACTCCGGTATTGTTTAGAAAAGTAAGTAATTTTAATTTTACTAATTCATAATTTTAGTATTTGAGTTGGTCGGGTATTGCTGGTTAAATTTAAATTGGCTCTAATTCTAAAGCAATAAATGTTATTGTTTATTTTGATGGAGGCATATTTAGAGTTTTCCGTGTATTTCTGAAATTGATTTTTATAAACATAAATTATTTGAAATACTGCGATTTATAAACATTTTTTGAGTTAGTATAGTATTCGTGAATTTTAACTACTTCGCATTTTTGCTACAGATCATGAAGCTTTTACTTCTACAGAAAGCGATGGAGGCTAGCTCAAATGAGCCTGAGAGCAGTTATATGGAGATGGAGCTTCAAGAAAACTCAAAAATACCCTCCACGAGAACCAAGGCGATGAAAGAAATCCAGAGAAATGACACTATGGAGTTACGAAAGAACCCAACAAAGGTAGCATCACCATCAATCAGCACCCATGTAAAACCATCGCACTATATTTCACTGGTTAAGAGCGATGGTAGCGATTTCGGCGATTTGGATGCGGATCCGCTCTTCAACCCACCTCCCACAGAGGTAACTCACCGTCCATCACTCATCGTTCCAAGAATAAAGTCTCGTTCCTCCAGTACTACCTCCTCCAGTTCTAGCTCATCATCTAGTAGTTCCAGCAGCAGCTCTTCAGCAGTTATAGTACAAAAATAGATAGTAACTCTGTGCCATCTGCCACGTCAGATTCTGCCAATCTTTTAAACGAGAAGCTTCCACTTCTCAACCGATCATATAGCAGTCTGCTGATCCCGAAAACCTTCAAAAGGGTAAGAAGAGGATAAGAAACACTGCCGGTTGGTCCCCAAATGTTAAAAAATCTCGGCGAAATACCAGGAAGGCCTATGTGAGTTGAACAAATAAGAGCGTCCCTGAAAGAGAGATCAAGCCTCCATGCCATGATAACTGCTAATTGTTATGCAAAACTAAAACAGGTGAAATATTACGCAAAACTTTATTCGATAGATTTTAGGGATTAGGCGACCTTCAAAAGCAAAAAGAGTTCATTGTAAGGCACACTCAAGAAATAAAGCCTAAATACAGATACAGCAGAACCCAAAATTATGAGGTTGAAGATATTCGTTTTAGAGTCTGCGAGACTTTTTTTTAAAGCTACCCTGAATTTATGCGACCAGTTCGTCAGGTCAACTCTTTCGAAAAGACAAGAAGGCGGTTTCATAGAAGATGCCCGAAGGGGTAAGCATGGATAGCACTCGACCACAGATAATGAAATAAAAGAAAGTGTCGTAGCTTTCATCAAGCCTATCCCCAGAATAGAATCTCATTACCTTCGTGCACAAACAACGAGAGAATTTATCCTAAGTGAAAAATCACTTGCAGATCTACACCGAGATTACAAAGATCTACGCATGAACGTTTACCGATTGCTTCGTCGTCAGCTTTTGATCGTATTTTTAATACACAGTTTAATATTTATTTTCACATCTCGAAAAAAGATCCTCTCTGAGAGTCTGATTATAATAAAGTAATTATGTGTTTTAGATGCCTTTATTGTTACCTTTTCGATGTAGTTATTTTTGGTACCTAATTTAAGTTAACTGAAAACATTTTAGATATTTTTTCTAAAATATCTATTAAAGAAGAGCTGTATTTTTTTAAATAAAATAATACTACATTTCCTGTTATTTAAAGACTATTACTGTTAAAATACTGGTTAAAGATATGTTAATACCCAAATTATAAAAGAAATGTCAACTTTGTTAAACCTTAAACTAATCTATTCAAAGTTTAATAGTTTTCTAATTAGAATAATGTAAGTGTTCATTTTACTATCCAAGCCATTTCCTAAACAAGTTTTCTGTTTTTTATTATTTTCATTTGTTTATTACCTTTATATTAAATACAGATGTCTCGAGAAAAAAGAATTACTTTACGATTATGTATACCTATACAAATATCCAAAACATTATTTATTTTATTTGTTTATTTAGTACAAGATTATACATTTGTATACATAATTTATTATTTTTTTTGACTGCCCAAATAGGAGTATTCCCGTTTTAGGACAGTCAAATTATTATGGGTATGAATATGTGGAACATGATTTGTAATTAGTAACACTACTCTTTCTGTGAAGATTATAGACAAAATATACAGAATAAGAGTGCATTAATTCAAAATTTATCACTAATATGGAATCAATTTGAGTTAATAAAATTATTAAACAAAGATTTATTCACGAATAACACGAAATTAATTAATAAACAATTGATACGTGAATTTGATGGTTAAGTAATTGATCAAATAAATATCCTAGTAAAACATACAATATCATAAAAAAATATTTTTGATCGGTCGAATAGAAATCGAGTAAAACGTTTTTTGTTGTTCCTGAAAAAAGAGGTATTTTGAGTTGTACTACTCTTTATCTAGGTGTGCGATACGTTAACTGTTTGGATGTGAATGAGGTTAAGGAAGCATTCTAGTTTAGACTTTTCGAGAACTCATCAATAATTGGTGGTGACACGGGTCACGTGATTTCAATAACGACGTGTACACTGTGTACAGACTGTGCGCGTCAAGTTGTTTGCGACTTTAAGCATATAACACCAGTATCGGATACTTTCGTTTCCCTATGGAAGAAGGGCTTAAGTCTTGACTTTTGAAATTATGCAATGTTTGTTTAAAATTGAAAATGGAATCTTATACGATACTGGACACGACTGAAACGAATATTATGTTTTAAGATGTCCTTTCCATAATATATTTAACTCCATTTTCTATTTATCAATGGCAATATTGAGACGACGTCATGGAAGAATATTTTTTGGTTTTTAAGTACGAAAGTTTGTATTATCTTTCTCCGATCGCATTTAATATGAGATTCAAATGTGAAAATATTGGGCATAGTACAATATTGTCTTGGGCTAGGGGCAAACAAAACGGGGGCCAGACCCTTACATTATTAGTTTTCTTAAGCTCCAGTTTTGCAATGTCGGGAAAATATTTGGATGAAGCCGGGATATTCTGTTGACACAAGACTTTGCCAGGTTATTTTTTAGCTCGTTTTGCCTTCCAGGATCAACGAAAGCCGTTGCGGACACTTTCCATGGAAAATATAAAAAAATAAAAATCTAAAAAATCTTGGCGAAGAATTTATACGTTATTGGAAATTTGGTGTACCAAGGATGAATCTTTTTTTATTTATTTCGACAGAGTGCAGTTCTGTTATTATACCCACGATGTTAAAAATATCAAAGTGTGCAGTTCATACGCGGTAGATGTGAAACCTTCAGTAAATTAAAGTAGACAAGGGTGGGGAGATCACGAATTTAGTATCTTATTCTCTCGCAGGCTAAATCCCAAAGATGTAGTATGTGCCTGTCTCTTTTTAGTGCAGCTATTTTTCGTTTCATCGGGTTTCAAATCACAATGGTGCTAAAAAGTTTTCACTTCAAAAATATAGATAAATACTTTTAGTGGAGTTCTAAATTAAACGTTAAAATTGGTAATTTTTATAATTAAATTGGATACTGTTCATTATTTAGTATTATTAGCCACTGCAAAAACTTTAATATTATTAAATTTAGCTCCGGAAATTAAATTAACGCTTTACTCGCAATTTAAGTCACTCTTGAAGATTATGCCATTTCCTTGTAGGTATTATGAGAGCTTTAAACATTTTTATGTCTTTTTCTCAAAATTTCTGATCTTTGAACAAAAAATCTCCACTCAAATAATCCTGAATATTGCAATTGAATTAGACCTTTCAGAACCTGTAATTGAGTAAAAAATAAATTCGCAAAGAAATTTTAAAAGTAAGCAGAGCGCAATCCGTTTATATTCGAAATGAAGTTAGTTGAAATCAGGTTGGAAAATGAAATTTCAGAGAAAAATGATGTCCTGGTTATTTATACTTTCAGAACATGTAACTTATTCTATTCCCTTTGAGAAACTTGCGATGGTGATAGAAACTACATAGAAAACTACCAATGTAGTACCTGCTTACATTATTTTTCTTCTCTCAGAGTTACATGGTATCCATCTACAGTGCAGATACTTTAATTGTACACAACTGCTAAACTTGTGCTATTCGCAAGTGCATCCCACGGTTGATTTTGGTAGTCACCTCTGGTCTGGGGCCCCAACATACCTAAAAAAACCTTTGACTCTGTGCAGAAACGGGTCGTCCGTTTGATCTCACGGTTGATTTTGGTAGTCACCTCTGGTCTGGGGCCCCAACAAACCTAAAAAAACCTTTGACTCTGTGCAGAAACGGGTCGTCCGTTTGATAGATTCTCCTAACTTATTTATTGCAATCTTTAGAGCACAGGATCCCCTCAGGTGGGAATGCTGTCCTTGTTTTACCGGTATTACAATAGAAGTTGCTCCGAGGAACTAGCGTCATTGATCCCCTCAGCACCGGAAATAGCTGGGAAATACACATAACACGCGCCCAACATATGTACACAGTTGTCATTTGTTACATGAGAACGGGTCGTTTCTTCGGCTCGTTTTTGAGTTCAATAGCTCGGCTGTGGAAGGATTTGCCGGCCTCTGAGTTTCCTCCCTCCTACAATATGGGTCTCTTCAAGATCCATGTTTACGCCTTCCTCTCTTCAAAATGACCCTCCAAATAGCATCTTCTGAGGGAAATCATTGTCCTCAGGCCTCCCGCGTGGAGTTGATGTAAAAAAAAATTTCGTCGGATATTGCTAATAATGTTACTTATTTTTTATCGACTTGATCGTCATTGCTGATTTACGTAGATATTTTTTTATCAATATCACCACACTCTCCGCGTATTAGTTTATAATGGTCGCAATATATTATTATCACGTGATCAAATGGAATTATTTTATTTCCCTTAATTATTTAATGATGAAAATTTTATTTGATGCTAGTATAATGGTGTGCTTATTGCCAAATGGCAATTACTTCCATCTAACCCAGATTCTTAAAATATTTCTTTGGTAATCGCAAATTTACATAGTGCGTCGCGTCGTTTTAATTTAATGAAAATAAATAACTTTATATTCACCACTAATTAATTACAATAATTGACAATTAAAAAATATGGGGATAGAAAAAAAGTAAGTAGACAAATAAGTAAGTATAGAAAAATATGTAAATAAAGACAAATAAGTAAGTATAGATAAATAAGTAAGTAAAGACAAATAAGTAAATGAAGGCAAATAAGTTAGTATAGAAAAATAAGTCAATAAGTAAGACAGACAAATAAGTAAATAAAGACAAATAAGTAAGTATAGACAAATAAGTAACTAAATACTAATAAGTAAGTATAGACGAATAAGTAAGTGAAGACAAATAAGTAAGAATAGAAAAATAAGTAAGTATAGACGTATAAGTAAATACAGACAAATACGTACGTACAGACAAATAAGTACCTGTAGACAAAAAAACATTACAATGAGTGGTGATTAATTAGCTATAAGGTATCATAAAAAGCAAACAATTAAACAAATTTAATTATTAAAAAATAGGTAATTATTGCATTTATGTATTTATTATCAGATGCGGCCACACGTTGCTGTAGCTAACGAAACACAATACCATCTAATGACAATGCCACTACCCAACATTTATAATCAACGCCATCTGTTAATTTGCATATCAAATCCACAACGCCCGCCTGCCAGCCCGCTCCCTTTATATATTATATATTTCAACCAATTTACACAAAACCTTGACAAATTATGTACCTAAACCTTCCTCATGAATCACTCTATCTATTGGTAAAAACCCGCATGTCACCGTTTAGTATAAAAGATCTAAGCGTACTGACAGCGGGAGCTACTTTGATTTATAATATATAAAGATTTAAAAGTTTTACAAAATTCACGCAACATAATCAAAGAAAAACCAAGATGTCCGAAAAATAAAAAAATGAAATATGTAGATATAGAAATGGATATAGAGATAAATTTAAGAGATGGCAATTTAAAAAAAAATTGGTTGCTAATAATATTTAATTGACTATTAATAATTTTTCTAGTTTCAAAGTTATCTAATTGTAAACCCGTTGTATTTGTAAGTAAAATTTGTAATCTTTGATTAAAAAATAATTAAATAATTTTTTCAAACACCTAAAGTGTTCCTTACTCTAGTATTTACATTTTTCTAGAATCTTAGAAAAATCTATTTTCTGGAAAAATTACAATAGTTTCAAAATAATTTATGGACCCCGGATTTATTTAAAAAAAATTATTCTTTTTTAAAATTATTATATGTCCTTGTTTTTAAATATATTAAAAAAAAAATATTTGTGTAAAAAGCTGGTTGGATTTTGGGATATTTTAAATGACTAAATTTGAGGTATTGTTATTTAAAAATACTATTTTTCTCAAATTCTTTACATTGTCAACAAAGTGCGGATAAATACGAGTATATGATTTATTTATTGTTTCTTTACATGATAGGTTTTATAGGCGTACAATTCAATTTTTCACAGCACTTACATTAACTTTTACTTATGTTTTACATCTACACATAATCATTAAATTTGTGCTATAACTATTTTGATTGCTAATTTTTTAATGATGTTTGATTCTATGTTAAGATTATTTAAAGAAAAGGAAGCAGAACTAATCTACTGGCTTTTAATTTTTGAGAAAATGAATGATTCGGTGATTTATTTATAACAATATCTTTATAATATGTAGTGAAGGTACCTATGTGTTTTTTTTGCGAAAAATTTATTTAATATAATTTATTATTGGCAATCAGTCCCAAGTGGGACCCGAACCCAGGATCTCTTGCCGTAGTTCAAGATAATATTGTTGATTCTGATTTTCAAATATGAAATTATAAGACAAAAGTTACAGAAAAAAATTGGTTCCCAATGGCCGAGTTGGTTAAGGCGCTTTTTTATGTGATAAGAGTCTCAACTGCTCTCAACCGCCTGGAGCCGGTGAGACTCAGCCTCACAACATACCCAATTTGGGTATGTTGTGAGGCTGAGGTAATGAAGTTGAAGGTAGTGGGAAAGGGAAGGAGATGGGATAGAGGAAGGTGGGGTAGTACCTGGCTATTCAGATCTGGTCACTAAATAATTTTAATATTTTAATACACTAAATAATAATAAATTTTAAGCAACGTTTCAATTCTGAATGGTGGTCTTACATCGGGGCGAAACTAAGAGTATCTTCCACTCTGGAACTGTAGCAAATATATCTACTATAAATTATTTTAAATGGGTGAATTGTGATATAACACAAATTGATTAAATAAAATTAATTTGTGCACGTTGGGATTTGAACCCGCGACCTACGGATTGCTAGTTGAGAGCCTTGATCCTCGACCATGGAGGCACTGTGTTCCGAGAAGACAAGAGATTCTGGGTTCGAGTCCCAAATGCGACCGTTATCTTTTTATTTTTCTATGTCTTGTTCGGTTTCATGTTTCATTTAGATTTATTAGTATTACATTTTCCTTCAATAATATGTTAAGTTGATGGGTATAATCTTCAAAAGTAATTAAGAGTTATGTCAATAAAACCAATGAAAAATATTATGACTTAAAAAATATGTACTCACATCCTCACATCCTCACTCCTACTTGTATTTACATAGAATTAATAAATTGTCATTAAACGATTAATACTATAAACAAAACCACAATAAACAAACCTGGTTGGTCGGCGGGTTCTGACTGAAAATTGTTCGCTGAAGGGTCGGTCAGCCGCATGCATTGAGGATTCGGCCAATTATGCGCGTTGTCGCGGTCTCACGGGTCACCACTGCGATATACAAATATTTTCATATGTACATTTATTTCGATTTCTCGGGTTCAGGTCTTAGCGGCGGATGCGTCTGCCTACTAGCTGCGTGGCGGGCCAGATCGGTAGAGGCGGGTTTAGAGAGACCCCTTGATCCCTCTAGCTGGTCTCTCTCGTCTTGCACCGCAGCTGGTGAGATGAATTCATACGTCCGCCCCCTAGATTCTTTCCCACCCTAAACTTTTTTGCTTCCCAGAACCTCTCTCTTCCTTAAATAGACCCTCCACATTGGATCCCAGAAAGATGAGACACACGGAGGATAATCGAGTATGGGTGTGTGTGAAAAAGAGTGCTTTGTGAAAATATATTTTTGTGAGGTCGTTTTGGTGAAATTTGAAAAATTCAAGCTTTGGAATTATTTTATCTACGAAAACGACATTTACAAAATAAATCAAAATATTGAAATTTAATTTATTCTTTATAAAATTACGTATAATTTCTGTAGATTTCCATTCACATTGAGCGAAAAGAGAGCCCATTGTCCGATGGTTAGTTTTATTAGAGAAGGAAAAGTGTATTTATTGTGCGCACCGTGTTTTGATGGACCGTCAGTGCTACGAGTACGTATACCTTTTCATTTATTCGATATTTAATTAATTTTTGCATTATGTGAACTTATTTATTGGCTTCAGAGGGCATTACCAGAGAAAACCAGAAATCAGATTTTAGACGTATTGACTCTTTTCCACAAAAAAATATAAATGGATTTCGAAAGATTGTTCTTTTATCTGGCATTCGCATGTAATAAATTTTGAGAAAAAAATTCAATTTTTAATATAATAAGGTTATTCCATAGGTCGTTGGCAGATTTGTTAAATTTTCAAAAAAGATTTTGTATTATACCACACCCATTTCAAATAATATAATCATGCAGTAAAATATATCAATACATTATCTAGCAAACGCATGTTTTAGGATTTTAATTTTAGTTTCAATAAAATCATTAAAAAATATGTACGTACATGTGTTTCTTGACGAAAACTGGTCCATTTGTGTATTTATTTGCGCACTTACAAACTAATATATTTCAGATTTTTTTAACATTCTTATTAAATTTAGACATTATTGAAAAATGATAAATATTTATAATCAAAAAATAACTACAAAAAGTACATTATTTTAATAGTTTTATCATCACGCCTTTCAGCATTTTTGGAAAAGGTATAAATTAAAGCTAATTTGAATTGAAATAAATTCGATATTGAGTTATAATTTTAAAAAGCTGGTACGGAGAATAATTAATCTTTCTCGTTGTAACCGCCCTGCACAATCGTAAGAACAACTTTCGACGAAATGTGGATTTTCGTCCGCTGGCTGGACAAACGCTCTTAAAGTCGATGCGAAAATTATATTGTCCTTTTCAAAATTAGAATTATAACATCCCGAGATTTTGAGAGTCTGCGCTAGTTGATAAATAACAACAATACGATTGTGTTTCTACTTCACTATTATGAAATTTATTTAAAAATTTATATGAGCTTGAAATACAATACTCATTCCAAGCAAACCCAAACCAAACGTCTTTATAATATTTTCTCTGTTGGCAAATAGGAAAGGATACTAATACATAATATTGTAGTAGAAGACAATATTCTTTGCAATGAAATAAAAGTATTGTGAAAAATTTTGGGCAAAAAATAAATAAATAAATCAGTTTACCGGCAACACTCGTCTCGTCAACAACTCTATTGAAGTTACGCCTCATACATAATTACATATATGTCTGATAATATTGTACGTAGCTTGAAAACAAGCTTATGGGTCCGAGTGGTTAACCGTAAAATCTTTGGTAAAATTTAAATAAAATAATTTTTCATATAATGAATAACAGATCACTTTGGATAAACCACTATTTTTAAAAACAATATCTACATGTTTCGATAAAAATGTTATCTTCATCAGGATATGTTAATATAAAAATCCCTTAAAAATAATGAATCTATTATCAACAAACAAAAATATTGTCATATAGCCCAATCATGGATTTGTTCCCCTACCCACCTACTCTACACTAATACCTACCCACCCAATCTACATTATTAACTAGCAACGGCTCCACCCCTACCATAATAAAACATTGTTCGAAACTGTCAAATTAGTATAAGCTTTCCCTGACGAAGGAACGTTTGTTTCGAAACCGGTCGGATTTGCGCATCATATAAGTGGTTTATACAAAGTTTAATTATTTCATTTTTCTATAATGGATAACCACAAAGTAATAGCTACATTAAAAAATATGAAAAAAAAAGAATAATAAATTAAAATAATAATTTTGCGAAGTTTGAAGAGGAAAATATTTTTTGTTAAAATCTGATTAAAAGAGTGTATTAATTTTTTTTGACAATCTGCATAACAATTGATAGAAAAAATAACAATCTAACATTTTATTGGAGAAGTTAAGAAGAATTTATCGTAAAAAATTTAGAAGAAAAGCATTTTTTCTCTCAGCTTAACTCAAGAATCGAGTCCTTATCCAGAATGCGAAGAAGCTAGTACAGGGGGAGGGTTCGGCACGAGAACCAATCCCGTAAAATCTGAAACGTCATCACAAACAGGATTAGGATACGAAAAGGATAAACCAAAGGATATCTATCAGTCGGAGGAGTAAGTTTGATATATTAAGGATCAGTATTATATCTGGGATATCGAAATTTATGGCGGAAGGATCCTGCTTTGTTGTATATACCTACCTATTATTACGTACAAATTTGTAGCGGGAGTGGAAGACTCTGGAGAGGGTGTAAAAACATAATGTTAAATAGAATTTTTGATATAATATAAGAACTTCGGTTCGTTGTCTCTTAAAACAGATCTAGGCATCTTTTGACCAGCCGTTACCATTTTCACAAGAAACGACCAATGACAAATAAAAGGTTACCGACTTAGGAAAAGTGATATTTTAACACAAATAGAAGTATCTATGTGTCGGAGACTAGGTTTTCAAAGTGTGTTTATAATTTCTTATTTTATTGTATTCATTTTTACATAATGTTTACTTTCACTTACACTTTTCCTCACCACACGGAAACGAATTTAAAAAAAAAAAAATTATAAGAAAAACTCATTTTATAATTTTGAAGGTTATTCCCATTAATGTAATATATAATTGAAGAAGAAGATACTCATAATAAATGTAATATATCATTGAAGAAGGTAATAATCTAAACGAAAATATGAAAGAGAACAAGACACAGAAAAACAGAAAAAGATAATGGTCGTAACTGGGACTCGAACCCAGAACATCTCGTCTAATATCCGTGACGCTATCTAGGTTACAAACCAATTCTTTGAATGATTGTTTCCAACCAAAAGAGTGATTGCCTAAAATTTGAAATATGGGATTGACTAATATGACGGTTTGACAGAGGGTGGCTATGGTGGAATTGGTACACGCGCACGTCCCGGTTAGACGAGAGGTTCTGGGTTCGAGTCCCAGTTGAAACCATTATCTATTCTGTGACTTGTTCTTTTTCATATTTTTGTTTGGATTATTATTGTTTAAATCTTATTCTTCAATGATACATTTTTTTAAATTTCCTAATACAAGTTTGTGTTGCCAAAAAGAATGACTTTAACTTCAAGATTCATTTTCACTTATAAGATATGGATTAACAATATAAGGAAATACTACTATAACCAATCTGAAATAAGTCCAAGCTGTACAAAACGCAATTGTAAAATTATTAGTCGCCCGTATTATTTTAAAACCGAGACATGATACACCGTTGCTGTTTCAGAGTGCCAAAATTTTAACTGGCAATACTATGGCACAAAATTATAATTCAGCATATATTTACGCCGCAGCATAAATAGAAATTAGAACATAATTTCTCTTTATGCTGCGCACAGCACTAGATTCACGTGCAACAACGCACAATGGTTTTACTGGTATGGGAGCGTCGGAAGCAATTCGAAATTTCAAATTGCAGGGATCACTAAATTTGGTTTCTATATCTTGACACCACACACCAGCGCATCTTCCCCATACCACAAAATTCAGCAATATGTTTCGTCACTGCGTAACACGTCAGCAAAGATTGACTTCCCGAGCAGTCAGGACGTTTTTGTGTAAATTCAACGTTTATTATGTTGAATTTAGGGGCTATTTGTATTTAGGGGCTGATAACTTTTTACGCCGCTTACTGGCAATTTTTTTTAACATGGATTCAATACCTTCAGGTGGGTACTAAATATGTTAAGTTTATGTTTTTCATTTCCTAATGCGACAAATTTGGAATATTTAAAAAAAAAAAAACATCCCGTTAATTAAAAAAAATTACGACGATTTCTAGAATACTTAAGATTAAAGTTAGATATTCCCTAATATTCAGTAAATGTGCTGATGTATTTTTGTAGCTGAATTATTTACGTATCATATTTAAAAAAAAATCTTGCGCATTTTTGCATCTCTACGGCCCAGTAATTTTTACGTAATTCACTTACTGTAAAATTTGAGCGCTTCATAAATATTATTTTTGTCACAGGTTCGGTTTCAAAGGATTTGTTCTTAAGACAAAGGGAGTTATTTGACAAAATGATGAATTCAAAGTGTCAAAAGATGGAAAAAGATTTTAATATTTGAAAAAATCTATATTAATTAAAATGAATCGCCGAAATGTATGTACGCGCATAACTTCCGAATGACTGCACCAAATTGGATAATTCTTTTTTTGTTGTGTTCGTTATTGTCAGGACAAGGTTTGTATGTAAGAAAATATAAAAAATCAAACAATTTTTTTTTTAAATGTCATAATATGAAAAGTTAGTGCGTGAATGAGACAGAAGACTATGAGAGATCTTCAGTATGTTAACAAAAAGTTTGTATTAAAAAAACAAAAATAAAAAATAATATTTTTTTTTTTATAATCACATAAGTTTATTTTTTTTAATATCATAAAATATGAAAAGTGAGTGAGTGAATGAGACGGAAGAGTGTGAGAGATCTTTAATATATTGACAAAAGGTTTGTATGAAAGAAAATTTTAAAAAATCAAACAAATTTTTTTTTATAATCTCATAATATGAAAAGTGAGCGAGTAAATGAAACGGAAGACTGTGGGAGATCTTCAATATATTGACACAAAATAACACATTGACGTTTAGTTACTCAGCCAGCAGTTTGATAAATTCAAACAGATTATATGTCATAATGTCAATCTATTCATACTGTCAATATGGTGACATTAATTCATATACATACAACAATTACCGCTTCTTTAGCAACAGCAAAAAAATGCCACCAGTGAGGCGTCAAAATATCGGTCGGCATACGCATAACGCAAGTCGAATTCACAATCTTCCAGGTAATAAGACTGAAGAGAGTTGGCAGCGTTTGCAGGCAAATAAAATGAGAATTTCTCAAGCGAGATCTTTCGCGACTCCTGAAGAACCCATACCATCGACTCCAAGCGAGAGACAACAAAACGTAACAATTACCTACGAACGTTTGGCTTTCAGATATTATGATACAACAGTAGATTACGCCGGCGATACCTCGGTCGATTTTGGAACAATGAGCACTATTTGTCAATATTGCAATGCTTTGAAATTTCAACTCGAATCGCCAGGATTATGTTGTGCGAATGGAAAGGTCAAATTAACAAAACTGACGACGCCACCTGAACCACTGAATTCATTACTTTCAGGGCAAGAACCTCTATCAAAGAATTTCTTGCAGAATATTCAAAATTACAACAGTGTGTTCCAATTGAAGAACGTGGTTTCAATCCAACTTTTAATGTATTTTTTTTATTCGGTGACACACATTATTCACATCCATTGCAACATAAAACCTATATGTATGAAAATTCCATTGTGGCTCATAAATGAAGATTTTTTAACCCTAGAAAAATAATCATATTTTGATGTACGGTAAAATTGACGCGTGAGTTTGAACTCGCTGTAATATTTTATTAAGGGCCACTAACCAGCCAGCGGTCGAGAATTAAAAATTCGTCGAAAGATGTTCTTACGATCGTACAGGGCGGTTCCAATGAGAAAGATTGATTATTCTCCCTACCAGTTTTTTTTAAATAACTCAATATCGATTTTATTTCATTAAAAATTGCTATAATTTATACCTACATTCAAAAATGCTGAAAGACGTGATGATAAAACTATTAAAATTATGTACTATTTGTAATTATTTTTCGATCATACGACCTAGGTTATAGCCTTATTATACAAAAAATAAACATATTTTCTCATAATTTAAAACAAAACTTTACCAGGTAAAAGAACAATCTTTCGAAATCAATTTATACGTTTTTGTGGAAAAGAGTCAAGACGGCTAAATTTTATTTAAAAATGACAATATATTTCCCGTCTTATCTGGTTATTCCCTCTTAAGTTAATTGATAGGAATAAACCAATCGGTATTATATTATTACAAACAAATGAAATAAGAAATACGACGTTTTGTGAATATATTATATTTATTTGTTTTATTAAAAAAAAAACAAAAAGTGAAACTTCTTCAATAATCAACCATACTTGAAATATTTTTTTTTCTCAAATCACTTATTTTTTACAAATAATCAGCCATTTTGACTAATGTACTAAATAATAAATATATATTATATTTAATAATAGCATATAGTTGTACAAAAATACATCAGATACATTTTTGGAACGAATCAATATTATGCTTTTTGACTCAAGCGGTCATCATATCTCAAAATTGGTGACACCTACCTCAGCCACGCGTGCGCCCCACGGAAGGCCCAAGCAGCAAGTGAGATGTCTGAAAAGCACAGCGATGGAATCGCACTAATTTGAACGAGAGTGTAATAATTCTAACATGCATGCGTAATTTTTCCGTAGACTATCTTTCCAGGGTTAAATTTTTTTTTTCTTATTTTCAATATTACAGATTCAAGAACAAATTCACCATCGTGCAGGAGCATTGTTGCCATCAATTGATAGTGAATACAAATTTTTTCAAATTTATTTTATGGGAAATTCTGAAGCAATAAAAGTTAAGGCAGGACACACTTCTTATTAAAAAAAATTAATTGTAATTGTTCCTCTATTTTTTTTCTTCAATAAAGAATATTTGTTATTTTTTCTAATTCAACACTTGTGTTCACATTAATTTGCACAGTACTGTATTTACTAATAGGTAACTCGAAACAATGATAAGGTACAGATTTTCATAATGGTAGTAGCACTAAAGAATTCATTATCAATTTACAAAATGCATGTTTACTCTCTGATGTACATAGCAATAACAAAAGGTATACACATTAAAAGAAAATACTTTGGTAAAGAGATTACGTTGGCAAGGAATGCTTTTTTAACGCTGTGCTACAAATCGTTCAGCTAGGAGAGAGATCATCATAGAGCTGCAACAACTGTTACATGAACATAATCAGTTGATCCAATTGTTCAAAGCAGCCTTAGATATGATGCCATCGGACGATCATAAAATAGTGATCAGAGCAGACAAAAGACCCGCAGGAGAGCGTGAGAGACGCTTCAACGCACTAATGTTAAACGAAGTTGCCATTGTGGTTGTTGGAGAGAATATAGAGTCTCGCACATTGTAATTAAACGACGTGATGGTGGCAACCTTCAGCGTATTAGCGAAACACATCGGCGCACAAACGAGCATTAGAGGCACTCGATCTAACAATAAGAGATTTACATAGCAATCAGAACCTCTTCGGAGGCGCGATGATTCTACTGGAGGCTGGAGATTTTCGCCAAACGCTGCCAGTCATTTTCAGATCATCAACTGCTGATGAAATAAATGCTTGCTTGATGGCATCAAATTTATGAGCTACGTGAAAAATCTTAAGTAAGTTTTGCGGAAGTTTTTGCA
Organism: Limnephilus marmoratus; assembly: GCA_917880885.1. Lineage (NCBI taxonomy): Eukaryota > Metazoa > Arthropoda > Insecta > Trichoptera > Limnephilidae > Limnephilus > Limnephilus marmoratus. The sequence continues at coordinate 57,995,341 of OU862906.1, forward strand.
AATGCATTATTAGACGTTAGCAATGGGAAAATTCCTCTTTCCTAAATATTAGTGTGAATTATAGAAACCATGCATGGTTGAGCGAACGAGCCATTTTAGCAGCGAAAAATAAGGATGTAGAAGATTAAAATATGAAATTCAGAGTCAAATTGATGGACAAATGCATTCATTTAAGTTGATCGATTCCATTATCGATCCAAATGAAGGAGTCAATTATCCTACTGAATTCCTAAATTCATTGAATTTGCCAAGATTACTGCCACACAATTTACAACTCAAGGTTGGCTCTGTGATAATTATGTTACGCAATCTAAATCAGCCAAAATTGTGCAATGGATCAAGACACACTGTTAAAAAATGATGTAAAATTTGATTGAAGTTACTATAATCATAGGAAAATTCAAAGGCGAGAATGTGCTTATTCCCAAAATACCCCTAATGCCAACTGACTGAATTAAATTAAAACGTGTCCAGTTTTCAATGCGCCTTGCATTCGCAATGACAATTAATAAATCCCAAGGCCAATCGTTAGAAGTGTGTGGAATAAACCTTGAATTGCGGTGTTTTTCTCATGGGCAGTTAGTTGAACGTTGCGTTTTCGAGAGTCGGCAAACCATCGGCGCTATTTGTTTTCTATCTAGAAGGAAAAACTAAAAATGTTGTACATTACGAGGCATTGCAATAGTTATGATCGAATTATTACATTGTAATTTTATTTCATTTTATGGTCGTATTGTAAACGAAAGATTTTGTCTTATTTTTTGTGATTAAGTACGTAAATCTTTCGATATATGGAATTATTGATAATCCAACTGATTTGAATTTACCGGAAGTGTTACATTTCCTTAGTCCGCGAATATACACCATCCGTGTGAAGCCGAGGCGGGCATGAATAGTACAAGTCTTTCGGGAATTACTAATAAAATAACGAAAATAAATATATGGCGGTACGAAGTTCGCCGGGTCAGCTAGTATATATATAAACCTTACCTCGCCTTAAAAGAGGTTGGATAAATTCTGTAAAAATATCGCGGGCTTCAAATTTCGCATTAATACAAGATGGACTATTGATCGTCGAGATGATGCTAGATTTGTGATGGAAAATAAAAAATGTCTTGAGACTCAGATTGGTTTTTTCCTGAAAACGGCACGAGGTGGTCGTAAACACAATTTGAATGTAGTTCAGACCAATCCAAATGCTTGAAAACCAAAGATCTTCGGGAAAGTGTACCTCTTTCTCATTTGGTGTTTGAGAAAGAGGTATACCTTTCGGTCAATCGGTAGCATCAAAATTATTAGAAGACATTATTCTAGGCGCTCATCTATTATTAACAGATAAGTGTACAAGATATTTGATGATAATCGCTCTTCTTAATAACAGGTGTTCATTGGGACGCGAGAGGATGCGGATTATTCTAGTATTTTTAAATCTTCAATTGTACATACATTTGCGATTAGTTTGCTGGAAGTCGGACAATATAAACGTAGTGTGGCAGAATCCTTGCCCATCGTCCATCAGATGTTGCCGCCCGATTAAGATTATCAGAAGAGGCTTAGGAAGCTCGGAACAAAGATTTATAAAAATATCACGAGAACTATTCTAGAAAATGTTCTCGTGAGAAATTTTATGAAGATGTTTTTAATTTAATGTTAGTTACATCTGATCTTATCATAACTCGATACAGACAACCCCCAAAAAACAATTAAATCGTTTTCCTAAGGAAGTTTTCGATTTAATAATTCCTCCGGATATTCATTCTTCAAATACCTTTAGCACCGACGATGATGATGATTGTTCATCGTCTGCTTCAGAATGTTAAAAAGCAAAATTAAACATTACTCGGCCTTTATTTTCACGTGGATATGGACATAAATAATGTCAATTTTAAGATTTTTTTTTAAATTTTATTTTTTCTTTGATAAAAATGTAATAAAATCCAGAAATCGTTAATAAAATCCAGTAAAACTTACTAAAACCGAATATCAAATTTTTTTTAACCATACCGAAAAATAATATCACTTTTTTCCCCCGTTAATCCTCTCTGTGAATTGTTTCCAACTTTTGGGGTATTTGGAACCACTGTGCAACGGGTTAATAGTTCCGAAATTTAACAATAAGTACGGACAGAGAACATTTGAATACATCATACCGAAGATGTTTAATTTATTACCTGACACCATAAAGGATGTAATTCTATGAATAAGGTAAAATATATGGTGAAAAATTGGCTATCGGAAAAAAATATTTATATTGATTATGTATGAAAAAAATCTTGAATCTGTATATATAAGATGTAAATTTTAAATTTAAAAAATGTATATGAAACTAAAATATAAGCACCTGTTGACAAGCCAATTCAATTGGCTTAGCAGGACTTGTTTGTTCATTATATTATGTATTATTATCTATTCTTTCAATAAAAAAAATTAAAAAAAACAACTCTTTCCTCTCCTCAAAAAGACCATACACACAGACACAGTATCACTAAAGATGACAAATGCCCTTAGGTAAATTATTTTCCTCGGAGCCTCCTATACACGGTGTCCGGAGACTCGTAGTACAAGCGGGAAACTGGTAAATCTACATCACATGTCGATTTGTGATATAACTTTTTTGATTTGAGTTTTCATTTTCGAGTAAATCGGGTCCGAAGTTGGAATTTTTTTGATTAAATTTGAAAAAATTTTCACTAGGGGGTTGATTTCAGCTGTGTAATATCTTATAAAATACATCGAAGGGTCAACCGGGCTCAATTTTTTTTTAACCCTTTAGTTGCCGAAAAAATGTAAAAATAGAAAAAAAATAATATTAAAATCGAAATGCTCAGATCAAAAAAAATAAGTTTTTTGGGTTCTCTACGTGATGTAGATTCACCAGTTTCCCGCTTGTACTATAAGTTTCCGGACACGTTGTATAGAGTTAATGTAAAAAAAAATCAAAATTGTTGGTTTGTAATCAGTAAACCAACCTTCGTGCAGTCAGATAATAGAAGATGTTATGTTATGTGCGTTGTATTTAGAGTTCAAGTATTTTTTGACTTTGATATTTAAAATAGGGTGTTCATATTAGATATTATATATATATATATATATTATTATATATATTCATATGGTTTATTTATATCATATATTCATATTGTTCAAAAATACAGTCGAATTGAGAACCTCCTCCTTTTTGAAGTCGTTTAAAAAGATAAAATAATAATAAAACTGTGGACCTTGACCATAACCTGCTTCATAATAATATGTGTATATTATATACTAGTTCAATTTATTTTAAAAAGCTTAAAATATTACAGATACCTTATGTTTTTCAAATAATTAAATAAATGACTTGTAAATCCTTAATACAGTAATTTTTTACAAAATCCACCGAACATCATATCATGATATTGTTCCTTGTTTGAACTTTAAAATTTTGAATCAAGATTAAGAGAACAGTGGAATTCTAAACATGTTATTTTTTTCTATTCTCCAGAATTGAAGCCCGCAGACTTGCTTCCAGCCGGCATTAAAAAGTAAAACACGTCTGGATTTGGATTTTCCTTCGTTAAAACAGAGGAAAAATATAAAACGCTAACTTTTCATTAAAATTGAAAGCACGGAAAATATCTAAACGTCCCTTCACATTCTTTTTACCTTAAATGAACATCTGTATTACCATAAACAATGAAAGATAAAGTAGGAAATTCCGAAGCTTTTTGAATAAATTTAGTCCATAGTGAGGTGGATACTGGATAATTTACATCCCGGTTAGGTACCCGTTCCCCGTTCCCCGTTCCCGCGGCGACGGCGGCGTTAAATCAGAAAAACATAGATTATAGAGTAAAAGAACACTATATAATCTTGCCTCGTATTTCATAGAAACATTACTCGAAATCACATTTGCCCACACTACCTAGTATTTTAAGTTAGAGTAGAAAGTTATGATTTAAATGATAAGGAATATGATATAATCCCAAACTACTTTCCCTCGTACTAAAAAACGTGTTTTATTTTTTTTTAAACTGATAAACAACCATTTAACGTGTATTAAAACATGTTATTTTGAAGGTCATATAAAATACGTTTAAATTAACGGTAACATTGAGAGAATTTGTAGAAAACGATCTAAAATACGTAAAGGGCCGAGATTATAATATATTTATCTTAACTTCAAAGCAGAAACTTTTTGCGCATGACTCTATAAAAACTGTCGAAAATGTTTTGACAAAATCATTTACCTAACTTCTGTACAAATTACCGAATTGGTTGTTACATTTTTTCAATTGTTATATAAGGGTTTTTTAAATGCTTTAACTCATGCGGAACTCGGTAGCAATTAATTGTCTATTAATGAAGTTGTTTTTTCCCGAATTTCATTTATGGTCGGTTGGCGTCATACGGAGACGTTGAGACATCCATTATGGTATTGTAATAAAATGTATGCTACACAAACCACGGCTATTGTATATTTTAATTGGTTACTTTATTTTTATTCTTTCTCATCTCTTTTTTTTCATTTTTTCTACAACATATGTATGTAGGACCAAAATATCCTATGCATACACAAGTTGCCTAAATGTTTTAATTCCTCTTAAGTTTCTTACATGTTATTATGTACTTATGTACCTTTTTTATAAATAATATAAGTTCTAATAACTTTGCTAAACAAATTACAGTTACTATATTTTAAATTCTTTATATTATATTGTATTCTTGCTCTACTTTTTATTTCCTCAATTTTCCTTATTTTTTTGTACAAATCATGTTCCATATGTTCATACTCATAATATTTTGACTGTCCTAATACGGGGATCCTCCTAGTTGGGCAGTCAAAACATTTCATAAATGAGTATATAAATGTATAATCTTGTACTAAATAAATATACAGTTTTATATCCACTGATATTTTCTGTACAAATACGTTTAAGATTTGGAGTTTGGTTCTATGAAATCATTTGTACCTGCTGCTAACACGGTTGAAAATAAATTTATTTCCTAAAATCCTATTTGCTATACTTGAATTCTTCTTTATATTTTCTAAATTTTATTTCGGTGTGTAACGATACGTGAAATCGATAAGTTACCTATCAATGAAAATTTCCACGAAAAGTTCCTTCGTCCCGGAAATGTCGTAACATAGTTGCCAAGCGATATCCGGAAAACTTAAATCCTATCAATAAACTTGTCAAATGCACGATTCTACGGATGCTGACTCTTTACAAGAGCTTGTGGCAAAACCATTTCCTAATCTTATACAACTTTATCTCGGCCAGATGCACCGAGCGGGGCTTTACAGATTTCGCTGATGGAAAAAATGAAAGCAATAAATTGACGAAAATATAACGAAAATACGAGATTCCAGTTTATTTAACGTCATTTCTTCAACAATATTCTTGTCAAACAATTTTTTGAAGATACTCGTATAAATATAATGTATAAATTTAGACTTCTTTGAAATAAATCTATTTACTTTATTGCTTCACTAGAGTTTTCTTTGTGATGATATGTTAAAATTACGTGGGTGCTTATTCTCGTATTTATTTTCTTTTCTACCCAGTGCATATGTAGATAATATAAATTGATAATGTTTTATTTTTTAACATTATTTTAACCTCCTGCTGACAAGCTACTTGCAGTAGCTTAGCAGCGGGTAATAAATTCCAATTGTATGCAATTTTTATAAAACCATTGGTGACAATATAACTTAGACTTTGAACCTACTTCGTAGTCAAAGTGACACATGAAAAACATCTATTCACAAAACTTGTACCCCGAGTCATTATTAATTATTTGTCATTATTAAATTCGGGTGATAGATAACCCGGAAAATACTTCGTTGTTTAGTGGATTTATAAACTATTTTACGTGTTTTACAAAACGGATTGTTGTCTAGATTTTAATACTTAAAATCATATCCAAGTAAAGCAACGTAGCGCAAGATGAAAATACCATAAAGCAAGTAAACTATTTGCGTAAAACTAGGGATTTAAAAACAAAAATCTAAGTATTTATAAAACAATAAGCATCAAAACTTTAATAGTTTTGCTGTTTTAGGTATCAACAACAGATTTTCTGATTTCTAATAATTGTAAAAAAAAAGAATTGAACGTTTTATAGCTACGTTTTTATGAAACTTTATCTATTAAACATTGTTTATTTAAAAACTTCAATCACTTTATTGAGAAATAAAAACATTTCAATACCCTTTTAGCTCTGTGACCCGTAAATTATCGGATTCATTTGTTCAATAATGACGATTGTATGAAAATAGACATAAAGTATAATATTTTCCATCTGTGGGCGTCGTTTTCTTAATGCTTCTGTTCCAATAAACCCTGCTGCTTTGATGAACCGATTCAGAAATAAGGATGGTATGTAATTTTGTCTGATATCAAATCTTATATGAAAGGAAGAATTCTATTGAGAGACGATTCGAAATGAAATGATAAAGCTCTCGAGGAATTTGAGAACCTTTAAATATGTTTCAGAGATTTATTTTCTTTCAACAGTGAACGAGAAAGCATTCCTGGAGTCTTGTTGATAAGTAATAACGGTTTTCTTCGATAAATCTTACATAATATGTTGGTTTCCTATTATGTCAAATGAATTATTGACACACATGACTTTTTAATTAAAAATAATTTACGAAAGATTTTCCGCTCTCCCGCCCCCCGTCTCGCCAACCCCCCTTCCGCCTTCCATATATTCAGTCCCAGTACATTTAGTTTTCAAACAGCTTGCGTGCCACCTATTACAATTTTTTTATTAAAATTTAAATTTTTCATGTATTACAAATAATCATTTTTGTTTATTGTAAGAACAATAAATCAAATTTGGTACCTAACATGGGTAGCTATTTAAAATATCTATAATTTAAAAAATCCAAAGACAATTCTTTTGTTACAAAAAAAAAACAGCTGCCTACTAAATTCAATTTAGTCACTCCCGCGAACTGTCAAACTTGCGAAGTTAAAATTATCCAATTTTCTGCGCAATTTTTAAATTTTTCTTTACAAAGTTCTTCTACAAAGTATTAGAAAACTTAAAAAAAAATATGAATAAAATCGATAAAGTCGTTCTAAAGTTATGGCGTGACCAAGGGAAACAGGGATACATTTTTGAATATATAGATCTCTACATCTCGACGGCCGGCGTAGTCCAGCGGTAAGGCTCTTGACTCGCACACCGAAGGTCGCGGGATGGAAACCCCGCGTGGAAAATAAATTTTATTTGATTAATTTGTGTTGTTTCACAATTTATTCATTTAAAATAATATGTAGTATATTTGCGGCCCAATATTATTATCCCAATTTATATTAAGATACTCTCAGTATCGCCCTGGTGTAAGACCACCATTTAGAATTGAAATGTTGCTTGAAATGGCATTAGTCGTGTTTGGTGACCAGATCTGAATAGCCAGGAACTTCCACACCTTCCTCTTCCCTATCTCCTTCCCCTCCCCACTACCTTCAGCCTCACTGCATACCCCGATTGGGAATGCCATAGTTTCACTGGCTTCAGACGGGAGCAGTTGGGACTCTTTTGCGGTAGGTATTCATATATAAAAAAAAATTGAAGTTCTCCGTAGCGTCTGTCTGTCTGTTCGCGATAAAATAAAAAACTACTGAACGGATTTTCATGCGGTTTTCATCAATAGATATAGTGATTCATGACAAAGGTTTTGGTATGTAATTTGTTAAGGATTTGTGTAAATTGGTTGAAATATATAATTATAGGAGAATGCCTGTATGTGGTGTAAGAGCGGGCTGGTAAGCGGGCGGTGTGGATTTGATTTGTATGTAAATTAACAGATGACGGTGTAAGTTACAAGGTTGTGTAACCAGCCAGTTCAGTCCAGGAGTTGTGTTTCGTTAGCCACAGCACATCGCGTGGCCGGGTCGCGTATTTACAATCCCTAACGCGTTTGAGTCGCTTTAAATTTTCAATATTAAAATTTAAATATTTAGAAATAAAATTATTAATTTCTAATATACACATTGGAAAGATTATTTTATCTAGATGTTAGAACATTTTTTTGTTTTTGCAAAGTGATAAAAATTATCAATATAGAGGTGTATTTACAATATATGGGAATAATATTAAAATTTAAATATTTTGAAATAAAATTATTAATTTCTAATACACACATCAGAAAGATTATTTAATCTAGATTTTAGAACATTTTTTGTTTTTGCAATGTGATAAAAAATAACCAATATAGAGGTATATTTAAAATGTAAATTGTCGTTACCGCGACTGAATCGGTATAGGTTTTGTAAATACGCGGCCGGGTCAGCTAGTTAATTATAAACCTAATAATTTGTCAATTTATCAATCTAACTATATAATAACAACCGTTTCATTACACATAGGTTATTAGAAATAATTACACGTTAACAAACCAATGAAGGAGAATTTAATTACATTGTTTAATTAATTTGAATGATAGCATAATAATTATGATTTGTAACCCCCCACGCAAGGAGCGGTGTTATAAGTTTGACTTTCTGTGTATCTGGGTGACTGGGTGTGTGTCTGTCTGTGGCATCGTAACTCCTAAACGAATTGTGATGCAGTTTTTTTTCTTTGAAAGCTGACGTGATCGAAATGGTTCTTAGCTACAATTCATGAAAATATATTCAGGCGTTTCAAGGTTATAAGCTCTTTTTTTGTCAGGGGTTGCGTAAAATTTTACTTATTTTCTGATTTCGATTGTTTTCCCATTAAGAGCGTTTCACCAGCCAGCGGACGAAAATCCACATTTCGTCGAAAGTTGTTCTTCCGATCGTGCAGGGCGGTTACAACGAGAAAGATTAATTATTCTCCGTACCAGCTTTTTAAAATTATAACTCAATATCGAATTTATTTCAATCCAAATTAGCTTTAATTTATACCTTCATCCAAAAATGCTGAAAGGCATGATGATATAATTTGAAATGGGTGTGGTATAATACAAAAACTTTTTTGAAAATTTAACAAATCTGCCAACGACCTATGGAATAACCTTATTATACTAAAAATTTAAAAAAAATCTCAAAATTTATTACATACGAATGCTAGATAAAAGAACAATCTTTCGAAATCCATTTATATTTTTTTGTGGAAAAGAGTCAATACGTCTAAAATCTTTTTTGAAAATGACATATTTCCGGTTTTCTCTGGTAATGCCCTCTTAAGTGAATAATTTTTTAAAAATGTACTGTATAATAACCACGAAAACATTTATTTTTAAATAACCGTACGATGTAATTAAAATGTTAATGACCCATTAAATTTGAAGAGATTGATTACCATGTTGCGCGCGTGGGGTACGATGTAATTCACAATACGGAACTAAAATACACGCTATTGCGCAGCGCCTCCTGTGGTATGAACACATAAATTAGCCTAATCACCATTCGTCCGCCGATTTTACTCGCCAAAATGTTCATTGACAATGTTGCGGGAGTCTGGTGGACTTGGCGGTCAGACCCACATTCAATTTAGGTCTCGTGGGACGCAGCCGAGTTTAATTCCCCATGTATGTGGGCCTAAATCTAATTTACAGCCTCCCCGGCCCAGTCCCCGCAAGTCGTGGAGACGTTATCTCCGGCCCACGACAAAGCGGGGAATTTATCGTCAGATTCTTTATAATCTCGGATATGGTGCTAGCGATTGTTCGGCTAGCGCTGGCCGACTGTCCCGCTACTAAACTGCGCTAGGTACTTCGGTACTTGCTAGGCAGACTGAGACAATAAGATGAATTGTGCCCGAGTGAATAAACTACCCACCTAACATAAAATATCTAATTTTCTACTGCATTATTCGTTACTATTACTAAAAACCGGGTATTATTTTATTTAGATAATCGGAGACGGTTTACGTATGTATAGTTCCCGTGAGCACTTAGGCCATAGACCCATTGTACTATCTCCCATTTTACCTCATTGCTTTGACAGTAACCCAGTCCCTTTTATAAAGTTCACCAGGATTGACATTGGAAATGAAGCTACATCTTCTAGTTCGACAATGTGTCTTCCCAGGTCTCATTTACCCTCTTCACTCCTCCTTGGTTCCCCGAAGTCCCCACGATGGAAGAGGGCTTCATCTCTCCTCCCCACTCCTTAGTTCCCCGAAGGCTCCACGATGGAGAGTCCATCTCCCTTTGGTTCCCTAAAGGCCCCACAAGGGATTAGTCCACTCCTCCTTGGTTCCCTGAGGGCCCTAGGAGGGAAGAGAACTTCATCTCTCCTCCTTGGTTCCTTAAAGGCCCCACAGAGGAAGAGTTCACCAAGATGGCCTCATTTCTCCTCTTCACTCCTACACGGTTCCTCGGAGCCCCACATGCGTAGAGGCCATCATCTCTCCACTTCACTCCTCCTTGGTTCCACAAAGGCCCCACGCTGGATGGGTGCCTTTCCCCTTGGTTCCTTGAAGGCCCCACAAAGGAAGAGTTCATGGAGGTGGCCTCAGCTCACCTCTCCACGGTTTCTCCTCTTGGTTTCTCCTACGGCCTCAGGGAGGAAATCCACAGAGGTAGCCTCAGCACTCCTAGGTTCCCAAAAGGCCCCTAGTTTTCGTATGGACCAATTTTTTTGTCCCACGAGTTACCAGGGAAATAGAAGGTCCACTCCAGCAGAGCCCTGAGTGCTGGAGTGAGGTCTAAATATTTCGAGATGCGACCTTGTTTCTCGGAGGCACCGTTCGTGACGCTGTTCCCCAGGACATTCAGCCTGAGCACGGTAGCTTACACCTTGGCTTGGGATGGCTATTGCAGGTTTATGTTTTCACTCCCTGAGCGATGGGTTCGCCACACTCCCTACGCTGTTAAATACCGGGTAAGAATATAATGACTTTATTATTTGTCAACTGTGAAAGGCAAGATTTAATTGAAATGAAAATTTCTTTAGCGCCGTCGTGGTTTGAAACTCGGTGAAACGAAAAAGCGACAATAAAAAGAGACAAACACTGACCTGCATCTATCTGTAGGATTTAATCTGCGAGAGAACAAGACAGAACAATCGGTCTCCTCTTTGTGCGGTGCTTCGTAGCCTCTCCACTCTTGACTACATAAGTTTTCTTCTACCGCACGTGAACTGCACATTCGTATTTTTTTTTATTTCTTCGGCATACACTATGTAACATTTTCAAGACGTTTTGTTTCCAAGAAATTATTTTTCTTATTTTCTATTTCCTTATTTTCTAGTATTCGCCTTAGAAATAAAACTTTAACGAAACACACTGCCATCTACTGACAACGCCATTGCCCAACCTTTATAACCAACGCCATCTGTTAATTTGCATACATATCAAATCCACACCGACCGCTTGCAAGCCCGCTGTCCGCTGCCCGCTTACCAGCCCGCTCCCTTTATATATTATATATTTCAATCAATTTACACAAAACCTTGACAAATTATATACCAAAACCTTCCACATGAATCACTCTATCTATTGGTGAAAACCGCATGAAAATCTAAACGTACAGACAGCTGGAGTGACTTGCTTATGCTTAACGCCATGTAAAGATTATTGCTGTCTTCTTCATTATCGAATATTAACTCTTTAATAATCTTCTGATGTTTAACGGCGTGAGGTTTTAACATTCTTCTGATGAAGAAAGGTCCCTTCCGAAACCGATAAAGTAATAATAATAAGAAAGTGGCTTCAAACAAATTAACATACTCATATTGTGAAATAAAACGTGCGGAACGCAAAAACTCAGAAACGAGTCCCGCTGTGATCAAGGGAGTTGTATGGTGTGGCAGATCTCTATCCCCCCTAGGGAATAAGGGTACCCGTTTTTACCTAAAGGGCGTGCTTTTAAAGATATGAGGGCTGAAAGTTTTAAGAAGACTATAGAAATTTCAAGAAGACTCTAAAAATTTCCGGAAACTTCTAGAAGATTCGATAAAACTCTGGAAAGTTCTGGAAAGAGTGGAGGAGTATGTAGGCAAGTCTATAAGGTTCCGGAAACTTCTATAAGGTTCGAAAAAGCTGTAGAAAGTTCTGAAAGGAGTGGGGGAGTTCTTCGGTGAGTCTTAAAGGTTCCGAAAAGTTCTAGAAGGCTCGATAAAGCTCTAGAAAGTTTTGGAAGGAGCGATGGAGCGTGTCGGTGACTCTTGAAGATTCCAGATTGTTCTTTAAAGTTCCCTAATGCTCTAGAATGTTATGGAAGAAGAAAGTTCTGGAAACTTTCAGAAATGAATGGCAGAGAGTGTCGGTGAGCCTAGAAGGTTCTGGAAAGATCTAGAAGTTTGAATAATCTTATCTTCAATATACATTATTAAATAAAATGTGTACAATGTGCATGCCGCTAAAACTCAAAGACTTATAGTTATATTGTGTGGTAGCTCTCTATCCCCCATTCAGGAAGAAAGTTTTTACCTGAAGGGCGTGCTTATAAAGATATGAGGGCTGAAAGTTTCGCCACCTTGAAATTTCTAGAATAGTTCTTTTTTTTATTTTTTATTATTATTAAGTTAAAAGAAACATAATATTTCGCTTTCTTAACTTAAATACAGAGCATATATAGTACAGTAGTAAGAAGGAATATTTTTAATTTTGTTCCAACATTTTGAGTTTAAATAGTTTTTTTTAAAGGTTTTTATATTATTTTCCGTTTTTAGGTTATCTGGAAGGAGATTATATATATGAACTCCCTCGTGACCAATACTTCTCTTGCCACTTTCAGTCTTGACAGTATTTGTGTAAAATTTATTGTGTTGTCTAGTATAATGTTCGTGTACTTGTGATGTTTTTATAAATGTTGTGTTTGTGTGTATAAGTCCATTTTGTATTTTGTAGATTAAAAGACACATGTTATATTCGTACAATGTTCTTATTTTCAAAAGGTTCATTTCCTGGTATAGTTTTTTTGTGGGAGTGTCTGAGTTATAGTTGAAGAGTTTTTTAATAACTTTGTTCTGTAGTCGTTTAAGTAAGTAATGTATGTGTTTCCCCATATTTCTATTAAATAATTTAGGTGGGACTGGATTAAGCTAAAGTATAAGCCCCTCTTTACCTCTATTGGTAGAAGATGAGCAATTCTACCAAATACACCAATTAATGGGATGATTTTTGTTTTTAGTTTTTCTACGTGTTGTTTAAATGTTAAATGTTTATCAATATATAAGCCCAGGTATTTTTCGCTATCTAGGATATGTAGGTCTCTTTCTTCTATTTGTAATGGTTTATGCGATGGTATTATTCTTTTAGGTGAGCTTAAGATCATTTAACCGGTTTTATTAATATTTATTGTTAATATATTTTTTATTAGCCAATCGTTTAGTACATTAAGATCCGTTTGAGATTGTTCTAATAGACTTTCTAAGTTTTTGCCAAAGTAAAAAATTGCCGTGTCATCTGCGTATAAGAAGATTTCACCATGTAGTTTTAGCCGACAGATGTCATTTATGTATATTTGGAATAAAAGTGGCCCCAGTATTGATCCTTGTGGAACTCCGTAGTTTATACTCTCGAGTTGACTGTTTTTATCTCCTATGTTAACACATTGTTTTCTGTTGGACAGATAGGATTTTATTAGTTTGATAGCTGGACCGGTTACACCTGTTTTTTCTATTTTTTTAATCAGTATTTCATGACTTACGGTGTCAAAGACTTTTTGAAGGTCTACGAGAATTGCTATGACATAGTTTTTATTATCTATGCTAGTTCTAAGTTTACTTATAAGATCATTAGTTGCAGAGAGGAGTATTAGATTTTTTTCTGAAACCGAAATATAAAAATATTCAAAATATTCCAGAGTATTCTTGAGCATTTCACCACATTCCAGAACATCCCGGAACATTCTAGGATGTTGTGAAATGTTCGGAAATAGGATGGAACATTTAAAAAACATACCGGAGCATTCTAGTTCTTGTAGCATTCCAGAACACTCCTGAATATTGTGGAATGATCTGGAACATTATTATGGAACATTTGAAGTCTTTTTTGTATGGGGCTACCCATATGGGGTATCAGTTCAGTTTCAGTTTCAGTACCGGTAACCCGGGCGTTTATTTTATTTTCATTGTGTGTATAGATTTCTTTACCCACCTCACTAGACATAGTCTGTTCCGAGGCGGGTAAATAACAATTTTTATTTAGTGAAAAAGATATGTATCGAAATAGACATGGATATAAAAAGATAAAAAAATAATATAAGAAGGCAAAATAAAAGATAAAAAAAATAACTAAAAAAATATATATATATACATATAAAAACATATGCATATACACACATGCATACCAACATAATGTTGTTATAATACATTAAATCATTATATTTAAATTGTTTCTTTATATATTTCTATAAAAAGATTGCATATGTTATTTATATAAAGCAAGATCCGTCGTGGACTCCAACGTCCATTCAATCTCATATTAACTCCCTAAGCGAAGCCGGACAGAGTATTTGAGTACATTCCACAACGTTCCAGAACAACCCGGAACATTCTAGAAAATTGTGGAATGTTTGGGAATAGGGAATCGGGAACATCAATATAAAACATTCCAGAACGCTCTCTAATGTTGTCCTGAGCGAAGCCGGGTAACCCTACTTTATGCCAACTGGGTGTCGCTACAACCGTAGCTTCTTCAGGGCAGTAGGTATAATACTTTAAGTTATATGTGTGTTTTATTATATGATTTAACAAAATGGACTGGACTCCTCAAGTGAAGGAGGAAGAAGTCATAAGTGTAGATGGAGAATTGGGAAGGAAACGGGCGTGTTCTTTATCAATAGGGAACAATCTTAGTATGGGACTTTTATTTAAATTTAGTTGGTTATTAACTACCTTACTATTAGTGTTTATGGCTTTCCTTAGTTCAAGTGCCTCTAAATTGTCCAACCTTATACCGATATTGTTTTTATGAATAAGGGTTACCCTAAAAAAATATATTTTTAAACATTCTTTTCCAAAACTAAATTTGTTTTTTAGAAAAACAATTCTGGTTGTGAATAATTATCTTACCGAAATTCGAACTCTCCCTATCCCGTCAGCTCAGTTGATAGATCTTCGCCCCGGCAAGGCGTATTTCCCGGGTTGGAGTCCTAGATGTAACCCTATCTTTTTCTGATTTTCCTGTTTCAGATTTTCCATTGAGTTTCGCGAATATTACCTTCAATAAATAAAATATTACAATTTGAAGTTTTACTCATTAAGTTAACGATTAAAATTTATATTCATCCTATACTTGCAGAAAAGTCAATATGTGTTTTATGTTAAATAAAAATGGATAAATTTATCTAAGACACTATCTACGAGTACATGTCATTTAGTTTTGAATCTTGCAATCATACATAAAGATAACGGAAATATAAAATATGCGTTAAGAATATGAAGATAATGTTTGTAGTTCTCAATCGAAGTAATACAGTTAAATGTGACGGAATCGGGTAGGGATAGATAGATAGATAGATAATTACATTAGCTCAGTTGGTAGAGCTCCGCCCCGGCAAGGTGTAGGTCCTGGGTTGGAGTCATAGATGTGACCGTATTTTTTCCGATTTTTCTGTTTCAGATTTTCTATTGAGTTTCGCTAATATTGTCTTCATTAATTAAAATAAATAATTTGTACTTACTTTAAAGCAAAATTTCGTCAATTTTTTAATATTAAGTTCATTTTGTAATTGAGTTTTAACGCTGAAAGTTATACAAGTTCTGGAAACAACTTTGGATTCTATATTAAAAGCTCCAGCATTTAAAGCACTTACTGAAACTTATTATGATTTCCTAATAAATCTATCCATTTTACGTAATTATAAAGTTCTGTCTTGTTATTTTGAACTGTGTATAACTATAAGTACCTACTCCCAAACTCTTCAGAATAATAAAGTGATAAATTTAAAAACAGTTTTATCAACACAGGCAGACTATTATTAAACTAAACACTTTATTATTATGTGGTCATAAAATACGTGGGTGCACACGGGTGATATTGAAAGATTTTATCATTCTTTATTTCTCTCCAATATGGTAACTATCAATTAAAAACATATTTATCAATGTGCAAGAATTTTTATTTCTTATAACCGCAACGAAAAACCGATTGCAAAAAAATTCAAATTACGTAAATTGCTTCAAAAACTTAACTGGAGCACATTATTAATTCAGGCAGATACCAGGATTTCAACGGAGCCTGGTTAGCCAGAATTTATAAGCCTTGTCTAGCTTTGGAATAACGTGATGCGGTTTGTTATCAGTTGCAACGAACGGATTTGAAACTGGTTAAACTCGATATCAACTGGTCCGTGGTGAGCACTGAGTGGAAATTAGCCAGATCACTTTTCAAATACGTACCCAATATAATTTCATTCATTAACTTAAATGGTTTTGGAATTTAATCTTTTAAAATATAATCATTATGAGTTTTAAAAATATTTTTTTTGTAAAAGGTTTTAGATTGCATTTTTTGTAGTTTTTACTAGTAGTTCTGTGAACAATTAGTGGACTTTGTGTCAAAAAAATTATGTTTTTTTATTTAATAAATCAAAACCAATACTTCTGCTGGCATTATAATATTTGTAAGTAGGTAGTTAAAAGCCCTTCTACCTAATTAACATCAGAATCTATATTATGCAGGATGTCAGGGATGTATTTGAATTACTCGGTGATTCCTGACATTATTTGGAGTAAAAATTTTAAATAACTTTTGGTCTTCGGTGATATTATTAATATTTTTTTCAACAAAAACTATAGTTACGCCACGAGGAGAAGTTGTTGGGAAGTTTAAGCGGCTGAGTAACCAGTTACGACATAAGGCAACATATCCAAGGTAACTTAAAATACATTGTAGGCACATAGTTGAAAGCCTATTGTGGATGCCTAGCTCCTCCAGAATGGATAGATTTATGCCTCTGGCTGTCCATGGATTCACATTTGATTCACCAGCATCACAATTTAAGGGTATCTATCCGCTTTCTTTCGCTGGCGTGATCCTATTTTCACGCCCGGATGAGTCTTGTCTTTGTGGTCTTCTTATGCTTCTGTCACTCCATATCTTTTTCATTTTGCGTTGTTTGTAATGCAAATCATTCTTTTTACTTCTATTTCAAAACCTCCTTGTTCACTTTTAGATGAGCCTAGGTATATAAAGTAGATCACCGACCCGAAGTTTGCGAGAGCATTATATCTTCCTATGAAGTTAATGATATTAATCATCATTCCTTTGTTTTGGTCTTGTTGATCAGAATTCCTAGATTACGGCTTTCTTTCTCTATTCATTTATCAAACACTGCTACAATTCAATACAATAATAAAATGAACGGGATGCGTTGTTATGGAGTGTAAGCTTAGCATGTTCATGAATATTACTGTGTATAAGTGTATTGTGTCGACCGTTTACCAAATCATCCACTGACCGGTCAGAGTTAGAAGACAAATGAGCTGGGTTCCATTCCAGAGGTGGCCGTGGGTTCAATTCCTCTGCTGGCTAAGTCCTACATCATTGCACAAGCAACATCTTTCGCTTCTAATAATGTTTGTGAGAGTTTTTCAAATTTGTCAGGTTGCTCGTAAACTGGGAAAGTTTATCTTAAAAAAAAATTTTTGCTTCGCGAACATCTCACCACCAACCAGTATCAAGATTTTCAAATGAATTGAAATTTGTTAATTTTTTGAATTTTGCCGAGTTTTGACGAGGAAAATTGTAAATTGTGTTGTCTTAAACCATAGTGTAATAACTCATTTTTTTGCCGTTTCTGAGTGATAGTTTGAAATAAAGGTTCCGACTCATAATCTAGCTCTGACAGAACGAACCAACCAGAGACAGTTTTTCTCCAATTGGTTCTCTCTGGCAGAGCAAGATTGTGGTTTGGAACCTAATTTCAAGCTCTAACTCAGAAACTGCAAAAAGTGAGTGAGTACACGATAATTTAAGACGATTGAATGTTAAGCTGTTCATTTCTGTAATTGATTGTTATAATAAATTATTATTATTTGCATAAATTAAATTTTTACTTTATGATCAATAAAAAATATTAATTTTCATTATTTTTCACGCTGTAACTCTTTGGTTTGGGCGAGATAAAGTCAAAATTGCTTCGATGGCCCTGTTTTAGTTGGAATTCAAAAATGTTCAAATTTACGAAAAAACACATGTGGCAAAACTGGTTGTCTCGTGAACCGCCGTATTGGTCATGACAGTAATGCATCGAAGTAACCGACTACCTATACAGGGTGTTAAGGGACGTACTTGACTTACTTTAACCAGTGATTCCTGACATTATTTGGAGTAAAAAATGTAAATGAAATTTTGGTCTCCGGTGACATTTTTGATGTTTTTTTTTTTTTGAAAACATGAGATGAACTACTACCATGTAGTATCAAGAATACCAACAGAATAAACAGAACAAAATGACAGGTACAATAAATGGCGGCGCAAATTCGGCACGCTTAGTAAAATTTCACTTTACGCAATTGAAATTTAAAATGCATCATTTTCCGCCACCCCGAATGCAAAAAGTTTCCTTTTATAGTAATTATGGCGAATCTAAAGGTTTTTTCTAAAAATTATTCGTAATAAACGTGGACACTTCAATCGAAAATTTACCCTTTTCGGATCCTTTTAGACTCACCGACGAACTTTCCAGAGCCTTCTACAGCTTTATCGAACCTTATAAAACTTTCTAGAACTTTATCAGCCTTCTAGAACTTTCCTGAACCTTCTAGACCCACCGACGTATTACTCCACTCCTTCCAGAACGTTTTGCAGATTTATTGAACCTTGTGAAACTTTCTATAACTTTAATGAGCCTTTTAGAACTTTAAGAAACCTTCTAGATTCACCGACATACTCCGCTACTCCTTACAGAACTTTCTATAGGTTTATCGATCCTTCTAGAACTTTCCGGAACCTTCTAGACCCACCGACATATTCCGCATATTCCTACACCTTCCAGAACTTTTTGCAGCTTTTTAGAACTTATGCACACTCCTTCCAAAACTTTTGATAGCTTTATCTAACCTTATGAAACCTTTCCGGAAAAATACGATGTACTCCGCCATTTCTTCCAGAACTTTCTATAGCTTTATAGAAGCTTCTAGAATTTTCCGGATACTTCTAGACCCTTCGACATATTCCGCCACTCCTTCCAGAACGTTTTGCAGCTTTATCCAAACTCATGAAACTTTCCGTAACCTTTTAGACTCACCGACATACTCCGCCACTCCTTACAGATCTTTGTACAGCTAGCTTTATCGAACCTTATAGAACTTTCCGGAACCTTCTAGACTCGCTGACATACTCCTCCACTTCTTCCAGAACATTCCAGAGTTTTTTCAAATTTTCTAGAAGTTTCCGGAATCTTCTAGACTCTTCTTGAAATTTCTTGAACTTGTCTTCTTAGAACTTTCAGCCCTTATATCTTCAAAAGCAAGCCCAAGTACCGGCACTCGTTTCTGAGTTTTTGCGTTCCGCACGTTTTTTGGACTTTCTTTTATAATTGATTATTTCCTAATATTTTATTTGTTACATATTATTGTGTTTTTTCGACTGTCACACAAGGCTAATGCCCGTTTTGTTATCGGGCACTGAATTCTGTCTTATGCTGTCTCTTGAGAACAGGAAACTTGTTTAGTTTACATTGTGTAGGCTGTACACTGCAGTATAGTTTCAGGCTTCAACCTAAACTGTAAAGTGTAAACTGTGAAGTAAAGAGACTTGTCCATTTACCGCCATTCAGCCCACGCACAGCTTCTGGACACAGAACTGCTCCCATTACCACATACACGGAACGTTTAATTGGCTACTGGCGGATCTCCCCGCGAAGTCGAAACAGTGCGCAAAACTCTCGGAGGAATTTTCAAACTCCATCGGAGTTGCGGTCGGAGCTCCCTTTATTCCTCGGGGTTATTTTGGGCAGGGGTGAGAAAATTGGGGGGAAGCCGGAGCTGGATGTGGTCTCGCGTCTGGGGGCTCTAGGGATGGGGCTCATTTACGCAGCATCGATATTAGAAAATTGCGAAAATGTCGATGTTTTTCACAAAATAACGAATGGTTACATTCATTTGTTTATTACTTTTGTCAAAAAAAAATCGTGTTTATGGTTTCAGTTCGCAGAAAAAATATTGTAAAGAAATTAAGATGAAGATATACGTGAAATCCTATTTAGATACTATTTTGATTAATCTTTACGTCGAATCGGCTTACAGTATGAACATCAAAAAATATGCTATGGATAAATCGAAGCTTTTACTAGCTTTTCTATGTATTGAAGTTACAATAAAATTATTATTTACGTAACAAAAAATATAAGCGTAAATGACCAAAAAAAAATTTTTTTTCATGACTTAACTATGAAGTAATACAAGAAACAATTTTTTTAAAATACCCCTTCATGGTTAAGACTATTTTTGAGGTTTTCCATGTTCTAACTTTTTTAGTTCTTATAAAATTATGCACAAAATAGATAAAAACCACTTTTTCGCTTACTTGCCTGCAAATAAGACGCTCGGTTTTATCGAGAATTTACCAGATGATTAATTTAGCAATGCCTGAGTGGGATCCTTCGTGATGCTTTGGAATTCGGCTTCTCGCCGGTCGTAAACTACCGCGCAAATTGTTTATTTTGACCTGAAACATGGTTCAACATCTTAAATAATTGTTGCAATTGATATACTCTTCTAATTATATGTATAACATGGCTTCACATAAATATAAGTAAGTTAAACAAATGCCTATTCTTATTGTGTCCTTACGTCAGACATAAAAAATCGCTTGGCAAACGGAGACGAAAAATGCATTTGGTAGTGGTTTTTATTTATTTTGTGAATAATTTTACAATAAAGGATAAGTTAATCCTATGAAACTGACACAAATAATCTTAGCCATTGGACAGTATTTTTTTAAAGGTGTGAGTTATGCGTTCATAATTTTCAAGTTAGAAAATATATTATTCAATTGCTAAAGCTTAAATTTTTTATAAAGTAATTAACAATTTTATTTTAATTCTACTAAGATTATAAAATAAATAAAATAAAATTAGCCTTTATTGCTGTTAAACTTTTAAAACATTTTTCTGATCTAATTAATATATATATATATATATATATATATATATATATTTTTTTTTTTTAAATACTATTCTAAATTATCAGCGTTTGGTTCATTATTTTTAGAAACGGCTTGTCTTTCTACATAGGCCTCCTCTAAAGATTTCCTTTTTTAGATCATCTTCCCATCTTTTCGTTTGTTTCTTTGATTTGATCCACCTTTGTTTCTTTTACTGTCTCTTGGATACCACTCGGTTACTATTCTGGTCCATTTCCCCTTAAAAACCCTTAAAAATTGAAAACAACGACCTACAAATCCTGATTCAAGAAAAATATCTTGAATTTGACATTTAAACAGCATACATAAAGTATTAAGGACAAAATGATCCCCTTAATTAGCGTATTTAGCCGGCTATAATATCTGTTGCCAAATAAATTTTAAAAAAGGTTTATATTATAGTCTCGTTCACTCACATTTAAATTATTTGATTGAAATCTGGGGAAAAGCATGTGAAACATACATAAATGAATTACAGGTTATACAAAACAAGGTAATCAAAAAACCATTTCACTATAAGCCCAGAACATCCACAAAAAAAAAAAAAAAATATATATATATGGAAACAAAACTATCAACATTAAGAAAAATATATGAATACATGTTTCCTTATATACAAAATAAACAATAAACTCGTACACACAAACACAGAATTCACTAAAACTTCCCAAGTACACAAACACTTTACACGACAACATGATAATATTCGTTTAAACACCATCCGCACTAACTACGGTAAACAATCCATTGGTTACGAGGGGGGCAATTTTGTAATCAAAAGGAATAGCAAATTATCTAGTACGGACATGCTATTTTAATTATTTGTGTTTTAAATTATAAAATATAGGCCATTAAAGATTTCAAAATTTCGTAATTTTAGATACGACAAATAAGTGATACATAAATGTAAAAAAAATATTTTTTCCATATATTTATCATAAAAATGTGATAAAATATCAAATGAAAAAGACCAAAAATGCTCTTTGATGAATTTAAATTTAAATTAAAAACATTGACCTATTTACGCCGCAACTCAATTTTTTCGTACTTATGTAAATTAAAAATACCAAAAAAAAATTTTTTTTTGGATGTTTTAAAGATATTTTAAAAATAGTTATCCTAACTCAAAAAATTCCATTTTACATTTATAGAAGATACCTGTTAAAAATAAATATAAAAAGGTGTAGATTATTTTCTTAGTCCACCTCACTGAGAGATCCTATGCTGAGGGGGACTATGTTTTGGATACCTTTTCAGCGACTCCTGTGATACAAATTCATAGTTTGGGTAAGGTTTTTCAGATTGTTCTTTAGCCACCAATACATCTTAGTTTAATTTAAAAAAATGAAATGGCACATGTCCGTACAACATTTAATAGTAAGTACATTTAATACCTATAACTTTTGATTAAAATAATGGGTGGGGATTTTACTTTAAATTCAAAATTATGATTTAAATGAAAAAGATCTTAAATAAGGTAGATTGCAATCATTTTGAGTTTACTCGTAGTTTTTACTTGGAAACTTTTTATTACTGCAAATTACGAATTAAATAATAGACTTTGAAATCATTTTGCAGGATGTGATTGTGACAATCCTGTCACAATTCATGTCACATACCTGTCACGTACAGGTTAGATACCTGTCCCAATCACATCCTGCAATGTGATTTCAATGATTGCCAAAGTTGAAAATAATTTCAGTGAATATTCTGCGCTTTCTCTCAATGACATTCATATCGCATTGCATTTATTCATCAACAATAAGGTCGTTAAATGTAAGAAATATTCAGATTCAAAGATTTATGTTAAATATTCTGAAATGTTTAACAGTTGGCTGTAATTATATTTTGTTAAACTTTGGGATTAGTTCTTACAACGAAGAAAAGGCTTCGTTCAAGATATCATTAAACAAATAAAACAGATATCATATTCAATATCTAAAATTACATTTTTTCTTTCTCCGTACAATTAAAAAATAAAAAACGGACTAAGTAAAGCACTTTAATAGATACATAATTGATCGAAAGTTTTTGTCATCGAAAATCACGCAATGAGATTTTCTGCTTCAAGTATTTTTTTTTTTTTTAATTTAAAGATTTCTGCTTTTGGATTTCCCTTGACCGGCAATATTTTAAGAGTTTTTTTTGTTACTTCGGTGTTTGTTGCACCCCTGTCTATGCCACAAAATATTTGCAACTCTTGTTTATATACGCAATATTCACGCTGATTTATGTGTCCCTTTGATTAAGGGCATGGCGGCGAAAAACGAACGCCGTCCGATGGGGAGGGCTTAATTAAATTTTACTTTAAAGCAATCAACGGGAGTGAGTAGCGGAGAAAATTAATTTAACGGTGAGCCAATGCAGCGGAAATGTGGCCTCCTACAACCAACTTTTCAGATAAATATGCCTCGGTGGTGAATGGTGACCTCCTTTTAATTTATTTGAAAATAACTACTACTTATAATATTGTAAACCCCTTTATATAAAAACCTAAATAGTATTGCTTTATAGTGGGGACGTAACCTCAAAATGTGTTTTAATTTGTATTTTTTTCATTGATCTGCCGGTAATATATTTCAGAAGATACAGAAAGTAAATTTATAAGAAGAATGTGTTATTAACAGAATTTATCTTTAAGGTGAATAAAAAAAGGTTATTTCAACTACAAAGATAGTATATTAATTTGTTTATACTTAAAAAATGTCCCTTAGCATCACTGTGTGGTCTGCTAACTGAATCAATATTACCTTATTATCCTCAAATTGCAATCTTTTGAATTATATGAAATACATACCGAAATGTCCGTAAAAGTAAAGATTAATAACAAGTGGCAGCATTTTCAATCGTTTTATCTAAAATTCTTACAGTGTAAGATGAACTCTTTTTATCGAAAACCATAAACAATTTCGTAATTTTCCGTGCGGAATACAAAATTTCTATGTTTGAGTGCTGACGTTAAGTTTTGAGTGCTGATGTTTAAGGCTCCGCAACCGGGATCGAAAAGAAGAAGATGGAGAGATACGAAATTACGAATGTTAGAGGAGAGCGCTAACATTTACAGCGACAAAATCGATTCGAAAATTGCTAAAATGTTTAATAAAACACGACTCGTTTAAAATAGAGCAAAAATCTCAAAGGGGCTGCGTCAAGTACAATTTAAAGAAACATTGTGAATTTTTTCATACATATAATTTTTAAAATAACCGAAACAGACTTGAAAAAAATAATTTTCGGAGCATACTTCGCGATTTTTTTCTATCGAGGGAATTTCATATAATTTGCGTTTCGGCATGGGAATGTATAGATATTATCTTTGAAAATAACATTTTTTTAAAGAGCTTAAAAACTTCAAATATTTAAGGGGGATATGCAAGAAATCGGTAGAAATTCGTAACGTTAAGTTTAGATACAAGATAATAATGAAAATCACGTGTTTCATTCTAAAGTGTTTCTTTGGACAGGTGATTTAACGCGATAATAATTGAAAAACAAACTGCTTTCTTAAAAAAAAAATTGTTTTTACGTTATCGTCACATTCTCATATCGTATATATCACACCCTTCTTCGAGATATGTTTATTGGTATTATGGTACTGTTTTCTATGTTTAGTTCAGCTTTGTTCGAGAGTTGTGTAGAATTGTCCGGGATATTACAAGTCCCAGAAAGTTTTCCCCAAAGTTGGTCCATGGATGCTTAGTGAAAGGGACCAAGTAAGATCTGTTAAATCCCAGTTTAATTCAATCCAAATCGCGGCTCTAATTAGATCTTAGCTAAGGAGAGGAGGAGAAGGTCTTACGAGGGCCTGGACGGAATCTTAAGACGGTTTAAGTCTCCCTCAAATGCCCGTAAAAACAAATACATCAACCGTTCTTTCGTTATTTTGTTACTTACAAAAATAAATATTTTTACGAAGGATGTTTACGTGGGTATCATTTAACCTATAGCGTACTTTATACAGGTAGCTTTTTAATACACTAGTTTTAAATACTAATTCATTTATGTAACTGAAAATGAATGTGTTTAAAGATACTAATACCTTGAGGTGAGCCTTTAGCGGTGAACGGTTTAATTGCCGTTAGCCACGTTATTTTCAGCATAAACTTTATTATTCTTTACAAATGGAGAAAAAAAATTGATGAACTGAAAAATCTGTACAAGATTGTGCACTGCCTTATTGACTCACCAGCAATATTATAAATTATTGTATTTCGTTGCCCTGAATGCAATACCAGATCGAATACCTTATTTTATACACATCATTTCAAATCGAAATGTGCACATAACTCTTTGCTCGGACGCGTCTGCAAATCTTCAATGCCCTAAGTGAAATTGATATTTAACTTAAAGCATTCAAAATCAAATCAACCTTACAATGTACGTACTTAAATCAAAACTATTTTTCTTTATTTATTCATTTTTTGCGTATACTATTATATTTTTTAATATCTACTTGCTTCCAAATCTGTAAGAGCCCACAGAGATGTTTGCAAGCTGATACATGATACGTGACTGTGATGCAACCACAAGTCGCCTACCGATGTAAAATAGTATGACGGATACTCACGAGCGGCGCGTATGCTACGCGCACAAAACTCGATTCGCTTGTGAATATCTCCGCGTACGAATGGCCTAACAATAACAAAAAATATTGCAAATACTTAACCAGTATATTTTAAATTCATCATTTAATGTAAAATAATTTTTATATTACGTATTAATGAACGCTTCCTAAATCAACTTATATAAACAGATGTGGAACTGCGAAATATCCGCATTAACGACATAAAAAGAGTCAGGATCCATATTTTCATTAAAAAAATAAGATTATTGTCTTCAATATTTTACTAGCGTATGTATTAATAATCACAACATAAGTTTGAATTTTTTTTTTGCTCTTATACAAGAATTTTGCCGCTCCGCCTCGTGAGAAGATAGCACAACATTTTCATAAATTTCACGTTACTAAACATAACACTTTTCACAAGGCAGCAGCCTTCTTTTTCATACAGGTTATTAAATCTATACTAATTTGTTATTTAATATTTTTAATTAGTTCTACTAATTACTTCTTCACTGAGTTTGTATTTTCCAGGTGTATATTATTTCTCCCGCGCAAAATACTTGTAGTTTTTCCGTAAATAAGATATTGCAGCACCAAAATGACTAGCAAGAGGGGATGATCCAGGAAGGGAGTGTGGGAAACAGCACATGTTGGGAAAGAAGTATGTCAGCTCTTGTTCGGGCGGACACGGGTTATAATATATATTTAAGCTCAAATATTCTATTACATCGTGAGGAATAGTTATTGTTCATCTCGAGGACATCATTTTCCCGCAGGATTACCTTTATATCATTACAATTGTTAAATAATAATTATAGTAGTATATTTCAGTTTAGTACTTTACGCGTCGTAAAAAGGAATTGTTTAGAAATATTTTGTTGATTATCTAAAAATATGACCCGACAGTTGGCCCGTGGCATACTTATACGAGGCATATCCAGAAAGTAAGTGTACCGTTTTATTATTTTTTTTACACTTGTTGACTATTTTTCCAAATAATTGCTAACCCGTTCAATGCATGTGGTGAGCCGTGGTACAAGTTCTCAACCTGAGGCCGAAATTTGAACAAAATGGTGCCTTTTCGGTCCTAAAACACTGAGGCCATGATTTTTTTTGCCCGAAATTGTGGTTTTCAATTTTTTCACGGATGGGGAATTGGTGTGACGCCACTTTGACGACTGTTTTTTTCCCAGGCATGTAATGAGTCACCCACTTTCATCTCCAGTAACAATAGAGCTCAAAAATCCTCACCTTTTTTTCTTGTAGGTGTTATTTCCACCGTGAGTAAAAAGCAGATCACAGCACATGGCGGGATTTTTTGCCGACAACTTTCACGCAACTGGACACTAAAACGTGAGTTTACGTACAACAATGTTTCTGCGATGCTTTTTCTGGTCAGGAGACGCCCCTGTACCACTAAGTGTTGCCAACCCTCAAAAAACTAAAAACCTCCGCCCGTTGTGGTCACAGTACACTTACTTTCTGGATATGCCTGGTACAATACGCAGTCTGTTTAGGGAAATAAGTTATTCTACTTACACAAAAAAGACATTAAAATCTATAAAAAAATAAGAATATACCATAACCTAACCTAACGTAACCTATTTAAACAATTTTTTTAATCACTTTTAATGACTTTTCAAAGGAGGTATTGAGTCGATTTCATTTTGAGTTATCCGGTCACCGTAGTTTATAACTTTACGCCAGCGTATTAGTTTATAACTTTACGCCAGCGTATTAGTTTATAACTTTACGCTAGCGTATTAGCAGAAAAAATCGACACTGAAAATAAAATCGTTTGATGTCCACAAAGATATTTTTGAAACGATTTTAGGTGTGAAAGTGGTAAATAATGCGCAAAAAATTATAATTTTATAAAAATTACAATTTCGGGGGTCCAACGTTAGGGGATTCTGTTCGGGGGTCCTGACACCTTCTAATACTTACCTACACTTGTTTTTGCTACATTGTTTAAAACGTTCAAGTTTCTTGTTAGCCATGAAAAAAACATGACATGGGTTGAACCCATGTACAAGTCACAATTAGGGTAAATCTTGATTGGCTGGAAGAAATAACTACCTTTACACGAATGTTACGTCAAGTGTTAATCTTAAAATTATAAATCTGGAATATAAAAATCATATATCTAAAACATCGAAAACCCTTGAACGATGAGGTTTTTTTGTAAAGAATTTAAAGATTATTGCAACTATTTTCTGCACTTTAAACATGAACTTTCATAATTTTAAATGTGAACTTTTGCCGCCTTATTTATTTAATTATTTACGCTCTATTGGGTTTTACGTTAAATAAATGTAAGTATTTCAGCTGTGTTAACTATTTTTTTATATAGTAAGTGGTAGATATAGTAATAGTGGTAGAGCAATTATATGGTATTGATTAATAAATAAAAAAAAGAAATTAGTTAAATTACAAAAAAAGCAGGTTTTAAAATAAAAAAAATAAGGCACAACTTCATTAAATAAGAAATAAGAATAGCTAATCTTGTATACATCCAGTGTAAAATATTTAAAAAGTGGGTAAAGTGTATTCAGAGTTGTAAATTCGTGCATTTTAGCAAAGAATTAATGATGAACTAGCTTTTTCTCGCGGCTTCGCTCGCTTGGTATTAGGGGGTTCTCACTCCGCCTCCTCCCCCCTCCTCCACCCCTCTACCCCCCTCCGCCCTCCCCCCACCCCACCACCCCTCACCAACCCATCCCCCTCCCCAACCCCTCCCCCCCCATCCCCCCCATCCCCCCCCCTCTCAACCCTCATTAATACCCGGTACATTCAGTTTTCAAACTGCTCGCGTGCCACCCATTGCAATTTTTTATACCAAATTCATAATGCCAGAGCTCACCAGCAGTGTTATTCAAAAAACAGAATTATCCAATTTGGTGCAATCGTTTGGAAGCTATGCGCCCCCCCACATTTCGGCGAGTCATTTTCGTTTCCACGGCAACCGTCTGTTTTGATTTTCTTCTGACGTTTGTAATAACTCGATTTTATTAGGGACAGAAAACGTATGATAAATAATTTCGTAACGCCAGAGTTTATTTATAATGCCAGAGCTTACCTATATAACACATACCCATAGTACCTACTCACAAATAATGTTGCTTTCTATTAGTGAAAGAATTTTTAAAGACCATTCAGTAGTTTTGTGTGAAAGAGTAACAAACATACATCCATACAAACTTTTACCTTTATAATATTAATAGGATTATACATATAAATGCAGTGTAAATGTTCCGGAGCGTGTCAGGTCGGAACAGCAAAAAAATTGACATAAATCCACGGCCTTGTATTAAACCGGCCGGCCTATCATCCAGTTGAACTATACCAACGCTGAACCGGTACGTAAGAATCTAATATTTAATAAGTAAAAAGGTTGATGTTTAAAATCTTCAAGTCTGAAATCTTCTTTTTTAACTTTTTGAAATTTATTTATATTGGACAGTGTTGGTTTCAACCTGCTACAGAATTATTTATTTTGGTCTTAAGTGACTTTCATAAAAAAGTAATATTATTACAATATGATTCCATGGGGATATGAATCCAGAGGTTGAATCAAATCCTGGCATGTGCTATTTAATATATATAATATGTTTAGAGTATTTCACATGTTTTTATATTATATAATAAAAATGTATGTAATATTTATTTTTGTATATTTGCGGCACATTCCGAAGTTGTAGATACTGTCAATAACGCTCTGGTGAAAGGGTTCCGCGAATTTTCATCCCGCGACAGAATATCCCCCGACAAAATATCCCCGACAAAATATCCCCGACAAAATATCCCCGACAAAATATCTTAACCTAACCTAACCTATCCTAACAAAACCTTTCGGCACAAAATTTAAAATTGAAACTGTAAGTTCCTTGCTCTGTATCCTTCCTTCCTTGTCGGGGGATGTTTAGTCCGTAGAATATTTTGTCCTCGGGATATTTTGTCGGAGGATATTTTGTCGGGGATATTTTGTCGCGGGATGAAAACTCGCTATACCTTGTGAAAAACCATGACGGAATGTTGTTTAAAATGGCAATATCCGTAAATTAGTGCCCAGATCTAAATAGCCAGGTACCAACCACTCTCATCCCCACCTCCTTTCCCACGAAGTCGGGTAATAAGACTAATAAATCAGATTATGTTCAAAATGTTGCCAACTTACATTATTAATCACATTTACCAAAATATTACTTACAATACCTACCCACTTCTAGTTTAAAACATATCAACCAAACTTATTATCTTTAGAAACCGTTCTCGGAAATAGTGATATATTTTAATGAATCATGGCCTGTCCACAATTTTATAAATTAAGTTTCCCAGTAGAACCTAATCTTACCTCACCAAAGCAGCCCTTAGCCCGCCTCAAATCTCATTTCAATTGTGGATTACCAAGTAATCTATCAATTCCGAGCGCTGCCTCCGAGCGAATGGTTTGATTAATATTTCAGAGATGGCGCTACCTACCCGCATGCTTAAGAACAAACAACCACACGGAATGCAGTTTGTTATTCGCCTGGGATTTGCCAACGATAACGTACGGCTGCGCCAGTAAGGCTTTTTGGATTCTGGAAAAGAACACACAGCCGTTCGTTCATAATAATTTAAAGTTGATATAAATAATAAGACTTTCAATGAAAAATGCCGCAATGTACGGTTAAAGTGTTTTTCTTTAATCATTTAATTTTTCCTGGAATCCAGATAGAGTCAACGAAAACAGATATATTTAAAAACCGTTTATATGTGACAGGATTATGGTTTCATTTGTTGTTTCTTGGTAACATTTTTTAACCTCTCAGGCCTCAACCATATTTTGTCAGAGGGTCAACATATTTCCGCTTTGCAATAAAATATCCAAATAAATGGAATATTTCTAAAAGTACCCGAAAACTTAAAACTGTTTTTGAAAGGTGATAAAATACGCTCAAAATTTTATAAATCGAATCAAAAATTTAATTTTCGAAGTATAAATTTTTAGCTTGCAAATATAATTTTTTTTTTAAAATGGCTCACCTTATGTTTTTTCTGTTTTTTTTTT
Source organism: Limnephilus marmoratus (assembly GCA_917880885.1). Lineage (NCBI taxonomy): Eukaryota > Metazoa > Arthropoda > Insecta > Trichoptera > Limnephilidae > Limnephilus > Limnephilus marmoratus. The sequence goes on from OU862906.1 coordinate 58,025,976, forward strand.
TAAACTAAAAATACATACATATAGACTCATACAAATACATACATAGACAAATGTATTATAAAAATTATGGATTCACTTTTCGTCGTTCCATATAAAAATAATAATTAATACAAAATTCCAAAAGAGTCAATTTTTTTTTCAAATTGCAAAAATTTAGTTTCATAGAGGTGTTTATGTCATATTTCTCACTATGATAGTAAGGGAGACACAACGATTTTTATGAGACCTTTATGAGTTGTTCCGAAAAGCGAACAAATTGGCATGGTGGTTAAAGGTTTTTTTCGTGGGAAAATAGCTTCTAAAAGCGATTTTTTTGAACTAATTACCTATAGCAGAAAAACTGAAGAAGAAAAAAAATGTGGTTGATGATCGCCATGTATAACATACTCAATATAGCTTGAATTTTCAGGTCAGCTAAATATTTCTGACCACCAAAATCTATTACACCAAGAGAAAACTTTCAATTATCAATTTTAACCGCATAATATAATGTTCGGTTAAAATTGTACAATACATTTCTTTTTTGTTGGTGCACAAGGCCGAGTAAACTATATTTCAAATAAGTGGGGTGTGTTTTAATGTTATATGCTTTAGTCACCATATTTTTTATGTATTGTATGATTAGTAAAATACTTTTTATAAAACAAGTTGATTTCAGATTTTATTGCTGTGATTTATTTTTGGGTTTTTATGTCGTGTGCGCTATCTCCCTCTTTAGCCGACATTTTGGATAGCATTTCAGTATCTATCATCAGGGCTGCTGTGTTATGCTATCCGAAACGTCAGCTAAAGAAGGAGGTAGCGCAATACGCAATAACGGAGAAATAAATAACGGTAAACGAATTAATATTTGCTTTAACTTTTATCGAGCTCTAAGTAAGCGTTTTAAAAAAACCCAACAAAGTCGAGCTAATCTCAAAACAAAAAAAGATACTCTTTAAAATTTTTATTCAAAACGTCCACAGAGTCCTGACATCAACTAATAGAATTTTTAATATAGTCTAACAGTCGAGAAATACGAGAAAACCATAAAAATCAGCTTTTTTTAACGACGAGTGAGATTTCGCTATGAATGTCGAATATTTTAATACTCGCCAGACTCCTAATGTCGTCCCTTGATTTCAGCATTAAAGTATACTACATCGTAAAGATTCCTCAAGATTATAAATACTTGAAGCATGTGATATTTCTGAGATTTTGTGATAAGTTTGGGCCCACTATTATTTGATACAAGCGCGGATCAGTAAAAATGACGGAATATTATAATAATTGTAGGATTTGTAAAACTGAAATTAAAAACAAATAAAAATTAAAATGCAGAAAGAGACAACTAAGCCATGTGTGAAAACTTCTTTACCACCGTTGTGATTTCAAACTTGATGAAACGAAAAATAGCGACTCTGAAAAGAGACAAACACATACATCTACAGGATTTAGTCTGCGAGAGAATGAGATAGTACAATCCAATTTCTGAAGGTTTCACTTCTACCGCGTGTGAATTGCACACTCTAATTAAAAAAAAAATGGCAGCATGAATTCAATATTAATACATACAGAAAGTAATAACAGTTATTCCTTTATGAATTTTAAAATGTTAAATACGTTCTCACATCACGACCAAAATTATATTGTTTACTGGGTATCTGGTAGATCTGGGGAAAATATAATTGTAGGATTTGTGAAGGTGAAAATGAATGTAAAGAAGGTATCAGAAGAACGAAAGTTGCTGCCGAAAGATCATTTTTGTTGTTGTAGTACTATGTCATGTATATACTATTATTCTTTTCTGAATTCTTGACAAATCAGTTACAATTTTAAATAATTATATGTTAAAACATTAAATTATAGGTAAGTACTTTGTTTTCTGGCCTGACTTCTTAATGCAATCATTTTCAATTTTGAAAATGAGTTTTAAATTTAAAGTAATCAAAACTGAGTTCATTGAGCTAGAGTTGACAGACAGACACATAACCTAAATTAGTATTTTTGGTGATAATAATGAGCTTTAGCAAAATGTAGCTTCAGCTTTATTTGTATTGTAAACATAATATGCAATACAAATACAAATCTTATTAGAAAACTTATGCTGAGAAAGCTCTGTTTTTAGAATTCAAAGAACTTAATAGAAGCTTAAAATTTGAATTTTTTATTGAAAATTTGACATTGGATCATTTCTTTGAAACCCGGACATTTAATTATTTCATCTCTCACTTTTCCCACTAATTTAAAGCGTGTAATAACATGCAAAATGTAATTGGCATTGTATTGTGTCAAATTAATACTAAATAGAAATAGGCAACTTTTTTTTTTTTTTTTTACAGTGAATACCGCACAAGAATCTCAACTGCTCCCGTCTGGAGCCAGTGAGACTATGGCATCCCCAATTGGGGTATGTTGTGAGGCTGAAGGTAGTGGGGAGGGGAAGGAGGTGGGGAAGAGGAAGGTTGGGAAGTACCTGGCTATTCAGATCTGGTCACTAAACACGGCTAAAGCCATTTTCAAGCAACGTTTCAATTCTGAATGGTGGTCTTACACCAGGGCGATACTAATAGTATCTTCCACTCTGGAACATGCCGCAAATATACTATATATTATTTTAAATGAATTAATTGTGAAATAACACAAATTAATCAAATAAAATTTATTTGCGCATGCCGGGTTCGAACCCGCGACCTCCGGAATGTGAGTCAAGAGTCTTAGCCACTGGACTACGGAGGTCTAACTAATTTTCATCCATAAACAGCATACTTTGTAATACACCAATTTTATTCAATAAAAAGACAATTAAATAACAGCCACTAATTGTAAAAAATAATATATTTAAATGAAAAATAATACAATTAAATGAAAAATTATAATTACATAATTGAATTAAAAAAAATAACTGAAAAATGTTAATTTTGCGTGCTGTTTTTTCGATTTAAAAACTGGAATTTTTTTTTCAATTAAATTTACATAATAACCGAGTGGCTTAGTTTGCCATCACCATCTTTCCTATTTATTAAGTTTTAACTTTATTTATTAATTATGTATAGGGCGGGTTTTAACTGATGGGAATTTTTAAATAATTCATTAATTTTTCTTCTTAAGCCTTAAAATTTAATTGATAGTGCTGTATTTAATTTGTTCCGTTAACTCCCGCTGAAACTATTTCCTCCTCCTCTGACCTATCCCTCCTGTAATATTTTGTCACCCTCTTTTCTAGTTATATCTCTACTTGTCACCAATAAGTTGTCTTTATCTTTTCTATTTGTACCTCTTTCCATTTATTTCCTCATATATACGTGTATGTATTTAATTATATTTAGCTAATATACAGGGTGTCCGGGGGTAAAGTGAATTAACAACTTTTTCCGAAATTACAACTTTTTTTTCCACACAAAAAGATATTTACTAAAAATCCTTAGTGTGAGGTACAAACTTACCCGATAAATTTGTTGTGAGCTTGCAACGTTACATGGTTGTGATTGGCCCGTATCGTAACAGCGGAAAATAATAATGCTGGCCGTACACATCGGACTAATTTCATCTTTTTATAAAAAAAACCCATCATGTAGAATCACCTCCCGAAGTTAATGCACTTTGACACTCTTTATACACGCTCTGACGAAGTTTGAGATAAGTGACACTTGGTTGTCTGTCACGTATAATTCAATATAGGTATTATGTAAAGAAGTAAAAAAAAATATCCACTTCAAAGTGACTCTGTAGTGTTGGAAGTATCAATTTAATTACAATTCCTGTACTTCATTGTATACATATTTATAAAAAAGCGAATTAATTAGATTGTTAATTTACTGGCTTCTAACCTTTGCATCAAAGCATAAACAATTTTTTTTTTTTTACCTGAGGAAAATAATTTCTCTCAGGCCCTATGTCATCTTTGGGGATGCGGTGTGGAGGTGTTTTTTTAGGGAAAGAAAGGAGAGGAGAGGGAAGGAAAGGGGTTTAAGGGGTGGGTAGGAATCTGGGGTTCAGTGTATCCTAGTCATCCAAGACCTGGACAAACCTCACCCCCATGAACCCGGGCACCCCTGCTAAATCACCAAACGTAGCGAACCACTTGGGGTGACCTATGGCAGAGGTGTTGGTTATCCAATAAAGGTTCCCGGGGTGGCGGTACCCATTCCCGGCTCCCAAATTGTGTTTACGTTTTCATAAGCATACTTAATTTCGTTTGCGTAACTTCCTTTCCATGAAAATTCAAAAGGGAATTGTTACATCATTATTACACGATTAATGTGTACATTTCATTTGAAAATCGAATTTTATTTAACCTTTTGCTTTCGAACTCATAATAAATGTACTTATTAAAATGATAAATATGGCATTTTTAAGTAAAATCCACTGGGTTAGTAACTAGTAACCTTTTCTGACTAGGAAAATAATTAAAAACGGAACAAATAAATTGGGATGAGATGATTAAATATGGGACGTGTGTACGAAACCTGTAAACCTGTACAAACACTGTAAATAATAAGCACCAGCACACAGCGACGCCTGACTATTGTAATGTTTTGATTGAGATGTTTTTCGCTTTGACAGCTGTTGAAGTTCCGGATTGTTCGCAGCAGGAGCACCACTGCAGCATGCCTAAATGCAGTGTAAAGATTTTTCATTTATGAAACCAAAAATAGGTAGGGAAGGCTTAGTTTACTTTGTTCTTAAAATAAATAATTTAAAAATATATATATACGCGTGTACTGATAGGTGGTAGGTACCTACCCGCATATTATGAAATATTTTTTCAGTTATTTTTTACAGCAATTAAATTAAGTTTGATAAGTTCATTTTATGTGTAATAATAATTTTTGTTTAGTTCCGTTTTTGTGAAAAACCACCTGCTGATGCTGCATTCCTGCTGAATATGTACTAAGACCATAGCACGTAATAAAAAAATACGTTTATTTTAATAAATAGTTGACACAACAATACATTTTTTTTAATACGAAGGTATGTAGGTACACTGATATTGCGTACCAGAATGAATTGGCGTTCTATTGGGTAATTACTTTAGGAATGTGTTGAAGGTAGGTACTGTAGGTGGGTAATGTAGGTGTAAAACCGTGTGAGAAATGTAGAGATCGTAAAAGTATGCAAGGCTGATGTAAGCATAATACGTAGGATTAAGATAGAGACGCTCAGTTGGTTTTGCATGTAGAGCAAATGAACGAAGAAAAGAGTGTAAGGAGAATATATGACACAAACGTGAATGGTAGAAGAAGTCGGGAAGGCCCGAGGAAGACTTGGCGCGAGTCAAGAATCAGTATAATAAAATAGTATGTGTGAGACAATGTATAAATGTGAATGAGATAAGGAGTGTATGCCAAGACAGAGTTTTTTGGTGGTTCGTAATCACTTCCTACACCTGCGGCGAAACGGCGTGATGGTTATTTAGTTAGAAAACAATTTGCCGAGAAATGTGCGTAGGAACAAAGTAAATTTTCTTTAAAAAAAATAAAATATTTATAACCAAAGGGTTTCTGGCGAGGTTTTAGGATGGGTTCATCACTACATATTTTCGTTTTTTTTATATTTAATTTTTTCATTTCCGCCACATCAAACAATCGCAATCTTTTTTTGTGTATGGGCTGGTTTTCCGCAAACCCAAGCGCTTTGATGGGCGTTCAACAAAAAGCCATAAAACAAAGTAGGTCATTTTTATACGTGATTCAAGTTCCTTTCGGAGTAAAAATCTAAAGCGGTATTCTTCAAGTGGACGTAAAACGATGGGTTCGTGAAAGGGCGTATTTTGTATTGGTTGAACGTCTCGATTTCATACATGTACCTGGGTTCCCTTACATAAACCTATTTTCAACATACCTAGTACCTAGCTAAGGTTAGGGTTGTTGGTATAAACAGCGATTTACGACTGGTACTAAATTTGGTGCTCATCTTGATTTATTTCGAGGTTTAAGTTGACTAGTGGCCTGTTGCTTAAATAAAACATGTTGGCTTCAGAAAAAAACGTAAACAATAGAGCACGATAAAGCAAAAATAAACGGAAAGAAAGATAAGATTAATTTATTACGATTTCAATTTTTTTTGTAGGTAGTTTTAAGAATGTTAAAAATATTTATTCTTTTATTTATTCTTGATTACTTGTATTTCAAACTGATTCTTGTAACTTGGCACGACTTTAGAATTTTTTGTAAAACTGAATAACAGCGTATTTTCTGAATTTGTCAGTTTGTCAACATTTTCTTCTGGTGTTCTCTGCTAGCTTGCAGCCTAGAACAACGCAGTGGAATTCCACTCGTATCAGTCACGTAAGTTTTGAAACCATAAGGTTTTTTGTACTTTCCTCTACTAATTCTTCTATCAATCTTTTCATGGTTTATCAGTAGAGAAGATTTTTTAAAATCATTCATGGTGTGACTAATCTTTTGAAGTTGTCTTGCATTCATAAATACATCAGACAATATTTTCCACTAGATGAAGAAATCCATTCTAATTGTATGCATTCGTCAAAGATGACATGTATTTGTACATTGATTCACAAATCAAAAGCTTCTGAATATGTGCTTTTTTGTGCACATGTTTCCATTTAAGATATATTATGCCAAATCGTAGAATAGAGAAACCTTTTTTTACTTGTTCAATGAAGACGGTAGATCGGGAAGTGCCTGAGGCTCATCATGATTTGCCTGATTTTACGATCTGCCTGCGACATATGCATTAGTCTGTCGTTCATATAAAAAATCCATTCATCATAATTTTATATTATCTACCCCCAGCAAAACTATTTTCTCATCACCCATTACATATTCATTTCGCAGAATCGCTCTGATCGCCAGGTTTGAAATTCCATCATCTAATTAATTTATCACCAGCAAGTACTCACTTCACTAAGTACCTACTCAAAGTACGTAATTACGCTGTGGATATTGATGTTCGGCGTTCATCCCTACTCCCCAGCAGGGTCCGGTACCACCTACAGCGCATAAGTCGTCTGATTGCCAGGCATTAACAACACGAATTGTAATGAGTCCAAATACGGCGATTGAATAATAATATTAATCGCGTTGTGAAACTCCTCCAAGTTAACATTCATTTGCTGCTATAAATCCCTATGATTTTAATGAATTAGGTCGAATTGATAATTTTTGATCGATTAGATTTATTCTTATAAATAGTAACCGACTGTAACAGAGTTTCAACTCCCCTTTTCAAATACTTTTTCTCAGTAACGTTCGCATAATATGGAATCCAGTCTGATTTAAAAAAATAGATATATATGACCGGTAAGTGGTTGAATGGGCATCGCATTTGGATCCCATCCAGGCTTTCCGTGTTCGATTCCTCGGCTGGCTAAGTCCTCCATCACGACTCAAGCAACATTTTCGGCTTACTGTGGTGGTAGTAGGAGATTTTCAAATATTGTCGGGTTATTCGTAATCCAGGAATATTTGTCATTCTTTTAAAGTAAATTAAAGTAAATATTTTAAGTGGTTGTAATGAACTTCCTAGCTGAAAGTTTTTGTATCGTCATACAAATTCCAGTCTGAAATAATTGCGCAAATTACTGTTTTTAAACGACTTCGAAAAGGAGGAGGTTCTCAATTCGACTGTATTTTTTTATTTTTTTTTATGTTTGTTACCTCAGAACTTTCGACTGGGTGAACCGATATTGATGATTCTTTTTTTATTTGAAAGCTGGTGCTTCCCGTGTGGTCCCATTTTAATTTGGTCCAGTTCTGATAATGGCATCCATGAGAAAATCATATAAGTCTTAAATTTGCATCAAGTATTTGCGCGACAAATGGACGAATAACTCAATATCACGCTAACCGATTTCGATGATTCTTTTTTTATTGGAAAGGATGTACTTCAATGGTAGTTTGATGAGAGTTTGGTTAGGTTCTGATTATGGGATCCATGACAAAGTAACGGAACTCTCCAATTCTGAAGAACAAATTTACGATACTCGGCCGAATCTTAATCGAATTAGTTAGTGTACTTCAGATTCACTAAAAATCAAAAAATAAACAAAAATTTTAACAAAACAAAAAAACGACTTCAAAAAATGCACTAAAAAGTAAAAAAATAATTTCGTATTCTTCTACAAATTTATAATCAACTTACCTTTTCTACTCATCAATATGTAGGTACGATTGTTATTTTTGGAGTCGGTGTCAACCAAGGTACCCGCGGCCCGGTGTGTTCACTTGACAGCTCCTCTCCCGCCGACACCGACTCCAAAAATAACAATCGTACGTACATATTGATGAGTAGAAAAGGTAAGTTGATTACAAAGTTGTAGAAGAATACGAAATTATTTTTTTACTTTTTAGTGCATTTTTTGAAGTAGTTTTTTTGTTTTGTTAAAATTTTTGTTTATTATAATTTAACATTTATACGATCCTCTAATCATAATGAAAAGATTTTTTGTAAATATTACGAATCGTTTATAATGAAGAAAAATTTGCAGCCCTTTTCATATAAAAATTAATTTTGAGGCCGAAATATTTATTCTGTTTTTTTTTTGCTTGTTTTATCAGCGCTGTTCAGATAATTTAACATGTATGTATACTCGGATCATAATGATAACAGCAGATTTTTTTCAAATATTACAAATACTTTACTAAGAATAGTTTGTTAAGAAAAGGATTGCAGCCTTTTTTATAAAAAAATCATTTTGATTTTGAGGTCAAAATATTTATTCTGTTTTTTTCCTGCTTGTTTTACGAGGCTAACCAGCACTGTTAAGATATTTAAAATTTATGTATACTCGGATCATAATGATAACACAAGATTTTTTAAACCCGTTTGTCTACCAGAATTTCCATAGGCAAAGTAAAATTTTAAAATGGTGATGGGATTTTGTGCTCTAAAATGCTCCTAGTATACTGAAATATATTGTACTCGCTTGACAAGGAAATAATATATTCTAAACTTTTTCTTTCTAAACTTGTTCTTTCCTGTGGTTTTGACATGCTAACATATTATAAGTTTTATCTTAAACATGTGCAACGGTCTTCTTTATCTCGTATACTATTTTTTATTTAGATTGATTGTGAAAGACACTAATTTAGCCTTACGGAAAAAGATAAAACCATAAAAGTATCTTTAGATTTCTCTATTTAACTTTTATATATAAAATTAGGGATATAAATAGATACTTTAAAAAAATCGCCAAAGTTGCCACTAAAAACTTGAAAACCCCAATTTTTAATGGCCTATATTTTATAATTTATAACACAAATAGAAATACTACTAGCTAGATATGTATTTGCTGAGCCTTTAGATTAAAATAAAATAAAAATAGTTTGGTTGGGTATTTTGGCCTCAAATAAAAATCTAGTTACTTTGAAAAATGCCGCGCAACTGCCCCTCTTAAGATATGACCTACACATTATTGAAAATGAAAAATATATTTTTTTAACACGGAGTAAACAACGATAGGTCGATAGTCCCAAGAGAATTGTGTCAAGGAATGGAGGATTATGGACGCCATCAATCACTGAGTATCAGTATCTACCTGTATTAAGAGAGTAATGCAAGTCATTGCTATTCACTGGACTCTGCTCAATATCCCTGTTTTTTTCTACTCCAGCATACCATACAATGCTTAACATATACATCAGTTATCATCATTGAAGCAAATATTTGATAAAAGAATCAGACACATCTACTCTTGGAAAACTAAAACTTCGAAAAAATATTTTTCTAGGTTTTTTGTAAACTATTTTCCACACGTAAATAGGTTTAGGGAATCGCCTTTCGAATATTTTTAAAGCCGGTCAGAGACACAAAAGAACCGATACGACCTCTATCCGGGAATAATACTCAGGAGTAATGACGCTATCTGTATGGAGGCAGGGACACCGCAACCGGCAAAATAAAAATAAACAACTCAATAATGGTAACTTTTCTAATATAAGATTTCATTTTCTCGGAACCAACCATAAATATGCACGGTATGCCTCGCCGTAAAACTCCCAAGGTTAAGTAGAGCTCATTGTATTCTCAGCACGGCAATGAAAATGAAATATTTTATTTTTAATATCTCAGGAGGTAGGAAAGTAAACATTCGATTACTTACAATGACATTACGTAGGTATTTAACTTACACATTCGAGTAGGTGCTTACCCATTTTTTGGTAATTCTATAAGGTTTTATCGTTTATTTTGATTTTTTCTTAAAGGTTTTCTTACAAAACTTTCTAAATATCGCTTTATCCAAAATCAGAAAGTTTTTAAAAGTCAAAGTTCTTTTAGAATGTCACCCGCCTTAAAAGACCATTTAGGTGATAAAGCGAGTAAATCAAGATAATATTACATATTTTAGGAAGTTTCAAGCTTTTTTATTACATGTTTGATTAAAACAGCTCAAATCGCGGGAATATTATATTTTTTCCACATCAGCGAAAACATCATTGTTTTATATTTTTGTCATATCTTTGAAGCCACAGTGGCCCAATTTTAGTTTTCACTTATTTCAAAGGATCTTTCAGATAGTGAAAACTAAATTTGTGGTATCATAGATATGATAAAAATATAAAACAAATTATGTTTTCGCCGATCAGGAATTTTGAGGGTTGGGCCACTCTTCCGCTGAGCGCCACATTTATAAAAATGGACACAAAAATATATATCTTAGATCTTTGTCGTAGCATGAAGTACTTTTGCTAGATTCGTGCCTGGTGCGGTTGAAATTTTAAAACACAATATTTTAAAACACAATAAACTAACAGCAGAAATTCTCGTAAGATTCTTGATGGTGTGGATCCCCATAAAAATTAATATGAAACATGTCGATTATAAAAAGGATGCGGATCCTTGAACTCTTGTATATCACATAACCCTTAAATGCATGATTTATTTATTTTTCTTGAAAAAAATATATTTGGTAGACATGTACATGCGTATGCAAGGAAAAAAGAAGAAAAAAAAGTATTATTTTAATGGTATTTTATTTAAAAAAAACATATGTTGCAGATTTACAACACCATGCATTTACTAGAAATTAATATTAAAAATTTACTTGTGAAAACTTCTGAAACAATTCTTGGCTTTAGTAAGGCAAAGAGCTACTCCATATTTCTCACACCTTGTTTGTGTGTATCCCTTACACCCTGGCATTTTGCACCTGCCTCGAACACAATTATCAGGCCAGTGACCAACATTATCTGTCCTTATGTCCTTAGGTGGAATATGCTGAACTGGTCCTCGCCTTTTCTTGGCTTAGATTTTCATCTCAACACTGTTACTGGTGCTGGGTCTTCCTCGCTTTTTACAGAGTTCAGATGCATTACCAACTTTGCTTAGTAGTTCTGCTAGTTCCAGTCTATATTGACACAAATTCAGAATCGATGAATTGGCTTCAGGCTCTTTCAGATCTTTATAAATAAGCCACGAATTTATTACTGTCATGTCCATTAGATGGTAAAATATACTCAGGTACCACTTTCGACTTCTCATTGCAATACGATACCTCCCAATGAAGCTGTCCATGAGGTCTACTCCGCCCATATGGGCATTATATTCTTTTATTATGTGTGGACAAGAAATCTTGATCCTAGTCTTATTTTTTTTTGTCAGACCTTTCTACTTGAGAGATAGGTTCTGCTCCGACATATGAGGATAGAAAAGTGACAGCTTTATTGTCCTTCCAACTAACAGATGTCAAATCAATGCCGTCATAGGTAGTCATCTGTTCTTCGTAAGTTCCACGGGGGACAGATTTCTTCATTAGTATTTTTTTGTCAGGCAGTTTACAGTTTACAAGTCTGTTAGGTTGAACAGTACCCAGGCTAAATATCCCTTGTTTGGCAAGATGGGTAACTAATGGTACAGACGTATAAAAATTGTCAAAGTAGATGATATGGTTTACATGCCTCGGGACACCTCTAGCTAGTCGGATCACAACATTTCCCACTGGTCCAAAATCTGGTTCATCTTGAAACCGCTCACTCTCTTGACCAGTGTATATTTCAAATTTGTGAGCATAACCTTTTACACTGCACATGACATATAATTTGAACCCCCATTTATGAGGTTTCTTTGGTAAATACTGTTTCATAAAGTGTGCCACCTTGGTAGCACACATCTGTTCATCGATAGACAACCTTTGTTCCATGGGAACTGATGCAAATTTTTCATTTAGATGGCTAATTATAGGCCTTATCTTATGGAGCCTATCATGTTCTGGATGATCTTTGGGTAAATGTTTATCGTTGTCGTTGAAATGGAGATATCTGCGAATAGTCTCAAATCTGTTGAGTGTCATTATTTTCTTGATTGGTTCAAAACCTACAGTATTAGACCAGTATACACGAATGTTGGGATATCTTATGACAGACATGTATAACAATATTGACATGAACTGTCTTAGTTCATTTTCAGTCAGTAACAATGGTATTGTCACATTTTTTTGAACTGCATAGAAATTAGACTCTTCAACGATCCTCTGAACTATTTCTGTTGTAACACAATGTGAAAAAAACCTATATGGAGTACCAGTAGCTTCTGGATCCCTTACTTCAGGTGGGTATGTATTATTTCCACGAAAAGCAGTCTGGTCAGGATTCATAACAAAAGGTAGCCTAAAACAATTTCTCAAAACTAATGAGTGTATCGGAAAAGAAGAGTTATTACATATAGGTATTATATTTTTGTATCTACTTACCTCAGAAAATCAGAATAATAACAGCAAAACAAAATTGCAATTCTAACCTCCAAAAAATTTTCGAGAATCTTCACTTTGTCAAAGAAAAGTGACATTTGACATTCGCGAAAGAAAAAAATGGTGTTGCCACGCGATAAAATATATTACCGTGAATGTGATAATTCTACAACGGCACGCATTAAGTATACTCCAAAGAGTTAAAGGTGATTTGAACGGTATGTTGCCGTTTTGCAACAATATGCATTTAAGGGAAATTACTGACTTGTCAGATGATTAATCGTATAATTAACCATTTCAAGCAACAATGTTTCGATTTCTATAACAAGTTCTTGCAAGGTCTTGCCTGTCTGTATAATATTCATGACTTTCAATGTTACAATTGTTGGCAAACAAAAAAATTAGAAGGAGGTACATTGCTACAAAATAATGTTTTTTTTTACATAATTCCACACAGGAGGCCCTGAGGAAAATAATTCCCACCAGGGCCTACGTCATTTTTGGGGATGCTGTGTGGAGGGTCTTTTAAGGGAAAGGAACGTGAGAAAGTCATGGGAAGGAAAAAGGTATAAAGGGTGGGTAGGAAACTGGGGGTCATGTGCCCAGGAGTTACAGACGTATGAATCCATTCATCCAACTGCCGTGCAAGGCGATAGGTTGAGAGAGTCCGGCTGGAAAGATCAAAAGGCCTTCCTCAACCATCCTCCCTCAACCAACCAGTCTCTCTCGATCCGGCCCTCCACGCATCAGGCGGGCAGACGTATCCGCCGCCAAGACCTGGACAAACTTCACACCATGAACCCGGGCACCCCTGCTAAGTCACCAAATGTAGCGAACCACTTGGGGTGACTAATGGCATAGGTGTTGGTTATCCAATAAATGGTAATAAGTCGTAACAAATACGACTCGTGAAGCTAAAAAATAATAATTTCAAACAATTTTTTACCACTCTCCCGTAAAAATATTTATAATTTTTCATTACATTTTGAAAAATATAATCTTCTTCTTTTTCAATGGCGCTACAGCCCATTTCGAGCCTTGGCCTCCTTCAAAATAAGCCTCCACCGCCCTCTGTCCTCGGCCGTCTTCTTCCAATCTGCAACCTGGAGTAATCCTCTTGCATCCTTCCTGACATCATCCTCCCATCTCAGTCTAGGTCTGCCCGCCTTTCGTTTACCTCCCGGGTGTCCTGTCAGAACCTTCTTCGGTACTCGTGTGCTTGGCATTCGGTGCACATGTCCGGCCCATCTTAATCTTTGGAGTCTTAAATGGGTGGAGAGTCTGGGAGCTTGGTAAATATCATAGAGCTCATTATTGTGGCGGATTCTCCATGCCTCTCCCTCTCGCACCGCTCCTAAGATTCTTCGAAGTACCTTTCTTTCGAAGATGTCCAGTGTTCCCGCCTCACATCCATAGGCCAAGACCGTTCTGATAATAGAGAACTCCAGTCCAAATTTTTTATTTTTTTTAATGAATAAAGACCTTCAAACTTAAATAACTGCATTTTTATTTTTATTTTTATAGTTAGTTTTAATAGTTAAAATAATTGTCAAAGTTTTAATTTTTCTAGACCATCAGAAAAGCACCATATCTATGGTGGATTGTTAATATGATGATATGGTCTTCACCCACAGATAGTTTATTTACCTTCAAGTTGTCATATTGAATCAGTGATGTTATGTCGAGGGAAATTTCCCTATATCTAGGGGAGAAAAATATTTTTTAGGGATAAGGGAAATCAGGACAAAATCTAGGGAAATTTCGAACTCTGGCAAAATGTTTATTACATATGACAATATTACTGGTATATACGTATACATATATATTTTTTGGAATTCTTATGAATCTTAATTATTGTTCATGTACTTACTTGCAATGTTATTTTTAATACTGACAACTCAAAATGATATTATATGTATCTAAAAAGATAAATGGGACCTCTGAAAAAAAATTTAATTTATGTTTTAAGTTCTGTTTTTTTGGTGATTGTGGTTAATTTTTATTTTGCAAAGTGTTTTTTTTTTATTTGGAATTCAGTTTCTAATTCAGTGGTGAGTGCATTCGTACTTTTAAATTATTACTTCACGTAGCAAAAAGTGCTTTATTTGGAAAAACACAGTATTATTAGTATATTTACCAAGTTCCGATATCTTTCCAATTAATTAATCATATTAATTAACATATAACAGGATTAGTGTTACACAATCAGGTGGCTACGTAGGTAATTGCGTTAATGTGAAATTCTAGGGAAATTTCACTTCGAAATCTAGGGAAATAATTTTTTTGGGCAGAGCATCCCTGATTTTGTATTTAAGAAAATGGCGGAATAAAATTAAGATAGGATGTGATAGGATGACTCAATGACTTTTGTGTGAGAAATTGGGGGGTTTTTTATTTAAGATTAACTGCTTTTAATATAGAAAAACATTGGTAAAATGTCCACATTTCACCGCTACTGTTATTGTATTTTAACAAAGTGCAATATAAAAATAATGAATCATCTTTGCAAATACAAGTGATCTCTCTCTCTCTGGTTTCAATCCTGGGATTGGTTTGCAGCAATTTTCTTTAGTTTCCTCTTCCATTCTTCCCTGTCTTGTGCGGCTCTTTTGAGGTCTGCATATGATAAGCAGCGCACGTCCACCAGCAGGTCCTCCAGGTACTCTCGGCGTGGGCGTCCCCTAGAGTTTGTCCCCTCGGTCATACCCTCCATTATGGAATGCAAGAGGCCTTCTTGTCGTATTACATGGCCAATCCATCTTGCACGCCTTTCGGACAAGGTCCTGAGCAGGTGCCTTCCTCCTTCGATTCTTTGGAGAACCTCCTCATTTGTAATGTGGTCTCTCCAGGAAATTCCTAATAGTTTTCTATAGGACCACATCTCAAAAGCCTCTAGTCTCCGTTTATCTCTTTTGGATAGGCACCATGTTTCGCAGCCGTACATCAAGATACTCCATACATAGGTCTTGATGAGGAGTATTCTCAGCTTTAGGTCTATATTATTTGATTCAATTATTTTCGACCTTTTATTGAAAGCAAGCCTAGCCTGGTGTATACGGCTGTCGACATCGCTCTTAGACCGACCGTCCCATGTTATTTTGCTCCCGAGATAGACAAACTCCTTGGCGTTCTTTAGTGGAACTCCTGACATCTCTATTCGCATCTGATGTTGCGTTCGGCCTACAGTCAGCAGCTTTGTTTTGTCTTTATTTATCTTCATGTTATAGTTATTTTGGAGAATGCTTTGCATGGTTGTTAAGGCCTCTTGCAGTTCTTCTTCGCTTTCAGCAACCAATGCAATATCGTCAGCAAACCTTATCATATCCACCTTTTGCCCGTGTATCTTTACACCTTTTCTGTGACTCATTCTCTCTCTCAAGTCGTCAATCGCACTTTGTATATAAGCGTTAAAAAGAACAGGTGACAGAGAGCATCCCTGTCTCACCCCTTGTCTTATACTGGCTTCTTTTGTATCATTGTCACATCTAATTATAGCGGCCTCATTCTTGTATAGCGCCTGGATTATTCGTCTATCTCTATATTTGATATCAATTCTCTTCAGAATCTCGAAGAGTCTTTTCCATTCTACTTTATCGAAAGCCTTTTCCAGGTCTATGAAAGCGATGAATGTGTTTTGGTTTCTTTTTATTCTTTTTTCAAGTCGACAAGTGATATCGTTCTTCAATTTTGTCGGTTCATGAAAATAAACCAAAAACACGAAATATTGAATTGCATATATGCACAAAACACGCAAATGTATATCATTTCAAATGTCAATACAATACACGCGATCACCAGGTGACAGTGGGTGAGTGTGACGCGTGACGTCACCATTCACCATTTCAGTAATGCCAACTTGACACTGTGTTTCGAGGAGAGGTTTAAAAATGGACTTTTTAATATTTTTTTAAAAACTCTGCGTTTAATATTATGAAATAAAAGTTATATATTCAGAATCAGCGTTTATTGGTCTATATGAACATATTTTTTTAAAGCCATAATATTTTTCACTGGAGTTCCTTATTGTTTTATAAAAGGTTATATAATCTAATAATAATATAATCTAATTAATCATTTTTTTCATAGGAAAGCTAATAGCTCAGAAATGCACAAAATAATTTGCAAGGCAGATAGAAACATTACACCTTTAAATTTATATGACGCGAATGCCAACATTCTTATAAATACTAACCGGGAATTATTAGATTCCTGGTCAAATAAAATTATTCACATAAAACACTTCAATTATCTCAACCAAACGTATGTTGACAAATTTTCGTCAAACAAATGGTTGAGTATTGGAGAGTTGAGCGCAGAAATAGAAGGATTTATGCTTGCCATTCAGGATAGAGTCATTAATACTAAAAATTATAGGAAGTATATAATCAAAGATATAAATCAAATTGATGATTTATGTAGAAAATGTTTGGCTTTTCCGGAAACTATAACTAATCAGGTTTTAAAAATAATCCTCCAAAGTTTAGTTCCCCCGTAATACAGTACCATATTATGAATATGAACCAAATTCATTTTTAGAAAATGAATTTTATAAAATGTATTATGATAAAACTATGCTAACAGATATAACAATTAGTTATAATGGACCTGATATAGTTTTACATGACAAAATTTAAAAAAATAAAATTATATCGTTCAAAAAACTGTTTCTGAAAAAATAAGAAAATATACAGATTTAGGAAATGAGATTAAAAGAATTTGGCATTCTCTGACTATATATTTCGGCTACTGGCATTATACCTAGGTCTCTCAACAAAAATTTAGGCATATTAGATTTGTCAAAGAATTTATATATAAAAATGCAAAAATCATTTTAAATACATGTAGGATTACAAAAGATTTTTTAAATATTTATATTGAGGGATCAGTAGGATTTATAGGTTCAATTAGGAGTTCCACAGAGCCGAACCCTCTGTTATGAAAATATTTGGAGTCGGTGAATTATTTTCCCATTTGGTCTCTGGTAGGTTGACATGTTGCTTTTGTATTGTTTTGTATTTATAATACTTTATAGTGCAATTGCATAGCGTGGTTTGACTAGATGATCATTTAGGGAAGTGTGTGAAAGGGTTTAGTTTTTCCTGTGGGGAAAATTTAACCCGGACATTTAAATCTGGTGCGTAAAATAAAATAATATAATAATTATTATTCCACCTAAATAATGTTTTAACTTATCGAATAGGAGCATAGCTTCTTCCATATAACTGTCATACAAAATGACATCACCTGTTGAAAAAAAATACTTTTGGCTAGTGATGACGTCACTCGATTCACTATACATACGGTGGTTTTCGGGGGATCTTGAAAAATTAAAACTTTGACATTTATTTTAACTACTAAAACTAACTCTAAAAATAAATAAAAAAAAAAACAAGCACTCATTTAAGTTAGAAGGTCTATTTATTAAAAAAACGAGTGTGATATAGACCACACAACTGAAATAAAACTTCTGCTCCATCTGTATGATAGGAAGAGAGAAAGAAAATGTGCGCGCGCACTGCTCTCTCTTGCTCCTACAGTGTGATACAGACAATAGGCCTACACTGTGTAACGTAACTGACTTTGAGAGAAAGGGATAAAGAAAATGTGTAATATACGAAGCCTACTCCCTCTTAACCATCGTTCGCCTCGCTATTCGTAACCTTCTCGTCATTCGGCAGCTTACTCCCTAAGTCAAGCGTGCGTAAAGAAGTTTTACTTTAAAAAAAAAAAAAAAAAATTGGACTGGAGTTCCTTATTCAAACACGATAATACGTTTCCCGTATTGAGTCGGGTATTTTGTTAACAAGCAATTATTTTATTGTAATTAGCTTCAAGAACCTCTGTGGTCTTTTTTTTTAAATCTTGTTATACGTATGCATCTAAAAAAATGTTCGAGATGAACTCACATTTCAACAGAAATCAATAGAAACGAATCATTTTAAACGTGTGGTTGGCTTTATGCCACCCCCAACTTTTTGTCGAAACCTACTAATTATGGGACACGAAAATACATCACTGATAATTATTTCATTAATTGCATTTGTGAGGTAACAAGGGATGCGGTTGTTGCAGGAAATGTTACTTATACCTGAATACTCGTAGATCATTTCGGATTTAACGGCGTGCGTCGACAAAGCGATGTTATTTCCTCTTGTTATTAATAAATAATATTACTAAAGCAACGTAAACGCAGTTAACATTACGCAAGGAAAAAAGTCGCAGAACACGGGGATAGAACTACGATATTGTCTTAAACAAAATCGATAAAAATATTCATAATTTTACATAGAATACCCCGCTAGAGGACGGGATTGCAGTTTTTTTTAAATAGCTCCACACTGGAGAAAAATAATTTCCCTCAGCGCCTAAGTCATCTTAGGTTAAGGTTTTGTAAGGAAATGAAGAAGAGGATGTTCGGGGAAGGAAATAAGTATGAGGGGTGGGTAGGTATTTGAGGATCAGTGTGTCCAGGAGTGATGGACGTATGAATCCATCCCTTCAACTGCGAGGCGAGTGCAGCGGGTAGGCAGATCTAGCCAATCGGCCGCAAACACCGTGAAAAACCTCACCTCATGAACCCTGGAACCCATGCTGTGTCACCAAACGTAGCGAACCAATTGGGGTGACCTACGGCAGAGGTGATGCTTATCCAATAAATGGTTCCTGGGGCGGCGGTACCCATACCCGCCTCTCAAAATTTATACTGATAAATGTTATACTGTAAAATTAAAAATTATTTTAAGGAATTGTATGAACAAAGAAAAATCGTTATGCATTATAAACCCATAAACGACCTATTGCAATAAAATCCTAGAAAACTCCTGATATCTTAAAAAACGTAAAAAAATATTCACTATACAGAAGGTGGAAGAATTTTCCCTTCAGTCAATTCTTTGAATTAGATTATCAAACTTCAGCAAAAAGATTACAAAAAAAAGATTAAATGTAAGTCTACCTTTTTAACAATAAATTATTCCAGTGATTCAAAAAAATGGGATTATATAAATAAGTTATTGGGACGCAGAATTTATGATGAAGTGATCTCAAAATTTACTTCTGAAAAAACAGTGGCAAACAGTTGAATTGAGCAAACATGTGATTATTTAGCATCGACCGCCAGACCGATAGAAGTTTTTTTTTTTTTTAAATCCTTTATTTTTCCCAATTTTACATTTTATAGTTACATATTTTAGATATAATAAAAATAATGGGAACCCACTAAGGCGCAGCCTGTGCGTTGGTAATATTACGGTTAAAAATATTTTATTTTAGAACCTAGAAAAAACAAACAGTGGTATATGAAGCATAAAAATTATTAAAATTTGTTTAAACAGTTTGTACAAAAAGCGTGTTCAATAGTGTACAAGGTAATAATTAGTGTATAGTGTAATAATAAGTGTAAAGTTTGTGAGAAACATAAACTGATGTAAAATTAAATAAATATAGTTTTTACATCTGTATGGTTCAGCCATATTTTTAACTCTTTAATGTAATGCTGAAGTTTAGTTGCAACTTGGATATTTTTTTGTAAAAGGTTAAAAGTGCGAGGTCCAATAAAACTACTGTGAGTTTGCATTTGTTTTGTGTTTGTTTGAGGGGTATAGAATACATTATTATTTCTAATGTTTGTTCTGTTTTCATTTTTTTCAAATTGGTTTCTGTTTTTATAGATATATTTCATAGTTTGCAGTATAAATAGTTTACGGAGACTGAATAGTTTAGATTCTTTGTATAAAGCATCTGTTGAAAATGTTTTAATTCTATTAAACATAACTTTGACAATATAATTTTGAGTTGTTTGTAAAGGTTTTACAAAAACATCAAGCGCACCACCCAATCCTATTATTCCGTACATGAGTGAAGATTGCACCGAAGAAAAATAAATTATTTTCAATTTGTCAATATTCAGCACTTCTTTAAGTCTGTAAAATATGTAGGTAAGATATCTTAATTTAGAAACGGTATTATTAATTTGTGATTGCCAATTTAAATTTGTCTCAATATATATACCCAAGTATTTGATCTTATCAACTTTTCCAAGTTCAAAGCAAGATGAGCATGTTACTTGATTACAATTAGCATTATGTATTCCAATTTTAAGGTTATTGGGTGGTGTGTTTTTACTGTTTTTATAAAAAGGTTGGTAAAATGTTTTATTGTAGTTTAGGAAGACTATTTAGCCAGGATGTGATATGTGCCAAACATTTTGATGCATTTAAGAAAGTTTCAAGCCAGGATTTTCCATTTACTATTATTGCTGTATCATCAGCGTAAGATACAATATTACCAGGAATTACAACATTACATAAATCATTTATATATATTAGAAACAGAACTGGGCCTAGCACAGTACCCTGTGGTACTCCATGTTTTATACTTGTTTCAGAACTATAAAAATTCTCTATTTTTGTTTTTTGTTTAACATAGTATTTACCTACCTGGAGCTTCCTGCGAAGAAATCAATATTATGTTAGCAAAATGAACAACTTAAAGTCACCAGTGATTGACAACATTCGAATGATTGAGATAAAGAAACTTATTAATGTTTTGGACAGAAACATATTAATATTAATTTTTAGGACCTTGTTATAACGCATTTGATTTCTTGTAATTTTTATCGTCGGCAGTTATACCAGGGTACCTAGCATAGTCGATCGATATAAGTTTTATCAAAAATGTCGGTAACTTGTCATCGCTCCCAAGAATGACTGCAGGCCGCTAACGAACAAATAACAGTACATATGAGATAAAGTAGGACTCTTTAGTCGTTGTGAACTACTATTTTTTCGTCAGCGGCCTGCAGTCGTGCTCGGGAGCGATGACAAGTTACCGACATTTTCGATAAAATCTATATCGATCGACCATGCTAGGTACAGAGATATACTTAAAAGTTATTAGACCAATTTACAAAGTTGGCAAACATACAGATGTTCAAAATTATAGACCAATTAGCATATTACCAGTCCTAGAAAAAATACTTGAAAAGTACATTTCCATAAAAGTAAACAAATATTTAGAAATGTTTCCTTTGTTGTATCCCAACCTGCAAGGATTCCAAAAGAAAAAAAACGCAATTGCGACTTCAAGAATTTTCAAATATTAAATTTTAAGAATTAAATTTAAAAAAAACATGTGTTTGTAATGCTGCATGTTTTAAGAAAAAAAAACATCATCATCATCATCATCACTATTGGCTCTACAACCCCTGGTGGGTCTTGGCCTCCTCAAGAGTCTTCCTCCACTCATCTCGGTTTTGTGCCAGCTCTCTCCAGTTTGGAAGCTCCAAGATAGATATGTCTTTGAGGACGTTGTCGCTCCATCTTAGTTTTGGCCTTCCCAGGCTCCTTCGCCCTATTGGTCTTGAGTTCAGCAGGGACTTTGGTGCTTGATGCTCAATCATTCTCTCCACATGACCCAGCCACCGAAGTCTTCCCAAACAAGGTATAGAGCTCATTGTTATAGCGTCTGCGCCAAAATCCATGTGGTATTATTGTAGTTTGTTATCAGGGAGCCTAGGTATGTGAATGTTGGTACCGTTTCGAAATTTTGGTTTCCACATGAGAGAGTTGGGATTTGTTGGGTGCATCCTACAGCCATGTATTTGGTCTTTTGCTGGTTTACTATGAGACCCATATAGAAAGAACAAGACCCATAAAAAAAAAAAATACTGATTTATAATTACTAGTAAAAATTTTGACAAATAAAATATATTTCAACAGGCGTCGCAGAGGGGTCAATTTTATAGCCAAACCATGTTATATTATGTGATTCATTTTATTATGTCATTTATATTATGTGATTCCATTCCAACTGAGAATAAAGTCAACTCAATAACTGTTACATGAAATGGGATGAACACATAGGCTGGATTTATAAAATAAATATTTTTGTTCCTTTGAGCACTTAAAAAATAATCTACTTATCTCTGATTCAATCCACTATCCGTTATGGAATAACTTCTTCGGGTCAGTCATGTAAAACTAATATAAGTAACATCAAAATATTATTATCACAAAACTCTTCTACAAAATTGTTAATCCATAAATGAACCAATGCACACGCATTAAATTAATACAAGTGTCTAAATGTTGCCTATTACGAGGATTATTATTAATGTATAAAATTCGATAGCGGAAATTTGAAATGCTATAAAGGACAATAAAACCAAAAATGGGTTAAATATGTAATTTTTCTCAAATTATTTTGTTTTCCTTCGATCCGTATCGTTGAAATATTTCTAGGAAAATAAGTGAGTCTTTTACGACGTGCATTTTTAGATTTTTTTCTGAAAAATTATAAATAATTTAAATACTGTTTTAAAAGAAATTTATAAAAAATGTTAATTATTCTGAAGAGTCTATTCAATGACATTTTGTAATAAAAAATCATAATTATAGGTCTACAAAAACAGAAGATGTGATTTGTGAAAAAATAAAAATACTTTCTTTTCGTTCTCCCGAGCAGTTAACATTTTGTACTTTACAGTATTTCAAATTTCCGTGATCGATATTGTGCTACGTTGTCCGATTCGTTGTTAAGGAAAGAGTTTTCAATAAACATAATAAAATATTCACTAAAAATTAAGGATCGGTGATGTCGTAATGTACTACTAAATATTGTAAAAGAACCCTAAACTATATTGTACCCAAAATATTTTATAAACTTGCAATGAAAATTAAAGATATAACTATTTAAACTGCTAAAGTCAATCCATATAAATCTAAGTTCTAAGAGACTGTCTATTAGATAAAGACGATTTATATAGTTACCCTATTGAAACCCTTTGACACTAATTGGATTCCACAACAGGACTCATAATTTTATAATACCTCGTGTACCTACCTACATATATACTATTGATGTGACTGTTCATTTGTACTTATTTGGTATACAACGCACCAGATTTAAATGTCCGGGTTAAATTTTCCCCCCAAAAAAAGAAAAAAAAAGAAGGAAAAACTAAACCCTTTCATACACTTCCCCAAATGATCATCTAGTGAATCCACGTTATGCAATTGCACTATATAAGTATTATAAATACAAAACAATACAAGAACAACATGTCAACCTACTAGAGACCAAATGGGAATATAATTCACCGACTCCAGATATTTTCATATCAGAGGGTTCGGCTCTGTGGCATTTCTAATTGAACCTATAAATCCTACTGATCCCTCAATATAAATATTTAAAAAATCTTTTGTAATCCTACATGTATTTAAAATTACTGCTTTTTGCATTTTTATATACAAATTCTTTGACAAATCTAATATGCTTAAATTTTGAATCAGATTCCTAGGTATTATGCCAGTGGCCGAAATAACAAATGGTAATATTTTTATAGTCCGAGAATGCCAAATTCTTTTAATCTCATTTCCTAAATCTGTGTATTTTCTAATTTTTTCAGAAACAGTTTTTTTAATATTGGAACAGGAATTTGGAATAGCTACATCAATGATATAAGTTATTTTTTTAATTTTGTCATGTAAAACTATATCAGGTCTATTATGACTAATTGTTCTGTCTGTTAGTATAGTTTTATCATAATATATTTTATAAAATTCATTTTCTATAAATGAATTTGGTTCATATTCATAATATGGTACTAATTACTCTTTTACTGCTATTTATATTTGTACTATTATATTCATTTAACCATGTTATTACCTTAAATGTTGAGATATGGAAAATGTACATGGCTATTCAGATCCAGTCACCAAATACGGCTAAATACTTTGATTGGATCTGAATAGCCAGGTACATTTTCCATATCTCCTTCCCCTCCCAACTACCTTCAGCCTCACAACATACCAAAATTGGGGATGCCATAGTCTCACTGGCTAAAAACGTTTGGGAGAAGTTGGGCCTCTGGTGATGTATTCAGATAAAACATGTTATATTACATGCAAGTAGGAACCTTTAGAGGTTTTTTTGCCAATTCGACTGCACGTATAAGTATGTCGTATTTTGTTATTACCGCATGCTCCTTCGGAGAGTCGAAATTTTTTTTAGAACAAATATTTTTACCGCGGATTTTCAATCAAAATACTTGCAGATATAAGTATATCGACTTTGGTTATATGGCCTTTGCAAACTTAATTGAAGAAATAATCTTTTAGGGGATCAATTTTCCCAGGGATCAATTGTCCGCCGGATCAACTGTCGGGGGATCAACGGTCGGGGGATAAACAATCGGGGGGTAATTGTCGCCGGATCAACTGTCATGGAACCATTTTATTTGGTTATTTGTTTACCTATCATGATTGCGTGATAAATATTTCACACAAAATTATGTACTCCAAACAACGTAGTCGACATTTCCTAGGGAAAAAAATCAGGGTGATTGGCAAAACAGCGTTACCGTCACTATCTCAACAACTGAAGGCATTCACAATTGTATTAAAGCTTTACATAGGCATCAACCAAAGTTTAATAATTCTAATAAACCAAAATCCTTTTTGGAATCAATGAAGAAAGTTAATTAAAAAAATACCTTCTCCTGAACAATTTACTGTTTGGCGCCTACGCTGTTCTGCCGATTATGGTTCGATATACCTGCTGATAAACTATAAAAAGGAAAAATATGGAAAAAAAATCCGTAGGTGATATATTAATTACCTGGGAGATACTGGGAGAGAATATTTTCCTACTAGCAATTTAGCAGTAAGTCTTTTTCGTGTTTATTACTTTATTTATGCTGAAAGTAAAAAAACGAAATTATAATAAAACATAACAATTTCTTAATATCTAAAAAAATCCCCATAGAGCTACTGGAGCAGACCACCGCCGGAGATTCGTCTTTCTCCACTTAAACGTTCCCCAGAATCTAAAAAGTTTTCCAATAAATTTTAAAATTCCCACCCGTCCAAGTAAAAGTCAAGGTAAAACTATTTTCAATTGGATTTTTAAAAGCGTACTCAAAAATCCGATTTCTAAGGTCAAAGTTTTTTTTTGAGAATATACCTATTTAAAACGTTTTAATTTTTGTGAAACAAAAGTAAAATACCAGAAGCTTTCTTAACGGAGCGGGAGGATTCCGAGGAAACAAAATAAGAAAGATTTTTTATGTTTCTGAAAATGGGTATTTTTAATATTTTTTTTATCGATGGTAGCCACTATGCTAAAGAGTAACTAATATTTTCCTCTAAAATTTAGTTTTCTTTGTGTTTTTGATTTTCATTAACATTTTTTATTAACGTCTATTATTAATATGCTAACGATGGTATTTACTGAAAGTATCTACTGTTGAATTCTCGTTTGATATTTTATGGAAAAATATTAGGGATCACTGCACTGACGAAACATTTTAAAATGAGCAGCATTCGTCCATCGCCTCGCATCGTTAGGAGTATAATTAATCAGTTTATAACGGAAAGTGCCATTTTTTTGGCTGCTAAAATTCTGAAGATATAATGGTGAAATAAAAAAGTGAAGTAAAAGTGAAACATTAGATGTATGATACAGTTTATAAAATAGGAAACTTTTGTTGTTTTTTCATGTTGATGTGTGGGTGAAAGAGTCAGGTTTGTGGATCGGGAACGCTGCATCTTTGTCAATGTTATCTGTACCAAACAACGGTCCTTGGCGGCCTCCATGGTCGAGGGGTAAGGCTCTCGACTAGCAAACCGAAGTTCGCGGGTTCAAATCCTGGCAGGTGGAAGTAAATTTTATTTGATTGAATTGTGTTAATTTACATTTTATAATCATTTAAAATAATATATGGTACATTTGCATTCCAGAGTCTAGACGTTCCAAAGTTTAACGTGCTGCAATTCCATCGGGGATACCATGGTATCACTGGTTCCATGCGAACTCAGAATCAAGTCAACTCAACACCTCTTTGAAAAGTTATTAAAAGCCAAGATTTTTTTTTGAAAAATAGCACATAACCTAACCTAACATATTCTATTTAACAAATTTTATATATACCTATATCTATTTATATATAACTATACCTATTTATATATACCTGTACCTATACATATTTAACCAATTTAATATATACGTATTTTTTTCATCGCTTTTAATGGCTTTTCAAAGAAGGCGGCGTTGAGTTGATTTCTTTCCGAGTTATCCGCTAACCGGTGTCGCTGACTTCAGGCGGTTGGGAACAGTTGGAACTCTTTTGAAGTAATCACAAAAAAATAATTACCTAGTTATGCATTTTTCCAAATACACGATTAACGGACTAGTAGCTAACCACGAGCACATTTAGCACGTTTATGCACATTCAAAAGTTTTTTGAGAATTCTCTACAAGTATCAATCAATATCATGTTCAAGGTTCTTGCACGAACAAAGTAAGCTTCAACCCTTCATGATTCACTTATTTTAAAATGTCACTCGATTTCCAATCTAAAACACGTGATTTCGAGAAGGGCGTTTTTTTTACATTAACTTCATACAGACGGCCTGAGGAAAATTATTCTTCTTAATAACCATCTCATTTTTGGGAATGCTGTGCGTTAACTTTTTGAGGATTATTAAGTATTATTAGCATATCAGCCGTGAAAGGTATATTATATCGATTGTGATATAATATTTCCCAAAATAACAAAAGTTTTACATTTTTAAACAAAATCTTTTTTAACGCCGCATTACCTACAGTAATTGTACTCGTATTATGTGATATGAATCAAATGTTTCCAACTACGACCATATAATGGAATAAATTGGAAATTTCGAACAATGTATCGCAGACCCTCTGCAAAAAATTCGCAGTACGAAGTAGTTACATAAATATTTTCGAGTTACGTATCACGGTTTATTTTAGAGTTATGTTTTACTGTTAATTTTCGTGTTTCGTTGAAATATTGTTTCCATTTCACGGTGTCCGAATAGCGAATACACGGAAGTTAATTAGAAGCGTGTGTTGAGAGCACGAGGATTTGCAGCAAACACGTGTTTTTACACGAGCTTTTGTCAAATGTTCGCCATCATTATTTCATACAGCTTTTTTTTTAGTCGGTTGATGTTATTTTTAATGAACTTAAAAAGGAAAATGATTTTTTTTGGTTGGCGTTTTGTAAACGTGTCGTTATGTTCAGTACGCGTTATTCATAGTAAAAGGATACACCGGAAAGAAAATTAGTACTTTCTGAAAATTTGTTAATTAAATAAAAAGTTTTTATTTATAAACAAGTAACAAATTATAAACTTTATGTGTGATGTATCTTAATTTTACGTTAGGCTACGTTAGGTTACTTAACATGGATGCTTGGATTCATGGTATGAGATTTGTCTAGGTCTTGGTGGCGGATGCGATACACAATGCGTGTATGCAAACTGCGTGGCGGGCCGGATCAGGAGAGACTGATTGGGGTAGTCATTTTGACCACATCACAAGGATTCTCTCGGACAAACTTACCCCCAGATTCCTACCCACACAGAACATTAATGAAAAAATAGAAAATAATAACAAAACTGAATACACCAATT
Source organism: Limnephilus marmoratus (assembly GCA_917880885.1). Classification (NCBI taxonomy): domain Eukaryota; kingdom Metazoa; phylum Arthropoda; class Insecta; order Trichoptera; family Limnephilidae; genus Limnephilus; species Limnephilus marmoratus. Next base: position 58,054,041 of record OU862906.1, read on the forward strand.
GTATGACTGAACAAAATTTCATATCTTGCATAAATAAAAACACTAGAGAAATAAAAGAACATACTTCATCTTGTTTAGATCACATTTTGACAAACGTAAACATTAAAAATCTTCACAAACTAAATTCGACAACTGAAATAATAATACACATAAAATCAAAATTAAGACGTTTAAAACCTTGGATTACCAAACGACTTATAATATCTATCAGAAACAAAGGAAAACTTTATAAAAGTACTTTAAAAAATCCCCATAATGAAAACGCATATATTTTGTAAAAAAAATATAAAAATAAATTAACATCTTATATTAAAAAAAGTAAGGAAGAGTTTTTTAAAAATAAAATATTATCTTCAGAAAATAACCATAAACAAATGTGGAAAACTGTAAATTTGGCCATAGACAATACAAAAAAAAACACAAAATATTACGTACATCGAACATGATAAAAAAATTATAGATGCCAATTTACAGCCTAAACAATGTGCAAACATATTTAATTCCTTCTTTGCAAATGTTGGAAAGAATCTTGCAAAAAATATTCATAAACCTTCTAACCCGGAAAAACATAAAAATAAAAATTTACAGAAACGTAATATACTTTCAACGTTTGAAATAACAACAGAATGTGAAATCTAAAAAATAATCGAAAATATGAAATAAGGTTCGTCTCCCGGTTTTGATTCTATTACGGCACACATGTTAAAATTTATGAAATCTTACTTAATAAAACCCATCACTCATTTAATAAAATTAAGTTTTACGAAAGGAATATTTCCAATGAACTACAAAAACACAATAATCTCACCTATTTACAAATCTGGTGATCCACACCAAGTAACGAATTATCGCTCAATTTGTCTAATTTCTAACATAGAAAAGATCTTTGAAAAAATATTAAAAAAACAATTGGTAAATTTCCTAGATTGTAATAAAATACAACACAAAAACCAGTTTGGTTTTATTAAATCATTAGATAAAGGTAAAAAATGTGCGGGTATATTTATTGACCTCGGAAAGGCATTCGATAGCATATCCCATGAGATGCTATTAAAAAAATTAAATAATATTGGCATAAAAGGCAACGCGATTAAATGGATCACCAACTACTTAAAAAACCGCCCTCAAGTGGTAAAAATCAATCGTGTTAATAGTGATCAAGAGATTTCAAGCTTTGGAATCCCCCAAGGTACAGTGCTTGGACCAATCCTTTTTACCATAATATGTAAACGATATTTTTTTTCAACATCTATATGATCAAATTACATCATACGCCGATGATACAGTATAAATAATAAGTGAACATACTTGGGAAAATGTAGAATTAAAGGCCACAGAAGACATCAATACGCCTAAGAATTTTTTCGACACTAATTTACTATCACTAAATAGTGAAAAGACATTTGTAATTCCATTTGCAATCCATCCAAATGACGCTCCCAAAAATTTTAACATTGTCATACACGACAACACTAAAATTCACAGCCAACATTATTGAAAATCAAACTGTACAATATTAAAAACAACAAATAAAATCAATTATCTCGGAGTATTTATTGATAAAAATCTGAAATCGACGGAACAAATATGTCAAGTAGTAAACAAAATCAGAAAATTAATATATATATATTTTTAAGAATTAGAAATTTTCTCTCGATAAAAAATCTATATTTAATCTACTATGCCTTAGTTCAATCCACTTTACAATACACTATTATTAGTTGGGGATCCGCGTAAAAATGTAACCTTCTTCCGATAGAAATTGTACAAAGAACAATTATTAAAATTATATAAAAAAAATCCTTAGACTACCCAACATAACGCTTGTTTGAAGAATTTCAAGTACCCACATTTAAAGATTTATATATTAAAAACTCAATAATTCAAATTATAAAAGAAAAATATCCATTTTTAAATGAAAACAGAACTCGACTTAAACATGTTTTTCTATGCCCAAAACTAAATACGTCTTTTGCACCGCATCATTATACTTACCAGGGAAGAACTTTTTTCAATCGACTACCAGAAGAAATTAGAAGCATTAATGATAAAATCCGAATACTGCTCTCTGTTAAAAGACATTTTAAAAATATTCTTAAGAAAAAACCACTGTCACTTAATTAATCTTATAAAAATCCTTAGTTTTCGATAACATTCTTTCTTTTTTTAAATACACACTGTAATCAAAATAAATACTGCAGCTCAAATATATTTATGTACAATGAATTATTTAAATACCTACTAACTAATAACATTAATGTACATTAGCGTGGTTCGATTTTTTGTTTTTTTGTTTTTCTTAGCAGCGGGGTGTGGAATGGAAGCTCTATGGCAGGGGTGGGGAACCTTTTTAGCGTCGCGGGCCATTTGGATGTTCATACTTTAACCCGCTGGCCGCACTCCGATTTCCGTCTCCGGGGGAGGGGGGTGGGGTAGGTTAGGTAACTGCCAATACTGTGAAATTATAGCTACACTCAGAACATGTGCTATGCAGCATTATGCTACACTAAGGACAGTTTCAAAAATTTCAAAACACAATTGAAAAAATATACTGAAAACCTTAACTGAAAAAAAAAAAAAAAAAAAAAAAATTTAAAAATTGTACACATATATACACATAAGTTTCTCTTATTCTATATAAACTAAAATTCAAAAAAATAAAATCAAAATAACCTAACAAATAATACTTCCTCCCGTATACACAAGCATCTGCTTATTATGGGAGAATATTTTTAAAAAATATGTATATTTGTATTTAATAATTGTATTAAGTTTTATTTTTTATATACGTTCATTATATTTATGTATCTATTGTATGTACTGTACCAAAAAATAAAAAATTTTCAAAAAAAAAAAAAAAAAAGTGGTTTTCCTAAAATTCTGTCTGCACATAGTCTGCAGCCAGAATTTTATAACTGCCCTTTGAACACGAGAATGGTTTCCGTCAAAATTTCTGAACATGGAACTAGTTTCAATTTACATTTTTACATTAAATTTGCATGCGGAGAATTAAAACTACACTCAGAACATGAAAATGGCTTTCGTCTAATTCTGGCAGCATAAACTACGAAACTAGAATTTTATAAATGCACTTCCAACATAAGACATGCGTCAGCAAATGAAATCACACCTGATGCGTTGTCGTTGCATTCTTATCATAGAATTGGTTTTCATTACAGATTGAATCTGTACGCAGGGAATTAAAACTATACTCAGGACGTAAAATTGCTTTCCTCCAATACTGGCAGCACATATTTTATGCAACTACCCATTTATTACTGCACTTCACACACGAAAATGGTTTCTTATGAAACGCGTTAGCGAGATAAAACCCCACCTGGAATTTTTTCGTTGCATTCTAAACACACATCTGGTTTTAATAATAAAGTGAATTTGTACGCGGGGAATTAAGACTCCACTCAGAACATGAAAACGGCTTTTCTCCAATTGTTGCGTACTTTGTCGCAACTAGAATTTTATAAATTCACTCGAGGAATGCGTCAAAAAATAAACCCCACCTGGAATTTTTTCGTTGCATTCTAATTACAGAACTGATTTCAGTTATAGGGTGAATCTGTATGCGGAGACTTAAAACTGCTGAGTGGAGCCATTTTACTGAGTATATGAACGTAGCTTTTCTCTAATACTGGCAGCACAAAAGCAAATAGAATTTTATAAATGCACTTCAACGAAAACGGATTTCTACGAAATGCGTAAGCAGGCGTAGCCACACATGGAATGTTTTCATTGCATTTTGAACACAAAACTGTTTTTTTCCGTCAGAGCGAATTGATCATGAGTCCCCAGCTTTAATTAATCTGCATCTAGAACACCAAAATGGTTTTACCTTCGAAATGCGTTAAGGTTAGCAGATGAATCCGCAACAGGAATTTTCATTGTTAATACAAGATTGGTTTTACCTTTATAATGAATCTGCATAGGAGTCCACTTGTCAACCAGCTTAAATTAAATTGTACTCTACGTGAATGGTTTTTCTACATTTTGTAGCATATTTATTGTCCGCAACATAATTTTATATTTATTTAACTAATTACAATAAATAAGATGTAATGATTTTTTTATGCTAGAAGTGTGGCAATTATTATGGCATTAATTTAAGGGACGTGCTTGACTTAATATATCCAGTGATTCCTGACTTTATTTGGCGAGATTGTTATTTCTAGATTTTAGTTCATCATCGCTTTGAAATTGAATAATTTTGTGCTGCAGATTATCAGGCACATTCAATGGTTTGACGTTGAACGGTGTAGCAAATATGTTCAAATCCGTTTGCTCTCTTTTCATGTCCTTAAATCGTTCATAAAATGCCTTACTCAATTTCGCGCACTCACCAGCGTATTCAAACGATGTAGAAGGCTTTTGTCCTTGCAGTGTTGGATGTTGGAAATGCGTCGCGTTTTTCATTTTGATTTGCAATTTCCACAGCCTTAATTTAGTTTTTAAATAATTTCACGTTTCACTCAGCTTCAACATTTCTTTTCTTCGTAGTTGTTATTAATAGGATTTTATGATTTACTATCCACTTTACTTCCGCAACGATGACTAGAAAATAATGTTTATGTCAAACTGCCTAAGATTCCCCTCCGAATAGAGTTGCCATCAATCCTGAAATATCGGGACTGTCCCGTACAAGAAAATTAAAAGTTCCGATGGAATTTACTATCGTTTCACAATAACAAATTAAAATTAAAGTAATATGGGAGATTTCATCGCGTTTTTATTTGTATCTAAACTACTTGCTAGTAACGATTTTGTAATAATGTCTTAAAAATGCATCTGAAACACCGTGAAAAAACCATCCCGTTCTGTGTAATTTTTTGTGGTTCTTTCAGCAGGCCGCACCAAAAGTGCGCGCGGGCCGTACCAAAGGCCGCATGCGGACCGCGGGCCACAGGTTCCCTACCCCTGCTCTATGGGGATACTTTTAAAAGTTATTGTGACAGCATTAAGATATTTTGAGTGCAAGTACTGCCCAAGCCAATTCAAATTTGAAAAAAACAGCGAGAAACTAGAAAAATAAGTGTTTAATCTTTGCTCAATAAGAGTAGTAAAAATATAAAAAAAATAATCTTTTCATTTACTAATAATATTATCTACTAATCAAGAAACAATAAAAGTGCCATCGCCACACAAAAAATCACAAACAATATTAAAAAATAAAGTCAAAAATCATAAAAGTTATTGTGTTTTATAGTCCTCCTTCGAATTGAATACTGGCATTATACGACAAGATTCTAGCTTGTTTTCTATCCACCCTTCACGTCTTTCAGGACCGCAAACTGCAGAGCATCATGCCGTTACCACTTTGATGCATCTTTCCGTGGCTTGCGTGCGACAGGGCATCAATCAGAACTCACACAAAATGTTGGATTCGATAATTTCGTGGTCTGCAATGGCATCAATTATTGTTTCGCTAGATATCAGTTTTCCCAGTAGATTAAGTCAATATAGTCTGCTGCGTTAAAATTAAAAGTAGGTAGCTTAAATACTCTTATTGGAGAGAACCCTGATGTACGTTCTCGGATACTTAGAATCCGTCTCGAAGCCAACTCTCTAATTTTCTTCGTTCGTCGTTTTGCGTACTAATAAGTATATTTTTGCTGTGGCCAAAATACCCGTTGCGTTGAATTACGGGATCTACCACCTTTTTTAAATGCTCTGGAAGGTAACGAGACAATTTTATGGTTTCGTGGAGGTGTCTCGCCCCGTAAACACATGAAGGTTGTGTTTTTATTTTAAACCACATCGGAGCATTCACTCTTAGCACAAATTCAGTCATTATCACCTGATTTTCTGTCGGATACTTGGTTGAAATGTAAAGTTGAAGATAAGTATTGGCTGTTGTTAACCAACGTGAATGACAGATTCGCTAAGTTTTCGTTACATTGTCCTTCGGCGATTGCTCGGCACATTTACAATAAATAAAGCTGGTCTGTGCTAAGGTCGTCACGGGATTTTGAAATGTCCGGTAAGTTGCATTCTATTGCTTGAAATTCTATCACAGGAAGATGTTCACAGTTCTTAAGTAACTTTCCTATTAAGTATTGTTGGTCAGTTGGAAGATCAAAGTTAGTAAAACATGAAACTATACTGCGAGATGTGGACGGTTGATCTAAAGATGTTTGTTGTGTTTCTTGGTATAGTTTGCGCTTTAATTTTCTAAACATATTGCTCTCATTTTGCTTAGTAGTTTTTCTATCTAAAGAACCAATCATCATTTTTCTGTCGCCTCTTTGAACTATTAAAAAATGTCTTTCTTCAATAGGAACTTTTCGATTTTGTGCACAAAAACAATTTTCGAACGAAGTACATATCAAATAAAGTCTGGCTTCGTCTTTTGAAATCATCCAGTTTTTTAAGGTAACTCTCACTATGCTTTCTACCTTTGTATGGTTTAGGAATCGGCCGATATTTTTCATGTTCGGTAGTCCTTTATTACCTATTATTTATATGTGATGTTCCACGATCGGTAGAGATGCAAGACGTGAATAAAATATTTCACCGTGTCTTCATAACTTGGTAACACACTAGCTGGTAATTCCGCACCACAACCAACCAAAGGACAGTTTTTGTCACCGCTGCGTAAAGTCATTGTTATTTTGTTTAACTTGAACTCCAAATAATAATTGTAAACTGTAATTACTCAAATGAACGTGCTCGCGACACTAAGTTCAATTGTTTACTGATGATTGCAATAACGCATGCAAAACCCCCGCGGCCCGCGTCCCTGCAGTGACGTTCGAGCGAGGCGCGAAAATGGACTCTGTAATTTGTCAAATTTTCGCGGAAAAATAAATATTATCACATTTTTTTAATATTATTATTTAAGGCGCGGCAATTTTCATTCATTATGAAATGTAAAAGTAAAAATTAAAGTATTAATATTGACACAAAACTGTCTTATAATGGGACAATTTTTTAGCAGATTTTAAATAATTCAACTGCTTTGGGGCAGTACTTTCCATTAAAATTTTAAATTGATATTTTGTATGCTTAATTATATGTACCTAGAGCATCTATTCCGCACTCCGCAAAAACTGATTTATAAAAAAAATTTCCATACAATGGCGATCCACCCTAATGTACATTCCCCTTCCATACACAAGCACATGCTTTCAATGGAAGAGTAGTAAAAAAAACCTGAGATGTATAATTATCTTGTAAATACCATGTAAAACATAATATTAAAAATAAAACATTATTATTTATTTAAAAAAAAAAAAAAATATATATATATATATATATATATATTAAAAAAATGTCGCAAACGCCCTTTCTGAGAAGAACTTGATGGTATTAGTATATTAGCCTAGAAACTCGCAAGCTTTCAGTTAATCACTGCTATTGATTGGCTTTCAAGCGATTTCCGTCACCTCCAGAGGGGGGGATAATAGAGGAAAGCTTTTTTCAGTGCAGCCTGAATTCTCTGTTACCTTTACTAACCCTCCAGGGGGATTTGTACTCGTATAGCTTTGGGGAGGGTTTCAGGTCGTCAATTAGGAATCCAGTCAAAAATGTTACGGCTTGAAAATATATACCTATTCATAAAAATCAACAAACGCCGATTCTAAAGATCAGTTTTATATTCATCAAAACACCCTGCTTGATTGACAACAATAGTAGCGTCAAGCTGAGGTTTTGCGATTTTCGAATTTTTTTTTGTACGAACATTTTTTTGTCAGTAAAAACTTTAAATAGTATAAAGATTCGATAGTTAATGAAATTGAAACTTAATTTGGGTGACTGCTCTATAAATATTTTTAAATGTAAACAGGTAGGTACTATCATCAATAATAATAAAGAATGTAAGAAAATAATGGGAAAATCGATAATCAACCACTAAAATTAGTATGATGATATACTATAAATATTTCTATTAATCTTGGAGTTAAAGTTTCTAAATACGAAAATAATTGTATTACTAATGTTCTTTAAAAGGTTTACTATTAATATGAATAATGTTAAATTATGCCCGGTAAAGATAATTTTGATCAGAAATTTGTAAACCTAACCTCAAAACGGGGTTCGGGAGATTTAGTCCCTCGGGTACTTTAAAATTTGGATGTATTTAGAAATACTCCCGGATGATATTCATTTTCAAATAGATTCACTGTTTTTTAATGTGTTAAAAAACAGAATATTAGAAGAAGATGTAGGACCCAGTCAGATTTTAATATTACAAACTGACATATGTGATTAAAATTTTTAAAATTCTTGTCTTAAAACAGAAGATTTTTTTTAACAATTTTTTTGTCGATTACCGATGTTGATGTACGAGGTGGGTTTTTAAGTTCGCGGGAATGGGGGATAAGAAGTGGAAATAAAAATCCAAAATTATTTTTCCTTTTCAGTATATTCACCTGCTACCCTAATACATTTTTCGGATTTAGGGAACGTACCCATACTACGTGACCCGTTCAGGGGGGGAGGAGGATCTTCAAAATTCCACGCTTGGTCACAATGAGGGGCGGGTGGCTTAGGTTTTTATCACGTAGTCAATCTAGAAATCTAAATTAAGTTCTAGTTACAATATATTTTTATATGACATAAGTTTTATCTTGATAATATTTTGTCCACTTGTAATTATAGGTATGCATGCACTCTTGCCGTCCCGCAGCAAGCGCCGTATTAATATAAGACAAATATAAGCCAAATTATATTTTTATTTTATTTTTTGTTATCGAGAAATGATTCAAAACCATGTTTATGAATTATTACCTACTACGTGGAAACTGTAGGGGGAGGGGGGGGGGGGGGGGGGGGTTAAAAATTGTAAAAAGTGGGTCACGTAGTATGGTTACGTTCCCTTTTGTATATCCACAAAAAATATATTTGTCTTTGTCTAAAAAATACGCCGAAATTGTATACTTCACTTCTTCATCACTTGAAAACTTTTTCCAACGAAGTTCTTTTTTCAAGTTTGAAAATTGGTAATAATCACTGGGAGCCAGGTCAGGACTGGGGTGTGGCAAAATTTCGAAGCCTACCTTCTGCAGGGTAGCCATCGCAACACGGCTCTTGTGAACGGGCCCGTTGTCGTGCAGAAGGGAGCTTTGGTTAATTTTCCCCTTCTTTTCTCCTTGATGGCTTCCTTTAATTGCTCTAGAATTAAAGCGTAATAATCTCCGGTTATGGAGACACCTTTATATTTGTAATCGATCAACAGGAGTCCCAAAAGACTGTCATCATGATTTTCTCAGCCGATTGTGACACCTTAAAATTCGTGGGTGGTGATGTGCCTTTCTGTGCCACTGCATTGAGTCCTGTTTAGACTCAGGTTCATAATGATTAATGATGAACGAAAGTTTCTTCGCCAGTAACAACACTCCATCTTTGTCTTCCCTACAGAGCAGAGGTCCAAAAATGTACCAGAATACTCCACGCGCTGTTGTTTTTGAGGCGGCGTGAGCATTCCCGGCACTCATCTTGCGGTGACTTTATTCATGCCTGTTTCTTATTTAGTAGGGCATCTTCGAATATTAATTTTTTGACTTCTTGAATAATTTCCGGAGTGGTCACCTCGATCGGCCTTCCTGGTCGTGGGTTGTCTTCAAGTGACTCCCTGCCTTGTTTAAAGAGGGTTTGCCACTTATAACCCATAGTTTTACTTGGACAAGAGTCCCCGGATAAACGGATAAATAAACGGATGACATCTCTATAAGTGTGGTCTGAACTGATTTTCATTGCTCGGTAAGGAACTTTATAACAGCGCGGAACTCAATTTTATCCATATTTCACAATTTCTTCCCGAATGACCTAATTACGATAAAACCCGGTAATGAGTTGTCCAATCAGTACCTAGTTCAGCGACACCCACACTAATCACTTACCTGCCCATTCCGCGAACTTAAAAACCTCCATGTATTTAGAAGAGTCATGAAACAAAACAAAAACAGGTTCCATTTTCATTACCCCCAATAGATCTTCAAAGCTCACAATGCTCTAACTTCAATTTGGGAGGCGGGAATGGGTACCGCCACCCCGGAAACCTTTTTTGAATAACCAACACCTCTGCCATTGGTCACCCCATGTGGTTGGCTACGTTTGGTGATTTAGCAGGGGTGCTCGGGTTCATCGGTGAGGTTTGTCTAGGTCTTGGAGGCGGATGACCGGGACACGCTGAACCCCAGATTCCTACACACCCCAAAACTTTTTTTTTTTTTTTTTTTTTTTTTCCCAAAACTCTCCCCTCCTTCCTTTCCTTAAAAAACCCACCACACAGTATCCCCAAAGATGACATAGGCCCTGAGGGAAATTATTTTCCTCAGGGTATCCTGTGTGGAGCTCTTGTAAAAAAAACGAATTCGGTCTTCGCTCATCGCTTATCGCTTTCTAAAAGTGGAACACGTTTCGACGAGATATTAGTAGACAATAGGGCCTGTAATCGTACAGCTCCATGCTGATCAATTATTCTATTATACAATCCTATCATAAAGGTTATTGTCACTTCTCTTTTCTTTTATTTTATTTGCAAATTCGTCTTTCGCAAAAATGCGAAATTTTACGAAGACTTTTTTTGAATATATAGCAATCATTTAGAAGTATATAAAAAGAAAATACAAAGAATGGTGTTGCCTCTTTCAAACAGTATGTCTTTCTACGTAATACAAAAGGAGATATATCGACTTTTATGCGTCCGTCTCAGTTTGTGCTGTAAAGTACACAAAAATACCGAGGGATAAAAAAATATTTGAGGAGTTTAAAAATACAGCCATTTCCCCATTCGATAATTTTTTCATTCAGTTAATACGTGAAATTTTAATCGAATGCGGAAATGGTTGTATTTTTAGACATTGATACAATTCAATAATATTTGATACGAAATATCGACATTTTACAAAGTTTTCTCAAGTAAAAGCGATTCATTTTAAGAATACAAAACGCCTCGGCACCGAGTATTAACTAAATTGACCCTGTCGATAAAAAGAAAGTGTGTGACGTCACACCGTATAAATTTGATTTGGTTATTGATTTGGTCCGTTTTGGCTCTACTCGAAAAATAACAACTTTTAAAATTATTTTAACTATCTATCAAAACTAACAAGAACAACAACAAAACATACTAATATTTAAGTTCTTATGTTATTATAGACAAATAAAAAAACGGACTGGTGTGCTTACTTGTGCTAAAAACTTGTGACATTTTGAAAAAAAACATTTTGGAAAAAATACAAAAGCATTCAAATGTTATTTTTGATTATTAATCTGTAGTTACGTCTTCACATTAATGGAGTTAAACATGTACATAACCTATATATTTTTCCCCCTACTTTCTTTTATGTAAAATAAAGTTTCGTGTAATTCATCATTTTGGTCTATTTTCCTGCACAGTTTCTTCGATATTTTATATCGAAAGAACTGTGGTAGTTGGCTTTACTCTGATAAAATGCAGTTACTTAAATGCATAATAACAAGAAACTTATCTGCTAACCCGCTCTCTTTATAGACAATTTTGCCGGTTAAATCCCCGACATGAGTAAAAAATAATGCTAGGCTCAAAACTGATCCCTGTCGTAATCCCGCCGTATTTTTTAAATTAAGATTTGAAACGATCATATTGTTTGTCGTTACACTTCGAAGTTTAGTTTCGTTACACTTTACTGAGGTACCTCATTCGATTGACTGATGAAGTACGATTTTCTATTTTTTGTTTAAAAACCTCACTAAAGATCTAAAAAAAAAATAAAGTAAGTACACGGATTGATTTACAGAATTACCACATATGATTAATAATAGTACCTGCCAACAGCATTTTAATCAAATACTACCAATATTTTTGATTACGCGTATTTATTAAATGTGTCTACTTAATTATTTTGCCCCTTCACAAATAAATATTTTCCAAGAAGAATTATGATTACGAAATGAGAAGAACTAACCGTACTTTTTGCATCGAGGGTTGAAATATCCGTGGGGACGCAGCATCCCGGCTGCAGAGTAGACGTATCATAACCCTGCGGAGAGCGCCGACTTTAACCCTGGTAATTGGGTATTGAGCTAATGGATTCGTTCGGTAATAGTTACCAACCGCCTGACATGGCGCTTTACTCCGTGACCTGCAAAAAAATAATATTTTTTTTTAGTTCTGTGAAAATGAAAGGTGCATGCAAATGAATCGTAAATCTGGCATTTTATGTTTTCGGCTTTAAAATCGTAGTTGAAGTTGAATTTTGTGGAAATTAGCGTGTCTCTAAATTCTTAAATTCTGGAAATTTTAATACCGTCTCAGAATATTCTACATTATACCAGTTTTTTTTAAAGCAACAATACCAGGACTAGGTATACGAAAAACTCACTTGTACTCACGCAGATGTGGCAGATCTACTTAACTGCACGGAAGGTAGGTACAAGAAAGCAAAGGTAGGTACTATTAAATCTTTTCAATCATTATAAATTTTAATTAAATGAAAAAATAACTTTGTAAAAACCATTATATAATCAACTAGCAGACCCGGCCACACGTTGCTGTGGCTAACGAAATACAACGCCGTTACCCAACCTTTATAAAATCCACATCACCCGCTTGCCAGCTGCCCGCTGCCCGCTGCCCGAATTGAATATTTGAATTTCTCGGCTTTTATCTACTATAATGAGCATGTATTATACATATAAACCATCCTCTTGAATCAACCTATCTATTGGTGAAAACCGCATGAAAATCCTTGCGTAGTTTAAAAGATTTATGCGCACATATATTTTGAGCGACTTCATTTTATACTATGTAATGTAATAATATTATCAACATGTTTCGAAAACTATGTTTTCTTCGTCAGGATACGATTAATATAATATTTATGAAGAAACATGTTGATAACATTGATTATATAGTGAATATAGTTTTATATTATATTGATTATATAGTTTACGAAACATGTTGATAATATTGATTATGCAGTGGTTTTTACAAAATTATTTTTTTAATTTTTATTAAAAATAACACCACAAAGTATATTTGCAAAGTTTGAAGAATATTCATTTTATTTCTACTATAGAATGTTGTGTGTAATTGTATCTCTGGAGTAATTTCTTAATCAAATGCCACAATTAACTGTTATACTCTTTTTATTATTTCTTAAATGGCTATGATGTTGTGTTACGTAATCAGTATTTACGTCACACTACTGCTAACATCTGTAATATAGATTACAAATAGATTGAATTAGCAACTCACGTATGTCCTTACCCTTATTAAAGAAATTAAAATAGTAAAATCCTATATATATATATATATATAATATAACTCCCTATATAAATTCGACAGGATTTACTACTTTATTCATCTCTTTCTTCACCTATATAATGCTCTCTTTATGGTATTTACCCTCAATTTAAATCATCTTTCTGTTTGAATTGTATTAATCAGTATGTATCTTACCTTAAATATTCTTATGTTATAATTAAATATTCTTATGTATGATACTCATTTATGTACCTCTACGCCTGTCTCAACACAGGTATACCCTAGTGAGACGGGCATCGAATAATGTAATGTAAACATACCTTATATAGATAAATAAATAAATAATTTATGGTATATTTATACCGTTGATATTAAATAAATAAATGTTTTCGTTAAAAGTTCACACAAATTGAAGTTCATTTTAATAAACGATACACCATCCTAAATAGATCCAAAACCAATATTTTTCTAAATGCTGTTAGATTAGTATCGTAGTATAATTTTTGTCACATAACTAATTTGATTCGAAATATCATGTACGCATTATTGCCTCGTAGGCCATACTATTTGTATCTGCGACAAAATTTTCGACAACGAAAAAATATGTTACGTTGGTAGGTACCAGCCTTTTCCAAATTTTCATATTTATAGTAAAACCACCACACATCGTTTTTTCTGTTGATTTAGGGTAGTTTGAATAGATGATTGCGTTATTTTATCTTTTTACATTGTTGGTATAAAAATTTCCTAATCAAAATAATTACTAAAATATTATTGTTTATACTAACTAATCTTTTATCTTTTCAATATGTAACTACATCGTTAATAAGTATGTAAATACCCGGAAAACATCCTGTAGTTTTCAATTTGACTTTTCCATAGTTTTCAGCGCCAGTGAGGCCGCGGTGAACTAGAGAAAATTTACATATTCACGTAGTCACTGAAAAACTTTACGCAATACAAAATAATTTTTAATGGAATATTCAAATTTATCTTTCCATAAAAATGAAAACATTATTAAATTACGTAAAATTGCAGCTGCGGCTTGCCATGCAAAAATATCCCACCAGTGCTTTGAGAGTTTGAAAGAATCCAGATATTTGTGGCATTTTGGTGAAATATTATATTTTTAGATTGTTTTGTGTTTGTAATGCTTCCACTCAAATGGTTTTATTTGTTTTACGTGTTAAAAATCTGATAGACTTTAATCGTGTTATTTAACCGTCACAAAATAATTGTCTCTACGAAAATAACTGTAACCGATGAAAAAAATATTTATATGGATGTTTTTTTTTACATTAGCTCCACAGGGGGCCAAGAGGAAAATAATTCCCCTCAGGGCCTACGTCATCTTTGGGGATGCTGTATGGAGGGTCTCCCTAGGAAAGGAGGGAGATGATGGAAGGAGAAGGAAGGAGAGTTCTGACGTGAGGGGTGCGTAGGAATCACTGCAGTGCAAGGTGATATTGTGAGAGAGTATGGCTGGAGAAGTCAAAGGGACTCCCTTAACCATTCTCTCTCAATTCTGCCTGCCTAACTAGTGGGCAGAAGCATCCGCTGCACAAGATCCGGACATACCTCACCCCATGAACCCGGGAACCCCTGCTAAGTCACCAAACATAGCGAACCACTTGGGGTGACCTATGGCAGAGGTTTGGTATTGGTCATCCAATAAATGGCTCCCGGGGGGCGGTACCCATAACCGCCTTGATACTACATACTTTATACGAATTGGTGCTAGAGTATTCGGCAACGGATAAGAGACATGTTAAAGGAGCTAAATTTTATGACCATATGTTTTAATGTTCCTACTTATTTTAATACATAAAATGAACTTGTCTGTATGTAGTGTGTAAGGAACTGAAAGGAAAAAAAATCACAATCACGAGATAGACGCACATGAGACGAAAAATGCAATGCAAATTGGATTGCCAACAACGAAGGAAGCAAGCACACAGATATCTCTACATATAAAGTAAAGTCCCCCGCGCCGTCCGTCTGTCTGTCTGTCTGTCTATCTGTCTGTTCGCGATAAACTCGAAAACTACTGAACGGATTTTCATGCGGTTTTCACCAACAGATAGAGTGTTTCGTGAGGAAGGTTTAGGTATGTAATTTGTCAAGGATTTATGTAAATTGGTTGAAACATAACGATAATTGTTAGAAGTGTCGGAAAAAGTCCAGCCGCTTGGTAGCTTTCATCGAAAACGCTGCCTAATCCTTTTGGGATATAACAAAACAATTAATGGTGGGATATTCCTCTTTTATAAATCTACAAAAAAGTCCGCGAAAGCATATATCTATCTTTTACGGATAGCTTACGATACCCATTCTATCTTCTTATCTTATAATTCTTGTCAATTGCTGTTCGTTTGTCTCGCTAAAACTCGAGAGCGGCTGGGCCGATTTAGGTGATTTTGGTTTTGAAATGTTTGTCGTAGTCCAGGAAGATGGTTTAAACGGTGAGATAATATGGAAAAGTTAAGAGATAATGTGAGAAAGACAGTAAAAACAACAATTTCATTTTCTCATATAAACAGTTTTACTGTTCTACCTACTTTCAGAAACACAACGTAATCTAAAATGGGAATGCAAAAAATAAAATAATTCTGATTGCCATATTTCAAACGTCAAACGTTACCTGTCATTCTGTTACTGTTTAAAATCTTCTAGGATCAGTTTGTCAGTGCGTGAGAACTTTATTTACCGTTTCAATATGCCAAGGAAAGACGAGCTGACATAGGTCGTCGAAGTCAATCAAATGGGCGATGAGCTACCTCACGACCGTGAACCTGGAACGAGTATCATTCCACTACGATCCGGAAGTAGATTATTGTGCCGACAATTCCGTGATAATCGGGGAGATGACAATCATTTGTCAATGTTGTAAAGCGTTAAAATACAACGGCGAATCACCTGGATTATGTAAATTGGTTGAAACATAAAGTAAAATTAAGGTAAAGTAAAATTGCACAATTGGTCCCATTATTATAATCTTTCACACCATCTCTTGTATTATAAATTAAAGTCCTCCGCGGCATCTGTCTGTCTCTTCGCGATAAACTCAAAAAAGGAGGTGGTTACAAAGGTTAGATTTTACAAAGTGTTTTATTAGCCACAGCAACGCGTGGCCGGGTCAGCTAGTCTATTATAAACCAGGCCGTCCAACTTTATAACAAAAATCCCGATGGAGTATAACCTAAAGTACGCTCTTGTTGTAATCATACTCCCAGTAGGCACATTTCTGATTAACGAGTGAACTGTGCTATTAATATATTTATTTATTTATTTATTTATTTATTTCAACGCCATAAAATGGCTATTACAATACAGTGATACATGATACACAGTGGTACACAGGAGGGTAATTACAACGATAAAAATGTACATTAGACAAAGTACATATGTATGATAACAACTAAAATTTAGTAATAGGATACAAAAATGTTTATGCAGAGTAAAAATATGTAAATAAAGGTGACTTAGAATAATTCTCAACATCAAGTATAATATACCTACTTTACTTTTATTTGTACATATTGTTGGATTCTAGGATTTGGCTAAAATGGAGTAACTTAGTATAATGATATTATTGTTACCTTCAGTTGAAATTACTGCAGTTTGAAATGACTATGAGCACTAAAGGTACTGCTAATTAGTTCTGCTTTTCAGGGCTGTCAGTTAGAGAATCAATAATAAATCCTTGGTTTAAAAATACTTAATAATTTTGACAAAAAATTATACATTTACTAGTCTGTCTGATAGTTGATATAAATGAAGTAAGTAGTTTGGAATCTATAGAGTATGATATAGACGCTGTTAAGACGAATACTTTTATACCTAACATTAATTAATATGATTGAGGTATGATATTATAGCCTTCTTATAACTGTATTCAGTGCAGTTGAACACATCTACTACTTCTGAGAAAGCATTGCCAACTGCATGCAATCTAGATATAAGCGAGTATCTAAATGACTCAGTCCTGATATTTTTGTTGCAATTAAAAAGAATTTTGGATCGAGTAGTTCTAGTAGGTATGTGGAAGGTAATTAGGTTTAATAAATCAGGACTGTCTATAATACCATTAACAATTTTAAAAATAAAAGTCAAGTCGGAAATAAGTCTTCTATCTGAAAGATTGAGTAAGTTTAATTCTTTCAACAAGTGATTGTAATTTATTGATTCTATTGGTAGACCAAGTTTATAGTTAATGAATCTTAAGAATTTATGCTGAATTTTTTCAATGGAATCGGAGTGGATTTTGTAGTGAGGGGACCAAATAGAAGAATTATATTCGACTTGACTTCGAACTAGAGAGGAATATAGGATTTTTAATGTAGAGATATTATGAAAGCCTCTGCCATTTCGAAGAATGAAACCTAGCATTTTTAATCCTTTATTGGTAACTGTAGTTATATGTGGAAGAAAGTTAAATTTGGAATCGAAAATAATACCAAGATCGTTAAATATTGTTTTTAATTATTTTTTACTAATTATTTTACAAATGGTTTGTAATGTTAAGTGAATGTTTATATTTTGCACTATATTTAAGTTGTTTTGGAAGGAAGTCAAAAGGTCCCGGAGTGGCCCAGAGAACGGAAGAATGAAAGTGATAAAATCGAATGATGGAAGAATGTTGACGAATGAAGAAGAAATAAAAGAAAGATGGATGAAATATTTTGAGGAAGTCTTCGAAAGCAACTCGGGTGATAGTGAGTCCAGCGTTGAATCGGGAATGAACGATGACGGAGTGAATGTTATCAAAATCAGTATGGATGAAATAAAAAAATCGATTAAATGCATGAAGAATGGTAAGGCTGTTGGTTTCGACAATATTGCTGCCGAATATTTTAAAGGAGATAGCCATATTATTCTCACATGGTTGTGCAAACTTTTTAATCAATGTTTAGAGGAGGGTTACACGCCATTAGATTGGAGGAGGGCTGTAATCATGCCGTTGTACAAAGGTAAAGGGTCACGCATGGAATGTGGGAATCATAGGGCTATTAGCCTGCTAAGTTCTGTCGGCAAGCTGTATGGAAGAATATTGATTGAAAGGGTAAGAACGGAAACAAAGGATAAAATATGGGATGTGCAAGGTGCCTTTATGAGTGGAAGGGGATGCATGGACCAGATTTTCTCCTTGCGTATGCTCACTGAGAAGTTTCTGGCGAAAAACCAGAAACTTTTCTGCGCCTTTGTAGATCTTCAAAAAGCGTACGACCGAGTCGACAGGAAAAAGCTATGGAAGGTGTTGTCCAAGTATGGAGTGAATGCAAATCTCATACAGGCAATTGCGTCTCTGTACGAGGGAAGCGTTGCATGTGTTAGGGTGAACGGTGATTTTACGGGGTGGTTTGACATCACAAAAGGTGTTAAGCAAGGCTGCGTAATGTCACCATGGTTATTCAATCTATACATGGATAATTGTATGCAAGAATTGAAAGATGTGGGATTGGGCGCGAAATTGAATAGTCTGAAAGTATGTTGCCTGTTGTATGCTGATGATGCGGTGCTGATCTCTAACACTATGGAAAATCTACAGTCTCTAGTATCTAGGATGAACGAAGTATGTATGAAGAATGAGTTAATGATGAATGTAAGTAAGTCTAAAGTCATGGTGTTTGAAAGGGAGAGTACGAAAACAGTGTGCGATATATTTGTGAATGATGAATACTTGGAGCAGGTGGATGAGTTTGTTAATCTGGGTAGTATGTTTACGAGAGATGGGAAGGCTGATAGAGATATCGAAAGAAGGGTAAATGCCGGTAACTCCATTAATGGAGGACTGAATGCTGTTGGCGCTAATAAAAAACTGTCAAAAAAAGCGAAGCTAGCAGTCCACAATGGAGTCCTGGTACCTACCCTGATGTATGGCAGTGAGGCATGGAACTGGCAGAGGAAGGATGAAAGTAAACTGAATGCTGTTGAAATGAGATCCCTGAGACGTATGTGTGGTAAAACCATGTATGATCGTGTTAGAAATGTGGATATCCGCAAAGAATGTAAGGCTGATGTAAGTATAATGAGCAAAATTAAGAAAGGGACCCTCAGATGGTTTGGACACGTAGAGCGAATGAGCGAAGAAAGTAGTGTAAAAAGAATATATGATGCAAATGTGAATGGTAGAAGAAGTCGGGGACGCCCGAGGAAGACATGGCACGATCAAGTGAATCAGATACTTGAGACGGGCCATGTCAAAAGTCAGAATAATAGAAGAGTATGTATGAGACGATGTATGAATGTGAGTGAGGCAAAGAGTGTGTGCCAAGACCGAGTTGTTTGGCGGTCCGTCCTCTCTGCCTACCCCTGCGGGGAAACGGCGTGATGGTTAGTTAGTTAGTTAGTTTTAAGTTAATAATAACCTAAATATTTTGGTTCCCTTATTAATCTATAAATATCTGAAAAGTTACCACTAGCTCAATAAAATTATACATTATTGAAATCGATTACAATTGCAGTTAAATTTACAATATAATGCTTCTAAAGAATCGGAGTTCACATTTTGAAAATACATGTAAACATACATTGAAACAAGGAAGTAAAATGAGAGCATTTTCCTATAAGGTGATGACTTTTGCGCACCTGGTAGCTAAATTTTTTTTTTTAAATAAATTGAAGATATTGCTTTGGGAGGCGGTTTTGTTTTTAATTTAATTTAATTTTTTATTATTAATGTACAACAGAATAATTCCAATTACAGTACAATTTAGTTACCCTATCGGCATTTAGGCAAATGACTCTTCAATAATATTTTTAAGGCATATAAAGAACTGTCACTTACATCCAAATGGTTTGCAATTTCATTTAACAGAACCACTCCCCTAGTCATGCTATGCTTTGCCAAGACGTCTGTTCTGCCGTTCGGTACTTTAAATAAGTCATGATGTCGACTTCGGCTGTAGTGATCTGGTACATATAAATCATAGCATCCCAAGAGAAATGGGCTATCGATGAAATTGTTCCAAATTTTGAAAGGCAGAATAGCAAGACTTGCTTTCCGTCTAGTTTCTAGACTCATAGAATCAGTTTCCTCAAGTAAGTCAATATGTGCATGAACCTTGGAAAGGTTTCATTCTTCCGCATATAAACATACCTGAGGATTTTTTATGGAGTTGCTCTAACATATCAAGGTACTTCTGGTGGTACGGTGCCCGCGTACTCCAGCTTGCTTCTCAATATGCCATCGAATAACGCTAGCATATCTTCTTGGTTATCAAACTGCTTACAAGTCCTGATGATGAACCCAAGAAGTTTGTAACAAGACTGAGTGAGCTGCGATATATGGAAAAAGAATGTCAGTTCGGGATCAAAGACGACACCGAGAACCTTCACGGATCTTACATGTGATAACGTTACGTTTTTTTTTAATGTTTTGTTTCTAGTACATTATTACATCCATTGATGATACAGAGCCGAAACTCTTCACATAGGAGATGAGGTAGTGCACAATTTAAAGAAAACTACTCGCACGAAGTCGTCGATCAATTCCACCAATCTAGGTGCCAGTCTGACAGGAGAACAATAAGGATCCAGCAGAAATCAAAAGGAGAATCACGGCAGCCAACAAAACATACTTTTCTAAACTGCCAGTGTTTAAGTCGCGTAGCGTCCACAGGAGAATCAAAGTAACATATAAGACCACTGTCAGAACTGTATTGGCATATGGATGTAAGGCGCTGACACTGATGGCAAAGAAGGCTGAAATGCTGGATACTTCAGCCTTCAGCTGGAATGGAGATGGAATGGAGATGGAACAGTGGCGCATCGGGCACAACAAAGAACTGTATGATATATATCAGGTCCCTAACATCTCAACCCGCATGAGACCCCTCAGGTTGAGATGGGCTGGGCATGTACAGAGAATGCCGGATAAACGCGTCCCAAAAAGAATTATGACTGGACACCCAGGTGGAAGGAGAAAAGTGGGAAGACTCAGACTGAGGCGGGAAGACGATGTAAGAATACTGCAAGAGGCGATAGATCGATATGGGCTGTAGCGCCATCGAAAAAGAAGAAATTATTACATCCAATCTTATTATTAAAATTCAAGCTTTTCCCGCATTAATTTCTGTATTTCTATTTTTTTAATATCAATTTGGGAGGCGGGAATCGGTACCGCCGCCCCGGGAACCTTTATTGGATAACCAACACCTCTGCCATAGGTCACCCCAAGTGGTTCGCTACGTTTGGTGATTTAGCAGGGGTGCCCGGGCTCATGGGGTGAGGTTTGTCTAGGTCGGATGACCAGGAAATACTGAACCCTAAATTCCTACCCACCCCTTAAACCCTTTTCCTACCCAGAACTCTTCTCTCCTTCCCTTCCTTAAAAAAACCCTCCACACAGCATCCCCAAAGATGACATAGGCCCTGAGGGAAATTATTTTCCTCAGGGCCTCCTGTATGGAGCTCATGTAAAAAAAAAACACATCATTTCTAAAAACATAAATCATTTACTATTCTTGTATCTTCGATATTCTTGACAAATATAAAAATTTTAAACAATTGAAACTCTTGCAGCATTACTATTAATAAGAAGTAAAAAAGTAAACATTAGTGAGTACATAGTTACAAAGTCTTCGCAATATACAAAAAAAAACAAATTTTGCCCACACACCGTAAAATTTGACAGATTAATAAGACCGTCTTCAAAATCTAATCCGAGTCTTAACTGAGTTTTCTGAAAATGGCCAAGCAAATGTGGAAACGTTCGCCAAACACATTTCTCAAAACAAAACTCATTCATAAGTACCATCTTCCAACGCCGTGTGGTGATCTTGGAAATTTTAATCAAAATAAATTTCCCCTTTCAATTTGTACGCCATCATTCAATTTCCCTGCCGCGAAATCGTTTGGCAAGAAATCAATGTTTTTCCACGGCGGCGAATTCGCAGCGTCATACGAATTTTCAATTTTCTACCTTGGCGCCTGATAGTCTAGGCTTAGGGAAGGAAAATATTGGGTTAGGAAACAGCGAGGATTTCCTCACACATACCGGATTATTGACTTCCCCTGGAAGATAGACTTGTTACTGCCTTATATACTTGATGATATTCTTCGTGCGAAAAACAACACCACTCTGATGATACTTGTGGAAGCTGCAGTCAGCTTTCAAATAGAAAAGAAAAAAGATAAATTCTAGCCATTTACTATTTGTGAGTACATTTATGCCATAACTTCTACATTTATAAATAAGTATTGAGGCTTTTGGTTAAAGTTAGCATGCATATATTTTAGCATATTGCTTTAGTAGTGTTGTTTTTAAAGTACATTTCACTTTACTGTTTGAAATTTTTATTTGTAAGACCGAATGGGAATGGTTTCGGAGAAAATAATAATTTTCCATGGATATAAAAGCTTCAATATTTTAAGCGGCGTCTCATTATTTATACACACCATATATTATTTGGTTTTGAAAAACCGATTCTAAATATAACCGCAGAAAAATGTGTACTCTACTTAGTTTTGAGAATAAAAAAGGTAAAAAAATACTGTGTAATAATACATTGAAAAAATGACTATAACATTCAAGAGAAAGCTTTAACTATGACATAAAAGAGAAAGCTTTTTGCGTTTAAATTTAAATACAGATACACATTGCTTTATTTTAATTAAAAGGAAAGCAGGTTTGCAATATTCAGTTATACACGGCTTTATCCCGCAAGTAGAAGAGATACGAGTATATAATCTAACCCGACAAAGGTTACACGATTGCAAATTATTCATTTATATGACACCATAAGAATAATATAAAAAAATCTTCTCAAGAAAAGTTTTTTATGTTTAGTTACAACACGTTTAAATGTAAAGATTTTTATATTTACACAAACTCCAGGTATGACCAGGAGTGACATACGTATGAATCTAACCCCTCCGCTGTGGTGCAAGGCGAGGGGTCGAGAGCGTTCAAACAAACCCAACCGCATAAACTCGGGCGCCAATGCTAAGTCACCAAATGTAGCGAACCACTTGTGGAGATCTATTAAGGTTGAGGTGATAATTATCCAATGAATAGTTCCCAGGGCGGCGGTACCCATACCGACCTCTCAAAATGTTAGGTTCATCGAGGATTTTTGATGAAATTACATCAGTAGTAACGGTAACCCGACACTTGATCCCCTGATAGTTGAATCTCCGACAGTTTTCCCTCCCTTATTTCTATTGTAAATCCTCATAGGTGAAGAGAGTTTTCAATTTGTGAGGCGGTATCGGGATGGTATCGGTATGGTTGACGGATGCCTTTTAATGTTTTCGACAAGACTCTCTTGGAACATAGCCTTGCACCGCAGTGGAGGGGATAGATTCATTCGTCCGTGACTCCTGGACACACTGACCCCCAGTTTCCTACCCACCTCTCATATCTTTTTCTGATAACAATTATTAAGCGTAAATCAGTCAACAATATACAAGTGTACACACGTACACACAATCCGTAGTAGATTTAGATTTGTCTCAATTTAAAAAAAAAGTAAATGTCAAAAGAACCCATCGACAAATTGATATGTATCAGTTTAACGGGACTTAATTGAAAAATATAAATCCATACTAACATTATAAATGCGAAAGTGCGTGCGTTTGTTTGTTATGCTTTCACGTCTAAACCATTAAACCGATTTTAAAAATTCTTTGACCAATAGAAAGCTACATTAACACAACAAAGGCTGTATATAATAGTAAGCTCTTGCGTTATAAAATTTGTATAAATGAAAATGTGTGTGTTTCATATATTTTAGCGGCAGGGAGGAAAGGCAGGGGGAAGGTGAGGTTCACGGAGAGGGAAGAGATGAGGGTGGGGGAAGGCGGGGAAGGTGGAAGGGAACGGAGATGCACGGGAAAGGACATGCATATTTCTTTGAACGGCATTGCAACGCATACCGGATACCAGCTAGTAAATAAGAAAGGAATTTATTTAAAATAAAGTTCTTCGCCTTAAACCTAATTTCTTACTTAGGTACTTTTTTATTTCCATAAAAAAATTTATGATGTGCTATAAGTTTAAAATTTCATCTCTGAATATTTTTGCAAAGCCCAAACGCTGTATGTTTGTTGTGTAATAATGGTGGTTTTGTAAAATAACGTTAGGTGATTAGAAATTTCATCTCTGAATATTTTTGCCAAAGGCTGTATATTTGTAATGTAATAATAACGTTAGGTGGTTCGATGATATTGAGTTTCGATTAAGCAATTAAAACAGTGTATGAAACAAACAGCCACCCTTGGTCCACCGACTCTTTTGATCCCGCCCGTCGGTAGGGGTAGGTATTGTTTCATGTATGGGCCTGGAGAATAACCTTTTGAACTTGGTGTCTGTATTAGGAGTGCTTAGTGTACCCAGCCACTCCATCAACCCACCAACCTCTATCCGGCCCTACCTTTCATATGCTATTACCAGTTTGAAGGTAGATTAGTTTTTGAATTATCTACCTATCTTTGTCACTTATACAGTTGTTTAAAAGTAGGTACACTGTTGTTAAATCAACATGAACATGTTATGTCCTCTGATTCGCATTCTTAGTCGTAAATCCGTTGTCATGGTAAAGCATTAAATTAAAAAATTTCAACTAGTAATTAACTGGTTAATTAATTATTAGACTAAATTTTGACTGGTCAACTTTTTTATTATGATTTGAGAAAGTATAATATTAAATTCCTAATCTGTTCCCGTTTTATTATTTCTCTTGGTGCGTTTTATGCATCGACATGGTCACAATTTACAACGTCTAAGTTTTAAAATATGAAATTGAATCATCACAATAGCAAAATATTTTGCATTCTTGTTAGCTCAATGGAATAATGTATGTTTTCATTATCCTGCATATTTTTTTTCTTCTTTTAACGGTATTTAATACCCTTTGGTACCGGTTTTAACTAAGATAGTGAGTAGTTTTTAAATCATAGTGTTGGAAAGAAGTTACACCACGAATTAAGAGGTTCTCTTGGATCAAATCTTGAGTCTGGTTTGCAACCAGGAGTTAATGGTTCAATCGTTTGCAATCTATACTCTCCATCATTTTACAATCATAGGTTGAGAAAATCACAAATCTGGAGTACATCAGAATCTATCTATCCTCAATCGCCAAAAGAAGACGTAGATATAATTTCTGTTCTTCCTAAAACGAGGAAAAACACATTAGGCGGAAATTAGAGAGAAACGCTGAAGCCTTTTAAATCGATACATATCGTATAAAACCAACGTCAAGAATGAATCGATCGTGTAATAAATAAATAGATCACGAAGACTCGGATATAATTTCGAATTCAATCACTACTTTCAGAAGGAACATTTACTTGCATATACCTGATGCTTCTGATCTCTTCACTTGGAGCCACTTTATAATTATTGTACCTATATTTACATACGTACACATATAAGTACGTAAATGCGTGTGTATGTATTTACTAATTTTATATACTTGTAATTTCTCTTTGATTCATATACCTACTTGTAATTTAATTGATTATTACTTATTTTAATTTATCCGTAGGTTAATATCCACTTCCAAGATTCCACTTCACTCATAAATTCAATCAATCGACAAACCAAAAGTGCATTGCAAATAATACCTATTTAAAAAAAAATAAGACAAATCCCTCGAGGACGGTTTACAATAATTGAACATAAACTGTATTTCGTTCGATGAATCCCAGGGAGTTCCTGAGTATCTAGCATTGTCGATTGGTAAGGTTTTATCGGAATGTCGGTACTTGCCATCGTTCCAGAGCATGAATGCAGATCGCAAACGAACAAACAACAGTTCACAAGTAATTAATTCTTAATTTATTCGACGATGACCATTTATTGACATTATCGGTAAATCTTTTACCGAATGGTCGTGTTTGATACCCAGCCGAGCGATTCTATATCTTTTGTGGGATCGTTATCGAGATTACAGACGAGATATCCAGTCAGATTTCTGTGATTTTTACATTTTTTAGTTTAGATCGTTTTAAAAACGAATTCCTGCAAGTATGCATGATATTTATTCATTTGATTTACGTTGTACATTGTAAATATGTTAAAATCACACAGATCTGAGAGGATATCACGTTCGTTATCTCGATAAAGATCCCACAAAAGATATAGAATCGCTCGGCAGGAAGGTTAAAAGGCCTCTCGGAAGCCAGTTTCATCCACGAGGTAAAAAAGTTACAAAGTATATATATAATTAGGTTGAAACACGTGGCAGAGTGGCTTGCGATAGTTATAAAAATAAATTTAACTTTTACCTACCTGCCAGCGGCATCTCTTGACCTTTTTCGATTTTCCAGAAGGAAATGTTTTAGTTGGTAAATTTGGAATATTTTTTTTCATGTATTTGATGTTGAAAACGCACTTGAATCTATTATTGTTTTTGTTTTACCTTCTTGATTTTTAATCAAATTAATGCCATTTACAATGGAATCAGAGGAGAAAGTTATTATCAATAATCACAACAATAAAATAATTATTGATGTTGATTTATATTTGATGCTGGCAACGTCAGGTCATTGTGGATATCATATAATTTGCTCACACCGTATCACTGTCCATAAAAAAATCGTAAAAATATTTTTTACTATCATGGCTTGTAAATAAGTGACCCAATAACATTTCCAGGAATGTTTGTTGTTGCTGTTGTTGTCAATATTTAATAAAAATATCAATTAAAACATGTAATTCAATGGAAATGGTGTAAATAAATTACTTTTAATTATTTGTTGATTTGCATTGTTCATTAGTTTGTTGAGTGTCCACCACGTTCTATCCATTAATTAGTAACTATTTTACCGAAAACTATACTTTTTACATATTTGTATTAAGTGAGTTTAGGCCTGTGTCAATTATTTTCTACTTCTACCAATCCAGAATTTTAATGAACTTTATATTTATGTAGCATTTTTCCGCGTATTCTTCTTTAAATAATAATAATCAATCACTGATAGATCTAAAAAAATGTTGGGTTTCATATTACGTCTGAGTAAATTATTTAAAAATCCACATACTCTAGTAATGCTTTACTCCTCATTAGTCGGAAGTACACTGGAATTTGCATCGCCAATCTGGAATCCCAAATACACCCAATACGTCAATAAAATATAGAGCGCATACAAAATAAATTTATTAAGTCTCTTTGTTACAAATACAACAATAATCAAATATCTGCACTCTCCAATCCCTGAAATCCAGGCGAACGGTAGCTGATATTACATTTCTTCATAAAATAATATATAACGAAATAGACTGCCCAGAACTTCTATCCCAAATAAATTTTAACATCCCATCTAAAAGAACTCGCCACATCAACCTTTTTTACACAACCAGTAATAATACGAACGCTGCAGCCAACTCCCCCATTTCCCGCATCCTTCAAAGATTCAACTCAATTCAAAAAACCACAAATACAGATATATTTTTTGATTCCCTCCCTCTATTTAAGAAAACATTTCTAGCACACTGAATTCGCACACATAACACACACATCCACACACACACACACGCGCACCCTCACACATACAAATACTCACTCACACACTCCTCTCCTATTTATTAACTTAATTTAGGTAAAATGTATAATTTATCACATAAAAACATAAGTATATAACAGCGACATGTCATTGGTACCAAATATTGTGTTAAATTATATAACTCTAAAACTATTTTCTGTTATGTAATTATGTACTGTTTGTTTCTGCAAAATAAAATAAATAAAAAAATTCGAGTGCAGTTTACACGCGGTAGAAGCGAAACTTCACTAAAACAATCTCAACCAATACTTGAAAAGTGAGGTCATCATCGAAGCGACCAATGAGCGCAGTGTGTGTAATTGCCGTTTCATATCTCAACCAATAGGAGCCCTTTAAAGTGACATCATAATCAAAACGGCCAATGAACGCAGTTGATGCATTGCAGGTGCAGTAATTGTCATTTCCGTTTCATCCAAAATCCAAATGCCAGAAGGGCTATAGAAGTTTCACTTCAAAAAGTCTTATTTAATTGTAATCAAGTGGGGCAAGCATGGGAAAGGAAATGAGCGATTATTGACGTAAAGGAAAAGCGCTGAGATGTTGGTAACAGAAATGGTTTCTTTAATTTTGACTGCGTGATAGGATTTAAAAAGTTTTAAGATTGAGTTATCAATTATTTTCTAATTACTTACATGTTATGAACTCTACATCAACCATCATCCAGTTTATTTTCCATCACTATTGTTTAAATTGAATTAAAAATTATATTGGAAAATCAAAATTAAGAAAAAATCAAAATCATAGCGTTGGTCAATTTTGTTTAGGTAAAAGTAAAACAAGACTGTTCGTATTTACTTCAGTTTATTTCCCAAAACGCTTTAAATTGAAATTTTAGGGAGGGTGAAGAAAAAATACCAATAGGGGGGAGGAACGGTGGCCTCACCTAATCCAATCATTTATTCAAAGTCGTCTGGTAAATCTCAACTTTGGTAAAACTCTTCCAAACTTTCCCAATTATTTTCGGTGTATGGTCCTAAAAAGTTTTCTAATGAACGCGCGTGAATGGAATATAAAAATGGGATCTGCCCACCTATGTGAAACGACCGAATTTTAGGAAAAATCGGATATCGGTATGCGACTTGCAATTTATTAGTGTGATGTAGTGTTGTAGAAAAACGACTCCAGGGATGTAATGTGTTACGAAGTATATACAATCTTTTTTAAACACTACTACATATTCTAAAGTTTTTGCATAATTGCACCATTGGTTGCACTAGTCGTCCCTTATTACGTACAGTCGTCCCCGGTATTGCCCATGATTTACAAGAAGTTTTTCAAAATTACATAACATTCCTCTTGATGGTCAAATGATGGTCAAATGTGCAAAATTTATTTAATCTCGGAATAAAATTGCAGATTTGAACGAAAATCAAACAAACGCCTCCCACTCATCCGCCAGCAGCCAAACTTTTTCTTTGAATAAATATAATATCTGACGTCAACCCGGCGTTGCTCGGGGTTGTGAATAGTTTGGAGTTAAGTTTCGACCTCCTGAATTATGGTAAACTAGCTATTGTTTTAAGGTGGAGATATTGAATAAAGTGTGATGTCTTTCTCGGACGTCCTCAACTACTTCTACCATTCATTTCCAGTTTATTTAATCTCAATACTCCTTTTTTCGTTCTTCCGCTCTCTACACCCAAATAATCTATCGCTATCAATAATAAAGGATCCCTTTCTTGATCTTATACATTTAGCTTACATCAACCTTATAACAACGCCTTTCTTTACCACAGATAGGTATTTATTTGATGTTCATCGGGCGTCCTCGACTTCTTCTACTATTCACTTACATGTCATAAATTCTGCTTTACACCTTTTTTTCATCACTATGGATTATATATAATATGAATCGCTAGATCGCGAAAGTTCTGCTTTAAGCGGTTGAAAAATGGGATTATGTATATTTCAGGATGAATTAATTTATACTGCTTAACTAATTCCGGTGATATTCATGCACTGACCTTACCTATGTGGGATTTTTTGTTATACATACGAGTAAATCATAGGTAAATGTAATTACGTGTATATATTATTTTTTCTTTTCCCCTGATAACTAATTTTTTTATTTTATCTGCCAGATTAGGTTTATTTATTTTCGTACCGCTTGTGGAGAAAGCTTTGTTTTTATAATAGTATGAATAAATGTATGTACTCAATAAAAACATTTACTTACAAAATGTATAGTTATAATGTATTTTATTTAAAAATTGACCATGTTTGTTTAATTCCAGTAATAATCCAGTGATGTTAGAGCTTTTACATAATATATTATGAGAGCTATTTTTAAAACTACGCACAATGAGAATGTTCTTTTTACCTTATTTGACGCTTTGGCATTCTAAAATTTACTCATGCAAGTAATTCCCGACTGTCAGCGGAGTCGGAAAAAACCTTTTCATCGGAAAATGTGTGGATTTTCAATACATTTTGTGAAAGGCTAAAGTTTGTAGAATCTATTGAAATATGCACTTTAAAATAAATTTATGAGGCAAAGGAAATCATTTTGAAATATTTCTCTTTGTTTGTGAATGAATGTCGTAATATAGAGACGAAAATGAATTCTAGGTTTGTTTACTGTTTGGTTACACATGATGTATGTACAAAGGCATGGAATCTGTATTGTTTATTGTTGCTTTACAAGGTATAATTATTTACATTTCAAATTTCAACTTCACAAGGACAAGCCCGTGTTGAGGTAAAAAAATTAGTAATTATTAAAAATAAGATATAATGAAACATTGGGGGGTTTTTAAAAGCTCAGGTTTTACAGAAATGCAAATTATGTACATTTTAAATGTTCCCACTGATTCCTTACTTTAGTTAACTTCCTAAAAGGGACTATACTTGACGCTAGCGCCGCCATCATTCAGTCTGCGCATAAAATGTTATTTACCTACCTCGGAACACACTATGTCTAGTGAGGTGGGTATACTTGACGCTAGCGCCGCCAACATTCAGTCTGCGCATAAAATGTTATTTACCTACCTCGGAACACACTATGTCTAGTGAGGTGGGTATACTTGATGCTAGCGCCGCCAACATTCAGTCTGCGCATAAAATATTATTTACCTACCTCGGAACACACTATGTCTAGTGAGGTGGGTATACTTGACGCTAGCGCCGCCAACATTCAGTCTGCGCATAAAATGTTATTTACCTACCTCGGAACACACTATGTCTAGTGAGGTGGGTATACTTGACGCTAGCGCCGCCAACATTCAGTCTGCGCATAAAATGTTATTTACCTACCTCGGAACACACTATGTCTAGTGAGGTGGGTATACTTGACGCAAGCGCCGCCAACATTCAGTCTGCGCATAAAATGTTACTTACCTACCTCGGAACACACTATGTCTAGTGAGGTGGGTAAAATAAAACTATGTAAATAAATGAAAAATGAATAAACGCCCGGGTTGCCGGCACTAACACTGAACTGAGTCTAACATAAAAAAGAATACGGTAGATAACGGCATAAGGGTAAATGTAAAATAGATTACGACGACTAAAGATACAAATACTCCTTTGTTGATATTTTTAGAGTTGGATGTGAGTGGTGCCACCCACCCGTCTAATAATATCGGATTTTTTTTTATATATTCGAAGGTATTGTATGGTGGCGCCATATGTCCATACGATAACCGGCTACCGGTAGCATCAACGTTGTTGTTAACGCGGTATTTAAAAATTCGTCAAGCGGTGACAGTATATAAACAATCTTCTTAATATATAAAACAAAGTCGGGTTAGCTACACCATTTATAAATTGAAAACAGCTGGACCGATTTGTATGATCTTTAGTTTGTAATGGTCCGCCACTCTTGGCTTTTGACACCAATTGTGATGAACCCTACCTAGCTGATTTACTTTTCTAAGCTTCTACCTCGTAGTTCAAATCTCGTAGCTCCTGTCTCGTAGCCACGCTCATATTTCTACCCTTATGTCCTACTGATCACACCACTAGGTATGATGGCCTGACTAAACCCTCCTTCCAGTTTGTCTCTACCTCAGGCTCGTGATTTCTAAACCCCTATACCTTATAATCTAGCTAAACCTACCCTATCTTCTTAAATCCCTGCGATTTTCTCACAGTAATCAAGATTTAAGATTTTTGTTCACATTATTTCTATAATCTTCGTTGTGTAATTTTTTGTTTTAGATTTTACATATGTTTGCATACTTAATATGCACGCATATGTAGAGAAGATAATGTATTACGTGTGGTAACCCATAGATTCTTTTAGAGAAAGGGTGAGAATTTTCCGATTTATTAATTATTATTATTTTAGTATCTTTTAACCGAGTTTGATAAACTAACCCCGCCTTAAACTTTGTGTCTATTTGATTTCCGTAGGAATTTAGTGTGTTTATCTAATTCTTCCTATCACCGCGGATACATCGATAACATAAAACAACAGTTAATAAATTAAACATTTCAAGAAAGCAAACCTTACCTTACCGGTGTAGGATGATCGTACTCGAGGGTCCAGTTTTCTCAATTTGCGTTCTTGTCTGCAGCTTCTCCTAACATAATGTTTTGTCTTCATAGTTAGTATTATTGGTTAGTATTCACGAAATTGTTTGAATAGTAAGGATGGTTGGATATGGAGGGGATAATATGTTTGCTGAAAAGTCGGCTCCTCCGCTAACCAAGTGAAAACCGATGAACAACAATTACAAACCCGGATTCTCCCAGTACGTTTGCTAGGCTTATCCTTAAATCCGAGTTTTACTCTCTTCGACGAGCGTCTCATGCTATGGAAGGGGCCCTTCACGCCAGCAGGGGGAATACCAAGTCTTCATGCCGTTTTTCTGTTTCACTCCGACTTCCGTCTCCTCCGGATTGAATTTAACTCTACTGATTCTAGAAGGGGTATTTCATGTCTTCCCTTATCATGCCTCTATCCGTTGAATGTGGCGTAAGCTTGTGACGGGCAGATCCTTCCTCCCACGTGACCGACCCAGCGTTACACTCCACCTCTGACTAGCTGACATAAAACGCACCTCGTGAGCTTTATGTTTGCTTTCAGGTTCGACAAGACTTACGGTATGCAAATAACCTGTAGCTTTAATGCCGCGTCAGCGTACTGTCCGCATACGTACTTCCTCTTCCCCGTATGCCCCAACTCGACAATACCGCCACAAGATCAAATCCCTCCGTTCGAGAAAGGTTGACACTTACATTTCCAGATGGCTCATACCCACATACAGAAGCCTTGAAGCTTACGTTCGAGAAAAGTTAGGATTCAGGACTGTATGAGTATTTGAACACCAGTGTTTTTTAAATGAGGTCACTAGCTCCTCGTGTGTTAGGTATTTAGGATTTTTGGGTATTTATGGGTTCTTGGATACCTACTTGCTATAAGAAAGATTTAAAATGAGGTAAATCAAGTTGTCATTGAATCAATGACCTCCTGAATAATTGTGATGAGCTCTCTTTGAGTTTGAAGCTAGTCGAGGTACTTTACTTTGCGAAATTTTGCATGCTAAAACAATGCTACCTATTGGCGATCGCTCTAGTATAATCAGTTGTTTAGAATTGAGTGAATTTAACGTCGATTTTACTTTCACATATTGGGCGAAGTTTCCGTCGTAAGCTCTGATTGATAAACCTGCCCCTTGACTTTTGTGTTTTTGTTTTGTTTATTCGTTGGTGGAATCTAGGTGACCGTGTCATTGAACTCTAATCGAAATTTCAGATACACAATCGAAGGTCATATAACATACCCTAATCTCATCAGTGAAAGGATTAGGTAGGTATTAGTGTTTCATAACGCCGATGGATTTCTTTCGTTTTGTGCTCCGATTGTCATACGAGATCGGCAGGAACCCAGACTTGGGAATTCCACACAATAAGGGTACCTAACTACACGGTCAACAAGTGACAAGCGCTTTATCGTCAACAAGTCAGTCCGTTGCTAACCACCGATCGTATAGTGACATTTCGCACCGAACCGAAGTGTTATTCATCATATCGTCACATAAAGTATAAATCCTACCGTATTTTTTCGTATATTTTGTGTGAACTCGTGACTCAAACTTTACCGAAGTTCTAACAATCAAATAGAACAATCTCGAATGCTTATGGACAATATGGACATCTATGACTGTCACCAAGCCAGAAGACAACTACCGTGAGTACCACTTAATTGTGATATACCTTTCTTGTTTGGTGGTTGGGCATAACTCAACGAAATCCATTAGCGTCTTAGCAAGGTTACTCTCATCCCCATGCCCCGTGCATGAACAATGGTGCCGAGACCAGCGAACATTTAGATAAATAAATTCTTTCTTTGACATAACGAAAGAATGCTATGAAATGTTACGTGAATTGAAATGTCATTTTGAAGAACGAATTTCAAACAATAAATCGTAGAATTCGGTTACAGTTCTTAATTATTTACGACTTACCGGGTATTTAAATTATATCGAAATCTATTTTTTAATTCATAACGTTTTCCTGTTTATTTCGTTAGTACATTTGTTTATTTAAAAAAAATGGCTAGTACTTTACAAGGCTTGCGTAGAAGACGGAACGTTGCCATCAGCAGAATAAACAAGGTGTATGAGGTCGGTCAAAGCGTTTTGCAACATGCAACCAATTACCCATTATTTTTAGCGTATTATAGGAGGTTACAAAAAATTGTTAATGATTTTGAAACCGTTCACGCTGATATCTTAGCTTTAGATGAGGCAAACATTGGTCATGCACGGGGCATGGGGATGAGAGTAACCTTGCGGATACCCTTGCTAAGACGCTAATGGATTTCGTTGAGTTATGCCCAACCACCAAACAAGAAAGGTATATCACAATTAAGTGGTACTCACAGTAGTTGTCTTCTGGCTTGGTGACAGTCATAGATGTCCATAAGCATTCGAGATTGTTCTATTTGATTGTTAGAACTTCGGTAAAGTTTGAGTCACGAGTTCACACAAAATATACGAAAGAATACGGTAGGATTTATACTTTATGTGACGACATGATGAATAACACTTCGGCTCGGTGCGAAATGTCACTATACGATCGGTGGTTAGCAACGGACTGACTTGTTGACGATAAAGCGCTTGTCACTTGTTGACCGTGTAGTTAGGTACCCTTATTGTGTGGAATTCCCAAGTCTGGGTTCCTGCCGATCTCGTATGACAATCGGAGCACAAAACGAAAGAAATCCATCGGCGTTATGAAACATTCCGCCCACCAAAATACAGCAAATTGTATTTTAAAGAAAAGTTGAACGTTAAGCGAAACGCAGAATGCCATGAAAAGTAACGTCGATGAAAAAAAGACGAAGCAGAAGAATTAGTTTTAAACGATAACTAGATGTAGATAAACTAGACGAAAAGAAACTAAATGATACGATTAACATAGACGTAAAAAGAATAAAACGAACCGCGAAACGATGATGATTAGTCACATTGCCTAGGCAATGGACACGATTAGGTGAATGGTCTTGTAAGAGAAGATCCATTCAATGTACGAAGCGTAACGATAGCACAAGATTTTTAATAATGATTCTAATCACTTGCTCCGTAGAGAGTGATGTCCAATGTTTGGTTAAAGATAGAATACGAATTTCGAAATGATTAAGTAGAAAATCCGAACGACGAGAGGCTTTGTTATGAAAGTTGTGTACGAATTGATAACAGTAAGCAGTAAGACGTTGGAGTTTCCGAATACGATATAATTTGTTAAATAAAAGTTTAGCAGAATATATCATGTTGGACGAATGACGATTGAACTCGTTCTTCAGAGTGGAGTTCAGTTTTGTTAAAATGGCCATCTGAGATGGGCCAAGAGTCGTTTGGCTGGACAAACCCGGAGGGCTCCGCCCACCGTAATACGTTACGGATAAGAACGGCCTGAGAATGGCCACGTGAAGCGATATCCGATGGATTATCAACCGATGATGCTTGACGCCGATGATTAGATGCGATAACTGTCAAGAGCGATAATTGGTCGGTGTAATGATTCCCGTGACGAGTATCATCGGGTGAATCATCCGGTGGCCTCCACTTCCATCCCAATACCCTGAGAGTAAGAAAATGATCAACATTCTTGAAGATTACATCTGTGAGATAGTAGCCCGGCGGTAAGTTTCGGTAGGCGCGAAGTTTTGGTTTGCTACAATCCGACTTCTGCAGTTCAAGTTGACCTCGTTTGGTATGTTCGATAACTTCGGATTGTGTTTATTGAGCTTGTTCCACACTAGAACAGCCGACGACGATTGAATCGATATTTGAATACGAAGTGATCGCGTATCGTGTGAGTGATAATTCGTAACCATTATTTTCTGTCAACGATCTGACAATACGGTAGGACAGAATAAAGGCAGAGATATCAGAAGTCACAGGGTGTAATGGGTAATCCGGGGTAGATTCCGATAATTGATGACGCCAAAATATTATTTGGAACCCGTGATTTGGCTCTTGTGGGCATATTTGGCGATACATTTGCCGTACTTCAGCAATGAACACCACAGATGGCGAACGAAAGTTTTGCAGAAGTTCAGCAATGTTTGTTTGAAGCTTGGGAACGATAAGGAAGGCATCATTTGACGATGATTCATTCACCTCCGTCACCGAGGCATCGAAGACAATTCGCAAAGTAGTGGTAACGGTGCCCGGACGAAGAATGCAATGACAAAGTATGTGATGCATTTCCTTGGGTAAATCTTTTCCAGGAACACGTGTCATGTGACCACTGTGCAAGTAGTCAGTCATGAAAGCGAAGTACGGTTCACGTAAACTGAGCTTTACTGTCGGTTTACGTTCGATTGAAAGGATGATGCGCGAAGAGACTTCGCGCGAACCTGGGAAAGCGAAATCCTTATTCTTTTCGCCAAAAGGTAAGGCTACGATGGATTGTCCCGAAGGGTCACGTGAGTGATTAGTGTGATGGACCTGCTCATCACGTTGTTCTTCAGGGGTGAGATGTGAAGACTGAGGGAATGTGTCCAACTCCCTCAGTTTCTTGACTTTTTCAGGAAGACGGTACTGGTTGGTTTCGATAAATTGACTAGAAAAGTCACGTGAGCGATAAATACGATACACTTGTTCACGACGTTGTTTGGTGGGCTGTGAAGACTGAGGAAATGTATCCAACTCCCTCAGTCTCTTGACTTCTTCTGGAAGACGGTATTGGTTGGTTTCGATGAAGGAGTTTGTTTAACGATCGGTAGAAAAACCAACCAAATCCAGAGGAAGCCAACCGAATGGTGAATTGATAGCTGAAGGCTGGTGAAGATGAAGAACTTCGTGTTGAAGGTAGTTTGTCCCTTAACATTGACATCGAAATTAGTGACGCCTGACGCGGTTGTAGAAGATTGGCCTAAGCCACGGATTTTCTGAGAGCTGACTGGACGCTCGGCAGTGCGATTAGATACGAAGTGTGCTTGACTGTCTGAATCGGTCAACCCACGAAACGTTTGAAAACTGCCGGAGGGATCACGATTGCTAATATGAGCAGTAGGCAAACGTACGATGGATCTGTCACCGAAGTTAGCGAGGAAAAGAACTGGAGGATCTGAAATAGAAGCTCCTTGAATGGCAAACGTGGTGGGTCATTGGTACTC
Source organism: Limnephilus marmoratus (assembly GCA_917880885.1). Lineage (NCBI taxonomy): Eukaryota > Metazoa > Arthropoda > Insecta > Trichoptera > Limnephilidae > Limnephilus > Limnephilus marmoratus. The sequence continues at coordinate 58,091,321 of OU862906.1, forward strand.
CTCTTCAGCTGAAATGTTGTCTTCCCTATGAAGAAGAATGTGGTGCTTACGATGACATTTCTGACAATCAAACACAGATTTGCAATTCGTGAGAGAATGAGAAGGCGTGAAACAATTCAGGCACCAACGGTGTGCCTTGGCGAATTGAGCACGTTCCTGAACCGATTTAAGTGCAAATGATTTGCACTTAGCGATATGGTGAGTACTCTTGCAAAACGCGCACTTTGAAGTGAACGCAGTCAAGGACCCTTTGATTTCAGGTTTTGCCTTATTTATGTCACAAGTAAAAATCCTACCGTATTCTTTCGTATATTTTGTGTGAACTCGTGACTCAAACTTTACCGAAGTTCTTACAATCAAATAGAACAATCTCGAATGCTTATGGACATCTATGACTGTCACCAAGCCAGAAGACAACTACCGTGAGTACCACTTAATTGTGATATACCTTTCTTGTTTGGTGGTTGGGCATAACTCAACGAAATCCATTAGCGTCTTAGCAAGGGTATCCGCAAGGTTACTCTCATCCCCATGCCCCATGCATGACCAATTAGTTATACCTATCAATTGGCTATTCCCATTGATTTTAGCGTTACGTATTTCATTTCTCATGGTTATTTGTTTATTTAATTTATGTGTTGTCGTTAATTATTTTCCCTCGTCTTATTATTGTCTTTATTTGTAATTTTAGAATATGGAGCGCATTGCACTGCACTTTCCCTGCACACATTCTGGAATAAATTATTATTATTATTATACAAGTAAATACCTTAAATTGTTTGAGAGGCACATTTCTATTCACATCGTGTAATACCTAATTACATTGTGCCAATAGATGATTACCTCCAATGAACGAATGAACGATAATGAATAGATACCTACATCATATTTTTATGGTTTATTTGTTTACACTTCACATAGGTGACCTTCGGTATACTGACCTACTTTGGAGATTGTTTATTTCTACGGTCATTGTCCTTTTGAAACACGATTCATTCTTTAACGAATTCTTTTATATTTTACTTGTCCTAGCTTTGCGCAAACATTGGTCGTTTAAGTAGGTACTTTGCTAACCTAAGAGGTATCTGGATGACTTAGCTTCAACTAAGGTATAGTTTGCTTGACCTACATAGTTCTGAGAAATATAGGTATTTCGGTTACGAATCAAACTGATATCGTATGTCGCCTATCCTTATACGCGCTTATGTAAACAATAGACCTACCTAACTAAAACAAGTACTTGTATGACCTAATTTATAAGTAGGTATTTGTTTGTTTGACCTAATTTTGAGACGCATGTATACTCCCGCACACGAAATATAGAATAAAGAGCTTCCACGATAGTCATTTATTACGTTCTATGCGCCTCGATTCGTTTTATATGAGTTATAATAAATTAACGTATTTACCTAACTGAAGAGAATATCTACATATGTAGACTAATTCTAGAATAGATATTTGGTGGGCATTGCTATCCTGCGTGGAAAAATAACATAATCTTTTAATTAGTAGCAGCGTGTTAGTGACAAAACTCCAAAGCTCCGATTGATTTATTGGTGATGCACGCTCGTCCCTTTCTTCTTTGTCTCTGAAAATAATTAATAATTGGTTTTATCTTACCGCCCTCAATCGATTACATTTTTTTCCAGTCGGGACTTTCATAATTGACATTTCATTCGACATTGTGATCGAGGTTTTCCCTTTTTTCGTTTCCTAGCTAATGGATTCCTATCGGCCCTTTTTGAGAAAAGACTCTGATGATGGAAAAAACTCTTCAAATATCTGTCTATTTAAGATTCACTTCGGTATTTCGCTTAGTTCCTCAACCTCGTATTAACTACTGTTTTATTTCATTCGCCTTCGAGGGGTGATTCATCAAATAACAAATCAGATGTTTAATTTTATTGTCCGGAATTAGGTAAATTATTATTTATTCTCAATATTTTAATATCACTTTAGAATAAATAACCGTAGATACGCACGTTTTCCAAGTGTACGAATTATTATCACTACTGTTTATTACAATTTCGTTATTCAATTCACAAAGAATTTTTAACCGCCTTATTATTGAACCACTGTCGTTTAAACGTGACTCGAACAATTCGTTATTGTTATTTATTTTACCTATGTCATGTTATTTAAAGTAAAGTTAAAGTTTTAATTATTATATCACCTATAGTTAATTTTAAAATCGCGTGTTATATATTTTTTTTTATCCGGTAATTTGATTTATTTTAAGACACTGGATTTTTGTTAAATGTTATAAAACCACTAAATATAAGTTGTAAGAAAGAACCCCGAATGTCATTTAATTCTTATTTACTGACTTTAAACACTTTCATTATAAAACACCCGCACTTTCACGAAGTATTATTTTAAAGCACTTTATCGGACTTTTATTTCTCAATTTTAAGAGGAAAATAAAACACTGAATTTACTATTTTTGCAAACACTTGTAGACATTTCAACTTTACTAGTAGTCTTCCACGACCACTCCTATAACTGTGCACTTTACGTTTTTTCTTGATCCCGCACTTCCCGTTGTTTCGTCCGAACTCTCCCCCAACCTTCCAACGAATTCCCCTTCTTTATCAAACCATGGTGTTTTAAAGACTTCTTAGAGCTCTCCTTTCATAGAAAAATGACTCCTGATCGCCCAGACTTTCATAGGAAAAGGACCAAATTCGGTTCCTCCGTATATGACCTTTTGTCAAATCTCTGTTAATCTCCTATCTCATGCCTTAGAGCCAAATTTGTCTACTATCTCCCTCTCGTAGAAAATCACATAAATTTTCTCATTGACATGTATCTATAATAAAAATTTCATTTACTTGCTCGTAATTCATTGTTAATGCCCACACTATAAAAAGTAATGGTTTTATTTTAGAGTAAATATTCGTATTTAACTTGAATAATTTTGTTTAGGTCGTTTCGTGTTAATGATGCCCTTAATTGCTTGAAATCATGTTCTATAAATTTATTTGGATGAAGTCATATCAACAAAGTGATAGCCAACCTTTTTTCTCTAGTCAAACGGTTAGCGATTGCTTCGACGGTTCACGCGTATTTCCCAGTGTCAGGCTACGTTAAGCATCTTTTCCTGTGATTTGATTTAATTGTAGAGTGACCAAAATGTACCGTGGCCTTTGACATGCCATATTTTCAATATCCTGTTTATCGTGAAAAGTGTTGTCAGATCAGAGTAATCCTTATACCGGTACCTATTAAAGTCAATTTAAGTAGTTCCAATTAGTTTTCTTTTGAGATATTTGGCTCTAATAACTTCGTTTCACCATTCCATTTCCATATCAATAGGTTTTCCCACTTTTCCAGGTTATTATCTTCAGTTTGTGAAATTTTCCGAGATTCTACCCGTTTTTTGTGATCATTCCAGATCGGTTTTAATTAAATCGACCCCTGGTACCATTCATGTTACGTTTTCCGTGCCCTTATTGATGATTTTTCATTTATTTATTTTCAACATTCCCGTCTAAGATTTTTTTGTGTTTCCGTTTAAAACTTTAGGTACCCAAAACCCCCAGTTCCCGATCGCGTCTTATGTAAACACGACCCGGAGTCAATAATCTTTCAACTTTTTGTCCTCAGTATTGTTTTTAATACAGTTGTTTTTAATACAGTTCATTCAACCTAAGTTCCTGTGAGAATTAATTAAAGGCCGCCCAAAATGATCAAAGTCCACTCTCTTATTGGTAGAATTTAAACTTCCTTTGTTCTCGATATAACTATGATATGGGGTTCCCTCGCTCCAGTCTTTTAAGCATATCTCTGTAATAGTTCCCAACTGCTCGGACAGATGTCGCCGAATGTACCATTTCTCTACATAATATTTAGAGGGAAAAAAAAAAATTTCTTGTAGGCTTCTCGTAGGTTGAAGGTTTTCATTCATCACAAGTTTGTTGGATTAGTCTCCGGTCCGAATAGCAGAATAACTATTAAAATATCGTAAAAATTCACGAAAAACGTAATTATGAAGAAAATTCTTTGCCTCATACATTTGGTATAGAACGAATTATCATTTTTTTAAAGAGCTGCAGGTATTGTGATAAGTTTAATATTGAGTAGTGGGTGTATTTCAAAAATTCAAAAACGTCAAATGCCAACGCATTGATTGTTTTGATTTTGTTCTGAAACATATAATGCTGCCCCTCTTTCTTACACACTAAATGTCAGCAGTCGAAAATGGGACAAACGGTGAACGTATGTCTGCACCCCTCCAAAGGAAAAATACAATTTATACTAATATTATAAATGCGAAAGTGCGTGAGTTTGTTTTTTACGCCGTCACACCTTAACCACTAAACCGATTGAAAAATGAATATAATATTAATTTTAAAAAATATTAATATATATTAATATTAATATATTTATCTATTATCTATCTATAAATAAAAAAAATATATAAATAAATATATAAATAAAAAAAAATCGCCGAAATGTATGTACGCGCATAACTTCTGACTGACTTTTTTTTTTTTTTACATGAGCTCCACACAGGAGGCCCTGAGGAAATTAATTTCTCTCAGGGCCTATGTCATCTTTGGGGATGCTGTGTGGAGGGTTTTTTAAGGAAAGGAAGGAGAGGAGAATTCTGGGAAGGAAAAGGATTTAAGAGGTGGGTAGGAATCTGGGGTTCAGTGTGTCCTAGTCATCCGCCTCCAAGACCTAGACAAACCTCACCCCATGAACCCGGGCACCCCTGCTAAATCACCAAACGTAGCGAACCACTTGGGATGACCTGTGGCAGAGGTGTTGGTTATCCAATTAAGGTTACCGGGGCGGCGGTACCCATTCCCGCCTCCCAAATTGGCTGCATCAGATTGGATTGATTTTTTTTTTGTGTCCGTTATTGTCACGACAAGGTTTGTGTAAAACTACTGGTGAGCTCTGGCATTATGAAATTTGTACAAAAAATTGCAATAGGTGGCACGCGAGCTGTTTGAAAAATGAATGTACCGGGACTGAATATATGGAATGCGGTAGGGGGGATGGGGAGGGGAAGTCGGGTAGGTGGTTCGCGGGAGGCTGTGGGAGGAGAACCGTGGTGGGGGAAGGGGGGAGGGGGGAGTGGAGTGGGAAAGCGAGAGGGGAAGGGGACGCGGGAGAGGAAGGGGAGGCGTAAAGGGAACGGGACGAATGGGAAAGGACACGCAAGGAGAAACAATTTCTTTATTAAATGGTACAGCAACGCATGCCGGGTACCAGCTAGTTTAGGATACATGAGTTAATGCATACCTAAACATAATTTGAAATACATGTTTCGAATAACACTAACTTCGGTTTCAATTATTATTTTATGCACCAGATTTAAATGCCCGGGTTAAATTTTCCTCAAAAAAAAAAAAAAAAGAAAAAAAGAAGGAAAAACTAAACCCTTTCACACACTTCCCCAAATGATCATCTAGTCAACCCACGCTATGCAATTGCACTATATAAGTATTATAAATACAAAACAATACAAGAACAACATGTCAACCTACTAGAGACCAAATGGGAATATAATTCACCGACTCCAGATATTTTCATATCAGAGGGTTCGGCTCTGTGGCATTTCTAATTGAACCTATAAATCCTACCGATCCCTCAATATAAATATTTAAAAAATCCTTTGTAATCCTACATGTATTTAAAATGACTGATTTTTGCATTTTTATATACAAATTCTTTGACAAATCTAATATGCTTAAATTTTGAATCAGATTCCTAGGTATTATGCCATTGGCCGAAATAACAAATGGCAATATTTTTATAGTCCGAGAATTACGTTTGGTTGAGATAATTGAAGTGTTTTGCGTGAATAATTTTATTTGACCAGGAATCTAATAATTCCTGGTTAGTATTTATAAGAATGTTGGCATTCTCGTCATATAAATTTAAAGGTGTAATATTTCTATCTGCCTTGCAAATTATTATTATTATTATTAATTTCGGTCAATAATAATCGACAATATATTTTCTGAGTAGTAAAACAATAACACGCGTTAAAAAAATATTGACGAGATACTTGTTTTTTGGACAATAGTAATAGTTTTATAATGTTAAAATAGTAACGAAGTAAAAATAGCATTTGATTACAAAACCGAAAATGAAAAAAATATTTCTGCCATTAATAAATCATCGAATTATTTTACTAATAAATTAAATGTCATAAAATGGCTATATCGTGATCTATGAGTAAATAAAATACCTAATGTGTGATTAGTTTCTCCATCTGAATTGCCATTAACTCGTGTTTTCCTAATCATCTTTCCTTCTCCGTTTTTTTAAACTTTGCAACATTCCCCAAATTAAAACGTCAATCGAATTAGAAAGCACAAGCTGTTTTTTATTATAATTGCAATTCTCTGCAAGCTTTCATTACTACTATAGATGCAGTTAAATAATTTTTTAGGGTTTTTTCATTGTTTAATTTTTGTATGGAAAAATCCATTTTTCCAGTTAAAGTCATTTCTCGTTGCACATACAAGGTATTATTGTAATACGCAGGACGCACCCCTATAGAGGGAGTGTAATATTGTGTTTGGCGCATTGTAACATCGGATTTTCCTGATGAGCGAGGACAAATCCTTTAAATTATTTCCGGTGTATTTCAGGATTAGCCTCTTGCCATGAAGAATTCGATTACTCTGCAGGAAATGGGGTCAAGCTAAAACAATGTTAAAGATAATGAAATAATTTAATTCGGATAATAGCGAAAGCAATAATTAGATATTACAGTAGTTACGATTTGAGACCTGCAAAAAATAAATCTACAATTTTTTATGATTGTTCTTTGCTTGAGGTCCTTTGTCCTTTACTAAGCAAGTGAGTTCAGTAATTGTAATTTAAACTTAGCCAACAGATGAACTAACGACGACACGTCTTTTTTTACATTAGCTCTTTACAGGAGGCCTTGAGGAATAAGATTTCCCTCAGGGCCTACGTCATCTTAGGGGATCCTGTGTGGAGGGTCTTTTTAAGAAGGAAAAGAAGTTCTGGGAACGAAAAAGGTATGAGGGGTGGGTAGGAAAATAAGGATCAATATGTCCAGGAGTGACGGACGTATGAATCTATCCCTCCAATTGCGGTGCAAGGCGATGGGTCGGGAGAGTCTCGCTGTAAAGGTCAAAAGGCCTCTCCCTCAACCAGTCTCTCTCGATCCGGCCCCCCACTCAGCATGTGGGCAGACGCATTCGCCGCCAAGACCTGGATAAATCTCTAGAGGAGACAGACCTATGACAGTGGTTATCCAATAAATATATATACCCATATATACCCATACCGCCTCCCAAATGTCTAGTGGAGGAAATTTTCGCATCCTCTAAATGGATTTTTGCAATACTTTTAAATTTTTTTTTTTAAAACATGAAGTAATTTTTTTAGGTAGGTCAAAATATCAGAATTCACTGACATTTAAAACTTAAAATAACTATAATCTTCTTTATAATGCAAACATTTTAGAAAGTAGGACCTTTGAATAATAAAAAAATCTAATAAAAAGAACCCTTTCAAGTAAGTTTTTTTATTCTTTTGCACTTTTTAATATTTTTAGTTTGTAGGTACCAGACAACTGTATTTACAAGAACTGTTTATTTAAACCGGAAAACAAACACAAAATTCGTGTAATAATGTAATATTATGTCTTCCAATAAATTAGCCAAAACACTAAACACTTTAATTATTGGTACAGGCGACACCTATTTGGCACGGGTACGCAAGCGAACAGACGTTTATTGTTTAATTTTATTAGGCCAATTAATTCATAAATACACAGATTACACGCGAAAATAAATTCCTGCCCATGAATTCACACTTAAAACTCGTACGCAGCGTTCATTTATATTACCGACTTGTAAAAATATCGCAATGAAAATAACATACATCCACTGAACAGATATTATCTAGAAGTGCGGCCTGTAAGAAAACTGATATTTTAGATAAGATCTTTCGAGTCCTTGACCACGGACAAGCCAAAGAAATTAATGTCCTGCTGAAGAAAAACTAATGATATTTGACTGAGCGTAGCGAAGTCCTGTTTTAACTAGAACGTATTAGATTTTTTTGACATTAGCTCCAGCAGAAGGCCCTAAAAAAAAATCCCTCAGGGCCTTTGTCATCTTTTCGGATAATTGATTTGTCGTTTTTGTGCATGATTGATTTGTCATATTTGTGGATGATTGATTTGTTATATTTATGGATGATTTATTTGTCGTCTTTGTGTATGATTGATTTGTCATCTTTGTTGATGATAGATTTGTCATCTTTGTGGATGATTGATTTGTCATCTTTGTGGATGATTAATTTGTCATCTTTTTGGATGATTGATTTGTCTTCTTTGTGGATGATTGATTTGTCGCCTTTGTGCATGATCGATTTGTCATCTTTGTTGATGATTGATTTGTCATCTTTGTGGATGATTGATTTGTCATTTTTGTGGATGATTGATTTGTCATCTTTGTGGATGATTGATTTGTCATATTTATGAATGATTAATTTGTCATATTTGGGGATGCTGTGGAAAGGGTCTTTTTGAAAAAGGAAGGAGAGGAAGTTCTGGGAAGAAAAACTATGATAGGGTAGGTAGGAATCAAGGGGCGATGGATGAACAATCAAGGGGTGACGGGGCCAGGAGTAACGAATGTATGAATCCATCACTTCCTCTGGGGTTCAAGCCGATTTCAGCCGTTCAACCGGCTGAAGAGGTCTAGGTTAGGTCTCCCTCAACCTGTCTCTCCCGATCGGCCCGCCACTCAGTAGGTGGGTAAACGCATTTGCCGCTAAGACCGCACCTAATGAACCCAGGCACCCCTGCTAAATCACCAAACGTAGCAAATCACTTGGTGGTGCAATAAAAATATTTTTTTCAAATGTGAAATCGTCGAGTTTCCTAGGATTTCCTTAATTCACATTTTTTCAATATTATAGTACCAAGGTACCTGAAAAAAAAACATTTCATCAATGTATGGTTTATAATTAACCCGTCTGCTTGGTTCAATATATTGGCACCTCACAATCCGGAAGCCTCGGTTTCGCGCGTAAATTCTGAAACCGTCACTTTGGATGGAAATTGTAAAATATCTATGCAAGGTAGCTTTCATATTTCAAAGACAATAAGAAGCATTATTTCGATCTCTTTCGTTCTCTTCCTAGTTAAAAGAAAAATATATATGTTTGCATGAGAGGAAGAGAGATGTATAGCTTTTAAAATGTAAGGTCGCTCTGGGACGCTTTTGGTCTTATGAAAGTATAAAGCGATTACGTGTTTTGGGATGTAGTTATTCCTAAACAAGCAGACTTACGATTTCAGGGGAAGTTTTAGTTTTTGGAAGCCAGGTTTACGTTAAACTTGGAAGGTACTAGTTAAAAAAAATTTCAATCAATTTCACTAGAAAGTAAGGAAAACATTCAGCTTACTTCGAACACAACTCACTTCTATGCATATATCTCAACAGTGACTACATCGTAACTTTGAAAAAGCCAACGAACATAATACCTATCTTGAATGTACGTTTTGGTGAAAATGTTTAAATCTAATGGAATCACAACAAGTTAAAATACGCGTTATACCTAAATGTAAATCTAAAAAGATTTTAACTTTTGATTTGTACCAGACAGGTACCTACCGCTGAAATTTGTATCAGCCAAGATTAGTTGTTGGCTTATTTGGAATTGGTACTTGATCAATGCTGATTGGTTGGAAACGGAGAGCTTTCGGTTTCCGATGGGATATATTTTGTCGCTTTGTTCGTTTTTGCAATGAAATATTTTATAGATTTTGTATTTATTCATTTAATTGTTTTTTTTTTAAATATATTCCGTTTAAAACTAATTTACAGATTAACGAGGCAATTTGAACAGGCTGCCAAAGAAGAAACTAATAAACAAACCATTTTTTATATTAGAAAAAAACTGATGGGTCATCAATTGTTGCACTATAATATTTAACCTGTTCATAACACGCGGCGCGAAAGTTATTTCTCGACTTTTTAAGGCAAATTTCCTAACTTTGTTTCGAAAATTTTGTAAAACAACAATTACCTCTTCTTGAAGAGAATAAGAGCAATTCATGGTTTGGCAAGGTGCATTCTGCTTATGCTTACTTCTCAAATATGAAAGGTTATTTTGCGCTACCCTATTTTTCTCGTATGGAATTTAGATTCAATTGGATGGAACATTACTTTATACTGCCATATATTTTTTTACAGTTCGACACAATTTTGCTCGACACACCAAACTACCAAACTAACAAACCCCATAATTGTTGGGCGCCAAAATGTCACCGTGGGATTAGTTGGAAGCGATATTGTTATTATTATTCTACAGCACAGCGTGGTCTTTAAAGCTGTCAACAAAAAATGAACAATGAAACTCCTTTAAGACAAAAAACTACTTAACCTCTGTAAAGGATAGGTTTTTTTTTTATACGGAAGGAAAGAAATATTTGAAAATAAAAGATTTACATATTGAAGCAAAATAAAATTCCGAATCTAATACTGTCTGGCAAAGGGTTTTCTAAAAAAATAGGGTTAAGATGTGACACCGTGTTGTGTACGAACGGCATCAGAGTTGGTTTCTCCAAAAACAATCTCTTATCGAGAGATTGGGTGGCGTTATCAACAGTTTGCCTGTGTGGTTGCAAAATACACAGATGTCCTTCGATTTTACGAATTCTCCAGGAATCCAGTCTCCAGTATGTAAATTAGATCACGATATTGACCAGTAGGTGAATCATCCTTCCGTCAATCCCGAGGTGGAACAAAGCTCCAGACTGCCGTACAAGGAATACCAACTTCCTCTGAATATAGCTACCTCTATCGATAGCTAGTATTATTTCTTGCCCGCTGTTACTAGAGTTGATTTTGTGAATACAAAAGTAAATGATTAAAAAACAGCTCGTTCTTAGATTCTTTAGTTCCATCTTTTTTGGAACAATTGTTTCTTAGTATTTATATATTTTTTATCACACGAATAAAAAAAAAGTGTCGCATTACGTTGTATGAATAATGCTCTTTTGGAAACACAACTAAATAGTTACTATGCTAATATTAACAATAAAAATTAAAATAAATCTTGTTTACTTTACATGAGTTGCCTTTTAACCATGCATTTACTGCATAATCTAAAACTCATTTGACCTCCAGTAATATTCTTGTAATAACCCTTGTTTTTACGAATGCTGCATTTTACCGCCAAATTTTATGGTTAACAGCATTTATTGAACATTAATGGTTTAATCACGGAAATTTGTTAAAATACGAATTTTACTGGCGTATTAAACTGGTATGCATTTAAAACGTGAAAAATTGTGACATAAAATATATTAATTTTTTAAATTTTAAGTTAATGGTTTGGAAACCGGCGCACGGTAATAAATTAATTAAACTTTATTTAATTACAAAAACATATGCAGTAGGTATGATTTCCCCACTATGTAGAGTGATAAATACTCTGGCATAGTATTGCCCTGCCGAAAAAAAAAACTATTTAAAAACCAGTAGTTTCTTAAAATGGCTTTAGCCGTATTCATTGTCCAGATCCAAATAGCCAGGTTCTTACCAACAATCTTAATATTTTTCCATCGCCTTCCGCCTCTCCAATTATTTCAGTCCACAACTAACCTCAATAATATGATGCCACAGCAATCTATGAGCATTTGGGACATTTGTGCGGTGCGTGTATAGCATGCAAACAAATTGTTATTTTGCAACGACTATAATATTATGTGTTATCACTGTTATCTATATTGATTACTAGTAATTTTAGGAGCAGAAGACTTCGCGTCCTAAAAAGTTAAATCTGAAATGTAAGTAGGCACTTACAAACTTAATTAAATTTGATGAAACATTTTTTATTTATATCAAATAAGGAATTTGTTCAATGAAAATTCACTATCTCATTAACAATTGGTCGTTAAACTTTCTTCTGATGGGTAGGTAAAAGTGTAAATCATAACATTGAAAATTGCTAATAAGAAAATAATCTTTACTGAACTAAATCAATTTCATGTTGTCATTACTTCCATACACGTCATTTTTTGTCATATTTATTTTTCTCTTTAACCATTGTTACGTAACAGAATCGGCTCCCGAGCGGAAGGTTAAGTGAATCGTCCCCACTACACGTGCCGACCGTTTCCTCTCCCCGCACCGCGCGACCACCCCGCGTCAGGCGCGAAGCGCCGGGCGGCCCGCCGGCCGCCTTCCTTCGCTAGCTCTCGGCCAAGCAACTGGCTACGCGCGATTTGCGCTGTTTGTGCTCCACGATATTAACTCCGCGATGTATTGTTTGCAATTGTGTTGTGAACGGAATCCAGAAAAGATGGCAGACCACGCATCTAGCTATGTGAGTACCAACTCGCTTCCTCCCCCCCACCGTGTGCTTTGAACCGTTTGTAACTTCATTTAAACGCATAGAGAGAGGGAGAAATCCTCGTTAGGTCAGTAGGGTAGTTTAACTTGTGTTTTGTGCCGACACTGGCCGTATGTGTATCACCCTGTTCTGTTTATTGAATAAACCCTTTAAATGCAAATACTGTGTACTGATTGAAGAGGGAGTCCCGGGGATTTTGAGGAGAGGAGGGGAAGGAAGAATTGACCAAGCGAACCACTGGCACTCGCCCTGTTTTTTTAGGAGGAATCATGTTCGAGCCGGTTTGAGCTAACCGACGGCTGTTATTGTGTGTGTTTTACAGGAATAGGGCCTGGGGTAGGCCGCAGCAGCAGCGCCCCCAGCACTGGCGTTCCCAACTTAGGGGCAATTTTTTTTTCCTCCCTCTTCACAGTCGCTCGCCTCGTTCTTCAATCACCCATTGTTTAAACTGTATAATCTATAATGTTTTGTCTTGTTTTTTTTCCCAATTTGTCTAGCATTACCATCAAAAAACATCGACGCGAGTGTAACTTCGAATTGCAAATTTAAACTATCGCGGGCACATTCCTTCATTTTCGAGTCGTCACTCGACAAAACATTATCACCGGTATTCCTACGTAAAGTGCTCAACCAAGAAAGTTGCCGTCGTGAATAATATAGTGTTTACAAGTGTCGACCGACTAAATTTGCTAGTTTCAAATACAAGATTAATAGTGGAAATGTACACAAATATTTAAAACAAAGTTATTCAACAATTAAAATCCTGTATATGATAAACCAATTACCCGCTTCGTTTCCCGAAAGTTAATTAACCAGTTTTCATTAATAAACTTATTCCGCAGTGTGCTGGTCTGTATTTGATATCGACATATACTGCGAATAGGGGTCTATTTCGCAAAATACTGGCCTGTATATATAACGGCATATTTTGCAGCTTAAGGGAAACAAGTGGATTAAATTCTTTCTACCTTTTGACAATTGAGCATTTTTCTAATTTTGCCGCCTGTTTCATCATTTAGCTTTTTTTCTTTCGTAAGAAACAGACGACATAATTTGAAAGACGTTCGGTTCGCGTTGACGTCGTTTCCTCGAGTCAGGCATTACATTACGTATGCACATCTGCATATAACTTGTTATGACAAGAGGAAGTCGGCGGATAAATACCAGTAATGGTGTATGCTCAAATCAGGCTGCAGTATAGCCACGTTAAATAAAGAACAATTCCCCAAGACATTGTTGAATTTTCAAACATACTTCCACGAAAACTTGTATAAAAGAAAAAATATTTCCTTTCCTTTCTAAAGAACCCCCCCTTTGGAAGGCTAATCGAAATATTCCAAAAAACATGTTCATTTAAGGCGAACCTCGTTTCCGTTTTTTTTATTTTTTCTTTTCCGGACTTTTGCTTATTTGCAAACCTTTTTCAAAAACATCGGGATTTTTTCTCAAAATTACGTTTTTTGAGGGAAACCGCTGCCCAATTTTCTCTCGTTCCGGACTTAGAAAATTTTCAACAAATTTTCAAAACATCGGGATTTTTTCTCAAAATCACGTTTTTGTAAGGGAAGCCGCTGCCCAATTTTTTTTCTCGTCTATGGACTTTGAAAATTTTCAACAAATTTTCAAAACATCTGGATTTTTTCTCAAAATCACGTTTTTTGAGGGGAACCTCTGCGCAAATTTTTCTCGTTTTCGGACTTAGAAAAATTTTCTACAAATTTTCAAAACATCAGGATTTTTTCTCAAAATCACGTTTTTGTAAGGGAAACCGCTGCCCAAATTTTTCTCGTTTTCGGACTTAGAAAAATTTTCTACAAATTTTCAAAACATCAGGATTTTTTCTCAAAATCACGTTTTTGTAAGGGAAACCGCTGCTCAAATTTTCTCTCATTCCGGACTTAGAAAAATTTTCAACAAATTTTCAAAACATCGGGATTTTTCTCAAAATTACGTTTTTTGAGGGAAACCGCTGCTCAAATTTTCTCTCGTTCCGGACTTAGAAAATTTTCAACAAATTTTCAAAACATCAGGATTTTTTCTCAAAATCACGTTTTTGTAAGGGAAACCGCTGCCCAATTTTTTTTCTCGTCTATGGACTTTGAAAATTTTCAACAAATTTTCAAAACATCTGGATTTTTTCTCAAAATCACGTTTTTTGAGGGGAACCTCTGCGCAAATTTTTCTCGTTTTTGGACTTTGAAAAATTTTCAACAAATTTTCAAAACATCTGGATTTTTTCTCAAAATCACGTTTTTTGAGGGGAACCTCTGCGCAAATTTTTCTCGTTTTTGGACTTTGAAAAATTTTCAACAAATTTTCAAAACATCTGGATTTTTTCTCAAAATCACGTTTTTTGAGGGGAACCTCTGCGCAAATTTTTCTCGTTTTTGGACTTTGAAAATTTTCAACAAATTTTCAAAACATCAGGATTTTTTCCCAAAATCACGTTTTTTGAGGGGAACCGCTGCCCAAATTTTCAAATAAACCAAACACTTATAAAAAACGCGTTTTTTTTTCAAAAACTTTTTGTAAAAATACGTCCCCAGTGGTCAATCTCTGCCCAATTTCTTTCCAATTGCGAGTCTAGTTCTCACTTTTTCCAACATAAGGTCACTCTGATACGACCTTATACACCATGGAAGTTCCTCAAGTCACGCTGGGTATAATCCCACACATTTTTACTTCAAAAAAGGAGGAACTACTACAGGCCCAGAGAAATAGAAAGATTTCTCCTAGGAATAAATCCAAAATGCCTTACTGTGACGGAATCAGTAAATTCCATCACATCAAGTTCTCAGGCGTTATCAAATTGGCAAAACTTTTGTCATAAACGACGTGAGTCATGTGTAATTATTAAATGTAAATAATCACCCACATGGGCATTCGTAAGGAAATCCTTACACCCGAAGGCACATTAATGTCAACGGTAGCCTAACTCCTGTACATTTTTTTTTTGCGCATAATTTTATATGTTCTTTTACATCCTGCGCGCCTTGCCTGCTGTACCACAAGAGCACCTCTTGGGGCACTGTTTTCATGCTTGTATGCATCCTCTTCCTGAAATTGATCACTTCGGAAAGGGACTCCTTTTTCCTCCTACCATCAACGGTTCCAGAAAACTCTTGCTCCGAGACGTCGTTTTTCCTTTCACAATTCTTGCAGCATCCGCGCGTTTTTTTTCTCACCTCATCGCCTCATCTTGTCATATCACCCCTTTTTTTTAATTTTTTGTTTCGTGTCGGGTTTTGTCGTACCAGTACGTCCCTACCCTAATGTTGTAAATATAAAATCATAAGCACAAGTCTGTATAATAACCATTGGTTTCAGACCTTTGCCGCGGGCTCGCTACTATGGTCACAGCACCATATTGTAAGAATGTCGCGACGATTTCTGTTATAATAGGAAATCCTCCCGTTTTTTCTTTCTTTCTTTTCCCTCTTCACCCCATCCTACACATTCATAGTAATGTTGTATATTGGGAATCGTTTCGAATACACCCAATGTACTCACCTATCAGGTCACATTCGCTGGATTCGAGACAATTAAAGAGCAACCTTGTTGCTATTTGTGGTTTTTTCTTCTTTTTCAAAAAAATTAGAATGGCGCTCAACCCAATTGCTCTTATTTTTCTAGAATCATATTTTGTCGGATTCGGAAAATTTTTTTTTTTTTGTTGTTATAAAAGTGACAATATGTTTTGTCCCTTCATTAACTTTGTTCCTTGTACATATACAACTTCATTATGAGGTACATATTTTATCATGACATCAGTTTCTTTTGTCCTTTATTGTACCATTATTCTAGTTTGAAGTTTAAAATCTTGGCCAGATCTTCAATAAAATTTGTGTTTATCGCCTTTTGGCAAGTCTTGTAACGTATGCTAATATGAAATTATTAAGCTACAGCAGTGCCGTATTAATTACATCATTGTAACCCGCCGTCTGTATTGAATGGGGACCCACTTTTTCGAACGTAAGTGGGCTACTGTCTTTCAATACTGGGCAAATTTGTTGTAAATCGTTCATTCCACCCGCCGTCTGTGTTGAATGGGGACCCACATTTTCGAACGTAATTGGGCTACTGTCTTTCAATACTGGGCAAATTTGTTGTAAATCGTTCATTCCTGTCACGTGAGACGTGAAAACGTGACAATATCTACCATCATAGGAGAGATCCTCAAAACATCCGCCATGATACGAGAAGTTCGTTATAATTACTTTATACTCTTAACTAAATGTTATTGAGTTGGTCGTGTGTCTTTTGGCATGAGAACCGCTTAATCCGCCGTCTGTATTGAATGGGGACCCACTTTTTCGAACGTAATTGGGCTACTGTCTTTCAATACTGGGCAAATTCGTTGTAAATCGTTCATTCAACCCGCCGTCTGTATTGAATGGGGACCCACATTTTCGAACGTAATTGGGCTACTGTCTTTCAATACTGGGCAAAATTTGTTGTAAATCGTTCATTCCTGTACATGAGACGTGAAGACGTTACAATACTCACCATGAATCGTGCGAACGAAATAATATCTACCCCATGTTTGTGTGACCTACCAAGCGTAGATCACACGCCTTTTATTTTCTGTTATCAGAAAATTATTGCTTTTGCAGCAGAGTACTCATTAACATGCCCGTGGACTTCCTGTCACAAGAACCCAGGAACTATCCACTATCTCAAAAGGACTAATCATACGCTTCACTCATGATTATGGGGCATCGTGTCGTAGGAGTTAAGTTGATGGACACAAAAACACCTAACTCGTTGTCTGGGGGACGAACAAGAAAACCCCCAGGTTTGTGAGATTTGAGCAAGGGTCTGTCATTTCTCGCAAACAAGTAGGAGAATAAAACGACCTTCTAATCTTCTGCCCAATACACGTAGTGGATTAGACTCTTTTTGTCAGTGTATCCCTTTTGTCCCACTCTACCAATTGTATTGTAATGTGCCAGGAAAGTTGCTGTAGACCTTGTTTCACCTTTCACTCAGAGGTCGAATTTCGGAAATAGCCGAGTCCTCAGCAGTTTTCTTCGTTCAAATGTTCCCAATTGTCACTCTTTCCTTTCCTCGAAATTATCCGTGAATGGGGATATATGCGTTACGCACTTGGCGTTTCGTTTGTCAAATGGGACAACCTTCATTCACGGATCTTTTCAACTTCCTACTCCTTTCCCACTTTTCATAACTTATTTGTACTCAATGTTTTGTTCTTCGAAAGTAGAAAAAATGCTACCGTATAGACGTGAGCATAGGTCATGGAAGACCAACTTCTTTCGAAAAGGGGCATTTTGTCATACGTACAAACCCTTACCTACGTGTTCTTGGAAATGTATTTAGTTTAAAAAAAAACTAAATGGGTTAAACAGAACTTTCCTTGAATACGTACCTTTGTAATATGTATAAGTCTGTAGTTGCATTTAGTTAACTCTCTCTCCGTCTCTCTCTCTCTCTACGCGTCAAACAAATCCAATTTTTCTCAACATGCACACCTTGTTTCTCTCCAAACCTTTTCATCATTGGTCTACCAGGCAGGTAAACTTCAAGAATTTTGTTCTAATAATAATTTTTTCGCCGGATTAATAAGAAGACCAGCAGCTCTTCACCCTATCTACACCTGCGCCTCTCTTCATGCTGCCTTCACTACCGTCACGGAGGTCCCATGCCTTCAAACCCTACGTACCAAAAGCACCCGACCACACCTAACATAACCTAGTGTGAGTCGTGCGTGTAGTTGCGAATTGTATCATCACAAAACCATCACTCAAACAAACCCGAGCACGTCAGCTCTAAGTTGGTTCATGTTCCTGTTGCCATTGTACAATGTTCCTATTGCCATTGTACAAATGTTCCTGCGGCACCTTGCAAATGTTCCTGTTGCCATTGTACAAATGTTCCTGCGGCACCTTGCAAATGTTCCTGTTGCCATTGTACAAATGTTCCTGCGGCATCTCGCAAATGTTCCTGTTGCCATTGTACAAATGTTCCTGCGGCATCTCGCAAATGTTCCTGTTGCCATTGTACAAATGTTCCTGTTGCATCTTGCAAATGTTCCAGCTGCACCTTGCAAATTGCTCTGTTGCCACCATGCCAATGCTCCTGTGCCTTTGCGCAAATAACAATACCAACGATTGTTCACACAACAATCCCACTGTATACAAACCAGTGTACCAACCACCATCACAACAACGGCTGTCATGCACACAAACCACCTCCTCTATAAAGGACCAACCACCAATTACAATTCCGCTCTCCAGTACCTCAATGACGTCATACTGGCCCACCCACAGGATCCGGAAGCAGCTATCTTTTTGACCTCTGTGACAGGTAGAACCCTCTCCACCACCAAGAAGCCTCATCCTGCGTTCTCTTCTTCGTGTTTTCTTTAAGGCCCTAGTGTTCCTTGAGTGTAATCTCAAACGGGCCAGGTTACTGTGACAAAGTAACCGTGTAACTTCAGTGCAACGTCCCAACACCCCAAACATCCTACGCAAACCACGCTACGCAAACATAGCTCACAGACCAATGATACAATTAGAGTCATTTTTTTTCTATCACTCCATAACCCTTGTACCTTTCTCCAACAGGTCCTTGTTTATATTTATGTATGTCACTGCTCTTTCTTGTTCATTCATGTATAATTCCTTGTTCACCATGCTTTTTTCTCTTTTGTTTTTGTTTCTACTATTTTGTAGCTAGCAACCTTTTTTTCTCTCTCTCTCCTTTTTTCTCTTAAATTTTTTTTTTTTTTTTTTGTTTTGTTTTGGCACAAGTGCTAGAAGGGTAAGAGGATTTCTTAGCCCTACTGCTCCATTACCACGTCGCTTTTTTTGCGGCGAGGGGGGAAGTGTTACGTAACAGAATCGGCTCCCGAGCGGAAGGTTAAGTGAATCGTCCCCACTACACGTGCCGACCGTTTCCTCTCCCCGCACCGCGCGACCACCCCGCGTCAGGCGCGAAGCGCCGGGCGGCCCGCCGGCCGCCTTCCTTCGCTAGCTCTCGGCCAAGCAACTGGCTACGCGCGATTTGCGCTGTTTGTGCTCCACGATATTAACTCCGCGATGTATTGTTTGCAATTGTGTTGTGAACGGAATCCAGAAAAGATGGCAGACCACGCATCTAGCTATGTGAGTACCAACTCGCTTCCTCCCCCCCACCGTGTGCTTTGAACCGTTTGTAACTTCATTTAAACGCATAGAGAGAGGGAGAAATCCTCGTTAGGTCAGTAGGGTAGTTTAACTTGTGTTTTGTGCCGACACTGGCCGTATGTGTATCACCCTGTTCTGTTTATTGAATAAACCCTTTAAATGCAAATACTGTGTACTGATTGAAGAGGGAGTCCCGGGGATTTTGAGGAGAGGAGGGGAAGGAAGAATTGACCAAGCGAACCACTGGCACTCGCCCTGTTTTTTTAGGAGGAATCATGTTCGAGCCGGTTTGAGCTAACCGACGGCTGTTATTGTGTGTGTTTTACAGGAATAGGGCCTGGGGTAGGCCGCAGCAGCAGCGCCCCCAGCACCATAGAAATATATTCTTATTATAACCTACGTTAAAGATACGTCTTAAAGACGTAAGTTTAAAAGTGTATATTATTTGACATATTATCATACTTAAACAGTTTTAAAGGCAGTTGAATAATTAGTTTAGGGTTTTGTACTTTAAATAAAACCAAAATAATTTAAAAAATAACAAAATGCTAAACCTCTTACAAATCGACAATAAACTATTAAGTTTTTTTTTTAATTAAAAATAATGTTTTATTTTATGTCTAAATCGTATTATTTTTATATGCTACAAAAGTTTGATTGCTAATCAGTCGTTATACTTAAAAGTAATATGAAAATAAATTTTTTGTTCGCCAAATCACATTTATAAGAACAAGTCCGAAAGTTACACAAAAGATAATCATACAACTTTCGAACGTATGGTGACGTATTTCTCCGTCTTTATTGTATTCACCGTGGTGACAGAGCCACCCCGGGTAAGCTCTGCTCGGCAACGAGCGAACTGAGATAGGCAGTGCGCTATGTGGCGAAATAAAAAAAAAAGATACCAACACTTGTGTCTCGCTTACGTAGCAAAGACGTAGATTATCTTTCTAGGGTTAAATGTAATAATTGTTTATGTTCCACGTAATATCAGCAGACTGAGATTGGACTATCCTCCCGGTCCTGCCGGATTAAGAACTTAATTAAAACAAATTAAACGTCCACCATCTTGAAATGAGAACGGTAATTGGAAAAACAAATACAGATACACATAATGCGAAACGGTCGAGATAAAACATGACTTCGGACGCAGGTAAGAAATACTAACAAGAAATTAATCCGGCAAATGAGAAACAATCCGACAAATACTTACCCAAATAATACTCCTTTGATTTTGGTACCAAAGCTTTATAATAATATTTATGGGTTTATAATTGTCTGTTGAACAATATTTAATTGAAAAACCCACTGGCTCCAGATGTTGGCAGTCTGTTAGTATTATATTACCTTTGCGCCAAAAACTTATATTTTGGAAGCAGTAACTCAGCGTTGGTATAACTTGACCCAATGGGAATTAATGCCTGTCTTTGATGGTCACATTTTTAAACAGTGCGATTTCGTTGCCCAATTTCACCCCGAGACAAAATTACCCCACTTCAAAGATCCGACTGAACCTTGGACTGAAAAATCTAGAATTATAAAAGAATTCTAGCTAGCATAGCCATGTAGTAAAAAGGCTTGAATTCAATCGCAAAAGCTTCAAATTAAGAGTGTTTACGATATATATCTTTGAATTTTGCGCTCGTTGCTTGATTGTTGGATCGGTCGGATTGGGAAATTCGGCCGGTTAAGTGCGGTCGACTAGCGTTACACCTTGAGTTAATGTAATATTCAATTATTTCTAAGGGTTTTGAGGCGGCCGCGGTTTGAATATAAACCCGAGTTGATCACTTCAAATGACACTGAGTAGGCCATTGTCGAACGGTCATATTTCATCAATTATCAGAGTGGAGCTAAGATTAGAAGGCGAATGAAAGTCAAAGGTGACTGGTCACACTAACTTAAGTAATATCACCGGAAAATCGTTGCTATCATCAATATATATTATAAAAGAAAGTCCAAAAAAGCGTGCGGAACGCAAAAACTCAGAAACGAGTGCCGGTATGATCAAGAGAGTTATATGGTATGGTAGATCTCTATCCGCCCTAGGGAATAAGGGTATTCGTTTTTACCTAAAGGTCTTACTTTTGAAGATATAAGGGCTGGAAGTTCTAAGAAGACTCTAGAATTTTCAAGAAGAGTCTGGAAGATTCCGGAAACTTCTAGAAAATTCGATAAAACTCTGGAATGTTCTGGAAGAAATGGAGGAGTATGTTAGCGAATCTAGAAGGTTCCGGAAAGTTCAAGAAGGTTCGATAAAGCTGTAGAAAGTTCTGAAAGGAGTGGAGGAGTGTGTCGGTGTGTCTAGAAGGTTCCGGAAAATTCTAGAAGGTTCCATAAAGCTGTGGGAAGTCCTATAAGGTTCGATAGGGCTGTATAAAGTTCTGGAATGAGTGGCGGAGTATGTCGGTAAGTCTAGATGGTTTCGAAAAGTTCAAGAAGGTTCGGTAAAGTTGTGGAAAGTTCTGAAAGGAATAGTGGTATATGTCGGTGGGTATAGAAGTTTCCGGAATGTTCTACAAGGTTCGTAGAAAGTTCTAGAAGGTTCCGCAAGGCTGTAGAAAGTTCTAGAAGGAGTGGAGGAGTATTTTGGTGTACGTAGAAGGTTCCGAAAAATTCTTGAAGATTCCACAAAGCTGTAAGAATTTCTAGAAGGTTCGATAAAGCCGTGCAAAGTACTGGAAGGAGTGGCGGAGTAAGTCGGTGAGTCTAGAATGTTACGGAAAGTTCTAGAAGGTTCGATAAAATTGTACAAAGTTCTGAAACAAATGGTGGAATATGTCGGTGGGTTTAGAAGTTTCCGGAAAGTTCTAGAAGGTTCGATAAAACTGTGGAAAGTTCTAGAAGGTTACGTAAAGCTGTAGAAAGTTCTGATAGGAGTGGAGGAGTGTGTTGGTGTGTCTAGAAGGTCCCAAAAAATTCTAGAAGGTTCCATAAAGCTGTAGGAAGTCCTAGAAGGTTCGATAGGGCTGTACAAAGTTCTGAAAGGAGTGGCGGAGTATGTCGGTGACTATAGAAGGTTCGATAAATCTATAGAAAATTCTGGAAGGAGTGGCGGAATATGTCGGTGAGTCTAGAAGGTTCCGAAAAGTTTTACAAGTTTCCATAAAGGTATAGAAAGTTCTATAAGGAGTGGCGGAGTACGTCGGTGATTCTAGAAGATAAAGTTTCATAAGGTTCGATAAAGCTGCAAAAAGTTCTGAAGGGAGTGGCGGAATATGTCGGTGGATCTAGAATATTCCAGAAAGTTTTAAAAGGTTTCATAGAGCTGTACAAAATTCTGGAAAGCATGATGGAATATGTCAGTAGGTCTAGAAGGTTCCAGAAAGTTCTATAAGGTTCGATAAAGCTATAAGAAGTTCTGGAAGGAGTTACGGAACACGTCAGTGAGTTGAGAAGGTAAGTTCTACAAGGTTCTGTAAAGCTGTAGAAAGTTCTGGGAGGAGTGTCGTGAGTCTAGAAGTTTCCGAAAAGTTCTACAAGGGTTCAATAAAGCTGTAGAAAATTCTATAAGGAGTGGCAAAGTATTTTGGTGAGTGTAGAAAGTTCCGAAAATTTCAAGAAATTTCGATAAAGCTGTAGAAAGTTCGGGAAGGAGTGGCGGAGTACGTCGGTGAGTCTACAAAGTTCCTGAGTTCTAGAAGGTTCGATAAAGCTGTAGAAAGTTCTGGAAGGAGTTACGGAATACATCAGTGAGTTTAGAAGGTTCCGGAAAGTTCTAGAAGTTTGGATAATTATATTATTAAAAAAATAATTTGCATGCCGCTAAAGCTCAAAGACGAGTTCTGGTACGATAACGGGAGTTATATTGTGTGGTAGCCCCCTATCCTTCATCCACGAAGAAAGTTCCCATTCTTACCTTAAGGGCTTGCTTTTAAAGATATAAGGGCTGGAAGTTTGGCTCCGTTGAAATTTCTAGAACAGTTCAAAAATTCCAGAGTATTCTTGAGCATTCCACCACATTCCAGAACATCTCGAAACATTCTGGAATGTTCGAGAATAGGATGGAACTTCAGGAACATACTGGAATAGCCCAGATCATTATGGAACATTCCAGAATACTCCTGAATGTTGTGGAATGATCTGGAATATTATTCTGTAACATTTGATTTTTTTTTGTATGGGGATATCCATATGGGGTATATAAAGTAAGATCCGTCGTGGATTCGAACGTCAATTCAATCTCACATCAACTCCATGAGTGATGTCGGACACCCCAGTCAGAGTATTTGAGAGCATTCCACAACGTTCCAGAACATCCCGGAACATTCTGGAAAATTGTGGAATGTTCGAGAATAGGGAATCGGGAACATCAATGTGAAACATTCCAGAACACTCTCGAATGTTTTTCTGAGCGAAGCCGGGTAACCCAGCTAGTTAAAAATAATGCATCCACCAACAATTTTTAAGAATGTCTAAAATGTTTCATAATGCACGATAATAAACCGCTGGTAATCAGGAAATCTATCTGGGTATGGGTACCGCCGCCCCAGGAACAATTTATTGGATAACCAACACCTCTACCATAGGTCGCCCCAAGTAGTTCGCTACATTTGGTGACTTAGCAGGGGTGTCCGGGTTCATGGGTGAGTTTTGTCCGGGTCTGGGTGGCAGATGCGTCTGCCCACCAGCGGTGAGTCCATTTGTCTTCTCTAGACCTACTCTTCTACTAGACGTACTAACATCGCCTTGCACCGCAGTGTGAGGGATGGATTCATACGTTCGTCACTCCTGGACACACTGACCCCCAGATTCCTGCTCGCCCCTCATACCCTTTTCCTTCCCAGAACTTCCACTCCTTCCTTTCTTAAAAATATTAGCTGTCATAAAAATCAAAATGAAAAACTAACAGAATTTAATAATACCATTATTAATTAATTTTAAGTAAAGGCACAATTCACTTCATCTTAACTGTTCATCACATGGAAACCTATGTTCAGACGTTCTCTAGGACCGCAAGGGCACAATACAATATTGTTACATTTAACCACTATTATTATTAAAGTTTTGCAAAAAACTTTCGCCATTGCTTAGGAATAATGGCTGGCATGATATCAGACTATACCAGCGCCAACGGCTGAATCGAGCATTTCAGATTAACTGCCATTGAGAAAGGTTAATTATTGCTCTAAATTAATACCCAGCAAATCTTTTGATAAAACTATGTCGAATCTAAAGGGTGAGCATGTATGTACATCAAATACCTAGTAAACGAAAAGGCAAGGGACCCATTATGTTACCTTTGATAAATCAATGTCCCTTTGTCATTTACCTTTTTGTTATTTACTTAATAAGGGAGGTTGGGAGAGTAAAAATGTTACACACAAGGAATAATTCATAAAATGATATGTTTTTTCGATAAATACATAAAATAAAGCCCACACATAAAGCCGACGTGAATATGTCGGAATTGACAGAATCCTTACGGAGTAAATTGTTCGGAATAACTGTTTTACGAGAAGGGTGTCTTTCTATAGGAGACGCCACAAAGGTTAAGGAAGAAAAATAACGGAAGAGAGCGTAGAAAGAACGGAAGAAATGTGTACTAAAGAAAAGAGCATTCAAATACCGTCAAGCGAAATATTTGCAATTTCAATTAAGGCAGTCTCTTTGGTAGTCGGCTCCCCAGAGCTAGAAAGATGCTATGCCCGGCCTCGGCCGCAGGGAAAATGCCCTTTCTGGTATTGAATCAAAAGTCAATTACTTACAGGCTTGCAACGTTGCCGATGAAGTGTCCGCTTGCGACATTTTCCTTTTCACTGTATTTTGAAGCGCTATTACTTGGAAAAATAAACGATTTCAAAGCCAGGTTCACAGTTGAGCGGCGAGGAAGGTTGAATTTCTCGTGCTTGATTTGACAAGAAAAATAATTTTGTTTTTTCAGTCACTGACTGAGTTCAGTCTACAAAAAAATTAAGAGCTATTCTTCTAAAAGATGCTGCTTAATTTTTAGAATCCTTATTACTCGTAGGTACGTATATTTAGCATGAGAAATTGTCTTGTTCCGTCTCGTAGACACAAAAGTTTTCTGTTTAACATGAGTTTCTGAACTTTGTATTTACTTAGGTAGCTACTGTATTTTGGTAAGAAGTTATTCATCAGTCATCAGTAATGACTGTTATTGTTGATTTTGTATTCTAATCAAATATTCAATAGAACAAATAGTTCATTATAACATTCAAACTAAATATGGAAAAATCAATTTCTCCATTTATGAATAAAACTTTGTAACTAATTAACCACAACACCATTTCCACAGCAGAAAGAGGTGAGACGCCACATAGTTCTACCATGGAGCGCACTCCTTACTTTATTCAATTTTGTACTTAATTTCAAACATAATCTTCTGTTGTTCTGACCGTTACGCATTTGCATGACTCGACTCAAGTATTAATTGTTTTTGTGTTTAATTCGTAGAACTCCATTGTAATTTTCAGAAAATTTAATTGAAATTAAATTTGATAATGTTATTATCGAGTTCTACAAGCATTTAAGAATGTATTTTAGTTACAGCTGTTTCGACTTGTAAGGTCATTTTCAAACTGTGGTGAAGCCACTTACGGACGACTTATTTATAATATTTTAAATGTCAATTTTTGAAGGTGTCTAAATTTATTTATTACCAGTTAACCCAATTTGCAGAGACACTCATTGAGAGAGTGATTATGTGGGATTCAGAATCTTTCCCTTTGGTTTCCTTTGCACTAAGTGAAAGGGTTTTCTTAATTGATTTATAATGGCTATGACTATATTATATAATGCACTTAAATGTGTCATAGCAAAAACGTCATTCTAAATCAATTAAGAAAACCCTTTCACTTAGTGCAAGGGAAACCAAAGGGAAAGATTCCGATTCCCACATAATCACTCTCTCAATTCGTGTTTCTGCAAATTGGGTTAACTGGTAATAAATCAATTTAGACACCTTCAAAAATTGACATTTAAAATATTATAAATAAGTCGTCCGTAAGTGGCTTCACCACAGTTTGAAAATGGCCTTACAAGTCGAAACAGCTGTAACTAAAATGCATTCTAAAATACTTGCAGAACTCGATAACAACATTATTAAATTTAATTTTAATTAAATTTAAAAAAATCGACTCAAGTAGTTACTACGGATTTACCTGATTATTAGAATTCTTCTTTGATCCGCTTTGCGTCCACATATTATACTATTGACACTCCTCTCACCGTACATTCACATTACATGTACTAACCCTAGCATTCTGGTTTGTAGTAAGGTCAAACGTGGTTTTAGATCGCATAATCCCAAGGGATCTCATTTTTCCTGCATTCAGTCCACTGCTTTCCTTCTTCTGTCAGTTCCGCGCTTAACTGACTTGTTGTAAAATTGGTATCAAAACTACAATAAACTTGTTCAAGCATTATATAAAACATATAAACTTTTATGGCAGTTGCGTTTGTCCTGAAAGATGCCGCAAAATAAGAAAATTCTGCTAAGAACCAGACGTAAATATCACGTCCCAATGACCCTCAAATATAATAAAATAAATCTCAGGTAGAAGAGCCCGGCAAATTAGGCGGGTAAATGCCCTGGGAGAGTCAAAGAGGTGGCGAGGGACATAGGTAATTCAAATTCAGTGGGCGACGCGGAATCAAAGAGGGGAAAAGGAAAAACTAGGTCCACAATTCACGGGTGCAGGCGGTCGTGACTCGGGGACTGTCGAAAAGTGCCGAGGGAACACTTAGTCTATGATCAAAAAAGGTTTGTTGGTATCTACTATTGATTTAATGATATGAATAGCGAGGTGAAATATAATGATTTACATATGATCTATGTAGCTGGTACCTACTGATGTCATTATTTTCGCCAATAAAACACTATTTTAATGTTTTCAAAAACCGTTTTTTCAGTTTCTTTAGAAGTGGATATAATAATAATAACAATGATCATTATTCGAGAATGTGGGGAAGAAAGTGCAATCCCATAAATCGCACGAACAATATAGGTACATAGTTACATACAGGATTCAAGGAAGAACATATTGATAAATAAGAAAAAAAAAATAAAACAAATAAACAAAGGAGAAAAAAAGAGATTCTTTTTTATTAAAAATGTAATATAAATAAATAATGAAAAAATTATTAAATAAAATAACATTCATTGGTCCATCGCCATTGAAAGAAAAATTGTGGGGAACAATAACTTTCTCCAATATTCTTCGATGCTCGATTCTGAAGTCAGACATGGGATTCCAGAGAGTTTTCTGGAGTTGTTGATCCTTCCCCTCAGTCCAGCTAACCCTGGTTCTTACTAGAGTTGCGAATGCAGCAATTCGCCCTTCAACGTACATTGAGGAGGCACTGCAGTGCCTGGGAAGTCCGAACATCACACGCTATGCATTGTTATATTTATATTGCACCCAAAGCGAATCCATGGTTCCCCTTTTGAAATTGGCCCAGAGTTCGTACGGAATAATCGTATGGGGAGGTACATACAATAACCATGTAATACCATTAGAAATTCCACAGAAAATCATTATTAATTTAACGGCTGGCGTGGTCTAGCTGCAAGGTTTTTGACTCGCAATCCGAAAGTGGCGGGATTGAATCCCGGCATGGGCAAATAAATTTTATTTGATTTATTTGTGTTATTTCACGATTAATTAATTAATAAATAATATATAGTATATTTGCGGCACGTTCCAGAGTGGCAGATACCCCTAGTATCGCCCTGGTGTAAGATCACCATTCAGAATTGAAACGTTAGCCATTTTTGGTGACCAAATATTAATAGCCAGGTACTTCCCTACCTTCCTTTTCCCCATCTCCTTCCCTTTCTAACTACCTTTTGCCTCACAACATACCCCAATTAGGGATGCAATAGACTCACTGGCTCCAGGCAGGAGCAGCTGGGACTCTTGTGAGGTATTCATATAAAAACAAAATTTAGATAATGTACCAGAAGGCCAAGACGTATTCCGCCAATCAGTTATTTCAGGAAAATAAGGCGGACTGTATCTAATGTCTTAAATTAATATTTTCTCGTCCTAACAATCTCACCAAAAACACAAATCTAGCAAGTGTCATACTAGCCCAGTCAAGATGTACATCCGTGCTTGCAAAAGGTCCGGTCATTCTGAATGTTTTATTTGTTGTTAGGACCTATACCAGTAATAAAAAAAATTTTTTGCAACTTCGAAAGTGCCGTGCGAGGGCGGTGGACCCAAAAAACCAAGAAATTTTTGGATTTTTTTCAGTTTTTGCTCAATATCTCAGTGAAGGACGAATCTGACCGGTATAGTTAGCACACATAATTTTAAAGTAGACTAAATTTGCTACAATTTGAGATCAAAGCGAGCTATATGCAGCCATTGGTTTCTAAGATACAGTTCTTCAAAAATAGGCCATTTTTTCCAAAAAGTGAAATATTTTCGAAATGGTCACTTATTTGATTGTTGTTCTCAAAAACAAGCGTAGAGTAGAAGTGGCTGTTGCCGAAGAAGATGCGGATCGAGAGATCGTCATGATGGCGCTTTCAAAAAGAGCAGTAGTCGATCGGGTCGTCATAGTGGGAGAAGACGTCGACCTGCTCGTTCTTCTCAATGGTTTAGGTTGCTGAAAAGACAAACGTCTATCTTCAGAAGAGCACCAAGGGTGAAGCTGGTTGCTGTCACTACTCTACGACCTCCTACAATCACCAGGGCTTCCGGCAATTACCAGGAACGGTACTATTCACCCACGCGTTTACCGGGTGCGATACCACCTCAGCACCGTTTGGCCAAGGAAAGACCAAAATCACCACACGTCTGAGCAAGAGTGAACCACTTGCTGAGCAAGTGGAGGTCTTCCTTCGGCCAGACTCCATCCCACAAGCCATAAGTGAAGCAGACATCAAGTGCTTTGTGGCTCTATATGGGGGTGACATCGCGAGGGATACTTTGGATTTCCTGAGGTATAAGACGTTTGTCATTTCAACAAGCATAAACCTCGCCCGTTCGCCAACGACGGAAGATGCCGCAGGCCACCATGCAGCAAGGTGCTACCTCCAAGTACAGAAGTGGCGAGGAATCAACTTGAATCCCACTGAATGGGGGTGGAAGCTGTCTTCTCAAGGACTCGCCCCCATCCCCACCACGATGGATCCCGCACCTTCTGCGAAAAATTTCATGTAAATGCAAGAAAGGATGTTGCTCGTGCAGAAAGGCTGGGCTCCACTGCTCAGTCCTCTGTCAGTCATGCGGTGGAAAATTGTGCAATAACGTCCCGGATGTGGAGCTGAAATGCTCGGACGATGAAGATGACCCGACTACAGACTGGGCGCCTCTTCCAGCGTCCATCACAGATATCGAGACACCTTCTTCGTGCGAGCCTAAGCCCGGGCCATCTAAGATAAAAAGAAAGACATGATTTGGCAACCAAGACACAATACCTACATGATTTATTTTTTGTGTACACATAACTTATCCATACAGTAGGTACCATGATGTTTGTACAAGCATTTTAGTATGTAGGTATATAAAACAATGTTTGAAGATGAAATAATTCCCGATAGATGTATTATCTTTTCTTTTTTTCATCAAAAATGTGTTAATAATAACAACAAAAAAAATTGTAACTGTTTGATAAATAAAACCATAAAAAGACGTGAGAACAGTTTATTTGCATTTCCCTCCAAAACCCGCCTATGACTGTTTTTGGTTATCTGGCGTTCTTGAGAGAACCGTTAAGTCTACAGATATCAATCAAAATAAATGAAAGCTAATTAAATTTACTACAATTTTATGTCATATAATATTTGACGTGGGATACGTGTTTTAGAAAATATTTTACAAAATAAGTGACCATTTCGAAAAAATTTCACTTTCTGGAAAAAATGGCCTATTTTCGAAGAACTATATCTTGAAAACCAATAGCTGTATATAGCTTTCTTTGATCTCAAAATGTAGCAAATTTAGTCTACTTTAAAAGTACGTATACTAACTATACCAGTCAGACCCTTCCTTCATTGAGATATTGAGCCAAAACTCTAAAAAATCCGAAAATTTCTTGGTTTTTTGGGTCCACCGCCGCTCGCACAGCACTTTCGGAAGTTGCAATTTTTTTTTAATTGCTGGTTTAGGTCCTAACAACATATAAAAAATTCAAAATAACCGGACCTTTTGCAAGCACAACCCTTAACCACGTGCGTGTATAAACAGTGCCTCACTGCAAAACCAGGCTGGCCCAAAGGCGCATTAATTGTATTGCCCCAAAATTGTTCAATTTCCTACTCAATTCCATCGACACGTTTCAAAATCTGAACTTAAATAAAAAAAATGTTAAAAGCTACGTAAAAAATAATTTGGGGAATGAGTAATTTTTTTCTATAATTTGTACTATCTGTTTCTAAATCCCTAAAATACTCCATGTCTCTCTGTATATTTAGATTAATAAAAAGGATATATTTTATATGTATACACACATATATGAACATGTGTATGTACATGGGTGTATTTGGGTGTATGGGTGTATTTCTAATATCTTTGGTCTATATATACGTTTATATATTTATCTATTCTAAAAAAAATCTCGGTAACTACTATAATATCAATCATATCGATCTCTATAGCCACTATATATTTATTTTTGAATTCTATTTTTACCACCACTGTTTAAATAATTGAATCTATCAGGGACCTTGGGGTATTACTGGATGTTAAATTAAATTTTATACAACACACTGATGAAATCATCAACAAGGCCAACAAAATGCTAGGATTTATTATTCGAATAACGAAACCTTTTCGCAACCTTAAGACTCTATATTCCCTTTACACAGCGTTCATCCGTCCCCACTTAGAACACTGCACACCGATCTGGACTCCTTTCTACCAAGCTCACATTGATAGAATCGAAAAAATCCAAAAAAAAATTTTTAACCACATAAATTATAAACAAAAATTACACTTCTTAAATTACAACGCATCTATTAATTACCACAATTTCAACTCCCTTTATACACGACGTTTAATTTTTGACCAAACTTTATTATTTAAAATTGTTAATAATGGCCTGGACTCTCCAGAGCTAACCAACTTAATAAATATTCATATTCCGTCAAGAACAACTCGGCAATCCCATTTGTTTCATTTGCCTACATGTAGAACTAACATTAGAAAAAATTCAACAATTCCCCGTATATGTGCGCAATATAACACAAAATTCCAAAATATAGACATTTTTAGCCATACACTACAGAAATATCGATTAGAAGTAACACGTACGATCGAAAATTAATACGAGTGTGAAAAGGATCCGGAGCATCTCCTATCCTCCTCCTTTATTCCCCTTCCTCTCCTCCTCACCTCAAATTAATTTTAATATGTAATAAAACTCTATCTCCAATCAACTTTAACATAGGAGACTTTTTTGGCTTGACTTGATTTAACAATTTATATTTTTATCTTTATGTTTTATGTATAAGCTGTTTGTCCCTTACTAATAAATAAATAAATAAATAAATAAATAAATATGTAATAACCACCATTGTTTAATATCCACCTTTTCTTTTTTTGTTACTCTCTTATATTTTTTGTTATTTTTTTTATATCCTTTATTATCATATTTATATTATATTATATATTTATCACAACAATAACATCGTTTAAAACTACTGTCAAATTTTGCTCTTCCACTTTTGTAAATCAATATTGTGATAAATAACCGATATATAACAATGACTACACGTGCAAATTCTAAGTCCGCCAATAACTCTAATCCCGAACTAATGCAAATTTTAGATAAAAAGTTCGATGAATTTAAAATCCAGTTTCTAGAAAAATCATTTGCAGACTTCAAAAATACGATTGTAGAAGTTATAAGAAAGGAGTTCAAGGAAGAAATTGAGGAGCTTAAGAAGAAAATTAAACATTTGGAAGGACAAATAGAAAGCAACGATCAATATAATCGTGCAAATAATCTTATAATAAGTGGTGTTCCAGAAGATAGAAACGAAAATATTTATGACATTCTCTTCAAAATTGGTGCTACAGCTGGATTTAAAATCACTCGAGAGGAAGTGGACTTCGCAAGCAGAATCTCCCCCAGAATAAACCAAAATGTGACAAATGAAAAAAAGAGGAACATTATCGTAAAATTTACACACTGACACCTTAAAGATAACCTGTTAGCTGCAATAAGGAAGAGGAAGGGAATGTTTGCTTCAGAATTGCAGCTTCCTGGTGCCAGCAGAATCTACATCAACGAGCATTTAACCTCCAAAAATCAGCATCTACTAAAACAATGTAGAGATATAAAAAGGGACCGAAAAATTCTCTACTGCTGGATAAAAAACGGTAAAATCTTCATTCGTGTAAGTGATACAACACCCATAATTTTAATTGCTGATCAGGATGACGTTAACAGACTTTCAACATTGAAGATAATGCCCACACAAGACGCTTCTACACCGGCCTTCCCTTTAGGAAACTGAATTTACAGAATAATATCAAACATATTACTTTTAACATCAAATTTAACCTCTTGCAGTACATTAATATAACACCCAATTTCTACTTGGTCGTAATACACATATCATCACTATGCGTTAATTACAAACTTCCTTTTAACTCTTATCAAATAATGTTAAAACATGTTATCATTTGGTTGAATTGTATTAGTAATCTGTCCATAGATATAACAATCAATCTGTCAAAACTTAAGCCTCCTAAAACCATAGACATTTTAATTTACCACAAACAAAAACAAAAAGAATCGTGTGTTCAAAAATGCCCCCAATCACAGCATAATTATTTTTTTTCAAGTTATTTTCCAAACAACTTCACGAACATAATATTTATAAATGCTTAACATATATTTTCAAAATGTGCGAGGTCTTCGCACAAAAACTCATAGCTTCTTAAATCAGGTACTTTTGAACAATTACGATATTTACCTTATATGTGAAACTTGGTTAAATAAATCAATCCATGACAGTGAATTGTTTGACAATAGGTATGATGTATTTAGAGAGGATCGTAACTACTTTTTGTCTGGACAGCAGCAGGGAGGGGGGGTACTAATTGCAACCTCCAAATCTCTCAAAGCACAGAGATTACCATGGTCTACTTGTACTAAGGAGATCTGGATATCAGTGCCAATATTAGGTGACAATAATAAACTCAAAAATTTATATATCTGCTGCACATATCACCCACAAAACACCAACTACATCCACAATCTAATTCAGCACTTCAACACCACATCAGACCTGCACACAAATCACCCGGAAGGATTGTTTTTATTAGCTGGAGACTACAATACACCCAAACTAAACTGGAAGTTAACCGAAGGGCAAAACCAATTAGAACCAAATTTTCCAGAAGACACTGCTAGCCGTGCCTTGGTAGACTTCCTTTCATTCACCCAACTACACCAATTCAATACTGTAATCAATACAAACAAACGAATCCTTGATTTAATCATGACAAATATTTAAAAATGTAGTATAACCCACTGTACCGAACCTCTGACGCCTGAAGATTCACATCACAGAGCATTAGACATAGAGTTATCACCTGTTACTGTACCGTCTCTCTCCGGCTCGTCTAGGATAGTTAAAATGTTTCACCTAGGTGATTACGGTAAAATTACTGATGAATTATCTAAAATAAATTAGAAACTCGAATTTCAAAGTAAGGATACCGAAAAGGCCGTATTAGATTTTTACAATATCATAAATGACATTATTCGCAAATACATCCCCGAAAAAAAAATTAACGGTAATTTAGAAAGGTTTCCCCCCTGGTACACTTTACCACTTATTAAAATTGTAAAAGAGAAACTAAAATATCACAAGAAATGGAAAAAATACAAGAACTTAGCTGACTACCAATCATTCTCTGTACTGAGAAATCGTCAGAAGAAGATCTCGCTAGAATGTTATGAAAACTTCATTACGACGGCAGAAGATTCAATAAAAAAGTGTAGCAAATAGTTCTGGTCATTTGTTAAATCAAAGCAATCCTCTTCCGATTTACCTAAGCAAATGTATCTTGGTGATATTTCCTGCAATGATGGACAATCCATATGCGACCATTTTAGTGATTATTTTAGATTAGTTTTTGTAGAAAATTCCAACCCTCGCCTCAATCTTACTGAGAATGGTGACGACAACTCTAATCTACATATACACACTATTAACTTCAATCAATCATGTGTACTTAGTTATTTAAAAAAACTTGATCCGAATAAAAGTGCGGGATCTGATTTAATTCCATCCATATTTTATGTAAAATGCCGGGACCAATTGGCTTATCCTCTCTCCTTGCTATTCAAAATGTCATTTGAAGAAGGCAACTTCCCCAACGTCTGGAAACAAGCACTCATTACACCAATCCACAAAAGCGGGGACAAAAATAACATCACCAACTACAGGCCCATCTCCAAACTCCCAATTGTCAGCAAGATCATGGAAAACATAGTTCTTGATCAACTTTTTCCAGCAGTACAAACAATCATATCCAAAAATCAACACGGCTTTTTCAGAAAACGGTCGGTCGAGACAAACCTTCTGGAATACACAGATTTTATTTTAAATTCTATGTGTGGTAAAAATCAAGTGGACTCTATCTATACGGATTTTTCAAAAGCCTTTGATAAAATTAACATTGAACTGCTTCTGAAGAAACTGTTAAAAATCGGGATTAAGGGTGACCTTCTCAGATGGATCAAATCGTATGTGACAAACAGAAGTCAAGCAGTTAGAGCTAAGGGTTTCTCCTCTCGTTTTTTCAATATACCTTCAGGAATCCCGCAAGGATCACATCTCGGACCTCTCTTGTTTATTTTATATATCAATGATATGAGTGAATGCTTTAAAAATTCCAAATTCCAAATTTTTGCTGATGACACTAAAATTTACAAAAAAATCACTAATATTAATGACAGCCTAGAATTGCAAGATGATATTAATAGGCTTGGAATATATTGTGCGAACAACCAACTGTTCCTTAACCTAGAAAAATGTAATACAATATCATTCACCAAAAGCATAAATCCCCTAATATTTCCGTACAAAATCAATGACGTAGAGATAAAAAGATGTTGTGAAGTGAAGGACTTAGGAATAATTATGGACTCCGGAATGTCTTTCCGAACACATATAAATTCCATCTGTGACAGGGCATACAAACTTCTAGGATTCATCATAAGAGTGACCAAACCATTCAGGTCACCACACGTAATCAAAATACTGTATGTCTCTTTTGTTCGCTCAATATTAGAATTCGGATCGGTCATATGGAATCCCCAATACAAAGTTAATATTGAAAGGTTAGAAAGAATTCAAAAAAGATACTGAAACACCTAGACTTTAAATCCTTTCGAACATCAGAAAGCCTAAAAGACTCATTAACATTCCATAATTTATCAACCTTAGAAGATAGAAGAAATATATCCGACCAGAAATTTCTATTCAAAATTATTAACAACGTTGTTGACAACAACTATCTTCTGGAACACATTAATTTCCACTGTCCAATAAGAAACACAAGGTCAAACCAACTATTCCACATCCCACACTCAAAAACAAATTACACACAACATTCATTTCTCCGAAGGACGTGCACAAAATACAATGATATCTTTTACGACGCTGATATTTTCCATTTGTCCTCAGGCCAATTTATTAAATTCATAATAGAAAAAATCAAAACAAATTGTTAATTATGAACTCTCCACCCCTGCTGCATGTTTTCCTTCTTTTTATAATAATAATAATAATATTTGGATGATTTACATACCCCACATGCTTTAATTTGTGTTTTTTTTTTCATTTCTGTTGTACATATATATATTTTTTCTTTTTTTTTTACCACTTTATGTTTTCTTTTACGTTTTAATCTATGTTTATATATATATATATATATATTTATATATATATATTATAAATTTTAGCGGAAACTTCGCTGGTTAATGCAACCATGTAATATGTTACTCTATTATGAAAATATGTATAACTGTTTGTTTCCTTAAACTAAAATAAAAAAATAAAAATAAATTCCAGATCTCGGGGAGAGTGGTGCAGTCCCGCGAGTTCCATATTATGGGATGGTCCGACGCTCTGTGGGGAACCCGCTTGCACAGCGCGGGTATAAACTGTGTGACCTAAAGTTTAAGTTTAGACTTACGGATTTCAATACTTCATTTGTGTGAAAGCACTATGAAACCAATACATATTATACATATACAATATGTCAAGTAAAAATAAAAATATTGCAAGATGAGAAAAAAAATTTACATGGTAAAAGAAAATAATAATAGTACAAAATAAAACAAGAAAATTTGAAAAAACATAATTTTCTGTTTTAAATCTATGTCATAAGGAAGTGGCTCCATCGCTTGTGTATGGGACCCTGCCAGAAGTGGAATGCTGCCATCACAAGACTGTTTTCGCTTGAGG
Source organism: Limnephilus marmoratus (assembly GCA_917880885.1). Taxonomy (NCBI): domain Eukaryota; kingdom Metazoa; phylum Arthropoda; class Insecta; order Trichoptera; family Limnephilidae; genus Limnephilus; species Limnephilus marmoratus. Next base: position 58,128,236 of record OU862906.1, read on the forward strand.
CTAGTCGCGTTCTGTATTTGGTGATCTGTTTTTCATTAGTGCTCGGAATCCGGATTATGTATGTACCTATCTCCATGTATCAATAAAAAATTGCTAATAAAAAAATTTAAAAAAATGTTCGCATGTACAAAAAGCTAAGAAGAGCGTCCCTTTTACCTGTGGACTGCAGGGCCGATATCTTAAGCATGTTTCATTTTATATTCTTTGCTCGCCTCTGCATGTCGGTGTCGTCATGGTCGTTAACTTGCTAGTGATGATGTACCCTACATATTTTGTTGCTTCAACTATTTTGACCATTCAAAAAGTTTGGGGGAATGTTTTTTGGATCTTCTTCGTGTTAATCAACAGTGATGATTAGTTTCTAGCGTAAAACCTTCACAAGTCTTCAGGAGAATTCGAAGTTCCTTTATTGACGGTGCCATCGGAAACATGTCGTCTGCGTAAATATTGTTTATTCTTTAGGTATATTATGTAAATGTATCACTACAGACCGAACGAAGTGATTTTATTTTTATTTTACCAAATAAAAGTTTTGATTCAACAATTTGTCAAACCGAAATTAATTTCAATCATTTTCTCGAGTGAATTATTTTGGGTAGCAAGAAACCAATAACTCCACGTCCGAGCGTCAATTAATTCAATAGATAAAACTTGGATGTTTTGTCAAAGTCGTGCAGAAAATTCATTTGAAATTATTAAAACATTGCCTAATTGATGGCAAAAAGTTCCGCGCCCGTTTTCGGAATTTGCATTGAATTAAGACAAAACGTTTAAATCAAGTTAAAAAGTTGAGCCGTCCCGAATATGAATTGGTTCCTTTTAAAAGAATAAGTTTTGCGCCACCCGGCGTAAATCAAACGATTGTTACCGCAGCCCGGGTCATTAACAAACGAACACCATACAAATATTTTATTACTTCGTCTTTGGGATACTTCAAAGCGCCACGGGGTCTGGATTATTCGAGAAAACTTGCTCCTGGGATACAATGGCGGGAAAACCGGACGAGAGAACTAAATCTTTTTGAACGTGCCTTTGGCGGGAACGTGCCGGGAAAAAACCCGCCGAGGAAAGTTTCGGGACTTGGCAACACTCGGTGGAACTTGGATGTCCGCTTTATGTGTTTATGTGGGAAAAGTGGGAAAAGTGCTCGCTTGTCATCGGAGGCAAGCGGGCGGGAGAGGGATAGGGTACCGATGTCCCCACGCTCCCCTCTTACTTGTGTGGTACACCAATTATTTACCAATTAATCTTACCAGGCGATGCTATGTAAAGCCGTGTACTTTGGTTTGAAAATTTGATGGCTTAGAAAAATTATAGGTGCTTTAATTAAATACTGCGAGTAGAATACATCTTGGCATTTGCTACAACAGAGCGTTTTTTATAAGTATTTCATGAGCCCGGAAAATATTTAAATATCAGGTGTATAAAAATGCCCTGAATATTAAAATTTCGTACTTACGAATTACGAATCCCTTTTCGGATATGGTCTTACAGTAATATATTGAAAATTAAGTTTTTAAGATTATAGAAGGAAAAACATTTTTCACTATTTGTGTCCTTATTCAATCAAATGAAATAAAACAATTTGGCGACGTTTTTTGGTATAAATCCGAACAGGCGCTCGGTGTTACGCAGGAATTTAAACTTTATTGCCATCTGCGTAAGAGTGCGTGAGTTTGCCAGATTCCATATGTTACACGTCAAAGTAAGTCATCTTATGGCCAGCTAAAATCATGTTAGATTGATGTGAAGGGCGAAGCAGTAAAAAATTTCGATCACCTCTAATTTGACATTATGAAAATTGCACAGCTTTTTTAGGAATCTGACAAGTATACCATATATTCGTAAGATTATCACGGCTATCCATTTCAATGAGGAACTATGGCTTAGAATTATTAACTTTGGTTAATTTGTAAATTTTATTGTTTCCGAATGATACGGTAATGATCGTTTTCATCCCGCGAAAAAATATTCCCGACAATATATCCTACGGACAAAACATTTCCCAACAAAATATTCCCGACAAAATATCCTACGGACAAAACATTCCCCAACAAAATATCTACTATAATCTAACCCAACCTAACCTAAGAATAATTTAATGTCTTTACAGGATGTCTGTATTATTTTTGTACCATTTTTTGTTAGGTTAGGTTAGGTAAGGTTAGGATCGGATAGGTTAGGTTAGGTTAGGAAAGGTTTAGATTTTATGTTGGGGGATGTCTTGTCCGTAGGATATTTTGTAGGGGATATTTTGTAGGAGATATTTTGTCGCGGGATGAAAACGCGTGGAACCAAATGATACCGCTCTGTTGAGTGTATTGTAATACTTGGGGGTATTTCACTTATTTCACCATCCTCTCGTTTAGCACCATCTATTGGATGACATATTATTTTCTATTTACTGCGATTTAAATATATTTTCTTTTATTAATTCCGAGTTTCAATTACTATGAAATGAATAGTGGCTACTTGTATATATCGGATAAGTTAGCCGAGTTTCTACATATTTATTTATTATAATAGATTGTAGTTATTATTTTTATTACGTTTACCAAAAATTAGTGAAGTCATATTTCCATGATTTTAGGATTCTGTTAGGTACTTGTATATACATTTAATTTAATGAACTCCACCAAAATTATAGGCCCCGAAAAATAAGTCACTTTAGTCCAACAATTATATTAGTAAGGACAAAAATAGTTAACCGGATGAAAGTGTTCACATTTTTTAAATCTACGCTTCTAAGTTAGCTAAGCTCAGAAGGCATAGAATTTACAAAGCTAAGGATAAGGCTCAGGTTGAGCTCAGCTAAAGACATCGCTCCATAAATACAATTAAGCGGAGAACACTTAATTTGTTTTTTCTTCTCCGTTATTAAGCCTGCAATGTTCCGTTTTGTGACAAAAGGAGATAATAAAGCGTTATGTTATATGACACTTCACAACAATTTGAAGGATAATAAATACTCCGTTGATTCCTGATACTAAAGTGATTCACAGACTAAATAACTAACTGTGGTGAACGTATGTCTTACGGTAAGAAAAGGGACATGTACGTTTGAGTGAGACAGCATGAGGAATGTATATAAGGGGTGATTGTTGTCCTCTCCTCTCCCTCCTTTCCTTAAAAAACCCTCCACACAGCATCACCAAAGATGACATAGGCCCTGAGGGAAATTATTTTCAGGGCCTCCTGTGTGGAGCTCATGTAAAAAAAAATTTTTCCCTCTTTACCTATAGACTTCCTAAGAAGAGCCATTGTACAATCTCGAATAAACATGACTAATCTACCCACGACTTATTATTGTCAGTTCCCTGTACTGAGATTACCATAAAGGGAAACTGGATCCATCATTAGATTAGAAAATACAGAATATCGGCAGATAACCACACACGGCCGTTTCTCTGCAGGAGTAGGCAGATTTTTTTTTTTTTTTTTTTTTTTTTACAGTTAATACCTCACAAGAATCTCAACTGCTCCCGTCTGGAGCCAGTGAGACTATGGCATCCCCAACTGGGGTATGTTGTGAGGCTGAAGGTAGTGGGGAGGGGGATAGGACGGATCTCTAAAGAACTCGGTCTTGGCACACACTCTTCGCCTCATTCACATTCATATACTGTTTCATGCACCCTCTTCTTTTATTCTGACTCTTAACATGTCCCGTCTCAAGAATATGATTTATTTGATCGTGCCATGTCTTCCTCGGGCGTTTCCGACTTCTTCTACCATTCAAATTTGCGTCATATACACTACTTCCTTCGTCCATCCGCTCTACATGCCCAAACCATCTGAGGGCCCCTTTCTTAATCTTAATTACATGTTATTTACAGGTCATGGTTAACATTAAGCAAGTCACACGCTAGAGATAATATAACCTCATAATATGTGTTCGCTTAGCCTATATCACCGTATCACTCACCGTATATTCTGATAAAGACCTAGCCCACTTAAACTAATAGGTAATATAATAATATCTTGTCTCTCGTGTGTCACTAGTTTAATCCCAAAAAAACGATACTCACCTATAATTTGCACTTTAAAAGTTATTTGTAAACATTGCACGTTGGGGTGTTGTGTATATGTATGTTTGGGATGGTCCGATGCTCTGTGGGGAACCCGCTTGCACAGCGCGGGTGTAAACTGTGCGCCCTAAAGTTATAAAGCTTAGACTTACGGATATAAGATGTTCATACAGGGCGGTTCCAATGAGAAAAATGAATTATTCTCCATACCAGCTTTTTAAAATTATAACTCAATATCGATTTTAATTCGTTCAAAGTTTGCTTTAATTTATATCTTCATCCAAAAATGCTGAAAGGCGTGATGATAAAACTATTAAAACCAATAAACTATTAAAACTATTATGACGACCTCCGTAGTCCAGTGGCTAAGACTCTTGACTCACATTCCGGAGGTCGCGGGTTCGAACCCGGCATGCGCAAATAAATTTTATTTGATTAATTTGTGTTATTTCACAATTAATTCATTTAAAATAATATATAGTATATTTGCGGCATGTTCCAGAGTGGAAGATACTATCAGTATCGCCCTGGTGTAAGACCACCATTCAGAATTGAAACGTTGCTTGAAAATGGCTTTAGCCGTGTTTAGTGACCAGATCTGAATAGCCAGGTACTTCCCAACCTTCCTCTTCCCCACCTCCTTCCCCTCCCCACTAGCTTCAGCCTCACAACATACCCCAATTGGGGATGCCATAGTCTCACTGGCTCCAGACGGGAGCAGTTGAGATTCTTGTGCGGTATTCTCTGTAAAAAAAAAAAAAAAAAAAAAAAAAAAAAAAAAAAAAAAAAAAAAAAAAAAAAAAAAAAAAAAAAAAAAAAAAAAAAAAAAAAAAAAATGTACTTTTTGTAATTTTTTTTTTTTGATCATAAGTATTTATAATTTTTCAATAATGTCTTAGCAAAATAGGGATGTAAAAATAAGAATGTTAAAAAAATCTTAAATAAATTAGTTTGTAAGACCGTAAATAAATAGACAAACTGAAGTATTTTCGCCACAAAACACATGCGCGGATCTTTTTTTAATGATTTCGTTAAAATTAAAAATTATATTCTGAATCATAGCTTTCCCAGATAATGTATTGATTTATTTTACTGCATGATTATATGATTTGAAATGGGTGTTGTGTAATACAAAATTTTGTTTGAAAATATAACAAATCCGCCAACGACCTATAGTGTAACCTAATTATACTAAAAATAAACTTTTTTTCTCAAAATTTAAAACATACGTTCACTAGATAAAAGAACAGTCTTTCGAAATCAATTTATAATTTTTTGTGGAAAAGAGTCAATAGTCTAAAATTTGATTTAAAAATAACGTATTTCCGGAATTTTCTGGTTATTCCCTCTTAAATAAAATTAATTATGTATATGAATTTTTTGAAACGCTGGACAACCGTTCCTTAGCATTGTACGTGACTGGTACGAGTGTAGTTCCGCGGAAATGTTGCAGGCTTTAGCTGGTAAGATCGTCATTATGATAGCAAACCTCCTGTAGGAAAGGGCACCAGATGAAAAAAAAAACTATATGGAGATAGATTCTGGGTTCTGATTGCTATATTTACTTAAATTGTTACAGTTATGTTAAGTATTCATTGATAAAAACTTTTCATCCGCCTACCGTGATGTGAAATTATAAATTATGTTATAGACCGGTCAGTGGTTGAGTGGGCATCGCGTTTCGGTCCCACCCAAGCGTTCCCTGTTCGATTCCTCGGCTGGCTAATTCCTCCATCAACACTCAAGCAACATTTTCGGCTTACTGTCGTGGTGTTAAGGTAAAAATAATGGAAGCAAGATTTGGTCTTATTTTGATGTTCCCTTTTTCATTACTGTAGAGCAGGGGTGGGGAACCTGCGGCCCGGAGGCCGCATGCGGCCCGCGAGGCTTTCGGGAGAGGCCCTCGAGCACTTTTGGTGCGTCGGCGTCGTGCTGAAGGAATCGCAAAAAATTATATTTAGAACGCGAGAATGTTTTTTTTTTTCACAGTAAGTCTGATATATTTTGAAATAAGTTGTACAAAATGATGAATTCATATTTATTAACAAGGTATATCTTTATTGAAGGCTGTAAACATGTGAACGTCAATAAACATTCTAAAATCGTTTTCGTGTTCATTGCGCAATTTTAAAAAGGAGAACAATTATTATAATATAAGCTGGTGGACTGGTGGGCTGTAAGCAGGTTCATTCTTAAGTTAAAACCATTCTTGTGTTCAGAATTTGTGTTCTGAAACAATCGGAGGGAAACAGTTTTCGAGTTTTGGGTGCAGTTTTGAACCTGAGGGAACGTCTGTCACTCCTGGACACATTGACCCCAGGTGGGTAGGACCTACCCCTCATACCCTTTTCCTTCCCGGAACGTACCCTTCTTCCTTTCCTTAAAAGATCTCCACACAGTATTCTCAAAAAGGACCCTTAGGGAAATTGTTATCCTCAGGGCCACCTATGTGGGGTCAATTAAAAAAAATGGGTTCCACATTCACAGTTGAATTTCCAGTTGTGGTTTCATCTATTGACGAATTTTGAAGGAAACCGAGCGAAGTATAAAATTCATGTTGCAAAGTTTTTTTCTAGCATTTTAATACCTCAAAATTCTGAGGAAAGATATTTGCATTTTATTAATGCATGATATGCTAAGAATAATACTAGAAGTACCTATGTCAAATTTTTTAATCGCCCAGGGATGAAGATTATGTAAAAAACGCGGAGTTAAAATTTTACTTTGATTATTTTTATGATTATTAATCTAGAGCACTTCTTGCATTGAGATTCTTGTTGCAGACTATGTGCTACCAGAATAGGAGGAAAACCATTTTTGTGTTTAGGGTGTAGTTTTAATTAAAGCAAGTTTCCGTGTACAGATTCACTCCCTCCCCGCCGCTAAACTATTCAAAACACTCACATTTTTCAAACGACTCACGCGCAACGTATTGTAAAATTTAAACAAAATTTTGTATTTAGAATAAAACGATAAATAACCAGCAGTTGAGGCATTGTTGAAGAAAACCATCCTAATGCTTCGAGATAAGCTTTAAATGTGGGTTTTACATCATATGCTGTAAAATTTGGTAGAAAACAATTCGGTGGTTTTGTGTGTAACTATTATTTATGCTTACGGACTCTTATGCAGAATCCATCAAAGTTAAAAGTACTCTAGTGTTTGAAACGTAATGTAGTTCGAGATGCAAACTCCCCATGTATCGCAGGTATATTTTTTTATTCGAAGAATTCACGACACCCCTCTCCCTGCCGTAGAATGTAGAATAGTTTTTTTGTTCACTACGTACATTCTGGTTAATATATTTCAAACAGTAAGGCATTTTTAAGAGTCTTATTTTATTTTTTTCGTTTTGAACATCTTTGTTGCATTTGTTCCAACCTCGCATAAATTTTTCGAGTTGTCTTAAACTAGGTTACCCACTTTAACAAGCGAAAACGAAAAGTATTTTTACTGTAACTGTCACTTCCAAAGAAAATACTTTTATTCCATTTCATGAGAATTATGTATGTCTCCGAGTCGATCTATCTGGGTCTCGTGGCACTTGGATAATTTTATTATAAATATTAAAAAAAATTGATAAGGTTCTCAACTCGTTTAAATGTTTGTTTTTAATGTACCTTCTACATTTTTAAATTTTCTAAATCGATGGCAGAGAACGGAGAGATGAAAGCGAAATTCAGCAAGAAAGCTCAAAAATTCATTGATTGAACTTAAGCGCAACGACCACACTAACAATAACAATAATAATGAAAATAACAATCATATTCAATGCCCGGATTTATTAGATACGATTCAATTTAACGTACCTACTGTTCAAGGTAGATCAATGCAAAAATCAACTACATGTAAACAAAATTCTTGCTTGAATAGATAATAACATAATATTAAAAATGGACATCTTCAATTGTAAGCATGGTGAATAATGTAATATGTCCATTAAAGTATATTTTACTGATATTTCATGAGTGCCTGCGTAAAATTTCTGCTGTTTATATTTATAACTCAGTTGTGAATTGAATTTGTTTTATTTACTTCCTGTCTTCGTTTGGTTACCAATAAGTGATAAACGTGAATATAGGTATGCTAGGATAGGATAGGACACACTGTAAAAGGGCGAAACAATGTATTTCTTTGATTGTGCCCGTGCAACGCATGCCGGGTCTGTATAAATTCGGAATGCGGAGTCTTAAAATATATATTCTCAATACAGATATTGAATTCTTACGGATAAACAGTTTTTCTGAAACCTATCCTACTAAAACCCAGGAACTGTCGTAGATTCTTCCGCAGGGTACTCGTAATTACAAATTTTGAAAATAGGTTTTTAAAATGTGTGGTTTGAATACGTCTCCTCTATTACATAGTTAAAAAAAATGGCTTCATGTATCTGTTAGTCACCAATACATACGTATGTGATTTTGTTCTGTAGGCTATAAGAACTTACTTACCACTTTGGTTGCAAACCTCTCCGTGAGTAAATACTTAATAATGAAAAACTTTTTAATTTCGACCATCTATTTGATCGTTTCTTTTGTGCTAAATATTCCTTTTGGTGATTTAAATCCTTCTGCAAAATCTATAAATATTGTACTAATAATAACTTCCATTTCATATAATCAATCAAACAGATAAACAGCAAAATCATTCATCATTCTGTTAAGAAGATATATTTATGTTGTCCTTCGGGTTATTTTGGCAAACCCCCTTACATGCGCAGTTCTCGCAAAGTTGCCTTAACTCCATCCCAGGAGGCCGGCCAACTTGGAACCCCAAGCGCCGCGTAGGGACTGTCCCGAGTCGCGCGCCGTGCCAAAATGTTGACTCGTAAATTTTCATATTTCCTCCGCGAGTCATCAGCCCAGCTCATAATAAATGCATCGCGTCCTATCTGTCTCCTGTCTCTTTGCCGGGAGCGTTTAAATAGTTTGCGTTGGTGTTACATCTTTTGCTTGTGTTTGTCAATTTGAAGATTGAAATGCGAACTATTTAAAAGTTCCCGTTTAAATTGTTCTCGATAAGGTTTTATCTCTTTGCGTGCGTTAGTGATTTTGAAGAATGAAATTAGAACGCAACCTAAGTTAACATATTATACAAATTTGAAAAAAAAAACACAATTTTTGCAGTTTGACTCACCTATTTTTGAAACTGTCGGCCAAAGGAAGAACTATCAAATGAACTATGTTTTTTTTAATCCATTGCTTTTTGTATCCACATAATCTTCACTTACTTCACACCGTTCATATTTTATCATGAATTCATCACTCAAGGTCACATAGTTAGTAAGTGGGAATAATAAACAAAATTTTTATCTTTCGTTGAGGTTTAAGAGATGATGGGGTAAGTTTTTTATATACTTTTTTTAGTGCGTTACATTATTCATACTTAAGAAATAAAATCTAAGACTGCTGATATCAATAAAATTATTCATTGCTTGTCAATGAGGAAGCTCCTACATATATATATATATATATATATATATATATATATATATATATATATATATATATATATATATATATATTTTTAAAGGTGCCGGTAACCCGGGCGTTTATTAACATCAATAGTTATTTACCCGACTCACTAGACAATATCTGTTCTGAGCCGGGTAGCAGTATATCTCTAATTACATATATCATAAAGATTAAAGCAAAAACATACAAAAATAATAATTAAAAATACAAAGTACAAAAGAAAAACATAATAATAATAATACAAAGTACAAAAGAAAAACATAATAATAATAATAATACAAAGTACAAAAGAAAAACGTAAATAAAATACAACAGATAACCTACATATAATAATCTAAATATAAAAAAAATTACAAACATATATAAAGTAATTGAACATTTTCAGTATGAGAGTTCTTTTTTTTTAAATTTTAATGTATGTTTAAATAACAATATACAACGTATAAAAAATAAACACGTTCAGTTTGCAAGTAACTTGTTAATGCAATTCCTTTTTTTGTTCAATAATCACGTATTAAAGTTTTTATATGCACGTTTTCTATTGGTTTGAGTTATGTGTTGTATTTCTTTAAAGAAAATGTTGAATATGTAAGGTGTGAGGTAAGATTCGTGTTTTTTAGCAAGAGTGGATTTAATTTTTGGCACTTGTAAATGTTTGTTAGATTTAGCTCTAGTGTTCTGGGAGTGAGATATGTGGGAAGGTTACGATTTTATGCAATTTATATGTATAATTTTTTTTTATGAATAGCTTCCTGACTTCAAGTATTTTATTTTAATTAAAAGATTTTCAGTGGGATGGAGATATGGTTTTTTGTACATAGTTCTAATAAGTGATTTATGGGCTGTATTAAGCAGCTTAATGTATGTGTCTGCGGCTCCACCCCATGCCGATATACCATAAATTAAAATGCTTTGGCAAAGCGAAAAGTATACATCTTTTAATAGTTTACGTGACATAATGTTTCTAATCGTTTTAAAAATGTATATTTGTTTCCGGATTCTCATTACAAGTGAATTTACGCGAAGTTCCCATTTTAGTTTGCAATCCACTGTTAAACCAAGATACTTAATACTATACGAATGCTCAATTTTTTCGCAGTCGCAGTTTGTGGTTTGTAATGTAGTACATGGATATAGATGTAAAAGCGGGACGGATTTAGGTTGCCCAGTTTTGGTTTTACTGAATATTAAAAATTTGGTTTTCGAGGTGTTTAGGGTAAGAAGATTTTTGTCGAGCCCTTTTTTTTCTCCTTCATTCCAAATTCTGCGCTTTTAAATACCCTTTCCCAAGATTGCTCTTTACAAAGAAGTACAGTATCATCTGCGTAGCTGATCACATTATAGCAGATTGTTGGAATTTTAATATTAGTGAGACCATTAATATATATAAGAAAAAGAATAGGGCCTAAGACACTACCCTGAGGCACTCCGTACTTTATTTCTGCTGTGTCACTCAGACATTTGTTGGTTCAACTATTTGTTTCCTATTTTTTGTATAACTGATGAACCATTTAAGCGGTTTTCCATTAGTTTTCGTATATTAGGTCCTTACATTATGAAATTGGCGTTTTGTATGGGAAGAACATAAAGTTGATTTTTTTTAATATAATATATTTATTTAATCAAAGTATGTACCATTGCTATCTATGCACTTTTGCCATCTCATGGGTTGTTCATCGATCCCTTTACTAAAAAAACCATTCGGACGGGAATCAATAAAATCTTTGAATACGGTTTGGATTGCCCCATCGGAGTTGAATTTTTTCCCTTGCAAGAAGTTATCCAAATTTCGAAAAAAATGGTAATCTGTTGGGGCATGGTCCGGAGAGTATGGTGGATGTCTCAGATTTCCTTCACTCAATTCGTGAGGTACTCACCTTTCAAGCTTTTTCACCTTACCAATTTGCTTCAAGTGGATTAAAACAGTTTTATCACTAACACCGCAGCCTGCAGCTAACTCGGACGTGGTTTGCGATGGATCCGCTTCCACAATAGCCTTCAACTCTTCATTATCAACTTTGGTCTCCGGCCGTCCACAGGGCTTGTTCTGCAGATCGAAATTTCCAGAATGAAAACGTTGGAACCAAAAACGCACCGTGTTTTCTTTTGTGGCACCGTCGCCATACACATCATTAATCCTTCGAGCCGTTTCTGTAGCACTAGTGCCACGGTGGAACTCGTACTCGTAAATAACGCGATATTTCAAGTTTTCCCTTTTGTAAACTAAGTGACACAAAGAAAAAAAAAACATTTAAGGAAAAAAAAAATGAATTATAATTTTTGAAACACAAATACATGAGTAAATAGCTGTATAAATTTGAATTTGGGATTCCTAACCAAAGAGAAGATATTTGAGATCAGAGTTGCCAGTACGGCAAAACGCCAATTTCATATGTAAGGACCCAATATATTAATTGTCTCAATTTAACTTCATTTCATTTTTAAAAAATTACCATAAATTACATTTAATAATATTATGAAATGTCCTGCAAGTATTTTAGTATTTGTTATGGTGACAGCTGTTTCGGCTAACAAGGCCATTTTCAAACTGTTGGATCGACATAATACTTAGAGAAGTCAATGATAACATTATTAAACATAATTCATATTAAGAGCGTTTAACCAGCCAGCGGACGAAAATCCACATTTCGTCGAAAGTTGTTCTTACGATCGTGCAGGGCGGTTACAACGAGAAAGATTAATTATTCTCCATACTAGTATTTTTAAATTATAACTCAATATCGAATTTATTTCAATTCAAATTAGCTTTAATTTATACCTTCTTCCAAAAATGCTGAAAGGCGTGATGATGAAACTATTAAAATAATGTACTTTTTGTAGTTATTTTTTGATTATAAGTATTTATCATTTTTCAAAAATATCTAAATTTAATAACAATGTTAAAAAAATCTGAAATATATTAGTTTGTAAGTTTGCAAATAAATACACAAGTGGACCAATTTTCGTCAAGAAACACATGTACGTACATATTTTTTAATGATTTTATTGAAACTAAAATTAAAATTCTAAAACATGCGTTTGCTAGATAATGTATTGATTTATTTTACTGCATGATTATATTATTTGAAATGGGTGTGGTATAATACAAAATCTTTTTTGAAAATTTTACAAATCTGCCAACGACTTATGGAAAAACCTTATTATTCTAAAATTTTTCTCTAAATTTATTACATCTAAAATCTGATTTGAATATGACATATTTCTGGTTTTCTCTGGTAGTGCCCTCTTAAATAAAAAAAAAAATTATTACCATTGAAATCGTTTCAAAAACAATTTAAAGCGAACGCCTACAAGGTGTCCTGCAAAGTAATTCGAAAAGGCATTCCATAAAATTTCGGAATGCTCCAAAAAATTCAAGTAGTTATGTACATATTCCATAGTTTTCTACGTTTTATTTTTTAGAGTCGGTACTAGCTTTTACCCGCGGCATCGCTTGTATGGTATTGAGGAGTTATTACTGTACAAAGAATTTTTCCAGGGGAATGCAATGTTTTTTTCCTAAATGAAAAATAACCTATATCACTTCTCAGTCCTCCAACAATCTTCATGCAAATGATGAGATAGAAGGAGAAAAAACAAATAAACAAGCACACTATTTCGTTTTTAATAATAGTTAGGATGTGAAACTCGATTATAGAATACATTTTTTAAAGTTTGATTTAAAATGTATGTTATTTTTTTTACCTGATGATTCATGCAAAAAAATCATTGGCTACTATTAAAATTTACAAATGGAGCCTTTGGAAAATCTGGATTTTGTGAGGGCGCTGTGAATCGAAAAAGTTTAATGACCACTGGCTTAAGGTAAGTAATATAAAATTTAATGAACTTATCTTACTTCTAATCTTAATATGTAAAATTGAATGTTTCTTTGTTTGTCCCTAATGCGTTCCTAAAACGTTCATCCGATTGCGATGAAACTTTGGTGTTTTGATATGCGCTTGCCTGCGATGGATTCTATATATAAGTATAACGGTTTCTGCATATAAACTTACTTAAAAAGCTTAGGAAGCTAAGGCTTAAGGTAAGTCATATAAAATTTAATGAATTGTCTTAGTTTTGATTGTTAGAAGCATTGTAATTGAATAAATTATGGAGGGAAGATAATGTAAAATTCTCTATAAAATACATAGAACGAGTACCTATGTGTGTACCGAAAAAGGCACGATTATGCAGAAACCAGTTGGCATGGTGTTTTAAATGTAGGCAACAGAAAGTTTACAGCGTTTAACTATTAATATTACCTTTACGCAGAGCTCGGGAACTCTAACTCTAAATATTAAAGGAATAAATCGCAACGAAAACCAAAACAAAATAGTTTTGTTTTAGCAACTATTCAGCAGCCCCTCGCACATGTCCTTCTTTATCCTGGCCGCCTCCTTACTACCCAAATCCCCCCGAATTCGTGGACTTTTTGAACATCAGTTGACGGGGCCTAATTTACATGTGGAGTTTTATGAACAATAATCCCGTTGTAAATTGTATTCACCGTAATGCTAACCTTCCCCGCGCCCCTATTGGCAAGGAGGCTCTGCGGGTTTATTTCTAATTTCACGTGGCACGTGTCGGGGCTTACAAAATGCGCGTTGAGCGGTGGCTGAAACTTTATCTCTCGGTACTAATAAATTGAAATATTCTCCTGCAGTTTTTTCACCCTTGTTTTAACTTCTACATTATAGATTTGAGAAATTTTGCGTGCTAACGTACGTGTATATTTGTCATCATACCGTTGAATAAATGATACATGGGTTAAGTAAACAGATATTTCTCCGTAGGTGAAAAATAGGATAAATTTATAACATAAATATTTAACAATAAATAAAAAAGTATTATTATCATCTGTTTGGATTAGCTGACTTAATTACAATTTAAAAACCCTCATTTATAGTTATAAAGAGAAGAGTGGTTCAAGTAGGTACACACCTATGCGATTTTATAAAATAATGGCAACACTTTCCGTCTAAAGAATTCTGCTTTAACACCAATAGTTTTCATTCATTATTTATTTTAAACTGGGTTTATTGTTGCATGAATTAAGAAGTATATGATGCATTATTTAATTCAAAATAGACAACGACAAGTTGTTAAAAGCCTGTCAAGTAATATGAAACGCATTGATAAAAAGATTAAGCACAATAAATACTAATATTTAATTAAAGCCATATATAAAAATAATAGTTTTCTCGTGTAGTGTTTTGTAAAGGATTATTTATTTTTATCAGAACGTGGATATTAATAGCGACCTGATTGGTAAACGTACATCAAGTTTTATAAATTCGCAAGACTTAAAATATTAAAACAGACATATTTTTTCCTTGGTGACATGGGTTGCTTTGTATCATCATAATAAAAACATTTTAATAACTAAACAGAAAAACAAGTAACGACAAATTGCTGAACTTAAATTGAAAAAACCTTTTCATTTTTACTTTTGAATTTTTACCAAAAAAAATCTTGGCAAAACAAGGAGCGTCCAACCCTATTGTTACCCTCGTAAACCATGTTCCCCTATCTGATATTTTTTCCATCATCAAAGATAGATCCCGCAATGATTGGGCAGAGTACTGGAACATTGCTAGTCAATCCAAGGTAGCCTGCTACGCCTCAATACAAAGGACTATCCCATCAAAACTATGGTTTCAACAATTACCCCATTTTTCCAAAAAATAAATTTCCTCACTTATTCGAATGAGAATCGGAAATTGTTCCGTTCCTTCTAACCTTTTTAAAATTCACGTCATTGACTCCCCAGATTTAACATTCTCTGGTCTAAATGTGGGAACTTTAGATCACATATTTTTTGTTGTTCCTCTCTAAATACATATCCCCTTTTCTATCAAGCTTTTTCTAAAGTTTCCTCCCCTCCTTTCAACATCTCATCTGTTCTAAGTCTGAACTCGACTCCAATCTTCCATATAATACTGAAATTTGCACATTTAAAAAAAAATAATGTATAAATTCACCTTTCCTTTCTTCGATTTTAAATTATGGATTTGAAAGAACACCATCGAAGGGTGAAAGCCACAAATAATTGAAAGAAAAATGTTTTCTCTCCGCATCACAAATACAATGTACTGGCTGGAAGATATTTACTACGCCTTACATTAAAAAGCTTTACGCATATTTTAATATATGAACGGCAACCGCTTGATCAAGGTCGGGCGAACCTGTCCAAGGCTAGGTTCTCTTCCCTATCTACGGAGTGCACAGAATAAGTTTTAGTATCTGAACACTGAAAACCATTGTAAATATAGATATCTACTTGATGATGTTAGAACATATAAAGTAAAATAAAACCTAAAATGAAAAGATACAAATGTAATATACAAAAAGAATTTGATCTAAATATTTCTCATTTTATCATTATTTTTCTTTCTTAGTGGTACGAATTGAAAAGGATTATTTTCGAAATCAATCGCTGTTCACGTACCCAACGTCTGGTTGTTAATAACATGTCAATAAATATGAAATGCACGAATACAAAGACTAACTGAAAACAGAATGTTCATTAAAATCTTGGTGATGTTTTTTACTGAGTGGTACGGATTGAACGGGATCATTTTCGGCATCAGGACGCTCGCTGAAAAGGGACTACCGGGTAAACCTTGTCGTAGGTATTAAACCAAACGTCTCAATTTACATTCTAATCGCAGCCCGCGTTATCTATTGTACCCTATTAGCGTTTCCACTGTGGCAATAGCGGCGTATGCGGGAAGGAAGATGTTAGCCAAGACTCCCGCCAGGTGTTTGCATACAGTTAGCGAGCCGGATACCCGGGAACAAAGCTACATCCGCTTTTTCCATGGTGGGATTGGAACCGCCAGCGCCTTGCAAATATGCAAATTGATTAGAACCACTGCTCTATTTGTCACGTATTTTAAATGATTCATTAAGAATTAGCACGCAGGTGGAGGAATGTGCTGTCGTGGGAAGAAAAATTCAGTGCAGCAGCGTTAATGAACAACATAAGGGAAAAGCACTGCGGTTAAAATTTACTGTTTTTTTTTTTGTGAAAACTTCTTTAGCACTACTGTGATTTAAAACTCGATGAAATACGATCCACGGTCAGTGGCTGAATGGGCATCGCGTTTGTGTCTGTCGCGTAAGTCCTCAATCAGTTTTCCGCTTAGTGTGGTGATAGTAGGAGATTTTCAAACATCGTTGAGTTATTCGTAACCCGGGAATGTTTATCTTTCTATTTTAAAAAAAAATCTCTAGGATTTAGCCTGCGAGAGAATGAGAATTGTGTAGTGCTTTGTAGCCTCTCCACTCTTGTCAACTTTAGTTTTGTGAAGATTTCACTTCTACTGCGTGTGAACTGGACAGAACTTGTAATTTTTTTGAAGATATCTATTCCCGGGTTATGAATAAACTATAAATATTTGAAAATCTCCTACTATCGTCACACTAGTCGGAAATTTTGCTTGTCGTAATGCAAAAATTAATGCCTTGAGTGGCAACTTGTATGGAGTTACTTGAGTGGGATCTTGTATGGAGTTACGTTGGCAATGCCAACGTAACTCCATACAAGAGGCCTTAAGGAAGAAAATCCCTCAGCATCTGTGTCGTCTTTGGGGATGTTATGTGGAGGGTCTTTTTATGGAAAGGAAGGAGATGAAATTCTTGTAAGGAAAAATATATGACGGGTGGGTAGAGGTCTAAGGGTCAGTGTATTAAAGAGTGACCGACTTTCAATGAATCCATCCATCCTACTGCGTTGCATGGCGATGGGTCGAAATAGTGGCTAGAGATGTTATTTGATTAATATGTGTTATTTCACAATTAATTCATTTAAAATAATATATAGTATATTTGCGGCACGTACCAGAGTGAAAGATACTCTCAGTATCGCCCTGGTGTAAGACCACCATTCAGAATTGAATCGTTGCTTGGAATGGCTTTAGCCGTGTTGAGTGACCAGATCTTAATAGGCAGGTACTTTCCAACCTTCCTCTCCCCCATCTCCTTCCCCTCCCACTACCTTCAGCCTCATAATATACCTCAATTGGGGATGTAATAGTCTCACTAGCTCCAGACGGGAGCAGCTGAGACTCTTTTGTGAGTGTGAATGATATCCAATGTCAAATCAAAGTCGATAAAAGGTTGTTTTTAACAAATATAATCAATTTTAACAGTAACAGTTTGGTACATATCAGAGAATGGTTGAACAAGTCGGGGACGCCCTAGGAAGGCCTAACTCAATATCTCTTTACTGGAATGATACACAAAATTGAATTCAAGACGATATAATGTAGTTTTTAGTAAGTTTTGGAAGATAACAATAATATGGTGAAATGTTGGGCACAACGGAGGAAGATATGGCGCAATCAAGTGAAACAAAGAGTTATTTCTGGTTGAATTAGGCGTATGTATATAATGAACGATGAAAAGTGACTTCTAACTAAGTCACGGCTTTCTAGCCAATCACCGCTCTACCCCCTGGATGAGCTAACCTTGTTAATTTTTCTACAAATCTTTTACTGATACGGAACGTACTAACAAATTTTGCAGAAAGATGAAATGCAAAACGGTTGAGTAAAAACAGAACTTCGCTACGCTCAGTCAGAAATAATAAATTTTTTTAAGCTTAAAATTTCAAATTTTTTTTAAATTTCTACAACACTTTATACAATGAATAATGATTAAATACATAATTACTTAGCACAACAAACTGATTAATTAATTATCCGCGCTTTTGTCAGCGAGAAATCATAACTAATCAGTTCTTATAGGATACATAGCAGAATATCATTGAATTGAACTGGTAAAGTATTACTCACATTTTATAATATGCTATTGGCCTGAAATTGTCATTAACTACATTATTATCGAAGGAATTAATTTGCATACGTTTGTTAATATAGTCTACGAATAAATTGAACGTGTGTTATATTTTAGATATATTGGATGGGTAAATAAAACCCAACTAAAATAAACTTATTTGGATTGGTATTATATTACTGAAACTTAAAACGAAGAACAGCTTTTCAGTTTCGACCGTACTGTAACTGAATACAGGTACATAATCTAATTCATCAAGATCAAAATATAAATCACCAAAGATTAAAAAAAATACGCGCGACAGAAAATCAAAGTTGAAACGTTTTCTTGGAAAAATTCCATTTTCAATTTAAGTGTAAAAATACATAAATTGAATTAGCAGAAAAGTGGATAAAAATTATCTCCGGAACAGGGAACATAAAGGTTCACCCTTGACGTTTTTCCGCCGGTAGCCGTTAAAAAGATGGAAATTCACCGTCGGGAAATGACACCGTTAAAAAATTACGAACAAGTGCCCGAAGGCTGTAAGACAAAGGAAAAGTAGGTACAAAATTAAATTTTGCGCGACCCCTTGAAAAAGTCGCCTTAGCAAAATATCTCCTTAAATCTCTCCGCGTATTAATTCGCCTCCCGCCTTATCATTTAGCCCTGGTACAACTTAATTTAACACACATAATAAATTTAAAGAATGTGAAGTTTAATTTAAGTTTGAATCGCCGATTATGATAATGTCTAGAGTAACAGCTAGAATAAAGCCTAGGCTAATACAAGGCTGCAGACGCCATTGTGTAAGGGTGCCCGCAAATTCGGTCATATTTCACTGAAGAAGATTGCTTCATTAGCGAAAAACTTCAGTGAAGCATTATAATTTTAGTTAATATTAAGCTCGTTGATCAATTACCGCGGCGAAGATTTGAATTATTATTGGTAATATTCGTTTAAAGCATTTTAAACCGGAAAAGTGTGTTGTGTGTATTACAGCAAAGGATAGTGCTGGTTTGGCACCTATTCCATCATTTATGAGCGCTCTCGTGTGTATTTTTTAAAATTGAGTCCTGCCTGTATTATTTAGTAGGTACCTATGAAGAGATTTTTTTCTCATTTAGCTGAGGTCCTCAAATAAAGGAGGAGGAACATTGGAAGGCTAAGGCCATCTGCTCATGGAGAAACTGAAAAAAAATACAGTTGGCGACGTAATTGCAATCAACCTCCTGAACAAAATCGATATTTTTCTGATCTGACATGTCAAAACCTGACAAAACTTGAAAGGTCGTGAGCCGCTACCATGGCAACCTGTCAATAAGGCTATAACTATTTTAATATTTTAGCAATAGAAATACTTAGTTCAAATCCCAGCGACAACCATGTGATCAATAAAATAAGGGATATATGAATGAAACAGAAGTTCAAGTTTAACATTTATTATAATCAAATAAACAGTTTGCAAGCATGAGACTATTATCTATTCAAAGATTATTATTTTTATTATTCATCGAAACTCAGGATGTGGTCCAGGGTTCCTTGAAGAGGAATCTCCTGGGATAATAAAATATGCAAGTCACTTCAAAAGAAATAAGGATCAGCGATGTGTGAACATGATTATCAGAACTAACCTTTAACCAGTATGTCGGGCGCCAAGGCCAGTCTCAATGAAATGACCATTAAATAAAATATGAACTATTTGAAAACCAGTATTAAGGAAACTAACGCCAATCCACGATCCAGACATGCCAACCGGAGACCAGGTTTCCAGCACCCTTTCGCTACACGAGAAATCCGTCAAGTCCCGCTCTTCCGTCCCCCTCCAGATGTCGCCACTGTCCCGCCCGAAGTTAGCAATAACAACCTCATAGAGTAAGGTGTTTTCGTATCGTCAACATACAAATAATCGGGGTAACAAGTTAAACTGTTACAAGGCAACTGCGTAATTTGTAACTGACCAGCACTGACAGCTACGATATGTAATTGCAATTGCAATATCGTCTCCCACTGGTATTTTCAGCCTCTTTATGAGCGGATGGCCTAAGTCAACAATATTCAAATGTATTATTAATATTGTGTATTCAGAAAATAACACCGTGCAAGTTAGAAAACAGTGATGCTGACTGACCAATATAGTGACTGTTATTAGAGAGTCTCCTAAAGATTCTTATTTCATTCACTAGACTACATACAGAAAAAACACATGTTTTTAATTAATTAAGAAATTTTATGTCTCCGAAAGTATCAGATTTCCAATATTACTATAAACTCTTTAGTCAAACTCTTCGACCAAGTATAATCAAACTGTTTCATTCGAGTTATTTTAAATAGATTTTCAAATATAAATATCTATCGGCTAAAAATACGCAATTTCTGCGCAATTCGTAAAGTCATAAAACGTATTTTTATTGTAAGTCATTTTATTCAATTTAAAGATTTTGTTCAAATTGATATTTCGAATATTTTTGGATAAAATTAAAAGCGTCGTTTCCACGAACACACTTTTTAATATTTGACCTACATTAAAAGTGCCGACCTTTCAGCCGAACAAAATCACTCGAGTGATCACTCTAAATTCACTCCCTTTGCACTGCAAGGCGGTGAAAATGCTTTTCTTCGCAATGCTCAACACCTTGGTATTTTTGTTTCAAATTATTTACAGCAACATTTTTGAAGGAAATGAAATAGAACGAACTAATTACCCCCGCTAGTTTGGGATTACAGATTTCTGATCGAATTAGAAAATAAAGTAAAGAATAATAAAATGTGAGCTTTTTCATGTAGACTCTCAAAGTCAATGAAAACGAATATGTTTTTGTAGTCACAATATTCAAAGAGATATTTATTTATTTATTTATTTATTTATTTATTCAACGCCCAGAGGGCTTTTACATGTTTGGTAGTACAATGAAGGCAGATGATTTTTCAATAGATAATGAAATAACAAAAATAAAATTCGATAAAAAATGCACACAAGTCACAAAAATACAAAAAAAAATACAGCGATTTGATAAGTTTACAAAAATACACATATGTTTAGTAATAGTTTTGGAATATTTTTTTTACAACATCCACAAAATTCGCCAAGTTGATGTTAAATATGTCGACATCACCTAAGTACTGATTCCCCATAGTGTGAAATCGTTGTATAGGAGAGTGGGCAATGTAGTTCCGCTTGTGAATGCTGCAGTAGAATAATGTATTTTGTCGCGTGGTTACTGTCGGTATTCGTAAGTTTATGAGTTGTAGGAGTTCGCAACAGTCGAGTTTAGAGTTAAGTATTTTGAATAAAAATTTTAAGTCGTTTATTTTTCGTCTGTCTTCTAGTGTATATATTTTTAGAATATTTAGTAATAGATTATATTTTAAGTCTTCTAGTGGGATACTTAATTCTATAAGTTTGCCGTAAATTCCTTCTGATCTCAAACAAAGGCAAATGTGTATTTTCATTGATCGTTGTTCACATTTTGGATTACATTTCCAATTATTCGGCCAATTTTATCTATAGATATTCTTGGTTACTATATACAGGGTGTTAAGGGACGTACTTGACTTACTTTAACCAGTGATTCCTGACATTATTTGGAGTAAAAAATGTAAATGAAATTTTGGTCTCCGGTGACTTTTTTGGATGCCTTTTTTTATTTTTCAAAAAAATTTTCTTCACAATCAAACAAAAAAAAATTCTTCCGCACTTGGTC
Organism: Limnephilus marmoratus; assembly: GCA_917880885.1. Taxonomy (NCBI): domain Eukaryota; kingdom Metazoa; phylum Arthropoda; class Insecta; order Trichoptera; family Limnephilidae; genus Limnephilus; species Limnephilus marmoratus. The sequence goes on from OU862906.1 coordinate 58,150,220, forward strand.
ACTGGTCACTCGGCCGAGTATCCGACCAACCCCTTACCCCGCCTCCAACTGTCCAACACGTGCCATTTTTTTAATGTTTTTGTAGAACAACAACAAAAAAACATCAAAAATGTCACAGGAGACCAAAATTTCATTTACACTTTTTACTCCAAATAATGTCAGGAATCACTAGTTAAAGTTTGTCAAGTACGTCACTTAACACTCTATGAATATATATATATATATATATATATATATATATATATATATATATATATATATATGTTATGGTTAAGGTTTTCACGGGTGTAAGATGTAAAACACTTTTTTCGGTTTACCCGCGTAACGTAGTCCTGAGAAGGACTTTTTAACTCCTGACGTTTCGGACAGATCACACTGTCCATCTTCAGAGGCCTTATGTCTTTAGCTTTTGTCTCAAACTGATAGCTTTCGCATGTCTGTTCGGTCCAGAATCCAAGACTCAAGTGAGTGCAAATCAATTCCTATGGCTAGAACGGAGTACCCGGGTTGATTGTGATTTATGGTGCTGGGGGTAGGAGGTGGGACCGGCAGTCTCAGGCGGTTTACATGTAGAGACCTGATTGGTTAGGCTAATTGTGGGTACTTCTGATAATTTTGGAAATGCCGTTTTTGGGGGATTTTCGTCAATTATTACTTTCCAGGTGTTGGGAATTCTTATGGAGTCGTTTCTGGTGTTCATATTATTTTTATGTTTATAAATTTCTATTGCTTCGCGGTAAATTCTTTTTGGTTCATTATATACGCTGGCTATTGTTGTTGTATTATCGAAGTCTATTTTATGACCTTCATTAAGGACGTGTTGAACTAAGGATGAAGTTAAGCGTTTATTAGTGACATCTACTTTATGTTCTGCAATTCTACAAGATATTTTTCTATTGCATCGTCCAATATACACCTTTTCACACGCCCCACAAGGTATTTTATAAATCCCGTGTGATTCAAGTGGAATGTGGTCTTTCGGACTTCTTAATAGAGACGAGATTTTATTTTCCGATTTATAAATAGTTTTGATTTTATTGCTTTTGAGGATTCGACTGATTTTATCTGTTGAGCCTTTTATGTATGGGAGAATTGCTACAGAAAGGGGCTCTGTTTCCGTTTCAGGATTAGTTTTTTTTACGTTTGTTTATGGATTTGTTAATTAAATATTTGGAGTAGCCGTTTGCTTGAAGAGCACTACTAAGGAGATCTAGTTCTTCACGAATATGATCTTTGTCCGCTAGTCGTTTTGATCGGGTAACTAATGTATTTATAACTGATGACAACTGAGATGGGTTGTGATTTGAGTTGGCGTTTAAATATCTATTCGTATGTGTCGGTTTACGATATACGGTATGTCCAAGGCTGCCGTTCTTTTTCTTTTTAACTAAAATATCGAGAAATGGGAGACAATCGTTTTCTTCGATTTCCATGGTAAATTTAATATCTTCATGGATACTATTCAAATGAATAAGGAAGTTATTTAATTCTTTAATTCCGTGTTGCCAAATAATGAAAGTATCGTCTACGTAACGCCGCCATAGTGAAGGTTTCAGAGGAGCGCTCTCTAATGCCTTTATTTCAAAGTACATCATGTAAATATTCGCGATTACCGGGCTGAGAGGGGAGCCCATTGGGGCACCTTGAATTTGTTTATGTATTTGTCCCTCAAATTGAAAGTAGGTATTTTTAAGGCAATGTTCCGTCAGAGTGATAAAATCAGTAGGAACGTCTAGTTTTGATTTAATTAACTCTAATGCTTCAGTGATTGGTATTTTTGTGAACAAAGAGACTACATCGAAGCTCACTAGAATGTCACCCTTGTTTAAAGTTATATTAGAAATTGTTGAAATGAAATGTTCAGCATTGCGAACGTAAGAATCCGCTTTTTCAACAAAAGGCTGAAAGCGTTGGGCTAGAAATTTTGCTAATATTTGGGTATTATAAATCGGAAAATAAAATCTCGTCTCTATTAAGAAGTCCGAAAGACCACATTCCACTTGAATCACACGGGATTTATAAAATACCTTGTGGGGCGTGTGAAAAGGTGTATATTGGACGATGCAATAGAAAAATATCTTGTAGAATTGCAGAACATAAAGTAGATGTCACTAATAAACGCTTAACTTCATCCTTAGTTCAACACGTCCTTAATGAAGGTCATAAAATAGACTTCGATAATACAACAACAATAGCCAGCGTATATAATGAACCAAAAAGAATTTACCGCGAAGCAATAGAAATTTATAAACATAAAAATAATATGAACACCAGAAACGACTCCATAAGAATTCCCAACACCTGGAAAGTAATAATTGACGAAAATCCCCCAAAAACGGCATTTCCAAAATTATCAGAAGTACCCACAATTAGCCTAACCAATCAGGTCTCTACATGTAAACCGCCTGAGACTGCCGGTCCCACCTCCTACCCCCAGCACCATAAATCGGAAAATAAAATCTCGTCTCTATTAAGAAGTCCGAAAGACCACATTCCACTTGAATCACACGGGATTTATAAAATACCTTGTGGGGCGTGTGAAAAGGTGTATATTGGACGATGCAATAGAAAAATATCTTGTAGAATTGCAGAACATAAAGTAGATGTCACTAATAAACGCTTAACTTCATCCTTAGTTCAACACGTCCTTAATGAAGGTCATAAAATAGACTTCGATAATACAACAACAATAGCCAGCGTATATAAGGAACCAAAAAGAATTTACCGCGAAGCAATAGAAATTTATAAACATAAAAATAATATGAACACCAGAAACGACTCCATAAGAATTCCCAACACCTGGAAAGTAATAATTGACGAAAATCCCCCAAAAACGGCATTTCCAAAATTATCAGAAGTACCCACAATTAGCCTAACCAATCAGGTCTCTACATGTAAACCGCCTGAGACTGCCGGTCCCACCTCCTACCCCCAGCACCATAAATCACAATCAACCCGGGTACTCCGTTCTAGCCATAGGAATTGATTTGCACTCACTTGAGTCTTGGATTCTGGACCGAACAGACATGCGAAAGCTATCAGTTTGAGACAAAAGCTAAAGACATAAGGCCTCTGAAGATGGACAGTGTGATCTGTCCGAAACGTCAGGAGTTAAAAAGTCCTTCTCAGGACTACGTTACGCGGGTAAACCGAAAAAAGTGTTTTACATATATATATATATATATATATATATATATATATATATATATATTTATACCAGATAATCTATTTTTGGGCCCTAGAGGGTAGAGGTAATGAAATAAACACCGATAAACGAAATAATGGAAAACACCATGCAAACGGTTTGGGAATTTTTCGAATGAAATTATTTAATGGCTTTGTGGTTTGTTGGCAAAATCAAAATTAAAGCAACGAATTGAACTGGCTTGGCGCAGGGCTGAGAATCAATTAAACAATAAAATAATTATCATCATATCCTTATATCAATGACATAATTAATACCGGCTTCGAATTATTCAAGCGCAACATGTCATGTCTCATTTACAAAATGACTGTTTTTGTTATTGAGTTAATCGCAAATTACCTCCCCTATTTCTGAGTAATTCTGAAACCCATTGGGTCATTAGAATTTAAGCAAAAATTGCAGTAAAATCTACATTAGTTAGTTTACTTAAACAATTTTAATCAATAATATTGCAGGCTCTAACATGCATATACGCGTTTATGCGTCGATGCAAAAACATTATCGATGAAACTCACACGTTGTAGTTTTGAGAACAACGCTGAGTGTACTGTTTGAGACACATGTTTTATTCGCGTTTCCGTCGTTCCATCATGCATTATACATGTTTCAGTTGTGATTCTATTTTAATTTAATGAAAACTAAATCGATTTGGCTTGACAAAGCCCGGTTGTATGCAAAGTCATCGAGTTTTCAATGTGGCTTTAATTTATTTATCGCCCAGTATATTTCACAGTAATTTATTAAGTTAAGGTGGTTGATTGGGTTGACTCTTGATTGGATTTTAGAACGAAAACAAATATTAAACGGCATTAGAAAATTAAAAAAGAATTAAAATATGTAAATTTTCTAATACACCAGATGTCTTGTGAATATAATTACTGAGGACATGTGTTTTATCCATACTTTGATGAAATTTTTTGTACGTTCAGAAAGCGTTGGTTAAACAACACTTTGTCAAAAAAATAACAAACATTGGTCAAAAAAGGATTATTTACAATCTAAAAAAAATGTTTACATAATGCATCTCTGTGTTGTAAAAATATTACAGAGATGAACAATTTTTTGGTTTTGAATCACGCATAAATAATATGTTTAATTTGAGTGCCATATTATAGGAATGAGATTTATAAAAGTTAAAATTCGTACATATTTATGATACTACTGTGGCGGCCACTTGTGCCGAATTAATTGCGCCGCCACTGGACTCCGACCGAACGCGCTAGAAGCACACAACGAACTACCTAAAATTACTACGGCGGGCCGCGCCGCCTCGTAAATAATAATTCCGCCACTTACGCGAAAGGCCTAGAACGTGTGGCTGTACCATACAAGTGCCCACAGAAGGTTCGAGCGATTTCTCACCTTTGCGTGAATTCACGGCATTACCTATCGCGAGAGTAATTACTCGCCGCGGCTATATATGTAAGCAGCCGATCGCTCGTCCGCTGCAGTCAGTCAGTCAGTACCTTCCCGTTTATCGGTCAAGCAACACAGTCCGAGCAGTGCCGCGACTAAGTACGTGCCTGCGCCGGGCACCGGCCCCGCGCAGTCAGCAGTGAACAACATTAGTCCAGTGTGACACCAGGAACGTTTCCAGCACCTTCGAGGAACTTCACCAACCACCAACCGGCAACGAGCCAGCAACCAACAACCGGCAACAAGCCAGCAACCAGCAACCGGCAACGAGCCACCAATCAACAAACGGCAACAAGCCAGCAACCAGCAACCGGCAACGAGCCAGCAACCAACAACTCTCAAGGTTCCTTCCTGCGTCACGTGTGTGTCGACTCAAAGGCCACACAGCCGCCATACCTCGTCAACACGACGACGGTCGACCGCCTGGACCAAGGTCACTTCTACACCACCATGGTGTAGAGCAATACGCCGGCTCCCTGAAGACCTGTGATCTTCACCGCCGTAGTCTCCTGACCTTCTTCACTCATCATCATTCAGCAGCAACACTAACGGCACCACCGTCACTCCGCTCCGCTTCGACCCCCGCTACGTAGCCTCAATAAAGACTGACTCATACATCGACTGCACGACTTTTATTTCACGTCCCGACTCTACCGATCCGGCCCGCTCCCTCACTACTAAATACAAAAACTTTTTTTTTCACAAAATTGCCCAACAAAAATTTTATTTCACAAAATTGCAATAATGAACTCAAAGCAAAATAGTAAACTTAAATAACATACTAGTTAACTATACAAAAAGGAAAAAAATTATATTAAACAAAAAAACAGAAAAATAATTTAAATATAAAACAAAGATAATAATTGCACACTCAAAATAATACACTAAAATAACATTTTTTTTATATGAATACCCCATATACCCAACTGCTTCCGTCTGGAGCCAGTGAGACTATGGCATCCCCAATTGGGGAATGTTGTTGCTGAAGGTAGTGGAGAGGGAAAAACGATAGGGAAGAGGCAGGTGAGAATGTACATGGCTATTCAAGTCTGGTCACCAAACACGGCGAAACCCATTTCAAGCAATGTTTCAATTCCGAACGGTGGTTGTACTGAGAGAATCTTCCTCTTGGCACCGCAAACATAATGCACATAATTTTAAATTAAATAATTTTGACATACACAAAAAAATCAAATAAAATTTACTTGCGCACGCCGGGATTAGAACCCGCGACCTCCGGATTGATAGTCGAGGGCCTCATCCTTGATCACAGGGGCCATCAAAATTTGCAAAACGGAAGGAAATAAAAATAAGAATACAAACACAACAGAAATTAATTTGCTTTATTGGCAGATAATAATTGGTTGGCAGGTACAGAATTGGTTCTAAAACCGTGGATAGCAATGGAGCTGGCATTATTGTAGGAAGTAGGGTACACAATAAAATACAACTCTAGATGCATACTAATATCCTTCTAATAACAAAGTAACACATATTATAATTGGTTGGCAGGTACAGAGTTGGTTCTAAAACTGTGGAAAGAAATGGAGCTGGCATTATTGTAGGAAGTAGGCACATAATAAAATACAACTCTAGACGCATACTAATATCCTTCCTATATCTAATAAAACAGTAACACATAATGTAATTGGTTGGCAGGTGCAGAGTTGGTTCATAAACTGTGGATAGCAATGGAGCTGGTATTATTGTAGGAAGTTTTTTTTTTACGTTAACTCTACACAGGAGGCCCTGAGGAAAATAACTTCCCTCAGGGCCTATGTCATCTTTGAAGATGCTGTGTGGGGGCTCTTTTTGAGGAAAGGAAGGAGTGAACACGGGTCTTGAAGAGACCCATGTTTTAGGAGGGAGGAAACACAAAGGCTGGAAAATCGTTCCACAGCCGAGCCGTTGAACTCAAGAACGAGTCATAGAAACGACCCGTTCTCATGTGACGAATGTCAAACGTTTACAAATGTTGGGTGCGTGTTTGGCGTGTTTCCCGACTATGCACCGGTGCCGAGGGGATCAATGACGCTAGTTCCTCGGAGCATCTTCCATTGTAATACCGGTAGAACAAGGACAGCATTCCCACCTGACGCCTGTGCTCTAAAGATTGGAGTCCGTCTGTTAAGATGGGAGAATCTGTCAAACGGACCGCCCGTTTCTGCACAGAGTCAAGGTTTTTATTAGGTATTTTGGAGCTCCAGACCAGAGGTGGCTGCAAATTCAACCGTGGGGCGCACTTGCGATTTGTACAGGGTTATCAGTTGTATACTATTAAAGTATCTGCGGGCCCTGTACAGTACGCCCAGTTTCTGAGATATTCTAAAAAAATATAATATGTTTATTTATTTTTTTATTTTATTAATTTATTATTTTCTAAAAGGTACATTCTTAATGTAATTTGATCAATCAATTACAAATGGGTCGATACATATACTAAAAAATCTCATAGAATTGAATTAAAACTTGAATTTACTGTTGGGTTTATCCGACACTTGTTTGATTTCTAATCTGAAAGCTTCATTGGACATTAAATAATGGGGTATTTCCACAAACGAGAGATTTTTTTGATTTTAATCATCCTACTAAAAATGTTTGTTTTTTATGTTTTCATTAAATATTATTGATTTTAAAAACGATCTAAAACTGACAAAATCAAAACGGCCCGTGGTTGGCAAATCGGATTGTGACGTCACAAGCGTCGCTCAGCTCGGCCAGCATAAATAAACAATGCCAGTGAGCGTCCACGCTCATGACGTCACACGATAGCCCCGCCCCAAAATATCGTTTTAGCGGTAATTAAAAAATGGGAAACTTTGACTCGCTGTAGAAAATTTATTCGTCAACATAAAAATTAAATAAAAATGCTGTAATCATCGTAATTTTTTGCTAAATTTTTTTAAGCAATAAAAAATCGTGGAAATACCCCATTTCGTACCTTTATAATTGTAAATTTTAATGGTGTTCAGAAGCACTAGTTTTAAATTTAGGGATTTCTGATTTCGTGATGTTGGTCGGTTACTTATTTTTGAAGAAATTTTTTAATTTAAATAGCTTTTGTGAATTTTTAACGATATCGATGGTTTTTGCAAGACGACTTTTAAAATTGGCTTCTGCACCTTTCCAACACGTGTGAGGTCCGTTTTAAAATCCCCCCCCCCCCAACCGATTATACCATTATGTAAAAGAGTTTGGAAAGACAATTTTTTTGCGTAATGAAAATGTCATCTTTGGGGATGCTGCGTGGAGGGTCTTTTTAGAAAAGTAAGGAGAGGAAGTTCAGGCATGAAAAAAGGTATGAGGGTTGGGTAGGAATCTAAGGGATCAGAGTGTCCATGAGTAACGGAAGTAATATATAATAATATTATAGAATACAATATAATATATAATAATAATATCATTATCATTACATAGTATAAAATGAAGTCGCTCAAAATGTATGTGCGCATAGATCTTTTAAACTACGCAACGAATTTTCATGCGGTTTTCACAATAGATAGAATGATTCAAGGGGAAGGTTTATATGTATAATACATGCTTATTATAGTAGAGAAAAGCCGAGAAATTCAAATATTCAAATCAGGCAGCGGGCAGCGGGCAGCTGGCAAGCGGGTAGTGTGGATTTTATAAAGGTCGGGTAATGGCGTTGTGTTTCGTTAGCCACAGCAACGTCTGGCCGGGTCTGCTAGCAAATAATAATATATAGTCTTTACTCAATTAAATTTGCAACATTATAACTAAGAAAGTACATGTTCAGTGTAGTCAATAATCGTTTATAGATTTTAGGTAGTAGTTTTTTAAGTCAGTCTAGAATACTTAATGAAATAAGGCTTTATCATTACTTTTAAACCAATTTGTTGTGTTTTCTTTGAAAGTATGAATTCAATCCTCTACTGCGGTGCAATGAAAGAAAGACCGGCCTGCCACTTAATTGGCGGGCAGACGTATCCGCAGCCAAGACCCAGATAAATTTAACCCACGAACTCGGGCACCCCTGCTAGGTCACCAAACGTAGCGAACCACTTAGGGTGACCTGTGGCAGAGGTATTGGTTATCTCAAAAATTTTCCCGGGCGGCGGTACCTGTTCCCGCCTCCCAAATTATAAAATTTGTTCATAAGATGCGTTGATAGGATGTTTTCTGAATATAATTAATATTTTGTAATTTAGTTTTCTTATTCTGGTTACCATATTTTTTAAATTTTAGTTTTTGTTCTATTTTAATCGTCTGACAATTATCACACAGATACTGCAAATACTATTATCACCCGTAATGGGTAATATTTGTGTGGTAGAGGAACTTACCTCCCTCTTATTATTTTATTCATAATTATTTTATTTATTTATTGTATTTTATTGTTTTTTACGCCCATGGGGCTTTTGTGTTTGGTACATTATTAATTACTAGCTGACCCGGAGAACTTTGTACCGCCTCAGAATCAACAACTGTCGTGTTAAATTATTAGCGGAATTAAATTCAGTTTTTTTTATTAAGTTAAAAATTACACAGTGAAGCAATTATATTATTATCGATGCGCGACTGCCCGTGTTTTGTTTTTGTCAGTATCAGAGATGGCGTTGCTTATGGATTTTTATTTTATTTTTCCACTTTCTTACGGGAATTGCGTTTCATTTTCTTTATACGTGTAATGGAGATGCATTATAATTATTGTATTTTTCCCTTGGAAGGGTGCAGGCATACATTCACCGTTTGTCTCATTTTCGACTGTTAACATTTACAGCCTTACTAAAAAACCCAGTGAAAATTTTATTCAATTGACCAACGGCCGCGGATGTGAAAACATTACTAATTTAAAAATTGTTCATTGAAAGAAATACACATTGTTTACACGGCCTGAGAGGGTAGTTTATCTCTGTTTTAACGATTGATGTCCGAACGATATTTGTAATTTTTCCAAAGTATTTTGAATGTTCTATATATTTCTTATTTTTGAAGGTGTCGTAAAAACAAATACCATTTATGAAAACTAGATTAAATTACCTTTTAGATTTGTGTATTTGAAATACACATTAGTTTTCAAAAACTGCCATATTTTAAGATTCAAACTCGGAAAAAAATGGAAAAAAATTTCCTCCTAAAACATTTTTGAACAAAATGTAGAGAAATTTATAAAAAATAAAAATTTCAAAAACACAGTCCTTTTATGAAATAAATTTGGAAGGAAATTATCACCTCACTTTTTCATCGTGCATACAATAAAAAATAATAAAAAATTTCAAAGTTTTTTTTTATTGCCAAAAAAATAACTTAGAAAAATACCGACATTTAAAACAGATTTCTTGCATCTCTAAAGGCGTTAATTTCTTTGATACGTTTACGAACGCATGTATTAGATATTAATATGAAAATCAAGAAACTAGAAGATGAGGAAATAAAAATCTACACCCATTCAGCAACATACAGTCCGCCTCTGAACAGGTATACCTAGTGAGGAGGACTGTAAACAAACCACTATATTGGTATTTTTACTTATTTTGTAATTTTACGTTATCCTTATATTGTCATTAAAATAAAAAAAAATAAAAAAAATATTATAAAAAATTATCACTTTTAAGAAATTGTCTTAAAATAAAGATCTTAAAATGTAATTTTTATCTTCTTATAAAACAATATTCTGACAGTTCAACTTTGAAAGTACGGCGTTTGTACAATAACTTGATTAAACTGATTTAAACCACACAAATAACACGGTAAATATATCAATTATATGAATAGAACAGTAATTCGTCACTACAATAGAAATTATTAAGTAAAATCACAACATCTAACAAAATTTTCGACATCCCGCCTGATCCCGCCATAAACACACCAAGCCCATAAGCTGTATTTTCACCGCGGGCCGTTGATGCACTCGCGCGCCAATAATGCCCCTGGCGGAGAATAATTAAACAACATTTTTTCCTAGTAAATTATAACCATATACGACGTTGTCAGATCTAATGCATTTTAACAGCGTGACCAAGTAAGAAAGCTTATTGATAATGAAACGTGTTTTAGTGTATACGGGGTTTAATTATGTTATTGCAATAAACACAGTTAATCGGTCGCGCTGTGGTTTTTTTAGTAAGGCAGTGTGTAAGAAACAGGGGCAGCATTACATGTTTAAGAACAAAAGTAAAACAATCAGCGCATTGACATTTGATGCTTTTGAATTTTTAGAATTCATTCACTATTCAATATTATACTTACCTATCACAATATTGCTGCAGCTCTTTCAAAATGTGAAAATTCGTTCCATACAAAATATATTAGGAAAAAAAATTTCCCGAACCCCGACTTTGAAACCCGACTTTCTTTTATATATTAAGATTTAATTTTATTTTATTTTATTTGGGAGACCAATAGTTTAAATTAATAACTGGGCATAATTGAGTCACAATAATTGAACCATTTAAATGTTTCCACGCAGGTATTGTATACGATTGTAGTGATTCCAGAAATATCTACTAATGAAGATATAATAATTATAGTCTCCCGTGATAAAAGCTAATTCACCACTTGTTATAATATGTGTTAATAGAAGCTTGCATCCAAACCTACCACTAGTATATGTAAATACTATTATTTGACATGGTTGCATAATTTTATTTTATTTCACCCACGATAAATGGATTTCAACAGTACATGTAACGCTATTTTCATTATTTTCTCAGAATATAGTGACGGACAATTTTGGTCGAACCATGTATGTTTATATTGGAAACTATATTTGGTTGTCGGAATATGCTAAGTCAGCTTGCATTAGATGACAAAAAAAAAAAACACGGGTGAAACCGGGTTGTAAAAAAAATCAAAAAATAGTATGCCTTTATTTATGTACATTACTTAAAAAAAATATATAAATATATATATTATGGTTTTCAGAAACTCATAGCACAAGCGGGAAATTGCTGAATCTGCATCGCACGGAGAAGGAAATTTCGTTTTTTAAAACATTTTTTCCGGTATCTCTTTACCTAACCCTTTGGTTAAAAAAACTTTTGGAGCTAGGCCTACGCTTCGACGCATTTTAAAAGCCATCAACCGCTGTTATTAATTACCTAGCGCCCGATTTTTTCAATTTTGACAAAAAAATTCCGCTTTTGGATTTGATTTATTCGAAAACGAAAGCTCAAATCAAAAAAGTGGTACCACTGGGTACCACCAATCGTCTCCAAATGTAACGTAGATTTATCAGATTCTCACTTGTAGTATGCATTTCCGGACACCGTGTATGTATATTTACGTTGAAAATTTCCGAAAGAATAATCCTTCATGAAGATTCAAATGCCATATTAATAAAGCCCCGATGACACGGACTACAATAGTAATTATTAGCACACCATTTTAATCAGCCGTTCCATTTGACATGTCAATTAATCGTCGGGTTTAATCCTCTGTCCTTCATCAAATTGGTACTCCACCAGAGGTGTAGTGGTATTGGAGAAATGGGCTATTTGTGCTACGACACTTAATATGATTTTATTACAAGTGATGTAGATAGATAAAATTGAGACTTTTGAACTGATATTCCAATATATTTTCGTTTACAATGTAATTATGCTTTCCGATATGTGGACTTTTAAAGTAGGACTGAACGTTTTTTGGAACAGGAAAAAAACTCACATATTATATGCGTACATTGACTTGCGTTACAAAATTGGCATGCATAGAATTTGTTTTTGAATTTTCTATATTGACGGTTGTCGCAGTCTAGGGGTAAAGCTCTTGACTCGCGATCCGACGTTCGCGGGATCGAATCCCGGCGTGGGCGTATATATATACTACTATTGTGCTATGGTGCTATTTCACAATAAATTCATTTAAAATAATGTATAGTGTATTTGCGGCAAGTTCCAGAGTGGAAGATATTCTCAGTATCGCCCTTAAAAAATCCAACTGAAAAAACTGACACAAAATCAGAAAATACGCCAAATCGTTTCATTATGTTTTTCATTTATTCAATAAGATCTGAAAAGAGTTTTTAGAAAAATTAGTTAAAAAAAAATCTGTAATTTATAAGTGTATGAAAATGTTCTTTAGCTTATCCTTTTTTGTGCTGAGATGAACAGCTATGTGTTTACGAGGCCGCTGAAATTACCTCTCGTACTTAGAGCTAAATTAAATAGTTTCCTTTAATAGTTGTGCCATGATCTGTTAGCTGGATAGCTTCCAATAAATGTTATTTCGAAAAGATTGCTTACAAATTTCGCATCTGGTTCAACTCTGCGTCATTCGATGGGCAAATTTAACCGGCTATCGACTATTACCGCCGCGCCGCATGCCGCGCCGCGCGCCGGCTACGCGTATGTCGGGCATATTTCAGAAGCGAGATGAAATTGCATGCACTGTACTATTGCGCTCCATCAATGCAATTGGAATGCCTATGTCTGTTTGCAGATGGGGGGATTAGGGGCAATCACACGAAATTATCAATCATCGAACTAGAACTGACGCGAATGTTGACAGACGTGCCAGCGCCCAACTCCTGAATTGTACGCTCAAAATGTTTATTCGGCGTATTGGACATTTGTGCAAACTTTTCCACGCGTATTTTTGACACAATGATAATGATTAAATCAAAAATCAATTTACTTAATGAATATTCAATTGCTGCAGGATGTCAAATAATATTAATTAAAATGCAAATGGTGTTGATATTTAATGCGTTCTTTAATTATTGAAACCATTTTCTTTTTAAATTTATCGTTTGCGTCAATACATTGATTCTAGAAATATGGTGGAAATTAATTATTGGCAAGTATATTATTTGCGTCTTCCCTTTGTGTCCGTCTTTTTGATAATCTACCGATTTAGGAATGAGACACGTCTTCGTCTGTGCCACAACCTTGCCTGGGAGGTTTTAAGTAGAGACGCTAAATTAATTGAACGCTCATTCTGCCACTATTAAAGTATTAGGCACGTAGATTATTAAAAAGAAAATTCTGTGTTAAAATTAAATAGATGCGCAGTTATTTTACGAATACCAAACAATCGATTAGGGATGATTTAGATTAAGCTTTTACTAGTGGCACAGTGGTTAGTTGTATCTTCTCCAGACGAATCAGGCTCTCTCTCTCTTGTCGCAGAACGGCTATTTTTTGGGGAATCAAACATACTAATTTCGTTTTTTTTTTTTCATAAGAAGCAATTACTTTGTGGTTAGACATTATATTAAAAAAAAATAAAACAACCACTTTGTATTTAACCACGAATTTATTATTTTATATATCTAATTTCGGTTTTGGGTCTGTCACTCTGTGAACCATTATATCATTTGTTTAATGAACTCGGATTTGTTTATAATTTAAGTGTAATTTTAAATTGGAAATGACTGTGTACAGTACAAACGGTAATATAATATTTTTATTCGAGAAAATTATTATAATTATATTTCTTCTATATTTGAAATGTGCATTTTTGTAGCGCCTGTTAGTACATATCTATAATTATTATATTAGAAACAAGTAATAATAATTAGAACGATTCTCTCTCTCAGGTTATGTGGCCAGCTAGAGGTACTTACTATGGAATTCAAAGGTGGAAAGGAAATAGAAAATCAGTATAATCTCCATAACTTGGATATAATATTAAAATAAGAACATCTAAATAATACATATTAACAGTGTTGTACAGTTCCTTTTGATCCTAATAACTGAATATTTTTCAGAATGTGTAAATAGTGGCTTACTTACTTAATTCTTATGTTTAAGTTAAAATAATGCTTCACAGTGTTCATCAAGGAAAGGTCGATGATGACCAATAACCGTCTCCTAGATCAAGTGCTCCAAATGCATTCGCCTCAAATTCCGGTCTCTCAACTTGACATCATGAAAGAATGGAATCCTCACCTACGCAGCTCAAATCACAGTCGCCACAAGCATGCATCGCCTGTAAAACGACTAATCGCAGCTGTATTCAGCCGATCTCTTCATTCCATTAAAGTAGAATACATCAATATTCCCTCACGTATGACCTTATGACATCAAAACCATAAAATATCTCTGCACATTTTTCCAGCGACGCACGAGATTCAAACATAGACGATTCCGAGATTTAAAAAAAAATCACTCCAACATCGGGCAAAATAATATCAATAACTTAAATTCTGATCAATACGGATTCCAAAATTTCTTCACCGTCGAAACTTCTATACTGTCGAAAAACGTTAAAGCACATCTGCGGCCATCTTGACCGTTGTGTTCAGTTTGAATTTAATATATACGACCGCCAAAGTTATTTGCCAGCGACAACTCGCAAGTGCTCACCAGCACGCAATAAAAGGTCGTATCTACATAAAAAAAACCGTTACATTTCTTTTGTTTAAATTTCTTAGGGTTAATCTTGAAAAGTAAAGTCAGTTTTATGATTTTTCAAGGGTCTGCCCCTTTTCGCTAATATGCAACTTTGAGCGCCCTTGAGGTAAATTTCTCATAAAAATGGCGCTATAAAAATCATCCAGTAATAATGATAATAATCCCTATTTTCCCATTTGGTTTCTGGTAGGTTGACACGTTGTCTTGTATTATTTTGAATTTATTATACTTACATAGTGCACTTGCATGGCTTGGATTGACGATGATCATTTGTGGAAAATCTGTGGAAGATTTCGGTGGAAGGGTATAGTTTTTCCTGTGGGGAAGATTTAACCCGGACATAAAGTCGTAAGATTTTTTTATAATAATCAATCCTAAGATTATATACCCCTTGATTTTTCAAAGGTCTATTTTACAATTATTATTATTAATATTATTTTAAACAGGATTAAATTTCTACGTTTTGATTTTGTATATTTTTAAATGGTTTTCTTTAATGTATTAAGGAAAGATAAAATGTATCATCTGACTTATCATCATGCTCTATTAATTTTAAAAAATATTAATTTGTAATGGCGGCTCGAAATTTTTTTGATCTAAGAATATAATAGAATTTGAAATTAAAACACTTTTGTACTTTCTTCCACTAATTTATATTTCACCAGGACCGGTTTCATCCTATTATGGACATTTTCAGACTGGTAGTTGAAATTCTTATGCTACGGTATTTATACACTCTTAGGCAGGGGTACACAACATTGTCTCTATATAATGAATATTTCTATTTTGTTAATTTTAAGGTATTATAAGTTATTTTGTTAATTTTAGGTACATACAGGTAATTATAAAGTTTATTATTAAAATTATGAATGATGTTACATATTAAATAGATATTTTTACTTCAAATGAATATACATGAATTTATATAATTTTAAAGGTTTGTGATTACTGATATTTTATTTTGGTAATGTTGGGTTTTTCCCTCCTTGTTGCTTAGGGCTTAATTGACAAATATTGATGCACTATGGTATTTATTATTATAATTAGGGTTCTCCGTGTATTTGGGTTATTACATTTTTAAATTACATACTTAAATTACCCCACTGCTCTCCGAAGTAAATTATTCTAAGTGAATTATAATGGGTATATTAATGGTGATTGAGCATTATGTTCCAACTGTTTATTCATGACGTATTTTCGATCTATTTTCTTCGTTAGGCGATTAATTTCGAGTGATTCTAATCTGTCTAATTTTTGTGCTTTGTTGCAAACATGAAGAATTTTGACATCTCTATCTTTAGACAGATTAGAATCACTAGAAATTAATCGCCTAACGAAGAAAATAGATCGAAAATACGTCATGAATAAACAGTTGGAACATAATGCTCAATCACCATTAATATACCCATTATAATTCACTTAGAATAATTTACTTCGGAGAGCAGTGGGGTAATTTAAGTATGTAATTTAAAAATGTAATAACCCAAATACACGGAGGACCCTAATAATAATAAATACCATAGTGCATCAATATTTGTCAATTAAGCCCTAAGCAACAAGGAGGGAAAAACCCAACATTACCAAAATAGAATATCAGTAATCACAAACCTTTAAAATTATATAAATTCATGTATATTCATTTGAAGTAAAAATATCTATTTAATATGTAACATCATTCATAATTTTAATAATAAACTTTATAATTACCTGTATGTACCTAAAATTAACAAAATAACTTATAATACCTTAAAATTAACAAAATAGAAATATTCATTATATAGAGACAATGTTGTGTACCCCTGCCTAAGAGTGTATAAATACCGTAGCATAAGAATTTCAACTACCAGTCTGAAAATGTCCGTAATAGGATGAAACCGGTCCTGGTGAAATATAAATTAGTGGAAGAAAGTACAAAAGTGTTTTAATTTCAAATTCTAATACAATGGAATTCCACCACGAATTATCAGTGCAAAAACTAGACTCATTAGAATATAATACGAAATCATTTTTCTAACTATCAAAAGTAAAATTTTTGTTTAAAGGTTTTCAGCTGCCTCTTTGGAATAACGCCGAAAATCCCCGTACAAATAAATTATAGAAAATTATTGTTTTTAGCAAAAAAAAAATACAAGTTGCCTCTCTGGACGGTGACAAGACAGACTGTATTTGAGTACTAAACTATGAGGTCAGCAGCGGCGTTTATATAGGCGCGCGATGCCTTCTAAACCTGCTATGAATCTAAAAGCTGTAGGCTGTAGGTGGACCGGCGCGCCTTAGTCGCGAATCACGAAGCTTCTAGACTCGGCGCGTACATGAAATCTCAAAGGTTCTAGGTTGCACTGCGATTGGCTCATATTAGCAGGCCGCTACAGGCGTATTTTCTTAATTTTTATTTTAAATTCCTTCCATGATGCTTTTTTTGTTTAACGTGAATTCCACTGATTCAAAATTTCTTTCAGCCCTTTGTAAAATGATTTAGGTTTTGAAACATTTATAAATTGAAATCTGTTGTATTCTTTGTAAACCTCGCTGAACAACCACTTCTGAAAATTGTCATCTCATCACAGACGTTTTACACCTAGTAAGTGAGAGAGCAATATGTCGCCACCGATACCAAATTTTTATGTGCCTAAAAATATTTTTATTTATTTATTAACTTATAAATATATTTTTATTTATTTATTAACCAAGTAAACATTCAAAGATACAAATTCATTTTTTTTGGTATAAACCATTTCGGCCTGTTTTGAGGTAGCAGGATAGATGAAATAAAGAAATTAAAAATTATATAATATAATAAATAAATATGAAACTATATCTTCGTATTCCAGTGAAAAATTCACCAACCACCACTGGGAACATACGACCTTCTTTATTTTCCTCGCTGTTACGTTGCTGTATTGTCATTATTTTTTTATCACCGCCTTCGAAACACATCAAAATCATCCCAAATCTAAGAGAAACTCGGTGAAAATCATTACAATTTAATATCCCCGCATAACCCGCGAACTCGCTGGTATTATTCGCCCGGCAGACCCGCAGTTTGTTCTCCATCAATTTGATAGAGACGTTGACAATGGGCAATATAACGTCCCACCCTTATACTGGGCGATAAATTAAGCCTCCTACGCAAACATAAGTTCGCCGCGACGCATTTACGAGGGCGATACAATGACATACGGCATCGGTAATTGTTATAGACTTCACTAGGTAACCACCTCAATTGAAGGTTTTAACCACTCACTGAACATATTTATCAAATTAATGTAATTGTTTAAGTCAGACGTACAAATTAAAGGAAATCAGTGTTGTCCCTGTACCTATGTATACTGTTTGTTTTTTACATTTATTTCAATGGATAGTGATTTGGAGAACTAGCGTATTCGATTCCGAATTCCGGTACGTAGTGGTGCGTAGGTCTGAGACAAGCCAAACACTTATAAATGTATATCTTCACTTACTCTTCGCTGTGGTTTTCAATAGCGCAGCTGTTGAGTGATTGACTGTTTTTTTTTTATTTTTTTTAAATTATTTCTACCCTTCTTTAACACAAGTTTACTCGTTTCTTTCTTTACAAAGACTCTCCACACAGCATCCCCAACATGGTGCGTGCAAAGAATATATAAATATAATAAAATTAAAAAAACACATTTGCCTTGAGCGTGTACGACGGGTGTCAACAACTTAGGGCTCGTACACATAAACACGATAGGACGTCGCATCGTGCTACGGCATCGTTTCACGATAGCATTTATAGCACTATTTTTGCGTCGTAGCATGATGCGCGTCGTATCGTGTTTATGTGTACGAGCCCTTACAACTTCTGTTAACTTAATTATTTCAGCTTTTATAAAATCATTCGAATTATTTAAACATGCGCGCTGTACGCCTCATACGAGTATTCGATTCTAGAATTAATAACTATAATTTCTTTCATATAAACTGACATAGCATATTGAACTTATAATATAAGTTCAATTATGTGCATCGGTGTCCTATGTCCAAATTAAAAGAGAAAGAAGGATTTTAGGAGCGATAAAGCCCTCCAAACCGGCATGACTATTGGCAGGTGGATTCGCACATCGAAAGCCACTGAATGGTCGCTGCTTGAGGCGATTATCAAGGTCATCTAGACAAATCTTAACCATTATCCTCTTCGTCTCAGTCTTTTTTTAATTGTTCAAAAATTTTGGACTTCAAAAACCCATCTCGTGGATTGTTCAACACTGTACGGCGCGGCGTCGCGTCGGTTTATTTATGACGCCTTGTCGTGCATTTGGGACGTCGCGTCGTTTGTACAAGATTACAATACAAATGGTCGTAATATTTCTTAAAATTTAACCACTGAAAGGTTGTCTATTCTTCGAATTCCCGAACCAGTTAAAGACAATCATAATTTAGATTTGTTATTATTATAACTAAGTTTGCCGTGAAGATGTAGAGTACCTATGTTTTTTTAGACTAAAATATTAAAACTAACAAGGCAGTTAATATATTTGTTTTTCCATGAATTAATTTTCTTTCTTTCCTAGTTTGACACCGATAAAATTAAAATTTTTGCGTTTTTTCAGTTTTTTCAGTTTTTTTAGTGTTTGGTGAAGTAATCTGCAATCCATTAGAATTAAAAATATAACTAATATAGAATTATTTTTATCCAGAATGCGATTACAGAACTTGTTAGTCTGAAAAAAATATTGTCACATTTAGTAAAAAAAATTAATCACACCCGTAAACCTTCTCACACACCCTTCCGTATTATTTCTACTTTGATTGGATCCATTTACTGTTTTTATTCAACTTATTCGCTTAGACGTCTTCTACTATTTTCTTTCCGCTTCCGCTCTCGCTTTGTACATATTTCTTCTTTTTCCTTGCGCGCTGTCCTAACTCATTGCCAAGGTAGGCTGTTGGGGTCGGCTCTTCTCGTTCTCAGGTTGTAATTTCTTCTGTTCTGAGTATCGCCATCATCCAGGCCGTTTCTTTGAAGTATTTTGGAGCATTGAGTCATCCAGGAGTTCTTCGGTCTTCCTCTGGATGACTGTCGATGAAGCTCCAAAGACATTGCCTGCTTCACTGTGTGGCCTGATGGTCTCCGTCTTATGTGCCCAAACCATCTCAACTGTCGTTTCTCCAGCTTACTTATTTATGTCTGTGACACCCAGGCTACCACGAATGCGTGAACTTTTAATCTTATCTTTTAGTGATACTCCTGCCGACCATATAAGCATTCGCATTTCTGCTGTTTTGAGTTGTCTAGAGTAGGAGTTGCACATAGTCTAGCATTCGGAGTCATAAATTATCGTGGGTCTTACAATAGTCTGGTATATCTTTCCTTTAAGTTTTATAGGCATTTTGGAGTCACACAATACTCCTGTTACGGTTCTGAATTTAATCCATCCCACACCTATTCTATGGATGACATCCGCTGCACATTCTCCATCTCTGTGGATTAGTGAGCCCAGATACTTAAACAATCAAAGTTGGCTAATGTTACTCCATCCAGTTGCATCGAAGGAGTTACAGCATTTGTGTCTTCAAGTGGAAAATACGAATATTCAGTCTTTTTCCTGCTAATTTGTAGGCCATTATCCTCCAGGATCTTTCTCCACCTTTTAAGGCTATTCTGTAAGTCACAATGATTATCTGCTATCAGTACTACATCATTTGCAAATAGTACAGTCTTGAGAATACTGTTGTTCATTTCTTGACTTGTTAGATAATTCATAACTAGGGCTCGGATAAATATGTATTAAAAAATTAAAAATATTTATGTACGTATAATATGGACTAAAAAATGTAAAATATGGAGTGTAAAATAAGAATATCTTTCATATTAAACAATGTTTATTGTGAAAAATTACTATGCAGTAACAGTTACATTGAAAAAATTATAAAAAGATAGCGAAATGTTTAGGTAATTCAAATGAAAAAAAAGTTTTATTCATCTTCCTCCAAATCTGTCTTATTAAATTGATTGCAGTACACAATCACATGCTTTTTTAAATTATCGAAATTAAAACTTTGTCGATTTGGTCTAAATATAGCCTTATATTGGCTGAAAGATTTTTCCACGTCACATGATGTAATGAGAGCGTATTTAAAGACGCCCAGTTCCGAAATTGTGTAAGGCACGTCTGCAGTACCATCAAAGCTTCCACCAGAACTTTATTAATTGTTTTTTAGGGTGTCAAATCCTTTATTTTTGTCTAAAACATACTTTACTTGATACGCAAAGGTTGCTAATCCTTGGGCATTTTGAAATTAAATTGATAGGTACCTAGACAGTAGTAGTAGGTGACTTGAGTACGTAAAAATGAAAAGACGCGCAAGCAATAGCAAGCAAGTAGAGGAAAAGAATCGAAAATCAAATTACGACGAATAATACGCGAGAGAAATGAAAACGCGCGGCCGGTGTGGTGGCGAGAATGCAAACACGTAAAATTATTAAATTATATCAATTTTTGTGAACTAACTCATGTTTCATGATATAAAAATCGAAAATATGGATGATTGTGATATTTTTTGGAAAATATGGACTTAACCAAGAAATGTGGAAAAACATGGAAAATAAAAATTAGTTTTTCACAATCTATATATGATAATCTAGGTAGAGACCACATACGAGACCGAAAATCGTGTAAATTAAAAATTGTATTTACATATTAATCCGGGCCCTATTCATAACCATTATGAATAGCAGCGGGCTGAGGAGAGATCCTTGGTGAACCCCCACTTTAATTGGAAATTTTGGTGATGTCCCTGATGTGCATCTTACTTGGGTTTCAACGATTGTATACATATCTTGTATGGAGAGCACATATCCTTCTGGTACATTGTGGGATCTCAATGCCGCCCATATGCTTCGGGGTATCCTGTCAAATGCTTTTTCCAAGTCTATAAATACCATGTGCAAGTCTTTTTTTGCATCTCGATGTTTTTCAAATATTATTATTCTCACTGTTTGAATAGCATCTATTTTTGATTTTCCCGACACAAAGCCGCATTGATCATAGTGTATTTTTACAATATTCCTTATTCGTGTGTTTATAATACTCTCATATATTTTCATGGTGTGAGACTTAAGCTTTATCCCTCTATAATTGTCGCACTTCCTAGAGTATCCTTTATTTTTGTAAAATGGAAGAAGGTAACACTTCCTAAAGTTTTTTGGAATTGATTCTCCATTCAGTACTTTATTGTACAGATTGCAAAGCCATTTATGTCCCATTTCACCACACTCTTTCCATAATTCAGCTGGAATATTTTCTGGCCCCACTGCTTTCCCCATTTTCATTTGTGATATGGCTACTTTAACTTCTGGCTGAGTGATTTCTTCAACTGCACTGATTGCTCTGACACATGAGTTCTTCTTGGAAATTCTTTATTCAGTAATGTAGAATAATAATCTTTCCATCTTTGACATATTTTGGTTTCGTTTGTGATCAACTCACCGTCAGTGTCTTCTATGTATTTGGGTGTTCTAATGGATTTGGCCCTTTCTTTCCTGTGTGCTACAATTTTGTAAATTCTTTGCACCCCATTTGGTGTTTCTAGGTCATCATTCATCATAGAGCTCTTTCAATGCCTCATGTTGTGCAGAGGCAACTAGTTTCTTTGCTGTCTTTTTGACTTGCTTATACACTATCCGGAGTTGCTCTTTCTCGCCATCGCACTTACAGTTTGACCAGTTTCTGAAAGCAGTTTTCTTCTCTTTTAGACATGTTTGCAACTCATTTGTCCACCACCACGATTTCTTCTTTTTTTATATCTCATTTGTTATTTGAATTTATTTTGGTAGAAGATTAAATGTACGAGGATCAATTAATGCAAAACTGCTAGTTGTTTGCATTAATTTGTTATTGATTTGAGGGTGTAAAATACATTATGAGTCCGTATACTTTTATTCCCTTTTTTTTCGAAATTAATTTTGTTATCAAAAACATATTTCATTATTTGTAGTATGAATCATTTGCCGTTATTAAATATTTTAGTTCCTTCATATAATAATTCGGTCGAGAATGTTTTATTTCTATTATAATGTGCTTTTCATCAATTTGTTTTTGATTAATTTAAAAGCTTAATAAAGGCTTCAAGCCCACCACCCCATCATAAATAAAGATTAAACCATAGATAAATATCACATTTTTAATTTGTCGTTATTGAGTACTTCCTTACGTTTACAAAAAGTGAGAAATCTTAATTTAGAGATGATTTTATTAATTTGTGATTACCAATAGAGAACTCCAGTACAATTTTTTTATATTTTTATAATGAATAATGACCTTTTGACTTAAATAACTGCTTTTTTTTTAGAATTTGTTTTAAAAGTTAAAATAATTTTCATAGTTTTAATTTTCAAGATCCCCGTAAAACACCGCACGTATAGTGAATTAAGTGACGTCATCACCTCTGAAAAGTATTTGAATAGGTGTTCATTTGTATGACAGTTATACGGAAGAAAGTATGCTACTATTCGATAAGTTAAAACATTATTTATTTAGGTAGGACTATTTATTTATTATATTATATTTATAATAATAATAATAAGCCTGTTTATTTCTTGTTTTACAATAGTTGGTGGTTACAATATTACAATAAACTTAAATTTGATTTGTATTAGTAAGTTAGCTTAGATTATGTTAGTAATGTAAGTATATGTTTAAAAATAATTTATGAATTTAACAAGAACCCCGGTTTGGGTAAAGGCCTTCTCCAAAGATGTCCACTTTTGTCGGTCTTGTGCTATGGAGTACCAGTTTATGCCAGTTGATCTTTCCGTAGCAAAGTATAAAGGTGTTGTGTTATATTTATTATATTATTATATTTTTCAATATTATTACGGGAGAGTGGTATAGAAATTGTTTGAAATTATTTTTTTTTTGCTTTTAAAATCAATATTGTCTCAAACAAAGCATCACCTACACACTGCATAAATAAGATACAGCGCCGATCAGCTGATCGATGGCGGCCATTTTGAATTCGAAGTTTGCAGAACAGTGAGTCGTTCGCGAACGAGTCGGCTCAGTGACCCGGATCTTCATATGGATCCGTAAGATCCGGTTCTGTAAGACCGATTTTCATATCTATACTTCAAGATACTCTAATAGTACACAACTGCTAACCTTGTACAAATCACAAGTACGCCCCACGGTTGAATTTGGCAGCCATCTCTGATCTGGAGCTCCAAAATATCTGAAAAATACCCTCGACTCTGTGCAGAAACGGGCGGTCTGTTTGATAGATTCTCCCATCTTAACAGACGGATTGCAATCTTTAAAGCACAGGCGTCGGGTGGGAATGCTATCCTTGTTCTACCGGTATTACAATGGAAGATGCTCCGAAGAACTAGGTAGCATCATTGATCCCTTTGGCACCGGTGCATAGTCGGGAATTACGCCAAACGCGCGCCCAACATTTGTACACGGTTGACATTAGTCACATGAGAACGGGTCGTTTCTTCGACTCGTTCTTGTGTTCAAGAGCTCGGCTGTGGAATGATTTTCCGGCCTCTGTACCGACGAATACCGACAGTAACCACATGACAAAATACACTATCCTACTGCAGCTTTCATAAGTGGAACTACATTGCCCACTCTCCGATACAACGATTTCACACTATGGGAAATCAGTACTTAGGTGACGTTGACATATTTAACATCAACTTGGCGAATTTTGTGGATCTTGTAAAAAACTTATTCCTATACATATCTGTATTTTTGTAAACTTATCAAATCGCTGTATTTTTGTATTTTTTAGTGTTTTTGTACTTGTGTGCATTTTTTTATCTAATTTTATTTTAATTTTTCTTTATATATTTAAAAATCATCTATCATGAATTAATAGTACTAAAGAACATGTAAAAGCCCTCTGGGCGTTGAATAAATAAATAAATTAAAAAACAATTTTGTTTTATTTTTTCAATTTATTTTTTTTTAAGTATGTTTATTCAGTTTTTTCATTTTACAATATTTATCTTTAAAATCTTACAAAACTGATCAATCAGTTAGATTGTAAGAAATCTCTCATTTTTCCTATTTAATTAATACTATTATACTTTTATGTTTTACATTGTAATAACTGTGTAAAATCTAAAATACTAATTATTATAAACTACTAATTATTATAATGTTTATGAATACAGTGTGTGATAGTAATTTCCAAGCATTTGATTAATATTCGATCTGGGTATTTGTATACAATATTATTTGCTTTCATGTTCTACGGAGATAGAATGATTTAACTTTTTTTTTGATATTTGAATAAGATGTCTCATTTTTAATATTTTCAGGTAATGCGTTAAATATTTTCGGAATTCTATGCCTCTTTGTTCTATCACCGTATACATTTTGAGATTTATTAATAATAAACATTTGTGCTTCTCTATGCCTAGTAGGGTAGTTGTGGTTTACAGGTTTTTTGAATTCTGTATTCCAGAAATCATCTAGCGTTAATTGATAATCTACCTTACTGTGTATAGAGAGGACATTACACAAGGAGAAAATTTTTTTATAATCGCCTTCACATAATTGAACTTTTTTTTTGCCTGATATCAATTTTAGGAAACGGATTTGTAATTGTTCTATTTTATTTAAGTACGTTTTGTACTAATACTAATAGGGGTTCGCTGCACAAACTAACTTCAGAGAAAAGGGCCACTGAGTAGTAAAGTTGTAGTTTAAAACAAGTTAGTCACATTTTAGCCGAGTGCAACACATTTCATTGCCTTAGAAAATGTTTAGATCCAAGAATTTACATTTACAATTATTGCCATGTCGTCGGCTTAAGAAATTTTTTTTCCAAGAATTACAAAATTACATAAATCACGTATATACGTTTAAAATAAAATTGGGTCAAGTATAGCTTCTTGCGGAACTCAATGTTTTATATGTGCTTCTGAACTATAAAGTATTCCCAATTATTGTTTTTTGTGTTCTCATTTATGATTTTTTTAACTTACTTTGTAATATTATTTCAGTATTTTCTTTGAAATGTCTATTTTAATTCAGTTCAATTTTTGTTTTGTTTTGTAATATGATTTGTATATATTTTTTGAATATTTTTTTTACTTTCGAGTCATAATTTACAAACTTCTGATATTAAATTGTATTGTATACGTGTGCCATGATTTGAGCATGAGCCTAGTACGATGGTGGTGATAATGGTAATTCGTTTCAAATCAATTTATTAATTGTAGTACGTATATCAACTAAACTGCTTATGTTTTACAAATGTACATTCTAAACACACAACACTGACTTTAAGAAATTACATGCCTTCAAAGTTTTTTTTTTTATAATATTTTTTTTTTAAGTCTTTTAAGTGTGTGTGATAAGTTTACTTGTAATCGAGCCGTTGTTTAAAACAAATCTTTGAAAGTGTTTAATTTATAAAATTTAATGTTGTGTGTTTAGCTGGTACATGTACTCGTATATTGACAATAATAATTAGATTTGTGCGGCCTGATTTCTGTCAATCTCTGATTAGAGAGGATACCGTATTATTATTAAAAAAAAGTGTATCAGTTCTTTTGTGCTTAGCGTATAAAAAAGCTGTGATTTTTATACTTCGATATTAATTTAATTAACATGTTTTCGAGAACAGTCCAATCAAGTTTTCGCTAGTTGAACAATAACTCTTATAGTCCTCCGGTTTTGTGCTGTTGGCCCACGTACGAGTATATTATTTCATAATGGATCTCAATAATTCACAACGATTTCGGGGTAACATTGCCTATGCGGTAGATTTGGATATTTGGATGGATGGGATGAGATAACATTGAATAATTAACGTTTGTGTATAATATATTAATGTCAGGGAGGTTTAATACTAACGAAAATAATAGAAAATAATAGAGCAACTCAAGTAAAGACCCATTTTCATAATACTGGGTGGTAATTTTTATTTCTTTAAATAATATTAATATTTATTCTATAAAAACAGTTAATTACATACGTTCTGCTATGTAATTATTATTATGCGGGATAGCTGTTTCGCTCTCTGAAGGCATTATCGAACTGTGGTCATACCACTTACAGACGATCTATTTATATCATTTCTAGATAGATTCTTATGATGAAAAAAATGATTTCTATCACCTCCGCCCTTACTTATTTCCGAGTAAAATGACTGAAAAAATTAATGGTTATTATCCTTTTAAAGTTTCTCCAAATATTGCATTGTTTAAATTTAACTGAAGGTCGTTAGTCTAGTCGTTATATACTTAACTAATCTATAAAATAAACCCACGACGACTTATGGTTTTATTTTTAGCACAATCAAGTATTTGTAATTGGCGTAATAATTTTTAATTATTTATTTATTTATTTATAATTTCTCATCGTACATTTGTTGTTATTTTTTTTACATAAAAAAATATTAATGGTAATCAATAATAATTATATAGCAGAACTTGTTTATGATAAACTGTTTTATGTTTCAAGCACCAAATTTAAATGTCCGGGTTAAATTTTCCTCACAGGAAAAACTAAACCCTTTCACACACTTCCTCAAATGATCATCTAATCAATTCACGCCATGCAATTGCACTATATAAGTATAATAAATACTAAACAATACAAGAACAACCTGTCAACCTACAAGAGACCAAATGAGAAAATAATTCACCGACTGCAGATATTTTCATATATGAGGGTTCGGCTCTGTGGAACTCCTAATTGGATCTATAAATCCTACTGATCCCTCAATATAAATATTTAAAAAAATCTTTTGTAATCCTACATGTATTTTAAAATGACTGATTTTAACATTTTTATATATAAATTCTTTGACGAATCTAATATGCCTAAATTTTGAATGAGAGAGCCCGGTATAATGCCATTAGCTGAAATAACAAATGGTAATATTTTTATAGTCTGATAATGCCAAATTCTTTTAATCTCATTTCCTAAATCTGTGTATTTTCTTATTTTTTCAAAAACAGATTTTTGAATATTACATACAGGAATTCGGAATAGCGACATCAATGATATAAGTTATTTTTTTAAAATTTGTCATGTAAAACTACGTCAATTCTATTATGACTAATTGTTATGTCTGTTAGTATAGTTTTATCATAATGTATTTTATAAAATTCCATTTCTAAAAATGAATTTGGTTCATATTCATAATATGGTACTATATTACGGCAGTCAATCAAATTATGTTTAATTACCAAACTTAGGTGGATTATTTTTAAAACCTGATTGTGCCTAAATGTATACTCGGACGGCGCTAATACAGAACATCCCGATATAATATGTTCTATAGTTTTCGGAAAAGCCAAACATAGTCAAAGATATAAATCATCAATTTGATATAAACCTTTGACTATATGCTTCCTATAATTTTTAGTATTAATGACTCTATCTTGAATGGCAAGCACAAATCCTTCTATTTCTGCGCTCAACTCTCCAATACTCAACCATTTGTTTGACGAAAGTTTGTCAACATACGTTTGGTTGAGATAATAGATTTGTGTGAATAATTTTATTTGACCAGGAATCTAATAATTCCTAGTTAGTATTTATAAGTATGTTGGCATTCTCATCATATATATTTAAAGGTGTAATATTTCTATCTGCTTTGCAAATTATTTTGTGCATTTCTGAGCTATTAGATTTCCTATGGAAAAAAATTTCTAAGCATTTCTACCTGATTGTATTTTAAAAATGTTATTTTGACTACACCTCTACCTCCTAAATTTCTAGGTAAATTAATTCGTTATATAGCTGAATTTGGAAGATGGTGATTGAAATTTGTTAACGAAGTTCGAATTAATCGTTCTAAACTATCTAATGGGGATCAATGACTGGAAAGGTCACGGTGGAACATTTTCCTGCTTGGGGATGTGGGCCTATAAAATACCGTGATACGCCATCTTGCAATAACATCAGCGACATTTCCAGTAAGCCCTACTCCTTAGCGTCCTAGAGTGGTCTTTATGATCCCGAGAGTCCCGGGCAATATGACCACTGACTCTAACATCGTGGTCGTTGCTAACAAGGAGAGGGCGAATGGCGAGTTTCCGGCACCATAAAACCGGATCAGCTCTGCTAAGGGAAGGTAAACCCTACAGAAAAATCCCTGAAGAAGGCAATGGGAAACCATTCCAGTATCTTTTCCCAACATATCACTATGGAGAGAAACCAACCAATGGCCCCGAGTCCCGGGCGGCCCTTAAATGGGCCAGGGATGCGAAGAATCTCCCGGCTTAAAATAGTGAATTCAAAAATAAGATTAGGAATGTTAGAAGTTTATACAGATTTAAATTGGATAATACGATACAGGAAATTGAAAGATTAAAAGTAGATATTCTTGGAATTAGTGAATTGAAATGGACTGGCAGCGGCATACACCAACATGAGAAGGGAAATCTATACTACTCAGGAAGTGACCCACAGGACAGAAACCGTCGAAACGGAGTTGCTATATTTGTCACGGAGAAGTATGTAAAATTTGTTAAGAATTTTGTACCCGTCTCGGACAGAATAATATTATTACAATTACACATAACCATCAACATTAATATTATTCAAGTGTATGCACTATGCACCAACAGCGGAAGTGAGATATGATGGTGATGTTGAATCTTTTTATGACTCACTAGCCAGTACAGTGCAAAGTTTGAAAGGAGGCGAAGTCAATTTTGCCATTGGAGACTTAAATGCCAAAATTGGTGAAGGTCGCCGCTCTCATATAGTTGGTGAATATAGCTTAGGCGTAAGCAATCAAAGAGGTGATAGACTATATGAATTCTGCCAGGATAAAAATATGGTTGTATTAAAAACCTGGTTTAAACTACCGAAAAGAAGGCTTTATACATGGAGATCACCTCAGGATGGAACAATCTATGATATTGTCAAGAACCAAATTGACTATGTGTCAGTAGACCATAGATTCAGGAACTCTGTAAAGAGAGTCACCACGTACCCTGGCGCGGACATTGATTCTGACCATGTTTTGTTAACTGCCGATATTGTTTTACGCTTAAAACAAATAAAAAAGCCCAAAAACAACATTAAAATGGATATATTTTTTTATTGTTTTTATTTCTTGCTAGAGAAATCCCGATGAGTTACAGAACTCATTTTAGGACAGGAGGAATATACAAATCATGGGTGGGAGGTAATAGTTAAAATTTTACATAGGAATTTGGATATTAAAATATAAGATTCACATACAATATAGAAGAAAAATAAAAGACAGGTTGACATATCTCGAAACTTCACGAAGAAGTGGTCAGAAATAGGGTATCTCAGGCTTTGAACGATAATATTAGGCTACTCCCTTGTGATACATCGATAGAAATACAAACACAACGGGATAACCTTAAGTCAGTTATACGTGAAACCTGTGATACAAATTTTGAAAGCTGATAAGCAAATTAGATAAAAGAATTGGATGACTGACCACATTTTGAACTTAATGGATGAGAGACGTAAACACAAACATAATGAGACACAATATAAAAAAATATAAAGAACGATTAGACGTGAAATTAATAAAAGCCAAAGAAGAATGGATGAAGTCACAGTGTGAAGAACTAGAGTCGTACAGTGGTAGTCACAATGCATTCAAACTTCACAAAAAATTGAAGGAAATTACAGGCACTTCTAGAAGAATTACTCCATCATGTTTAGTTGACGATTCCAATAAATTAATATTAGATGAAAAAGATATTTTACAAACATGGGAAAAGTATATTCATGATACCTTCAAAGATATTAGACATGACATTAATATTTCTAATGATCAATTGCATGGACCATCAATTTTAAAATCAAAAATTCTTCATGCGATAAAGACTTCAGAAAATAGAAAAGCGTGCGGACCAGACGTTATTCCAATTGAGGTGTTGAAGCTCTTTAATGATGAAAATGTTGACTACCTGTTTAGGTTATTTAATTCTATATACGACACAGGGAATATACCCCAAGATTGGCTAAAATCCACCTTCGTGACATTGCCTAAAAAACAATACCCTAAGAAGTGCATTGACTATCGATTAATAAGCCTGATGAGTCATGTCCTTAAATTATTCCTTAAAATTATACCTGCCAGCATACGTAATAAGTGCGAGCAGGACTTGGATGACACTCAGTTTGGCTTCAGAAATGTGTTTGGTACGCGTGAAGCATTATTGCCTATCGACGTGTCGTGACGAAAGAAAGGAAGTCTTTGCCTGTTTTACTGACTACGAAAAGGCATTTGACAGGGTAAAACATGCTGAACTTATGAAAATGCTTGGGGATCGTAACGTTGACACCAAAGACCAGAATTTCATTAAAAATCTTTATTGGTTCCAAACAGCAGAAATAAGACATGGGAATGAGAACTCCACGCTGAATGCAATTGCCATTCAGCGTGGAGTACGACAAGGCTGTATAATCTCTATTCCAACTATGTCTTTAAATGAACCCTAAGAAATACCGAGAAGGGTCTTAAAATCAACAGAGTTATCATTAATAACATAAGATACGCAGATGATACTATATTATTAGCTGACTGTATCGATGACCTCTAAGACCTATTTAAGATTTATCTTGTTAATAATACTGGTGAGCAACTGGGCCTAACAATCAACGTCAATAAAACTAAAAGGATGACATTTGGATGACTAGATCACTCTGAATCAGTGATACAGTTAAATGGTTGCAATGTCGAAAAGGTGGAAAGATTTAGATACCTCGGCAGTATTCCCACGGAGACTCTTGACCCAGATGTAGAGGTTAGGTGCAGAATTGAAGCAGCAAGAACTGCGTTCATAAAAATGAAATCCCTCTTCTGCAGTGACAATATCAGGTTAAAACTAAGGCAGAGAGTGCTTAAATGTTATGTGTGGTCGGTCTTGCTGTATGGATGTGAAACATGGACCATGAAAGTAAATACCATGAACGGATTAAAGGCTTTTGAAATGTGGCTTCACCGGAGAATGTTCAAGGTCCCATGGACCGACATGATCACCAGCACAGAAATTCTCAGGCGGCTAGAGCAGATATAGAACTGCTTACATTGATAAAAATCAGGAAAATTTCATATCTGGGTCATATACTTCGAGGGGAGAAGTATCACTTGCTCCATTTAATATTGAAAGACAAGATAGAGGGTCGCCGAGGGCCTGGTGGGAGACAAATGTCTTAGCTGCGAAATATACGAGAGTGGACCGGCAATAGAAGTGTGGAGGAGCTATTCCGGGCAGCGCAAGACAGAGAGACATTTTCAAGAGTGATGGCCAACGTCGGGGGGACCTGATACGGCACACAAAGAAGAAGAAACTATCTAAAACTCTATTGGACCATTTAATTATGCCAAATGAGTACGTTAACAGAGGTATTGCCCAAGTATTTATTACTTTTACTAAATTTTTAACAGATAGATTGCATTTTAAAATTTTTCTGATCCTGGTTTGAAATTTAATCATAATATTTCATTTTTAATACTAGTATGATCTAATCTATTCGATTGCGGGTATTAAATATTTATAAACCTCATCCCCTTCCATACTTTTAATTTTGAAATTTCTAAATATACCCTCGTCACCATCTACAATTTTGCCTTTCTCTATATAGATCGTTCTACATTTATCTAAATCAAAAGTCATTTTAATATCTACTGAAAATTTTTTAACTACCTTAATCATTTTCTCTAAATTTGATTCAGAATTCGGAAATAATTTTATATCATTATACAATACAATAGCTGTGAAACTATACTACTCTCTCTTGTATTACCCTTCATTTTAGATAATGGATTCAATGCTAAGCAAAACCAAAGAGGACCCAATGAGTCTCCTTGAAAAATCCCTCTTTTTATTGAAATGCCCAGTACTACTATTTTCTTACCTGTTAAATTAACTAGTAAATCTGTATTCCAAAAGGACATGATATTTTTCAAAAAGCTAATTATGTATAATTGGTTAACTTTATATATTTTTAATATTTTGATTTTGATTTGAGATTTATTTTTAATGAAAATATCATGAAATAACACAAATTATTCAAATAAACTTCTGTTAAAAGTACGGAGCCCTATTTTTTTCGTTAGCTCCATACAGCAGGTCCTGAGAAAAATAATTCCCCTGAGGGCCTATGTCATTTTTGGGGATGCGATGTGGAGGGTTTTTTAGGAAAGGAAGGAGGGGAAACGGACTCAGATAATCAAATACTTAGGTATTTATATTGACAACTATTTTAGATGGACTGAACAAATAAACAAAACTGCGGGTGAAGTAAGAAAACTTGTATATCATACGAAACATAATGCCAGCAAAGACTTCAAAAACTATATACTACGCGTTAGGCCAATCAAGTATCATCCACGGTGTGATTGGTTGGGGTGGTGCTGCGAAAACTAATATGCACTCTCTCGACAAAGCGCAAAAGGCCTTAATTAAAGTTATTAGAAAAAACCTTTTAGATTCTTTCTCGACAATACAGTTATTTAAAGACTTTGCTGTATTGAACATACAGCAACTAACTACACATCAAAATAATATCTATACATTACCAAAAAGACTAACTAAACCATCATACTGCACAACACAATTACGACATCGACACATGACTCCCAAGACAACTACATTTGGACAAAGACATTATCATAATCTGGCTCCAAATTTTTTTAATTTTATTGAAAAAGATATAAAAGATATTCAAGTGACAAAAAATGCATATCTAAAACACACATGGATTGTAAACAAGGGCATTGCATGCTGCGGGCAGATAACTTGATCAATACAACAACCCACTCAATGCCTGTATTTTTTCTCTTTTCCTGTCAATTATTTTCATTTCTTTCTTCCGTTTTTTTCTATTTTTCTCATCTCTTTTCTTTTTCATTTCTTTATATTTTTCTTTTACTCCATTTATCTATTTAAATAAAAACTATTTTTTTATCTTCCAAGATAAAGATACCGAAATTAGATTAAATTCCTGCCACCTCGGAACAAGGCTCAGCCTAGTGAGGTGGTATATACAAAAAATAAATAAACTATATGTATACATATGTAGGTATATTGGCTTCAGATTTTATGTTCGGGTTAATTCTTTCCCACAGGAAAAACTACAACCTTTCACACACTTTTCCACAAATGATCATTTAGTCAATCCACGCTATGCAATAGCACTATATAAGTATAATAAATACAAAATAATACAAGAACAATATGTCAACCTACCAGAGACCAAATGGGAAAATAATTCACCGACTCCAGATATTTTCATATCAGAGGGTTCGGCTCGGTGGAACTCCTAATTGGACCTATAAATCCTACTGATCCCTTAATATAAATATAATATGTATTTTTAATATTATTCTTGGTTAATAAATAATTTAAAAAAAGGGGAAGTTCGAGGAGGGAAAAGGGTGTGAGAGGGGGTAGGAATCTGGGGCTCAGTGTGTCCAGGAGTGAAGGACGTATCAATCTATCCCTCCCACTGCGGTGTTCTGAAAGAGTAAAAGGAACTCCCTCAACAATTCTATTTCGATCCGGCCTGCCATGCAGCTGGTGGGCAGAGACATCCGCTGCCAAGACCCGGACAAACCTCACCCCACGAACCCGGGCACGCCTACTTAGTCATCAAACTTAGCTAATCTACGGCATAGGTGTTGGTTATCCAATCAATGGTCCCCTGGCAGTGGTACCCATACCTGCCTCCCAAGTTGTAGCATTGTAGCAATTATAAAAAACCTGTAGCGGTACGACAAATTTTGAACTCCGATATTTTTATAATAATGTCGGATCGGATCGGATAGGCGTAACTACCTTCGATTTTATACCGTTTTTCCAAGCACGGCCGCACTAATAGCTAGTCCTGTATTGACAGAAAATATATAAGAAATCGATATACGATGGCTAGACTGGCGGATCTATTATGACTTTACATTCCAACGTCATACCGCTACGTATAACTTAAAAGCACTAATAATTGGACAGTTCGAATTAAAATACATAAATTTAAGACTAAACGGGAGATTATTAGTTACTGAGGTCTTTATTGTTTATATTCATATTTGAACCATTTTGTTTCTCCAAGATCGAACGTAATAAATTTGTCGCGTCTAAGATTTATTTATACTGGGTCGTTACCATAGACATATGAATATAATTAATTTATTATTATACATGATTCGTCAATAACTCGATATGACTGTATATAGGCATCTGGCATTATAATATCACCATTTAGTTCTTAAAATAAACTCTGCTTTTGAATGAATAGACTTTTTTACATGGGAGCGCGAATTGCTCACCGCGTTATGAACAAATTTGCGAAGTCTAAATACGGCAAAGTAAAGTTCGCTTATTTTCAGACTCCAATATTTTGTTGCCGTATTT
The DNA here is from genome assembly GCA_917880885.1 of Limnephilus marmoratus. NCBI lineage: Eukaryota > Metazoa > Arthropoda > Insecta > Trichoptera > Limnephilidae > Limnephilus > Limnephilus marmoratus. The sequence goes on from OU862906.1 coordinate 58,185,495, forward strand.
AGTTAGGACACTTTTACAAATGTTTCATAATTTACTTACCCCAGTAACATTGACGAGCACACGCCATGTATCTCGAGTGATAGTATATATTTACAAGTTTTTAAAACACAAACCATGTTTTTGCGGTGTTATTTCGTAAAATGCACCGACGAGCGCTCGACGCTGGCTCGCAGAAGAATGATGACATCACATTTTTTAGATTCACGTGAATCCATACTCAATCCCAGCCGGTTCCAATGAAACCGGTATGGGGAGGGGGAAATAATACGCTTTTATCACTTAGGGCAGGTCTAGTAATATTCATATGTCAATGGTTGTTACAGATGTTCTCACTCACATGAGAATAATCCAGTTATAAAAATTCAGTTAATTCACAAATAGGTACGAACAATTACACAAGTATATGTACATTTGCAGATGTCTATGTAAAGATTAAAAAACAAAACAAATATATATTTTTTTATAAAAATTCATAAAAGTTCACTCAAAAGATAAATAATGCAAGAGTCTCAAGAGAAACGAGAGAGAAAATTAAAGACACAAATAATACATGATGGTCAAAATATTTCCGCTTCACAATAAAATGCAAATAAATGGAATATTTCTGAACACATCCCAAAACTAAAAACAGATTTTGAAACGCGATGAAATACGAGTAAGCCTTAAAATTTTATAATTCAATATGAATATATATTTTTTTCAAACATAAAAAGTGTGCATGCAAACGTAAAAAAGGTTTAAAAATGGCTCACCTCACGTTTTTTCTTACTAAAATTACGGATAACGAAAAAAATAAAAACACAAACATATTTTATTACATTATAAACGTTATTGCCACCTCATTTTTTGCCATTTCATTTGAAAATAATTAATAAAAAATTCTCGAGTATCAATTTTTTTTTTCAAATTGCGATTCAAAATTTTGGTTCCATAAAGGAACATTTTACCTTTTTGCAGGTTTTTTTTAGATTTGACTATGAAGCGTGGTGTGTTGCCTTTCTAATGCCGTTTAGAACACATTTCTCACTTGATAGTGAGGGAGTTAAGCGATTTATATGTGTGCTGGGACAAATATGGTCTCCTGCCATTCAAAGGGTACGGTGGGAATTAGGAGCATTTTTTTATGTTGTTGTTATTATAATATTTATTTAGATTAATTAATCAAATTTTTTTCAATTCTAAGAACTTTATTAGTCCTCCCCTATTCATTAATAAAGCAGTTATTTTGCATAACGAACGACATTATTCAAAATGTTTTGTGTATTGACAGCTTAACTGAATCTCAGAATCAGATTTTAAAAAAAAATTATCAATAGTCGGACGGAATATCTTTTATCATTTCTTGACTATGTTCGAAAATACTGATAACTGACCATGGATGACGGATTTAGTCAATATCGATCGTCCATGCTGAACCTCCAGTGCAAGCCTGTTAACTGGATTCCTTCCATTTATAATGATAATACTTAAAATTGCTCCTTTAAATGTTCGAAAAGAACTGAAGAGGTCGGAAATGAGATTAAGATTAAGATCCGAAGATGCACTAATGGAAGTGCATTGCATTTGACAGGCCATCCTGATTCTCTAAAGTGCTCGATATATGAATAAATTGAAGATGTCGACGTCAAAGTGTACTAAATATGGACAACAGAGAATGACAATATTGATAATCTAATAAACCCATCGAAAGTTCAGAATTAGCCTCAACTGAATTCTATGACACATAAAGAATCATAAATTTTTTTAGATCCTTAAATTGGAACACATTTGAGAGTGAGACATAGAGGACTAAAAATATTAGAAAATATTATGAAAATATATAAATTTAAAAATTTACGATGTAGAAAATGACTACATTTAAAAAAAAAATTATTAGTATCTATAGCAAAATTTGTACATAATGTATTTATAAATTATGTACAAATTATATTAAGGTATTATAAAAGTACATTATTATTATTTTTTTTACAGTCCTCCTCACTAGGGTTTATGTGAGTCAGAAGCCTGCATGCACGAAAAAATGATCTGCGTTATGAGTTGAATCAATAAACCACGGAATATCACTTGTACAGCATTTTATTTTTTTTTTAAACTAAGCTACAGCCGTATTCAATGGAGATAAAGAGTGAGAATATCCACATTTTACATTCGTATCTATGTGTAGATCACACATAGTGTAGTTTTAACAAGTCTAATGTTATTTTTACATTTTAGCGTCCTTACCTCACTGGGTGCAGTTGTTACGTCACTGAGAAACCCCACAAACTTCAATATTATCATAACACATGACGTGTTGGAAATTTCGAAAGATTTATTATGAACAGGCTAGTTCCGGCACGCGTTGTAAGGCCACTTAATAAAAAAAAATGTATCTTCCTGCGTGTCCTTTCCCATTCGTCCCGCTCCCCTTCCGCCTCCCTTTCCCCTCCCGCGACCCCTTTCCCCCACGTGTTCCCCCTTTACCTTCCCCGCCTTCCCTCACCCCTCTTCCGATTTCCATACATTCAGTCCCAGTCAGAGGCGGCCCGTGACAAAATTTGCCAGCAGTGCATTTCACAAAAAATGGTAACATTAATACGGGAAAATATAATTGATTGATTCACAGATTCACGAAAACCAACATCAAGTTGTAATCGTGTACCTATCAACTCGATCTAACAAATTAAATTGCAATGCGTTATGTATGTGTACCGGGAGTATGAATGTTTATTAATTTTTCAGTAAAGAAAAGGCTATCGTTTACACAACTTTCACTCCACAGTTTATCATCATCCACGAAAATTGTTCACAGAAAATAAAAAAAAAATGTGTTCAAACGAACCTTACTTGTATTATATATAGAAAAGGTTTTGGAGGGCCATTATTTTTCAAAAACAATTTATTCTTAAATGAAATTCGGTTGCTTTTGAAAAAATCGACGTTAATCGCAATGTTTTCATTACCACTCATTTTTAAATAAGTTTTTTACAGAGCAAAACTAGCGAAAATCATTAAAAATGTGTCAATAGTGATCAGTGATCTGCCAAATGCTTGATGCGATGGTAGAGCTAATATATAACATTGTCAATTAGTTGTAAATTCGTTTTTCCTAACTAAGTCATTCCAAAGGTTCGGTTGTCATAAGTCAGAATGCTTCTGCGCATGTACGCCGCTAGTGCACGAGCGTGTCATAATATATCTTCACTCATGTCTTGCCCATTTCACGGTTCCAGCCTCTGTAGACTGTCCTATATCACTTCATGTGACGTCAAGTCTCGGCACAACGGAAGATGCACGCATTGCTTTTGCATGCGCCGATGCGAGTATGAGTACGGAGTCCAGTACGAAAGTTAATTGGTAAGAATATTATAACGAATTGACGGGAATTCTTCGTGAATGAATGTTACGAATTTACGCTTTTGGCGTTTGTCGATGTTTGCACGAATTTATGCTTTTGACGTTTGGTAGTGCATTGCACAAATGCACTAAGGCAGGGGCCGCCACTAGTCCCGGTACATTCAATTTTCAAACATTGGAGGGGACCCACCACATTTCCAACGGCTGTGTGAGGAAACTGATTGTTTAAGACGTCAGAACTCAATTTTTTTTTGTATAAAGGGAGCTAAATTAATGTTCCTGCATGCATGATTATTAGTAAGAAAGAAACATATACGCACACTTTTTTTTTACATGAGCTCCACACAGGAGGCCCTGAGGAAAATAATTTCCCTCAGGGCCTATGTCATCTTTAGGGATGCTGTGTGGAGGGGTTTTTTTAAGGAAAGGAAGGAGGGGAGAGTTCTGGGAAGGTAGAGAGTTTAAGGGGTGGGTAGGAATCTGGGGTTCAGTGTGTCCAGGTCATCCGCCTCAAGACCTACACAAACCTCACCCCATGAACCCGGGCACCCCTGCTAAATCATCAAACGTAGCGAACCACTTGGGGTGAGCTATGGCAGAGGTGTTGGTTATCCAATAAAGGTTCCCGGGGCGGCGGTACCCATTCCCGCCTTCCAAATTGATACTTACATTTACAGTAATTAACATGATAAAGACACATCATTAAGAAAAAAAAATATTCTGTCAGTTTTCAAACAGCTCGCCTGCTACCCATTGCCATATTAAAAACAAAGTTCATATCTACAGAGCTCATCACTAGGTATATATATATATATATAAACCATCGCGGGCGTGCTGGGTGATTCCAGTATCGCGGGTGCAACATTTAGAGGCATATAAAGCTTCCTAATAATAAAACAAAAAACATTTTTAATGAAATTATTATTGGAAGAGCTACATTTTAACATGTTTACTTTTTATTGGTTTATAAGAATTTAATTGAAATATCAAAATAGTCAGGAGGGAGGTTCAAAGTGCGTTCGCGGGTGCAACCAATTTGGCCCACCCTTTCCAGATCATAAGACAAAAACACAAAAGTCTGTTAATTGTGATACATCTATTATGTTATGCCTTGATATTTCGTAAGGCGTTAAACTAATCTACTAAAAAAATAAACAAATATATAGAAAACAAAAACAACCAATGAATTATTAGCTTTTTAAACAATCGCGGGTGCAACATCAAATTATCGCGGGTGCAACTCGTCTAGTGTATATAAACTTCAATAAACCATGATAGAGGACCGAAATAACAAATCCAACAATGCGTATTACTAATCAGTACACTTCTTTGTCATTTATGTGAATTATTTCTTTTCGGTTACGTCCAAATTTGCCAAAAATTCTATGAACATTATTACATCCATCAATCCTTTACAAAAACAAAAATTTGTTTTTTTCTTATTTTCTAGAATTTCTTTTTATATTTTGTAATTTGTAAGAGGTTCCAGATTGTTATCATCCCAATCACTTTCTGTTTCAGTTGTGGTTTTCGGAGATTTCAAAACCAATGTGAATTGGAGACGAGACACTGAGGTTCGCGCCATGGAAATGGTATCGCCGTCTTCATATTGAAAGAAATGTTTTGATTGAATGCCTGATTTATTTTTCAGCCCTTCCTATTTATCATCCAACGTGACCATATTTTTTTAACTGCTTTTTTTTTTAATAAAAAGAAGATTTTTCAGAGAGACTGCCTGCCAAATCATAGAATTTCTATAAAAAAATCTGAAAATAATATAAACACTCCTATTAAATATAAATCTAAAAATATAAAAACATCAAAATATAAAAAACATAAAATCATAAATATAAAAACTAGTAATACACAGCATCTATTATTATTGAAGGCATAAAAAACAATAAAATATATGATAAATCACACAATAAGGGTAGTTGTCAAAGAGTTGCACCCGCGATTCTAACAACACAATCGCGGGTGCAACCGATTTGAGTCAACGTTTATTTCAATTCAGCTAACATTATACTCTTAAAAACGTTTAATTCAAGTTTGCCTTTAATTTCTTCTTACTTTTACAAAGTTTCAAACCTTTGGCACTTTATTTCTGTGAAAAACACAAACTTTTATATCTTTTGTATCGCGGGTGCAACAAGCAAAGAGTGACTTCTTGTAGTCAACGATGCTTCAAAAATAACAACAAGTACTTACATCTTTCGGCACATAAGAATAAATTAATATTGTCACTACACGTTTAGCAGTAAAATATAACTTCAAACCATCGGTAACAGCTGTTTCGCGCCAGTGTTGCACGGTGTGATTTTACAGTTTATATACCGATTCTTCGAATGATAATGTTTCCAAGCGCGCCAAAAATTTCAACATGAAGTAAAATCAATTTTTATTTTTTTATTATTAAATATTGACCTTCTTCTTTGAACTGATATAAAAAAAAAAGTAACAAATACTGCGATTTAAAAATTACTGTCGAGAATCGTCTATAGCGGAATCGCCCTGCTACAACAACTCACCAACGTTACACCGCAATCGGATGAATTGTTTAGGGACCGCATAACCTACAAAGAAACAAGTGAACATATATTCATTTTTATATATATAGAAGTTTAAAACTGGGTTATAAAACTACAAATATGTTAATGATTAATGAATACTGAATTCGGAATTTGCGGAATGCACGCCACTGCTCGTAATCATTTTATTACAAGATAGCTCAGAAAACATTCAGGATCACACGTAGAACTGAAATAGAACTTTACGCACAAGCATTATAACACAATTTCCATCCATTAGACGAGGAGTTAGGTAATGGGGGAAGTTACCCAACAGATTTATTTTGTATTAAGGCTTCATATAATGTACGTTAGTAATTCAGGATGTATCGTAAATACGTTAGCTTTATCCAGTCACAGATAAATACTGCCTGTGCTCCAAACGACAAGCCTAACTTTGCCGGCGGAATATTTTTGAGCAGAAAATATTTTTTTCTACTGATTTTTAATACTAGTAATACGTTATTTGGTTTTGCTAATGGGATTCCAGAATTTCTTTGCTTCGTGAGGTTTTCCGGTCGCGCGATCAAAAGAATTTGTAAACATCGGTTATGAAGACACATTTTTTATTTAGTTGCCAACAGAATAAAATATAGGTATTTATTTTATACAAACTTACATGCAAATATTTACGTCTTTGAGAGTGGTTTCCTTTGATTAATTATTTAAATTTTAATTTAAGGAAATATCCTTCATTTAGACAATTATTCCACTAATGTAAAGGAATGGACATTAATAAATTTATTCAAAGGAAAGAACATTTACTAAACGCAACAAGATAATGTCCCGGTTATTTATTGTCCTTCTGTGAAAACTATTTGTAAAAAAATATGGCAATTTCTTGAAGCTTATTTAAACTGAAAGTTTCAGCGGAAGAATTTCATCTTACTTTTGTCAAAACATTGAAAATCCACTATTTGCAATGGCTTATTCTATTTTGTCTCTAAAATAAATATTAAAAAAACACATGTTTGCAGTTCACACGTGGTAGAAGTGAAACCTTCAGAAAACTAAAGTAGACAAGGGTGGAGAGGCTACGATGCATCGAACAAAGAGGAGAGCGATTATTCTGTCTCATTCTTTCACAGGCTAAATCCTAAAGATGTACGAGTTCGTGTATGTCTCTTTTTAGTGTCGCTTTTTTGTTTCATCGAATTTCAAATCACAACGGTGTTAAAGAAGTTTTCACTTCAAAAAAAATACTGTGAGCAGTTCACACGCGGTAGAAGCGAAACCGTCAGAAAACGAATGTTAAAAGGATGGGGAGGCTTCGAAACACCGCACAAAGAAGAAACCGATTATTCTATTTCATTCTCTCGCAGGCTAAATCCTATAGATGTACATTTTTGTTTTTTTTTAATGTAGCTATTTTTCGTTTCATCGTTTTTCAAATCACAACGGTGCTAAAGAAATTTTCACTTGAAACACAATAAATGGTGAAATAGACTGAAAAAATTTCAAACACATAAATATTGAATTTAGAATTTTACCGCAGTGCTTTGTGGAGTAACTGAGCAAACCCAAACTAAAGCACCTACCCACGGCAATACAAAGCAGCTTGTATATGGCAGTGACTTCGCCCCTTCTTGGGTCTACGACAACAAACTTTATATAGGAATGATATGTAACCCACATACCGCGAGATACGGCGGAAAATAAGTACTGAGCTTTATTGAAAATTCCTCCGAGGCTTTCCTCGAACAAAAACTTCGCCCGGCTTCCAACAGGCATTAAGTAAACGTAACACGAACGAGATATTCCGCAGTATTGTTGTGGAAAAAAAACATATTTTCAGTGTTTGGAAATTATTCAAAGATAAATCGAAGCATGATAAATGAGCGTCGAACATGTGAGAAAGGTCGAGTCTGAGGGCTACATTGATTTACAATAGAACAGATAAATAATATTAAAGCTTGGGTATATTTATTGGGAAATTTTGTGAAATGACCATTATCTTGTGACGAATTGAAAACATTTGATGCTATTGTAATTCTTGTAGGGAATAACATTATTGGCCATCAATCTAAGCATTATTTTTTTCAGTGAAAAAATCTATTTGAATAAACGTTTTTTGGGACAAAAATTAGCGTTCATGGTAATATGATAGTTTTGGAGTATGCGATTAAAAACAGATGAACGATAATTTATTTTTTTAAACGCATATTTTAAAATATCTATTATATGTGTAAAAATATGTATGTTTCAAAATCAAAAACAAAATCATTTATTTACAAAATTTTCATTTAGTACAAAAGGTATAACTTATAGGTACCTATATCCTATTTCTTCCAGTTAACCTAACATGTTATACAGATATGAACACAAATCAAATATAAATATAAAAGTGGTGTAATACAAAGTGAATTTGTTTTAATTTATTATATAAACATAAATATAAAAACAGTTGTACCTATGTGAGGTATTCACTTAATGTGTAATGAGACCTGTTCAGAAGGAATGTTTTTAGTGATGACTTAAATCTGAGTGTATCTTGTATTTGTTTAATATCATGTTGTTGGCCATGTAAAAAGGGTCCTTTTTGGAAAATTGTTTTGTTTGCTTTTGGTATTAATAAATTTTCTGTAAACCTTGTAGCGTGTTTATGTGTAGAGTTTTTTTGTGGAAACATTTTTTTGTCTACGTACGTATGCGTTGCTAAACCATTCATCCGATTGCGATGAAACTTTGGGGATTTGATGTGTGCATGCGCGCGATGGTTTCTATATATATGTAGTGAGTTCTGGCATCATGAAATTTGTATAAAAAAATTGCAATAGGTGGCACGCAAGCTATTTGAAAACTGAATGTACCGGGACCGAATGTATGGAATGCGGGAGGGGGGAGGGGAACTCGGGAGGGGGGTTCGCGAGACGGAGGAAGCAGGAGAGGGGAGTGGGGAGAGGGAATGTGGAGTGGGAACGGGACGAATGGGAAAGGACACGCAGGTAGTAACAATTTCTTTATTAAGTGACTTAGCAACGCATGCCGGGAACTGGCAAGTTTGAAAATAAAACACAGTGCACTCAGAAATCAATGCGCAAAAGTGGCCTATCTTCGTGACATAGCTTAGGAAATAAAATAAATAAATCTCAGGAGTAGGAGCACAGACGCGCGAAGAGATTCCCAACACGTATTTCATAATACTGGTAATACGTACCACGTTCAGGCGTATACCAACACATAGGTACACAGGGGCATGGCCAGGTCGAGCACGTGAGCACATTTACATTATTATCATCGTCTTTCTGTATTCTGTTTCTCTGATACACGACTGGGCGTGATGTTATGGTAAGGTTCATCTCGGTCGACTTGCGTCTTTTTTCAGTTTTATGAATAAAAAGGGTGGATCGTGAATCGTGAAGGCCGTGTCGTGAATAATATCGATAGAAACTTTGTTTGGCTTTTTCATAAATTTCTTTTATTTTCCTTCGGGGGTAGAATTTCCACAGCCGACGCTCTTATCTCTTCGACACCCTGAAATTGGTAAAGCAGCCTTTTATTTCCACGTTAAACAGTGCCGCTTTTTTACAATATTTAATATTAGATGCAAACAAAAATAAAAACCCTAAAACGGAAATTGGCCTTTATTTTCAATGATGAAATCTTTTTAAACGACTTCAAAAAGGAGGAGGTTCTCAATTCGACTGTATTTTTATTTTTTTATTCATTAAATAGTCATCGTTGTACTTTGAATACCTTACCAAAACTGTTATTAATAATTTGTTATATATAAAAATGTTCATTATATAATATAATGACTCGACCAAGACGGCCGGCGTGGTCGAGGGTTAAGGCTTTTGACTCGCAATCCGATTAATTAATTCATTAAAAATTATATGTAGTATATTTGCGGCACGTTTCAGATTGGAAGACACTCTCAGTATCGCTCTGGTGTAAGACCACCATTCAGAATTGAAACGTTAAACGAAATGACTTTAGCCGTGTTTGGTGACCAGATCTGAATAGCCAGGTACCTCTTCCCTATATCCTTCCCCTCCCTACTGCCTTCAGGCTCACGAAATACCCCAATTGGGGATGCCGTAGTCTCACTGTGTCTATACGGGAGCAATTGGTAATCTTGTGCGGTATTTATAAAAATAATTAGTGGCCTTGAGGTTATTTTTTAAACAATCCAATTATATTTGTTGTTTGTTTTTGGGGTGTTATGCCGTGTTACGCTACCTCCTCCTTTAGCCAACGTTTCGGACAGCGTTACAGTGTCCATCATCAGTGACACATTTGCCCTGATGATGGACACTGTAACGCTGTCCGAAACATTGGCTAAAGGAGGAGGTAGCGTAACACGGCATAACACCCCAAAAATAAACAACAATAATACTTTTGGCCGTGAAAATCTAAAATCATATCAATCCAATTATTATTATTATAAAATGTAAAATACAAAAGTTTCTAACAAAGATATCAGAAAATCACTTTGACTCTGTCTTCAATAAAATAAAAAATAACTACCCTCTCTCGGAGAAAGGGATGTTTCGAATAATTAGAATGAAATTAAATCCTCTGGTATGAGGAGGATTTCAATGAGGAATCCATTTAATACTAGCCACAATAGATCACCGCCAAAGCCTTTCATCTAAATGTCAAAGGGGATGACTTGGAAATCAAGGGTGAATATTTTTTGTGTGCCAATTTATTTTTGTTCCTTGAGTGGGGAGAGGTCTGATGTAAAGCGAATCTCAAATTATTTGCTTTGATTTGTTAATTCAAAAATAATTGACGCACCCCGCTTTCTGATTACTGTAATACTAGCAGGAACGTATTTTGGTGATTACATATTTATTTGTTCGTGCACAAATTTTTACGGGTACTAATTTTCTATTTCATTTAATTGCTTACATGGTGAATTGATGTTGGTCATATTCAATAAACCATAAGTGAATTTTCGGTAGAAAACTCCATTTGCGGTTAACAAGTTGATGTTCGGATTATTGGAAAATTCATTATAATGTTATTCGCATCGTATTGGTGTCCAGAAAATTATCTAAGTACTTTATCAATTAATTTATTTATTAGTTTATATCTATAAAATAAGCTAAATAATTAATAATTCCTTCATGTGCGACTTTACAACAAAAATAAAGCAAATAATAATTTCTATAATTTTTTTTACGAACTTCGCAATTTAAATGCAGATGTAATATTAAAACTAATAGAAAATATTGATTATATTACATCAGTTAAGTGTTGTTTAAAATACCAACCAATATTAGTTCTGAGCTGGATAACCACACATATTTTATAACCACACTGGTTCCCGGCATGCGTTGTAATGCCATTTTCAAAAGAAATAAATTGTTTCTCCCTGCATATCCTTTCCGTTGCGTCCCCGTTCCCTTCCCACGTCCCCTTCCCTCCTCTATCCCGCTTCCCCGTCCCACCAACCCCTGTCCCACGTTCCATATTCTCAGTCCCAGTACATTCAGTTTTCAAACAGCTTGCATGCCACCTATTACAATTTTTTCATTAAAATTTAAATTTTTCATATGTTACAAATATTCATTTTGAATACTATAAAAATAATCAATCAAATTTGGTACCTAGCATAGGTAGGTATTTATTTAAAATATCTATAATTATTGATTTGATTTAAAGTATTAGGCGTGTACTTCAAATAAATTATTCATTTAGAGTTTCGAAAATTGAATTTTGATTTAACAATCATTGTTACGCAAAATGTCATACGCAAATTTTGATAGTTTTGCAAGAGTTTTTTGTAATGATTAAAAAACTTTTCAGATGTATTGTCACATATGGGGTTGTAATAATCCAGAAACCTTTTCGGGGGTTTAAAAAAGGTATTTTGAAAGTTTCAAACATTTCATCTGCTTAAAATAGGAATACATAGACATCTCATATACCTACTCATATAAATACATATACCCTAGCAAGCATTTTTATATACGTAGATACAAAAAGGTCATCAAAGTAAATCTAAAAAGACCGAAATAAGTGTAATGTGTATTTTATAATCATGAAAAGCCATTGTGAAGTTAAGGTCTTTCGAAGAATTATGAACACTTAGGAATAATACACTTAGCGGCACCCTTCACTCTTAAAACCCCCGCACAAAGCCGGTAAGTAAATTAAAATATTAAAACGTGCACAAATTAAATGATAAAAGTAATTGAAAACCACAAGACAATCCTAGAGCTGAGTTAAGTACCTAATAAATAAAGAAAAGACACAATTTCCCAGTCGGTGCGGTAGAAGCCACAGTTACAGCATCCAGCTCTGAGCTCTCCAGGAAGGAGCCAGTGTAAGCAAACGGTCCCGCGCACTTCTCTCGGGCATTCGACATCGTTTTATTAGCATTCAAATTAAATTTTAAAAGACGTTCGCCGCCGCTGCGCTCCCCTCTGATGGAAATGTATTTTTTATAAAAATGATTCGATTAAGCGGGCGAAATACTAATGAAGTCATTTGCAGCTTCACTGCATTTACTAATACCTATTTAATGATTTATTTAACTGGACAAACTTACGCACCTCATTATCACAAATTGTAAGGTAAATTTGATAATTTTGTTTTGAAGAGTTTTAATTTCCTATGTACATTTGTTACTTTACATATAAGGTAACCAATGTAACTTGAAAATGAAAACTCTTCAAAACAAAATTTTTAGAAATTGTTACATAGTTGATGCCGAAGAAATACAAAAAAAATCAAATTTTGTATATTTATTGAATCTATTATGCATGTACTATTAGTATCTGAAATGCCTGAAATAACAAAGCTTCTTTACTTATTTAGATGTACGTACTAAGTAATAATGATAATATTAAAAGAATGTATGCGAATGAAATTATGAAGTTTTTAACTAGTTTCATTTGAAAGAAGCGGGTGCGTCAATTAGATGCACACATATATATCGTATCGATATAATCGTATATATATATATTTTTTTTTTTTAAAGAAAGACAAACATTCCCGGGTTACGAATAATCCAACAATGTTTGAAAATCTCTTAGTATCACCACAGAAAGCCGAAAATGTTGCTTGTGTTGTGATGGAGGAATTAGCCAGCCAAGGAATCGAACACGCGACGCCCAGGTGGGACCCAAGCGCTATGTCCACTCAACCACTTACCGGTCATTAATCACACGTTATTGTAAAAGGAGAATTTTTGTCGTTTAATAACGGAACAAAGGGTGTTCTAAAAAACAGTACAAATTCGAATTGCATTAGCCGTTTATTTGCCGATGAGAATTGCAAGCTATCAAACCTGCAAGACGGCGGGGCGTGAAATCGGGAAGAAAACCAGAAAAACCACTGTAAAGTAATTATTGATACTTTGAATATGAAACGACCCGTAAGATAGACGAACGAAGAAACGAGTATTAAAAAATACATATGACTAATGATGGTTTACATAAGACGTTGCGTTGTATAAATACGAAAGAAACAAGAATTATGTGCCTGAACAGAATTGTTTGGCGTTATATCTTCTTTTCCTTTCACTGTGGACGTAGCATAACGGTTAGTTACTTCCTGTAGTGTTTGGATGAAGTGAAAAGTTTCTCGTGGTTTTTATATACGTAAATTTTCATGAATTGCAATTTGAATTGTTCATTTGCAAGATAACGCAATTATTTCTCGTGGCTTGATTAGAGAACTGGTGCCATATGCACCGCAATTAAGAGTGCTCATTCATTAAGGATTTTTCCCGACTAACGAACGCTAAAAAAGGTGTCAGAATTTACATACGTTTGATCACCTTTCATTTAATTTTCTGTACAGCGGAGTTGTACTATTAAGTGACATTTCCATAGAACGTTCTCACAAAGGATATATATTTTCATTCCCAAGTACTGTCGAAACCACAATTTTTAAAGAATATCCATTTTTTTGTTTTGAAGAGTTTGAATTTTTAATGTACATTTGTTACTTTCGTTTAAAACTAACTTAAAATTTTTATACAAGTACAAAAATTAATTAGGCGGGGGTAGTGGGAGGGAGGATTTTGGTGGTGGGGGAGAACGGTGGGAGGAGTCAAAATTACATGGAAACATCAAGTAGAGGTGGTTTACATGGTGCTATTATTTAATTAACTAAATTATTTTTCGATTCAATTTTATTGTTAATTTCTAAAGTTTCTAAAGCGCACAAATTAAAATGTGAATTTACGTTGCAATGTTTAAACTTATTTTTTTTCTTTTTCGAAGCTATGACCTGCCTCTATTAGATGGTTAGCAAACTCGGAGTAGTTATTATTTCGTAAACAAAGTTCATGTTTCCTGATTCCAGTATCAAAATTTCTAGTAGTCATTCCTACATACTGTGCGTCACAATCGTTACATTCTAAAGCGTGTATCCCGTTTCAAATTTATTAGAAATATCCTTGTTATTGATCATTTTTTTATTATTTTAGAATTGGTATAGAAAGCTGGAAAAATATGATCTGGGAATATGATGCTGGTTATTTTTAAAGATAAATCGCCTGTATAAAGAAGTTTTTTTTTTATATATTAGGTTGTTACTAGGTGTGTTGTTATTATTACCACTATAAATATACTTTTTTGTTAAATTTTTTTCCTTGTTTTTTATTAACTAGGCGGTTAATTATTTCAGGTTTATATCCATTGTTTAGGGATATCTGTTTTATAAAGTTAATTTCATTATTATAATTATCATTGTTTAAAGGGACAGTAATAGCACGATGTATCATTGAGTTGAAGGAGGCGAGTTTATGTGACAAAGGGTGAAGAGAAATAGACGGTATAACACAATCAGTGTGTGCATCAATATATATATATAATACACACCTATATCGATTATATCAATATCAATTTAGATAATAATAAATTTCTTCCTAAAAAAATACTTCATTAATTTTGTAAGAACCACTTAAATAAACCAGTTTCGGAGACAATAATGCCCTCCATGTTTTAATTACTACTTAATATTAATGAAAAAAAACAATTACTTTCATACCAAAATACTTAATATTAGTATCAGGCCCGCAAAGGGCGCCAATGGCGGAATATGCACTTCAGGCGGAGGAGAACAATATCATAGAGAACGGTGAAAATACCAAAAATAATAAAATGTGTCACACATTATGTAATATGAAAAATTATGTCAATGTATCAAATGTTTTAAGTGAAATTTAGTTAAATGTTATGCATAACAGATAACAAAAACTAATTTGAAAACGTTTTATAAAACATTGAAAATACGCGACCCGTAAGTTTTGGTATTGACATTGGTGCTCTCAACTATCTCCCTACAAGGTATTTTAAGATATTTTGAATACGTTGCTCTCCAAACTGAGGACTTCAACTTGGAGAAACTCATAGTCACTGGCAAAGTGGAAGGCAGAAGAAGAAGAGGTAGGTCACCAATGCGCTGGAGTGACCAAGTATTACTGGCATCTGGTACATCGGTCGTCAGCTCTTCACGCAGCGCAGGACTGCAAGGATTGGAGGAGCCTTGTCCGCCATGGAAATTGAAGTAGGGGTTACTTTTTTTTTTTAAAGAAAGACAAACATTCCCGGGTTACGAATAACCCAACAATGTTTGCAAATCTCCTACTACCACCACAGAAAGCCGAAAATGTTGCTTGTGTTGTGATGGAGGACTTAGCCAGCCGAGGAATCGAACTCGCGACGCTCGGGTGGGACCCAAGCGCTGTGCCCACTCAACCACTGACCGGTCGGTTACGACCCCATAGTACGCCAATTAATTTAGTAGAAGGAGAATGTGAAAAATAATTAATAAGATGAACTGTGATTTAAATCCTTTATCGAAATCTAGGGGAATAGTTCGCAACAATCCTACTTATAATATTATAAAGGCGAAAGCTTGTATGGATGTACGGATGTATGTGTGTTTGTAACTCTTTCACGCAAAAACTATTGAACGATTTTAATGAAACTTTACAATAATATAGCTCTTACATAATGATTAAATATTTGATAAAATCTGAGTTTACACATAAATGCTTGTAGAAACATTACATCTCAAAAAACATCCTCAAAACTAAAGCCAATCAAAACAAGGATAACACACGGATCAATCATCTCAATTAGACACAAATAAACACTCTGTAGACAATATACAAAACAGAAAAAACAAAAACAAAACCGGAAAAAAATAATATTACAAAAACACTTCAAAGCTTATAAAAAAAAATTACATATCTAATAAAAAACATAAAGGATGACTACTACAAACAAAAACTTGAATTATCTGAAAATGACAGTAAATGGACTTGGTCCATTATAAATGAAATTATCGATAAATAAACAATTAAAAAATAAAACAATCAACACAATATGCCACAATGATTCGAAAATTTGCTATAAAGATAAACCTTTAGAAGACGCAAATATATTCAACGATTTTTTTGCTAACGTAGGGAAAACATCGCTAACAAAATCTGACCAAAATTATCCCCAAATGACCCAAACACTAGTAAATAATGAGTAGACATTTGAACTATTTCAACCAATAACAACAGAAGAAATCGAACAAATCATTACAGGTATGAAAGGTGGTTCTGGCCCTGGTTTTGATGGGGTCACAATACAAACATTGAAATGAAAATCACGAGTATCAAAACCATTAACTCATATAATCAACAAAAGTTTCCAAACCGGAATATTTCCGTCCATGTACAAACAATCTGTAATTATAACAATATTAAAAACCCGCAATCCGAAAGAACCAAACAATTACCGTCCTATTTCTTTACTATCAAACATTGCAAAAATATTTGAAAAAATTGCCAAAAAAAGAATAACTCAGTTCATTAAGATCAAGAACATAATTCACGAAAACCAGTTTGGATTTATGGAAAACAAAAGCACAAAAGACGCTATTGCTAAATTATCTAAAACTATACAAGACGCTTTAGAAAATCATTAAAATGTGTTGATATTTTTGTTGATCTCCGAAAAGCTATCGACAGCATATCACAGGTCAAATTAATACAAAAATTAAAGGTTGTGGCTTTTAATGACAGGGCACTAAATTGGCTAAAAAGTTATCTTCACAAAAGAACACAAGTTGTAAAAATCGCACGCACGTCTACCACTCACTAGTGATTTTGGGATACCACAAGGTACTGTTTTGGGTCCATTACTTTTTATCATGTACGTAAACGACATTTTTAAACAAAACCTCAGTGGAAACGTTACGTCTTACGCGGACGACACGATTATCATAAATAATGGTAGTGACTGGAAAATTGTAAATAAAAATGCAAATAATGACATACAAATCCTAAAAAAACTGGTTCGATACAAACCTTCTTACAATCAATGCGAAAAAAACAGTTTATATTCCTTTCTCAATAAATAAATTCAAAACTTATCACAACATTAATACAATTATGCACAACAAAAAATGAAACAAAGATGTCTGTAATAATTCATGTACCATATTAAACCATACAACTGAAATAAAGTACCTCGGTGTAATTGTAGACCAACATATGTATTGGAACTGACATATTTCTGAACTTGTTAAGTGCATTAGGAAATGTATCTATATATTCATTAGATTAAGAATTATTCTCAAATTAAACAACCTAAAAAAGTCTATTACGCACTAGTCCAATCATTAATTAAGTATGGAATCATTGGATGGGGAGGTGCATATGAAAAAATTGTAAGTCCTGTAAACCTGGTACAAAAACTAATTATTAAAGTAATTAAAAAAAACAACATTCCCTTCAGCATCATTGTGTAAAATTTTCGAAGTACTAAAAATTGAAGACCCCTATAAATAACATCCTAGTACTTAAGTTTATATTTATTGTATGCTCTAAGTAAAATGTATGTTATAAAAATGAAATAATTGTAAAATAACTCCTATGCCAAGTTCAAGAGCTTGTACTCTTAATTGGCGTAGAAATTCATTAAAACATATTTTTCATTATTTTGTTTTGCCTAATAGTATGTTCAATCATATAACAATGTCATAAATTAAACCATAAAAAAAAAACATCAGAATAACATAGAGGCTCAGACCTCTGGCATTATGAAATTTGTATAAAAAATTGCAATAGGTGGCACGATTAGTAAGATGTCTAAAATTCTTTATTCGATTCAAATTATTAGGGGAGTACTTCAAATAAATGGAGGGGATTAGTGGAGGGGGGGAGGGGTTAGAAGGGGGAAGGGATGGGAGGAAGAGGGGGAGGGGGGAGGTTGGAGAGGGGGGAGGGGAGGGAGAGGGGGAGTAGCGGGGAGGGGGTGGGAGGGGGAGGGTGGAGGAGGGGGAGGGTGGAGGAGGCGGAGTGGGAACCCCCCAATACCATGCGAACGAAGCCGCGGGAAAAAGCTAGTAATATAATATATAAGGCAAGTTGTCAAATATAAAAAGAGGCACCGATTCAAATTGCGCACTATTACTTATTACCTTCTTACTAACGAAGAAATTACGAACAAGCCCTTGAAAGTTATAGTGAATAAAGAAAGTTTTAAATTATTATTATGAAAAAAACATTGTTGTAAGGACATAGTGGAGCATGATTTCATAGTTATTTTGAATGTTGCAGTAAGTATTATTCTATATATTTATTATTAACCGCCTACTATGGTGATTTAATAAATCTTATCTACGTAAATGTCTAATATACGAGTATGTAACATGTATTTTATAAATAAATAATAAATAAAATGTACTGCTGGTACTTTACAAAATTTGTCTACATAAATAACTCCAGAAACATATGAGTCACGCTCTACGTGTGGGGAAATCTGTGTATTTTAATTACTTATTGGTTTAAACATCGGTAAACATAACGATATTTAATTGATAGTCTTTCACCAAGTAACTTGTTTTCATTGACCTAAACAGAAATAATGTTATCAGTCACATAACTGTAAAATTTCCCTCATCGCTTGACCAAAACTAGTCCAAAAACAGAACTTATTCTGACGTGGCTCCCTTCAGCCTTCGAAGGATCAAACAATTTGGGAAATTCCCGAAATAAAAAAAAAATCCCCGAGACCACAAGAGTAAAAAATCTCGCTTGCGTTAAATCGCTGACAAAAGAATATTCATTTTATCATTAAAATGTCACGTGACGAATTGATGTTACGTCACTCGTTAGGGGTTTGCCACTTTGACACTTTGGGTGGATTAGGAGCAGAGGGGGGTGGAGTGGGGGTGGGGAGGGGAGGGTATGGGGATAATCTGAAACATGTCGAGGTAAATAATAAAAGAGGAAAAATGCGAGCTGCGATGTTGTAGACAAACGGTTATTTAATATCTGAAAGTTAAGGATAATGAAAGAATTATGTAATTTTGGAACGAGAAAACAGATTTCGGTGTAGAAGACTATCGCAATATTTCATAATGCTTTATTACGTTGCCTATTACGTTTTTTCATTAAATTTATTACGTTATTTAGAAGAAATGGTCGATTCTCGGGTATCTTTGGTATCGTTACATTGTTACTGTGACTTTTGCCTTTTTTATCCTTTGTCATAACAAATACCAGTATTACGCCTTGCCTCTACAACAAGAAAACGCTTTAATATTTATTTCTCTTATTGTTTTTTTTTTATATTGGTTCGTTGTGTTCATATTGAACATGTACTACATAATATATAAAATCTCGTGTCACGGTGTTTATGGTCGCACTCCTCCGAAACGGCTCGAACTATTTTTATGAAATTATTTGTGTATATTTGGTTGGTATGAGAATATGTTGTAAAGTATATTTCAAACCGCTAGGTGATTGGGGTGTCCTTATCCCGACTTTAAAAAAAAAAAAATTGAATTTTTTTTTGTGTTTTTTTGGCATTAAAAAATACATTTAACGCCAAATATTCACCCTCCTACCCAGTAGCGTAGCGAGGGGGGGCGGGGGGGGGGGGGGGGGGGGGGGCGGACCGCCCCGGGTGCCACCCAAGGAGGGGGTGACACTCGAACGTGGAGAAAAACTTACGAAAGTGCAAAATTGACGTAAAAAATATTTTACACGTTAACACTGACTGTTATTTTGCTCTATGGCTTGATTCTCGAATTCCCGAAAAATGTTTTTTTGTTCCTAGCTCAGTCGGGGATTTCCCTGAAATATTCCTTGTGTCATTCTAATTTCGTTCGTATATTGTGATTAACGTAGACTCGTGAAGTGAATTGTTATCTATGAACAGATTTGAATTAGTGAAGAAGCTATTATTGTGTTAGCTTGTTTATTAGTGCTGACAGACCAGTTTGAAAAACAAGGTAGGTATGTGTGAATTTTTTGATACCGCTTTGTAGCGCATGAATAGTTACAGTCAGGACAAGAAAAAGGTTTTTCATCACTGTGAGTTAGCAAGTGCCGTTTTAGTTATTTTTTTCGGGAATAAGAATAGTTGCAGTCAGGACAACAAATAGGTTTTTTTCCAATGTCGGTAAACGTGTGATTTTTAGATTTCTCTTCATAGTACATGAATAGTTGCAGTTGGAACATAAAAAAGGTTTTTCTCCGCACTGAGTCAGCAACTGACTTCTTATGTATCCCTTTTGAGAACACGAATAGTTACAATCAAGACATGAAAAAGGTTTTTCTCTTCTGTGAATCGTACTGCGGATTTTTAAATCTTCCCTTTGAAAACTTGTATTCTGCAGTCGGGACACGAAAAAGGTTTTTGTCCAGTATGGGTAAGCATGTGAATATGTAGATACCCTTTTGTAGCGCATGAATAGTTACAGTCGGGATAAGAAAAAGGTTTTTCATCACTGTGAGTTAGCAAGTGCCGTTTTAGTTATTTTTCGAGAATAAGAATAGTTGCAGTCAGGACATGAAATAGGTTTTTTTCCACTGTTGGTAAAGGTGTGATTTTAGATTTCTCTTCAAAGTATATGAATAGTTGCAGTTGGAACATAAAAAAGGTTTTTCTCCACACTGAGTCAGCAACTGGCTTCTTATGTATCCCTTTTGAGAACACGAATAGTTACAATCAGGACATGAAAAAGGTTTTTCTCTTCTGTGAATCATGCTGTGGACTTTTAAATCTTCGTTTTGAGGACTTGTATAACTGCAACTGTTTTACTCCACTTTGAGTAAGCTTATGAATCATAGTGGAGTAAAGTGTTGCTCCATATGGAAACTTTGTAAAATTATTTTCTTCAGGGCCTCCTCAGTGTAGCTAATGTAAAACGAAATATGTGTTGTAAAACCATGTAGGTGTATTAAAGGTAAGATAGTATTAAATTGTGGAGATCCGGAAGGAATGAAAGACCGATAAAAATAATAATATTTTCCCAGTTTGTTAATGAATTACAATTTAAAACAATAAAATAAACCATATACGCATGGACCTATTGCGAGTTTAAAATCTCTTGTTTTATTTTTACCGCAAACGTGATTAAAACAAGAAAAAGGTATTTAAGCGAACTTCCAGTACTTTGCGAAATTTAATTGAGACTTTTAGGTAAAAATTGTCACTTGGGTGTTACGTAACGTTTAGGGGAGGGAGGTGCAGAAAAATGTTACGACGCGTTGCATGAGGGAGAGAGGGTCAAACATTTTTAAAAATTGCGTTACGTTATACTTGAACGCCCCCTTTACTATTTCACGATTGAAATTTTATCGTTACACTCTGAACACAAAACTGGTTTTAACCTAAGTATTGGTTTTTATGTTTTCATGACAGCAAATGATTTTCTTCAGATTTTTGCAGCATATTAGAATTGAAGACTCCACACGGAACTCTGTTATTTGTAGCTATATGGCTCGGTCGGTCAGCATTCCCCAAAAATTCTGTTATTTTATTTTCGTTCCTAGCTCTTACTATTGATTTATTGGGGATTCCCGTGAAATATTCCTTGCTTTTCCCTGTGTCATTCTCATTTCGTTCGTACATTGTGATTGACGGGAACTCGCGAAGGAAATGATCACCTATCGATTGTTGAAAAGGCTGTTATTCTGTTAGTGTTTTTAAAAGTGTTTAAATTTTGAGGATAACAGTTTTTTTTTACATATTTGACTAGCTAGAAATGTTTTTTATATTTTAGGAAGTCAAAATTTGTGTTTTGAATTTCTCAAAAAAAACTAATGGTGGGGGGGGTTGACACCGCGTTTTCCGCCCCGGGTGCCACCCATGCTAGCTACGCCACTGCTCCTACCCCCACCCTCCCATTTTTTAATCGTGACCCTTCCATTTTTTTATCGCGTTTTTAGCTTTTTTATAAGAACAAATTTAACCCTCGTTCGTATTTTAAACAGAACGAAATTATTTATGTTGTTGAATGACAAATGGCGCTACGTCCGCCTCATCGAACTTTCATCTACACATGCGCAATTCATTCACGAGAAGCGTCGCGTCATTTTGATATTTCATTCGGCATTTGTTAGGTATCACAACGCGGTGCGTTGGTGTATTTTATTTTTGTTTTTATCAGCGGTCATCGTCTACAGTGCTCCATTTCTCTTTCTGTCATAGATCCCATCCTAGCACATTTACAAAACATTCGTTATTTTTTATTTAACAGACAAAATATTCACTAGAAATAATTTATATGGCAGAACAACGTTTTTCCAGGTCAGCTAGTTATTTCATAATTCTCTGGGTTCTTTGCCCATGCCGAGGCCCCCATTTCACAATTCAATAAAATCCAAGAAAAGATAAATTAATGAAATAATAAATTGATTTTACTTAAAACAAGATGAAATGAGATGATATACAGTTTGTCAAATAAGAGTAGAAAATTTATGAGGGCGCCACTGTTGATCAAATGGCAATACTAAACACATAACTCATGGTGTTAAAGTAAAGCTGTGTAACCTACATTTTTTTTAAATTTAAAAAGGCATAATAGTGGAAAAAATATTTTTTCATTGCAGTGTAGATACCCGCCGATCTCTAGATTAGAATTGCATATAGGTAGGTATATAATTATTATACCTTTGCAATTTTGTATTAACATAATAAAAAATAACTATAATGTAATAAAATATAAAGCACAGTTTAGAAATTGCTCACATATATTTAATACTAGATAAAGTACCTAGCGTAACCTGGGCGTTAGATCATGTATCTAATTTTAGATCTGAATATATTTAACTCATTCAGATCTAAAAGTAGTGTAACTAAACTCACAATTAGTGATTCTTCCTTTCTATCTATTGTTAAATTCAAATTTATGTTAAAGCAAATCGCTTTATAAATCACATTTTAATCAAATTTATGTCATGAAGAAAAAATGTTTTTTAAAATGTGGTTTACTGTGTTCTATACATTCAGTGCCATTGCACTTCAAAAAAATATTTGACAGTTAAATTGGTGTTGCCAGTCTACAAATTTAGTAGTTACAGATTTTATATTTCCTACTCTTTTTTGACAGACTATACTCGTATAATAAAATACAGTGGTAAAGTCTGTAATGAAAAAAACAACCTAAGATTTTGAGGTACGGTTATAATTTTTTTGTAATATTGCTTTTATTATTAATGTGCGCACAACAGACTAAAATAATGACAAGTGCTAAAATTATTTAAATAGGTCATACAAAATTATACAAATCAACGCCATCTGTTAATTTGCATACATATCAAATCCACACCGCCAGTTTGCCAGCCCGCTGCCCGCTGCCCGCTTGCCAGCCCGCTCCCTTTTATATATTTCATACAATATATTCATTTATATATTTCAACCAATTTACACAAAACCTTGACAAATTATATATTTAAAACTTCCTCATGAATCACTCAATACATTGGTGAAAACCGCATGAAAATCCGATACCTGGTTTAAAAGATCTAAGCATACAGACAGCGGGAGCGACTTTGGTTTATACTATGCAGAGATTATTATCAAGAAATAAACCATAATAAATATGTACAATGTATAGGTTTGTACCTAATCACCTGTTTAGATCTGGCAAACTGAACATTGATTTCAATAATCAGTAGCACTCAACTGGTGTCGTATAATTCAATGGTTTATTCAAAAAATTCTGTATTACAAATAATAGAGTACAAACTAGCCGCTCATCTCACTGCGGCCTAAAAGGACACCTAGTAGGGTGAATTTGTATAATATGTTATAGTTGTTTAATAACGCGCAAATTTATTACCTACCTACTTAGTATTTTATACCTACTCCAAAACCACACTTTTTGATTGTTTTGTAGCCCAAGAAAACATTAAAAAAATCTAAATCTAAAAAAAATTATAAATTTTATAACGTGTCCCCAAAATGATCAATAATTAAACTATGTAGTAATTTAGACCATATAAAAGTTAAATATCTGTAGCAAAATGGCATTACCAGCGGGATTACACCACTATCAAAATGTGAACCAGGCAATTCTCCCAAAAGCCATGAGTTCTGAGAATTATGTTTGAGTTACAATGGGCACTCCATTTGCAAATGAATTGCATTTCGGCCTTCAATCACAGCGTTGGTCTTTGCATAAATTAATTGCATCGTGGTTTAATCATGGAATATCCGATTTTCCTATGAGATATGTACTCACACATAAAGGCTTGCCGCTGATAGGTCAGCTGCAACCGCTCAGTCTTTCTCATGAACGACAAATGTAATAGAAGGAGGAGGTATTACTGAGTTCTCAGCGGCAGTATGATGTGAGCTCTTCCCAGAAGATTAATATGAGTATTTCATTGGCATTTTAGCACATACACGTTAGTACATTAAAACTTATCGGTTATGATTATAACGTAATAATTGTGTTAAATATAATCGTTAATAAGAAAATGTCTTTTTTAAATGATACACCCTAAGAGTAAAAAACATAATTGGTTAGTTATTTTTTTATGGCACCATTTTTGAAAACCATCATTGGAAGAGAACTTCATGACTATTTGTAAAACAACTCAATGAAAGTTAATACTAAGAAATATATTCATTCAAACAAAGTATGTATGTAAATATTTAATATACCAACATATAATTTATCTTTTTTATCTTTTTACATACATGTATATATTTGTTTAAATACACACATTTCTTTTGGAACAAACATAATATGTGATTTACTCGCCTCGGAACAGACTTTGTCTAGTGAGGCGAGTAAAAAAAAGAAAACAATGTAAATAACCATGAAACTAAATAAACGCCCGGGTTGCCGGCACTGAAACTTAAACTGAATCTCAGCGCATTCATTCAATTCAATCTCATCTTAAGCGCAACATATACACACGGATACGAGACATGCTAAAAGAGCTAAATATGTTAACGGTGAAGCAAACTGTGTATTTGAATGTACTTATTTTTTACATAAAATTAACATGGGGATGATGTCTAAGGAACTAAAAAGAAAAATACATTATAATAACGAAACATACGGACACGGGACAAGAAATTCAAAGCAAATTAGACTGCCGACAAGAAAAAAATCAAGCACCCAGAAGTCTCTGATGTACCTGGGTACCTAGCATGGTCGATCGATATAGGTTTTATCGAAAATATCAGAGCACGACTGCAGGCCGCTAACGAACAAATAACAGATATGATTTTAGATTTTCACGGCCAAAAATTTTATGGTTATTTCCTTTTGGGGTATTATGCCGTGTTGCGCTACCTCCTCCTTTAGCCAACGTTTCGGACAGCGTTACAGTGTCCATCATCAGGGCAGATGTGTTACTGTAATCTGCCCTGATGATGGACACTGTAACGCTGTCCGAAACGTTGGCTAAAGGAGGAGGTAGCGCAACACGGCATAATACCCCAAAAGGAAATAACCGAACAAATAACAGTTCACGTCAAATAAATTAGGAGCTCTTAGTCGTTGTGAACTGTTGTTTGTTCGTTAGCGGCCTGCAGTCGTGCTTAGGAGTGATCACAAGTTACCGACGTTCTCGATAAAACCTATATCAATCGGCCATGCTAGCACCCCAGGCCGTCCAACTGTATAACAACATCCCGAATGAAATTACTGAGACAGAAAATATAAATAAGTTTAAAAAAGAATTACGAAAGTATGTCTACCTCAATTATTAATGTCTTTATTTATGTGTAATATTTTAAGAATGATTATGTTTGCCAACCAATGTAAATGTTTATATATCTTTATAAAATATTAGCACACACAAAGATGTGAGCTAACTTAAGATTAATAAAAATAAATAAAATAATCTCTATCCGTGTTTTCTACTAAAATGTTTTATTTTTATTTTTTATTTATTTTACAACACCAATAAGACAAAAGAAACGAGCTTACAAAACATGTTAACAACCGCATTTTTTCCGACCGTCGCGTCGGTTTATGTTGCATTTTTTGAATACGTATTATAATGATTTTTGAACTTTTGGGCGAAAAACGAATTTTGCACATGTACAGATTTGTTTTCTAGCGCAAATATGACCGTTTTAAAAATCGGTATGATATTCAAGCAAAACCGGTGTATTCAGTGGCGTAGCTAGCATGGGTGGACCCGGGGCGGAAAACGCGGTGTCACCCCCCCCCCCCCCATTAATTTTTTTTTTTTGAGAAATTCAAAACACAAATTTTGACTTCCTAAAATATAAAAAAAACATTTCTAGCTAGTCAAATATGCAAAAAAATTGTTATCCTCAAAATTAAAACACTTTTAAAAACACTAACAGCCTTACTAAAAAAAAACCACAGCACGCCCAATTACCCGCGTTGCTGCAGCAACATGAATAAAACAAAAATACACTAAAACACGATAACATTACTAATAAGATTTGTTCTTAAAATGTATTTTATAAGTTTGACAACAATGTAATTTTTCATACTATACACAATTTAATTGTTTGTTTTCCTACAGAACCGCTAGATGGCAGCGCCTTCGCATTCGTCATTCGCGTTAAAACCGCCAAAAAAACTCACTTCGCGGGTGTGTGTGAAATTTTACACAAATCTGATCGTAATATCTATTAATATGACTAATTCACTATTACATTCGCATAATTGATATATTTACGGTGTTTTTTGTGGTTTTTAATAAGTTTTAGTCAAGTTATAATAACCATAATCATACTTTGAAAATTGAAATGTCAATAAGTTTTTTTTGTGAAACATGAAAATTCAAATTTACCTCTAAAGTATTTTATTTTATGTGAATTTCATAAAAGTGGTGTTTTTTTTAAATATTAATATCTAATACATGTGTACCTAACCCTATCAATGAAATTAATGTTTTAAAGTTGCAAGAAATCTGTTATAAAAGTCGGTATTATTTTTTTAGGTTAGTTTTTTGGCAATAAAAAAACTTTGAAATTTTTTATTACTTTTTTTATTGTATGCACGAGGAAAAAGTGAGGTGGCAGTTTCGTTCCAAATTCATTATATAAAAGGTCAGTATTTTTTTAATTTTATTTTTTTTTTAAATTTCTGTACACTTTTATCAAATATGTTTTGGTGAAAAAAAAATCCATTTTTTTCGCGTTTGAATCTTAATATATGGCAGTTTTTAAAAACTAAAGTGTATTTCAATTACACAAATCTAAAAGGTAATTTTATCTTGTTTTCATAAATCGTATTTGTTTTTACGACACCTTCAAAAATAAGAAATATATAGAACATTCAAAATATTTTGCAAAAATTTCAAATTTCGTTCAAAGATCATTGATAAAACAGAGATAAACTACCCCCTCAGGCCGTGTAAACCAAGTGTATTTTTTTCCATGAACAATTTTTTAATTAGTAAGGTTTTCACATCCGCGGCCGTTTGTCAATTGAATAAAATTTTCACTGGGTTTTTTAGTAAGGCTGTAACAGTATAACAGCTTTTTCAACAATCGATAGGTGATAATTTCCTTCGCGAGTTCCCGTCAATCACAATGTACGAAAGAAATGAGAATGACACAGGGGAAAAGCGAGGAATAATTCACGGGAATCCCCAATAAATCAATAATAAGAGCCAGGAAAGAAAATAAAATAACAGAATTTTTGGGGAATGCTGACCGAC
This sequence comes from Limnephilus marmoratus, assembly GCA_917880885.1. Lineage (NCBI taxonomy): Eukaryota > Metazoa > Arthropoda > Insecta > Trichoptera > Limnephilidae > Limnephilus > Limnephilus marmoratus. The sequence continues at coordinate 58,213,257 of OU862906.1, forward strand.
CGAGCCATATAGCTACAAATAACAGAGTTCCGTGTGGAGTCTTCAATTCTAATATGCTGCAAAAATCTGAAGAAAATCATTTGCTGGCATGAAAACATAATAACCAAAACTTAGGTTTAAACCAGTTTTGTGTTCAGAGTGTAACGATAAAATTTAAATCGTGAAATAGTAAAGGGGGCGTTCAAGCATAACGTAATGCAGTTTTTGAAAAAAAATACCCTCTCTCCCCCCATGCAACGCGCCGTAATATTTTTCTGCACCTCCCTCCCCCTAAACGTTACGTAACACCCAAGTGACTATTTTTACCTAAAAGTCTCAATTAAATTGCGCAAAGTACTGGAAAGTCGCTTAAATACCTGTTTCTTGTTTTAATCGCGTTTGCAGTAAAATTAAAACTAGAGATTTCAAACTCGCAATAGGTCCATGCGTATATTAATTATTATTTTTTAAATTTTATAAACTAACGTTTTAAAGACAAGATTTTTATGCATAGCACAAAGGGTAACAATTATTATAAGCAATAATTATCAGCTTGAAACACTCATCTACTATTCCACTTTTCAGGTGGAAAAAATGTAATAAACAGTAATTTTTGAATGAAACACTAGTATATATTGAATTATTTGACGGGTATTAGATAAGCCGCCATAGCTCAGTGGTCAAGAGCAGCTTACCGGCAATCAGGAGGACACGGGTTCAAGTCCCGTTGGCGGCAAGTATCTTTTCTCGGAAGATTTTTTCAATGTACATGAGTGTTTCAAGCTGATAATTATTGCTTATAATAATTGTTACCATGCGTATATTGTTTATTTTATTGTTTTAAATTGTAATTCATAAACAAATTGGAAAAATATTATTATTTTTATCGGCCTTTCATTCCTTCCGGATCTCCACAATTTAATACTGTCTTACCTTTAAAACACCTACACGGTTTTACAACACATATTTTGTTTTGCATTAGCTACACTGAGGAGGCCCTGAAGAAAGTAATTTTACAAAGGTTTCCACATGGAGCAACACTTTACTCCACTATGATTCATAAGCTTACTCAGAGTGGAGTAAAACCTTTTTTATGATCTGAATGCGTTGTACAATTCCTCAAAATGAATATTTAAAAGTCCACAGTATGATTCACAGAAGAGAAAAACCTTTTTCATGTCCTGATTGTAACTATTCGTGTTCTCAAAAGGGATATATAAAAAGTCAGTTGCTGACTCAGTGTGGAGAAAAACCTTTATCATGTTCCAACTGCAACTACTCATGTACTATGAAAAGAAATCTAATAATCACACGTTTACCGACAGTGGAAAAATACCTATTTCATGACCTAACTGCAACTATTCTTCTTCTCGAAAAAAATAACTAAAACGGAACTTGCTAACTCACAGTGATGAAAAACCTTTTTCGTGTCCCGACTGTAACTATTCATGCGCTACAAAACGGTATCTAAAAATTCACAAGCTTACCTATACTGGACAAAAACCTTTTTCATGTCCCGACTGCAGTAATACAAGTTTTCAAAGGAAAGATTTAAAAATCCGCAGTACGTTTCACAGAAGAGAAAAACCTTTTTCATGTCCTGATTGTAACTATTCGTGTTCTCCAAAGAGATACATATGAAGTCAGTTGCAGATTCAGTGTGGAGAAAAACCTTTTTCATGTTTCAATTTGGAAGGCGGGAACGAGTACCGCCGCCCCGGAACCTTTATTGGATAACCAACACCTCTGCCATAGGTCACCCCAAGCGGTTCGCTACGTTTGGTGATTTAGCAGGGGTGCCCGGGTTCATGGGGTGAGGTTTGTCTAGGTCTTGGAGGCGGATGACCCGGACACACTGAACCCCAGATTCCTACCCACCCCTCAAACCCTCTTCCTTCCCAGAACTCTCCTCTCCTTCCTTTCCTAAAAAAAATCCTACACACAGCATCCCCAAAGATGACATAGGCCCTGAGGGATATTATTTTCCTCAGGGCCTCCTGTGTGAAGTTCATGTAAAAAAAAAATGCAACTATTCATGTACTATGAAGAGAAATCTAAAAATCACACGTTTACCGACAGTAGACAAAAACCTATTTCATGTTCTGACTGCAACTATTCTTATTCTCGAAAAAATAACTAAAACGGCACTTGCTAACTCACAGTGATGAAAAACCTTTTTCTTGTCCCAACTGTAACTATTCATGCGCTACAAAACGGTATCTAAAAATTCACTTGCTTACCCATACTGGACAAAAAGTTTTTTCATGTCCCGACTGCAGTAATACAAGTTTTCAAAGGGAAGATTTAAAAATCCGCAGTACGATTCACAGAAGAGAAAAACCTTTTTCATGTCCTGATTGTAACTATTCGTGTTCTCAAAAGGGATACATAATAAGTCAGTTGCTGACGCAGTGCGGAGAAAAACCTTTTTCATGTTCCAAATGCAACTACTCATGTACTATGAAAATAAATCTAATAATCAAACGTTTACCGACAGTGGAAAAAAACTTTTTTCTTGTCCTGACTGCAACTATTCTTATTCTCCAAAAAAATAACTAAAACGGCACTTGCTAACTCACAGTGATGAAAAACCTTTTTCTTCTCCCGACTGTAACTATTCATGCGCTACAAAACGGTATCTAAAAATTCACACCTACCTACCTTGTTTTTCAAACTGGTCTTTCAGCACTAATAAACCCGCTAACACAATAATAACTTCTTCACTAATTCACGTCAGTCCATAGATAACAATTCACTTCACGAGTCTACGTTAATCACAATATACGAACGAAATTAGAATGACACAAGGAATATTTCAGGGAAATCCCCGACTGAGCTAGGACAAAAAAAAACATTTTTCGTGAATCCCAAACCAACTAAACCATAGAGCAAAATAACAGTCAGTGTTAACGTGTAAAATATTTTTTACGGCAATTTTGCACTTACGTAATTTTTTTCTCCACGCTCGACTGTCACCCCCTTCTGGGGTGGCACCCGGGGCGGTCCGCCCCCCCCCCCCCCCGCGCTACGCTACTGGGTGTATGACATCATAATATAATAAGACCAGTCAGTGACCGAGTTGGCATCGCTTTTGGGTCCCAACCGGGCATCGTGATTTTAAATCCTCGACTAGCTAAGTCCTCCATCACGACACAAGCAACATTTTCCGCTTACAGTGGTTGTAATAGGAGTTTCTCAAATAATGTCAGGTTAATCATAACCCGGGAATGTTTCTTTCTTTAAAAATAAAACAGTTCTAAACTCACACTTTTCTATATTCGGTTCCATGCCAACTGAGAATAAAGTGAACTCAACAACTCTTTGAAAAGTCATTAAAAGCTATGAAAAAATAATTTAAAAATAGCTCATAACCCTAACCCAACGTAACCCATTTAACCAATTTTTTATCATCACTTCTAATGTCTTTTCTGAGGTGTTTCTGAGTTGGTTTCATTCTGACTTGTCCGGTCACCCTACATTCGTATAAAAAAAGAAACCAATCAACTATTACGATGGAATCACTTGATCCTACAATCAAGACCACATCCGATGTCTGACAAACGATACCTAACAAACAGAGCATTTAGACGATAAAATCTTATATATTAAATATACTAGCTGGTACCCGGAATGCGTTGCTATGCCATTTAATGATGAAACTGTAACTCCCTGCGTGTCCTTTCTCATTCGTCCCGTTCCCCTTCCACCTCCCCTTCCTCTCCCGCGTTCCCTTTCCCTTCTGGCGGTCTCACTCCGCCTCCTCCACCTTCCCTCATCACCACTCTACTCCCCTCTTCCCCTGTCCCGCGAACCCAAAAAAACTATGTAATGTAAAAACTGTACATAATTCAATATTCTAGTTAAGTAAGTGAAAATGTTATTTTCTTTTTTGCTGGAATAAAAACATATGAAAAAAAAATAAAAAAACCCCTCTCCCCGGTTCTCCTCCCACTCCCAGGTTCGCCCCCACCCCCCTCACGATCCCGCATTCCATACATTCAGTCCCGGTACATTCAGTTTTCAAACAGCTCGCGTGCCACATATTGCATTTTTTTAATACAAATTTCATAATGTCAGAGCTCACCAGTTATACAAACCTTGAATAACGAACACAAAAAAATAATTATCCAATTTGATGCAGTCGTTCGGTAGTTATGCGCGTACAACATTTCGGAGATTCGTTTTTATTAACTACGGCTCCTGAAATAAAATTTCCCGTAGTGATTTTCCTGTGAAATATATTAACATAATTACCAAGACAACGATTTTTTTGCTTTTATTCTGAGGTTAGCAATTTTGTTAGGAACAGAAAACGTATAATAAATATAATATATTAATATTTATAATTTTATAACGCCAGAGCTCACCATTATATACAGCCTATTTTACTCGCATTATAATGTAGCTTTCTATTTGTTAAAGAATTTTAAAAATCGGTTTATTGGTTAAGGCGTGAAAGCGTAACAAACAAACACACGTACTTTCACATTTATAATATTAGTATATGTAGACATTATTGCAGAACACTTTTCAATATAATTCCGTTCGTCTGTAAAACAACATAAAATGAATTAAAAAATCGTTTTTAATGAATCATGGTTTTTTCTTATTTTTTTAATGTTAATACCGCACAAGAGTATCAACTGCTCCCATCCGGAGCCAGTGAGACTATGGCTTCCTTAATTGGGGTATGTTGTGAGGCTAAAGGTAGTGGCGATGGTAACGAGGTGGGGAGGAGGAAGGTGATGAAGTACCCGGCTTTTCAAATCTGGTCACCAAACACGGCTAAAGCCATTTAAAGCAACGTTTCAATTCTGAATGATGGGTTTAGGCGATGTTGAGAGTATCTTCCATTCTGGAACGTTCCGCAAATATACTATGTATTATTTTTAATTTATTTATTTTGAAGTTATATAAATTATGCAAAATAAAAATTATTTGCGCAAGCCGGGATCGGAGAGCGCTACCCCTCGACCACGGAGGTCGTTAATGAACACGACGAAGGAACAATCTTTATTAGTGATTTGATGCATTTCGTAACATTTCCAAGGCTACTTTATACTATAAACAAAAATTTTAACAAAACAAAAAAACGACTTCAAAAATGCACTAAAAAGTAAAAAAATAATTTTGTATTCTTCTACAACTTAATAATCAACTTACTTTTTCTACTCATCTATATGTAGGTACGATTGTTATTTTTGGAGTCGGTGTTTTTTCTTTTAAAGCGAAAATCGCCATAATCTCATAATATATTTCACACATAACATTTTATATTATGTGGAAACTTGGTAAATACTACAAATTTATTACATTTACCAAAACTGAACATGAAAAATATACAAATTATTTCTAAAACATGGCGAAATACAACGAAAATATATAATTTACGGCAGAAAAAAGCAAGGACGAAACCAAGAAACACAACATTTTTGGAGATTACACGTATAATGGATTTTAGGGTGGACTTCTAAAAAATAACCCCTTTGTGCTGATAATCTCTTGAGTGTATTTTGATTTCGCAGGTATTTAATTATAAAGTACGAGTATAAACAGAATGTGATTTGGAATTTTTTTCTCAAAAAATAAAACAATTACAAATGAGTAAACTCAAAAACGGTGCGATTTTCAATGGGACTTAGTGCACATTCCGCAATGCATTCTGCAGAATGTTGAACAGAATCACAAGTATGTAGTCATGTTAATGGTTAACTAGATCAGGGTTGTTTAATCTCCGGGCTACGGGACACTTCTGGCACTATCTGCCTCGCAAGCTTTGGAAAAATAAAATAAGATGGCGATGCACAAATATCTGATTAAAATACGCGTAGTCTTGCTCACTTGTTAGGGTAGTAAATTATTGAGTGGGAACATTTGTCACACATCCTCGTGAGAGATCAATATTTAGAGTTAATGCTTTGCTTTATGGCTGAGTAGTCCGGCACTCTGGAACTCCTCAGCATTTCTCTACCCTTTCTGATTTTCCTCCCAATTTCCTTCAGACACACAATCCCTCATTTCAAGATGACCATAGTCCAAATAAATAAATAAAACATATTTCATAAATTTACGTTTTTTTTTTCATTCATTTCTGATGGCAATATGATGTTTACAAAAAAAGGTAGATATGATGTTTATAAAAAATGGTGATACTGAATATATATATATACATATAAATATATTTTAAAAATTTTGGTTGCACTGACAATTTTGTGGCACTGACTAAAGTTGGAGAGTCCTGTACGTGAGAATCCTTATAATCCTAACATCCTTACAATGTAAAATTAAGTCATGTTTGACAGCACGAGAGTTAACTGATATTATTACATGTAGCCAATCGCAAGAAACGCAAACTGGGAGCTTTTGGCTGACGAAAGGCTATCCATTTAGCATTTACCAACGTACTAAAATGGATTAGCTTTAGATTGGATGAGGAAGTCGAGAACGCTTATCCCACGTTAATAGTAAATTCCATTTGATTCAACACGAATATGTTATTACGAACTAAAATTGAAGACCATTGAAGAGATGGTCGCTAAAATTAAATAAGATAAATAACACAACTCGAAAATAGAATTCGAAGCACACATGAAATTGTTTTTCAGAATTCATATTGTTATTCCTTGAGTCAATTTGAAACAGATCTTTATAGGCAGGTACATATCGACGCTGGAAAGGATAAATGGCTAAAGCGCCATTATGCTAAATGTTCAGGAGAGCTGTTTGAAAGTTTAAAAAAATCATAACTCTGAAAAAGATTATCTGATTTTGTTGCCGCTTGAAAATTATAAATGCTTTTATAAAACCTAATCAATTGTAATACATATATTTTTAATAATATTAATAATTCCGAAGATAGTGGCGCTTTAGTCAAAAGTGCCTAAAAATTTAGGCAGGAAAAAAGACTAATGTGCATGTTTATGTTATTTTCACACGAGGATGAAGAACTAAACTCTTTGTACTACACATTAATACGAGAGGAAAAATACCCTACGGACAAATGTACCAATAATGTAGTGAGGAAAAAAAGCTAATCATTAGAAAAGTAATAGATATTCCAAGCAATAATGGCTAATGATCCACCGTAAGTGATTTCTTGACCGACATAAAGACTTACGGACATGACGAATACATATTTAAACTATGGTCATTGGGGTATTTTATTGGTTAAAAAAAGAAAAAAAATAGTAAAAACACGGATTTTATTATATTTCGATCGCCAAAACATTTGTATAAAGTTGCTTTCTACAATTTTAACTTTTCAGTAATTTTAATTTGAAATAAAGAATATAGTATTTTGTTATAATACGCTACGATGAGAAAATAACAATTTATTAAATAATATTTAACCCTTGAAGGGTAAAGCCTGAAAAAATGGAAAAAGGGGATTAATGGCCTATAAATTATACTTTTCAATCAATATAAATTTGAAATTAAGAAGCCTTATTTAAAAAAAATATATATATACTACGATGAGCAAATAACGACGTAGTATATTATTTAACCCTTGAAGGGTGAAAGCCATTAAAATATGAAAAAATAAAAATGAATGGCCTACACTCTGCAGGCCTACAATTTTAATATAAATTAAAACAAGCTTGAAAGGTTCAGCTATTAATTTCAAAAAAGTTTTTTTATGTAATCTCTTGCGGACTGTAATAGATCGGCTTTTGTTTTATTAGCTGCAATTGTCTTGCCTCTCATATCCAACTTTGAAACTCCAAAGTAAGTATTGGACAGCGTATAGTGTAAGAATTTTTGGCTAATATCTAAAGTAGTTTCTAAAATAAAAGTACGAATGGTTTCATCGGCTTAAAATGCAAAAAAAATATTTGGACAAAAAGCTTTTTATTTCTGAGGCTTTTGAGTGCCATTTTTTGTTCAGTTTTTTAAGAAGAGCTCGTATTTGCTTTAGATCATTCCTTTGGGTTTTTAAGGGACATGATTCTTCTCCTTAATAGTTGATATCTTCAAAACCTTCATAGTGTCGTTCATTAATAATTGATGTGTCAACTGCAGTAGATTTTGCCATCGGTTCAAATTCGTCTGTGTTTTTTCGTGGGGATCGTAAATATTGGAGATTTCCGGTAATCTGGAAAATTCCACCTTTTTTGAATTTCTGGAACAAAACTGTTTTATATTTCAGCACGGAAAAGCATTAATTCAGAAAGATTTGGTAGTTCCAATTCTTCGTCTTGATGAAATGGCAGATATGTCACAGTTTCGTTCAGCTCTTCTTGGTATCTCGTTACGGTGTGTAGTATTTCAGGCTGGATATTCTGTAATTATATAAATAAGTGAACCTAATTAGAATTAAAGTTATGTGATAATTAGTGTAGGTATATAACTTAACATAATATAACAAAAAAACAATGCAGTATAATATTTTATGTATGTTTATTATTACCAAATATTTTAGTATGATTTTATAAATAACACTAACACATAATATTATAAATTGTACATCAGCACATGTGACGTAGGAAGAACTAAATTATACATTATTAAGCTTAATTTTGCTACTTACCACACTTGTGACAAAGCTTACACAACAGAATAAATATATCCGATGCACGAACTCGTAACCTGTTAACAATGAACCACGCAGCAACGGACGTGCGTTCACCCGCACTGTTTTTGGACGACTAACGCGCCGGTAGAATCTGGAACTATATTTATAGGTGGGTGCTTCCGACTAAATCGATGGTAAAATGGTAGATCTAAGCGACATTAGCAAAATGACGATCAATTTATTTAAAATGATTTATTCGCCAAATCAACTGTAAAAAGTGGCAAGCATAATTAACTAAAGCGACAAATCTTATTTTTTTTTGGAAAGGAAAAACAGCTAAAGCGACATTGTTAGTGATTTTCTATATGACCTATTTGACTTAACAGCAAATATATTATTAAAACGGGTAGGGAAGAAATACTAATGTGAATTATATACTTTATTATGGTAGGGAACGTGTGCTTAAGTAACTTCCATAGCCATTTCATGGTAAGGAAAAAAAGCTAATTCTACAAGTTATCTTAAAACATGGAAGGTAAAAAAAGCTTACAAACAATTTGGATAAAATTCTGGAAAGGAAGAGTGATGTAACCTTCCACCTTACGTAATCTAAGATGACTTAAGTCGCACTCATATTAAAAGACCATATTTGCTGTCGTTTAAGTCGATGAAATTTTAAATAAGTAGCTATTTTGTGTTGACTAAAGCGCCATAAAAGTGCTCGGATCGCAATGAAACTAGGATCAATCGACGCAGAAAAAAAAAGTAAGTCGGACTGCATATATAACTCATATTCACCCGATGTGGCGTTTTAGTCAGTCTTCCTTTCCAGCGTCGAGTCTGCTGTATTTTTTTAAATTATTATTAGGAGACTTAAGGCAACAAACAGACTCTTACATAAAAAGTGTGTCTTCTTTTACACACATTGAAACGATTAGGACATGTAAACTGCTAGCACCAACAATAACAATAAACTTATAGATGTAGACATATGTACACGCTGACATATTAACTGCTAGTTGCTATCATTACAGAAATTCATTGTATCAAAATTCTGGGTTCGAATAACACAAATTGATGATGATTAAATTGTTTATTGTACCTATGATTTTCATTTTACTTACGCGGCAAACTTCCCCTCATCTTTCTCCTACACTTTCCCGTAACAACCCTACTACCTATTTCCCAACCCATATAGATATAGTTATAATCACAAATATACTGTTGTATAAAACATTATGTAACTGTAGGTTTATCATGTTTGCCGTACTACCGTTTTTATTATTTTTACAATTTGCTATTTAATTCTGCTTTTATATTTTACATTCATAAAGTTTTATATTTCAAAAACCTGTGTATATGAAAACATTATTATATTATTAATTGGTCTCTTTTTTGCCATTTGCATTATTTGTATATCTTTATTCTTTGTATTATCTATATTATCTTCTGTATTATCTTTATTATTAAGGCTGTTTATGTTAATAAATTAATACATAAAAAGCCAATATTTCATATTTTATTAAATCCAATATTACATAAGACAGTTTAAAACATTTTATCTTTTAGTTAGACTTTTTCAGAGTGTTCCTTTGGAAGCATTTAAAAGTTCCGTTGAAACATACTAATAACATTATGTACCTAACATTCTCTTTAAACTTTAAACGAAATACTTTGAATTGCTTTTTATAAATATTTTCAAATCCTTTGTTTTGAACATTATTTTGAAAAGTCGTGCCTTTAAGGTGGATTTACGTACACGTATATGTACTGTAGGCACACGTAAGAAAGCGTCAATAGTGGTAATTCTATTCTGACAAGGTTGTTATAATTTAACCTGCATGTAAAAAATGCACCGTCATGCACACTGATGAACTTAAAAGAACCAAAAGCTCTCCAATTTGGAAAACATTCGCCCTGATCGAAAGCAGTTTTTGTCCCGCTAAAGAAAGTCAGCCACTTTTGCATATATTAAAAGCTCCGATGTAAAAATGAGTGGTCTTTGTAACACGTGATCTGTGTATCGATGGAGATTGTATGAAAAATGTAAATTTCCCGAATATTTTACGACACTTTCCGACGTCGACCTGTGCTATCTCTGAAAATATTCGTGTTTGCAGTATGAGGGTGGAATGTTCGGGGTATTTTCTAGAAATGAAATATGCTAACGATTACTTTATGGAAATGTTTTCGAGTTTACGGAGTTCATCAGCTTTAGATGGAAAGATACAGTGATAAGAATAGATTAAAATAATGGCCAGTGATAATCTTACCTTACAGCTTTGTTTGAATATTTACACTAACCATCATTATATATTCATGTAATTTTCTAATCATAATTTTGATTATGTTACCACCTTGGCAAAAAACAAAGAATGCTAAAAATTTCGTTCTCAAATATAATTTATATTATAAAAACAATCTGTGGGGTTTTCCAATATTTTTTTAAAATATGTAACGATTTTCTGGTATTTGGTTCGCCCCACCAGATTAGGATAAAATCAGTACATAAAAATAACGAAAACTAAAAATATGTTCTCGAATACGAAAAGTTTACAACAGCCGTCTATATAATACTTACTGACAAAATATGCGTCGGTTCTATAAAACATATTTTACAAAATTTTACATTAATCCGCGTTCCGGGTAAAATTGAAATTCCAGCGTCCAGGCAAAGCAAACATGTAGTAACCATGCAATTTCCACTTTAAATTACTTCGTTGCAATTATTTACTAATTAAAGTTTTGACTGGAAAATTTTTATATTTAGGTACTTTATATTGTACTGCAATTGGGCACAAAGGATTTGTTGTTGCTTTGATTGTATATTGATAGTATTTTAAAATTTGAAAATTAAATGTTCCATATTTGCTTTAAATTTTTCTTTTAAAAGAATTTTGAAAGCAATCAATCATAATAAGTATCAATCAATCAAAATAAGGCCGGCGGCGGTGTATTTAAGTGGTTTGGTCGGGTTTTAGAGGAAAAGCCAATATCTGAAAAAACGGAATACTTGTCAAATCAAAAAATCTTTAAATTGTGTCATTTTGCATAAACAAACAAATAAATGGTTTCTTATCTTTCAATAGCCTTAATAATTTGACTAGGGTCTTTACAATTTAACAATATATCTTATATACAAAAATCTCGTGTAACGGTGTTTGTGTTCGCACTCTCCCGAAATGGCTTAACCGATTAATATGAATTTTTTTTTATGTAGGTAGGTATTAAAATAGGTATTTAACGTATATTTCATACCGCTAGGTGATTAGGATATTGCTATCCAGTAAAAAAATCTATTTTTTTGACCATTTTTTTGTGTATTTTTATTTGGCATCAAAAAATACCATAACCCCAAATTTTAACCCACCTACCCCCACCCTATCATTTTTTAATTGCGATTTTAGTTTTTTTTGTTTTTATCGGCGGTCATCATCTAAAGCGCTCCATTCCTCATTCTGTCATAGATCCCATCCCCCCACACTTACAATACATTCGTTATATTTTATTTAACAACCAAAATATTCACTAGAAATAATTATCTTTTCTGTAATCTCACTTTTGATAATATTTTTTAGACACCAGGCTTCGATTATGGTTGAAATAAATATATGAATAAAGTATTATTGGTACCTATAAGTTAATATTTTTTAGCCTCGGTGAAATTTGGGTAAAAGCGCAGCCATGATAGGCTATGGATGCCCCTATGAATATGAATGTGATTGAATTTACAAAATATAGTTTGAGTGGAGTTTTGTAATTTGAGTGTTCAATTTCTATTAAAGTAAACATAATAAATGCTTTAGATTTAGAGCATATCAAGAAACTTAATGTTTTGACGTGTTGAATAAATATAATACGTATCGACTTTTTTAGGGGCGTAGGATCTATTTTAAAATAACGAATACTTTACGTTGCATAAGAAATAGGTATCCTGCTAACCCTAAAGTAGTACCCTTTTGGCTGTACGAAGTAAAAAAAGGGGAAGGGACGTTTGTGAACGTGATTGATTAGTTAACTGAAGGCCGATGGGATAGGGTAGCTGAAAAAAATATACATAAAAAGTGAGGGCAGTTTAAAAAAAATCCCAAACTAGGGAGTTCTTTTGGTTCGTGAAAAATAGACATTGCTTCCGTAGAAGAAGAGATATTCAAAGTTTATTACGTAAATTTCTGAAAAACTCCAGTTATCACTTAATCAAATGAGTTTTTTTATTATGAAAGAGCAGGGACCTGTGTACATTTGGTATTGGGCTTTTGTAGGATAATCGGTTTTAAAATAAAACGTCGCGTCGCTGGAGTGTTTCACGCACTTGCACAATACCCATACAAGTTCTCCGCACCTTCGTCCATGCTAACTTTTCCACTTGTCACATTAAATTTGCCATCTCATAACTTGCCCAGGCTTGGTTTTAACGACAAGCTTACTGTTTCCGGAATTCTTGAAAGACTATCTATGTACTTTTCTGTGTAACTTTCACTGAAATTAAATTGGTCAAATGAAAAATATTTTGAAATACTTAAATCATAATAACGTTAAGCCATCACCTATACACCGCATTCTGGTTTTGTTATTTTTTAATTATCCAGTCTTACCTACCATGGCCTACTAACTAGGCAATATGAATGTGGTTGTGTATAATGAGAGTAAAGTTAGTTAATAGTTTTCCTCCCGTTTTTGTTGTTTTTATTTTTGGTTATTTTGGCTGTCTTCTCTCTTTTAAACAATTAGTGGAAACATCATTGTTTAATGTTACTTGAATTTTAAAAAGAATTACATAACAACTTTTTGATAATGATTTGTAAATTGGAACCATTTTACTCCCTTAAGTACCCTGAAAATTAAAACACAAGACTACATTGAAGTAACTTAAAAGTTGCCTGAAAAATGCAACATTTAGGTTTCATTGAACTTTGAACCTTTCCTAACAAAGTACACATCCAACTTAACCTCCTTCAAAACTTATCAAAAAAGACGAATGTGTTTAGTAAAGTGTAAAGTTCCTACATAAACCATGGTAATCGCTTGTTAAACGCGCTTCACATCACAGGAGTTGCAAAGCTGTGGTCCGTGAAGCAAGGGTTAGTTCAGGGGTAGAATCCGGCGAGTCGTGTTCAAGAGTGTCTTATTTGCCAAGAGCAAAGGGTTGTAGTAGGGCGGTGAGAGATTCGACTCTCGGCCAATGGTTTCGGTTTCCAGTGATATAAATGAAAAAATGTACATATTGAAAAAAGGATAGGGTGATTCCAAGAAATGATTCCCTACAATTGGATACGCAGCTAATGGTCGCATATTAACATAAACCTAGAAACAACTTAGGTGGAGTTATCCGCTCAATTTTTGTTGTCAGAATCATTAATTTTACTCGCCATTATGATTGTTAAAGCGTTTATTGATATTCTCATTGTACTTGCAATAAGTATATTTGTATTAATTGCAATCCTATTTTTGTATTATCTAGATGCTTTTATTATCATTTTAGTACACACTTGCTTTTATTACCATTTTAGTATACAGTCGAGAGACACGCCAAACTCATATGGTTGACATATTACTTCGGTACACAGTCGGAAGATACGCCAAATTCATATGTCGTTGACTCCGGTACACAGTCGGGAGATACGCCAAACTCATATGTTGTTGACATTTACTCCGGTACACAGTCGTGAGATACGCCAAACTCATATGTCGTTGACGTTTTGGGCAATATGGGGTATCGTTTAGATATTTTATTTAGGGTCTGACAGTCTACAGGCCTTGCCACGGCTGTAACTGGATGCGTGTGTGCGGAGGTATTTAAATAGATTTGACGCGAGTCAAAATATATTTACAATGGAAATTTTCGTGTTACAATAATTTGCACAGATTTAATATTTATCTTGCTTAGAGGTAAAGCAGGTAGAGAGGACGAACACTAAAACGGGAATGAATTTGCAAATGAAATTGCGTTGTCACGCACCTTACCAGAGAGTGGTGACCGGTGATGCCATTGTGTAAAATCGGATAAAAATGGAATTTTATGGTTGTTCGTTGCCTCGCTACAACGCATTACTCCGGCACACAGTCGGGAGATACGCCTATGTCGTTGACACATTACCAAACTCATATGTCGTTGACACATTACTCCGGTACATAGTCGTGAGATACGTCAAACTCATATGTCGTTAACGTATTACTCCGGTACACAGTCGGCATATACGCCAAATTCACGTTTCGTCGACGTGTAACAAACATTAGAATTGTTCGTTCGAATAACTCCTTCTTACATTCAGTTTAGAAGCTAATGGATCACTCCACAGACGAGATCTATTTTGGCCTTAGTACATCTTATTATTAGGTCTTGAAGTAACCCGGATCATTAATTCCCCCGCTAAAAACATCCTCGGTACAGCATCCCCAATAATTAGGACATCAATCTTCAACTCGACAACACATGCAAAGTGATGATGAATACACATGGGAACGAAACACTTGAAAAGACGGGGCTGGGCAGGGGCAGCAGATCGGTGGTGGTAGAGATGGTAGGTTGGAAGTAGGGATGGGGGGCGGAGAAGGGGAGCGGCAAGGAGCGTGGGGAGGGGGAAAAGGAAAGATGGACGGCCGCGGAGCGTGATGCGAAACTGTTGCGATCCATCAAAAACTTTCTTTTCCTCCGCAGCCCGAAGAAAATAAAAACGTCTAAAAGCGGACGATCTACCATTCTTGGCGTGGAATTGTGACAGAATTCCTATTTTCACAGATGCATTATTACAATACGTTGCGAGTTATACGGCGCTGTAACATCGTCAAATTTTTCTTCCTAAATATCGTTAACAGATGGTGGTGACCATGTTACAAAGAAGTCTTCAAAAAACTTAGCGGTCAAGGTGCCAAAACGAACATTTATCACTCCTAGAGATATTGATTCACCCCTCATTTCGTTTTTCCTTCGCAGAACCTCGTCTCTTTCCTTTCTACAAAAAGACCCTGACCTCCACACATGGCCCTTAGGGATTTTTTCCTCAGGGCTTCCTGTGGAGCTAATGTAAAAAAAGAAGTTTAATAAATTTAATGAACGGGTATTGTCAGGTCTGGGACGTGTTATTGGCTGTTATTTATCTAGACTTACACAGTGCATTTTATTTCATGTGATAAGGTAGTATATCAAATTTTACACAGTTGAAGTATATACCGTATTACGTAAGTCCATAATGTACACACATTTTGTTAGTAATTTCATCTGGTATAAGAATGGTTTTTAATCTTCACAAACGAATGAAGGTGTTACTAATTTTAATAACAAAACAGATAAAAGAAAAGTGGGTGGAGAGATGGAAACAAATTTTAAAATGAAAATTTTCAATGTTTTAAATTTTTAACTGACTGTTAATAAAAGTGTAATGAATATATTTATGGTAATATAATATTTGAACAGACAATATTATCATTATTAAGCCGGGTTTCGTAATTATACCTTAGTTCACTGCTTTTAAATGTGATGCTGATTTCTGTCATTTGGCATTTGTGGAGAGATTCGGGCTCCATTTTAAATAAGTCATTCTCTATTAAATATTTTTGCTTCCACTTACAATTTACAATCGTTAATTTTCAATTAGCGTCCTGCATCTAACATTCGTATTTACGTATCTCCCTTTCATAACATCTTATTCTTCTTTTATCGGGTTGTTTCAATAATTTTGGATAATTAAACAATTTTTGTTGTTTGGTTTTGGGGTGTTATGCCGTGTTACGCTACCTCCTCCTTTAGCCAACGTTTCGGACAGCGTTACAGTGTCCATCATCAGGGCAGATGTGTGATGATGGGCACTGTAACGCTGTCCGAAACATTGGCTAAAGGAGGAGGTAGCGTAACACGGCATAACGCCCCAAAAACAAACAACAAAAATACTTTTGGCCGTGAAAATCTAAAATCATAATTAAACAATTTTTTTATTTTAATTTTCACGTTCTCTTAAAGTTCTGTTATTATATAATTATAGGCTAGTTGCTTAATAAACTGAAATAATCATAGAACTTGAATAGAACTTTTACAAAATTTTTGAAACAAGCCTTCCGTACTAAGGAGCAGAATTTTCCAAAAATCTTCTTTTCTTTAAATATATCAGCGTCTGGGTCAAGCAAAAAAATATTTAAAATGACATTTTTCTGTGTAGCAAGACACACTAGCGCCATTCCGACCCTCAGGTGGTGATACTTTGTACTATTTTTCTGACCATTTTTATTTAAATTATTTGAATTCAAATTCAAAAAATATTAATTTAACAAAATAAACACAAAGAACTATTGATCTTATAGGTTTATCTGAATATATCAGTGAAGCTATTCAAAAATTCTGAATCATCTACTAGACCGCGTATCCATCACAGTAGATTGAATAAAAATGACGTAAAAAACATACCAAGTTATGAAACCACATTCGGACAAAGAAACTGCACTTATTTTGCAACAAAACTCCATAACATTCTTCCCCAAGATATAAAACTAATAAAAAAATTGAATGAGTATAAACCAAGAATGAAAATATGGCTGAAAGAGGTCAACGAAAACATCCTAATAAAGACACTAAAGACGACATAGAAGACAAATAAACTATAATTATTAAACAATTTTAGTCCGCCTCGGCACAGGAATCCCTAGTGAGGAGGACTAAGAAATACAATATCTTTACCTAACATAACCATTATATATTGTATACTTTATATAGTCGTTAAAAAAATCTTGCTTACTCAAAACAAGAAGTGGAGTACGTATAATATTACAGTGTGCGTACAAATATGTAGAAGAGGAGATATTTAATTCTTGTGAAGTATTCGTGCAAGGTGCTGTGGCATTTGTTGTATAAGAATGTTCTTAGAGACGACATAATAAACAAACAACAAACTACCATCCACCCTTTAATTTTTTGATTTTAAAAATCATTCTACATTCTGGAAGTATGTTCGGTATTTGAGTCTCATCAAATTTTGAGATGGTTTTAGAAATTTCTTTTGATCTTAAAAAACATTCCTTTTTGCTTACAATGTGATTGACCAAGAAAAATTGTTGCTAGGTATGTTATTGACATTTTCATTTTGTTTGCTATTGTATTCATTGTTTTCATGAAGTGATATTATTGTTTTGAAACCCATCTCATAACATGACCAACATTCATCAAATGTGACCGCACGCTACTGATACAAAGAAACATAAACAACTTATCGTGTGTTCGCAATAATGGTATTTTAAAAAGAGTTGTGATACCATTTTTTTTAAAGAATATTTGAATATGGTTACAATATGACATAACACATAGATTATTTTAGATCGAATGGCTTCGGCTCGCAAAACTTTCACGAAATTCTTCAGAGTGTAAAATTTCAAGTGAACGTGTTGTTAATGACACAATAAACAAGAAGGTGTAAAAAAGTTTCCGCCCATTTACGGTCTGTGCAATTTTATGTGAGAAACTTCTCCAATTGAGGTAAATACACCGTAAAAACCAACCCGCCTGCGTAATGCTTGAATTATATATGATTAAACGACGCCATTACTGGTAACGTTTGACACGACTCGACTAATTAATATGACAGCGGGATTTATGGCATTGGGTGGTTCGGAGCTTTGAGGCAGACATTTTATGATGTGTTTATAAAGGCATATTATTTATAGGTCTTTAGTGTTTATAGCCCGCGGGAGAAACGCAGAACGCTTTTGACTTTATTGCATTGTCTAGATCTTTTCGCAAACTTCTAAAGGATTGACTTCATTTAGAAATGTCGCGAAAAAATTATTACAGCTATTAATTTTGTAAGAAAAGTAATAATACTGATTGAAGATACTGCGGTTATATTTACTTACTTTAATTAGATCATTAATTGGTTGTTTACGAAGTAATTAACAGCGTATCTCGATTTCGGAAGCATTCACGTAAAATATCACGGAATGCATGTAAAATAGTTTTTTCCATCGATAAAACGTAAGATCCGTGTCCGCGCACCCGGAGTGATTTCTATTTTGTCTTACTTCGGATAAAGCAAGATGTTTTTGTTTTTCTTCGATCGAAATTCTCTTATCAAAAAAAGAAATTCATCGGAGGGCTCAGGATTCGAAAGGTCTTAAGTAAATTGACAAGATCAGTATTCTTCCAGATCGGTATTTAATAGATCTCACTTCTATTGATTTTTAATTCAGTGTTTCTTCACGTTCCTACTATTTCGTCAAGTTCCTACTGTTCATATAAACGGAGTAAATGGCTCTTGAAAGGCACCCACTAAGAAACCCTTTTTCTCCACTTTTTTCAAAAGACAATTAAAATCATTTTCGTATTTCGGTAAAAAAAACTTGAATGTATTTTCTTAATTAATCTAAATATAATTTGCTAAAAGTAAATAATAATTCAACCGGAATAATAATATGAAGAGCCGGCGGAAAATTTTAATTTAATCATAAAAACGACCGCTTACAGTAATGATTAAAATTTTGTTTCAGCAAACTGACTTTTTACGGTAATATTTTTCACTGTTTTCAATTTACTTGTAGAGGCGTTTTTAGTGAATAGGCTTTGGATAGATATAAAACTCAAGCAAGGGCTTACATTATAGAATCTTCAAAATGTATCTATTATTTAATCGTCATTCCACATATGAAAATCAAGCACTTTTAAATGGTTTGGCTTTAATTAAAAAAAAATCGTCAACCATTTGTTTGTGTTTTATAATTTTTTTTGAGAAAGTCAAATATTTCCGGATCACGAATAACCTGACAATATTAGAAAGTCTCTTACTACCACCAGTAAGCGGAAAATGTTGCATGTGTCGTGATGGAGGACTTAGCCAGTTGAAGAATCTAATACGCGACGCCCAGGTGGGACCCAAACGCGATGCCAACTCAGTCAGGTTTTATAATTTTTCATTTTATATATGTATTTTGGATTTATCGACCACCATACTAGGCCCGTGGTTATTTTCCGTGTTATTTTCCGAATGCTAAGGGATCCGATGAATGTCGTAATAGTGTAAAAAGATTGTCGAAATTGTCACTTTTATTTTATTTATTATTATCTTTTCTTGCCGTGTATGTTTGAGCGATAGCAATATTTAAAAGTTAAGTTTAAATATTTAAACGTTTCTAATATTAATTCGTACCTATGCAGTGGAATCAGATCTGAACAAAGAAGTTTTGTTATTTAACATTCTATGTTAATACACAAGCTTGTTAGGGGTCTTACACTAAATATGTTTACTAATTTTCAGTTTTTTAATTATATTGTATCATGTGTCATTTACTCGTAAAAGCTTGTTGAACATTTAAATTATTTCGAAAGCGTGTTATATGATAAGACGTTTTTTGCGATGAATCTAGTTTCTATTCTGTCATCAATCCTTACACCAAGATTTTTTTACTTACGATCTTGCGAAACATTAATCCACGATTATTATATTTACACCAGTAAAACAACACGGACAAAGCTAAACGGTGTTTTAGTTATACATTGAATAAATACAGTACAAGTTCAGATTCCATTTGGTACTAGCGCTCTTTTTAGAGTGAGTTGCCTGCTTCAAAAAAATAAAAAAAATGAAAATTATATTTAACTGTGCTCCGAAAGAGCTGGCAACGTCGCGTTTTGGCAGATTGGCACATTAAATTCCCGTCTTGGAAAAGTGAAGTTATTTCGGAAAAAAATATTTTTAATGGACTGTTACCGCGTGAAGTACTTAAATAATAATTTCATCGGACCGGTCAATGGCTGAGTGGAGTTTGGGTCCGACACGGGCGCGGGCGTCGCCACATGCAACATTTTCCGCTTACTGTGGTGGTTATTAGATTTGTTGGATTATTCGTAACCCAGGAATGTTTGTCTTTCTTTAAAAAATAAAGAAAAACAAATAAAATTATATGAAAACGATGTTTTCTGATAACACTAATAACATAACCGAGTTACGCGCATATATATAAATTTATATCCTAGAAATCAAAGCTTATCTTTCGCAAACAATCAATAATGCAATTTTTAGTTGGGTTTATTCTGGGAATTATCATAATACTCGTATTTGTGCAGTAAAGGTGTTTGTGGTTTTAGTATTCAACCTTTTTCATGTTTAAAATTAAATATTGAAATTTATAAATATTGAAGTAGGTACATTTCGAATACAAATATCTGATAGGTTACTATCTAATTTTTAAAATGGCTTTTGTTTTTACGACTTCTTCAAAGAATATTCGTATAAAACACATTAAAAATATCTTGGAAATATTCCGAAAGTCGACGAGAATTTTTAATTTTATACATCGGTTAAACATCACTCTTTGGCTATATAAACAATATATCTTTCCATGAACTTTTAGGTTAGTTTCCATTAGTAAGGTTTTTACATATATGGTATTTATCAAATACTCTTATATAAAATATTCACCACGTTTATTCGAAAGACTGAAAGTAAATTATTCCTCAGTGGCAGTAAAAATACTTGTGCCACGCAAATAACGTAATGAAGTGTAAAAGCGAGTAGTTAATGACATGTAATAATGCTTTAATAAAATTGAGACAAAATCCACGTATCTGCCCTGTATAGTAACTACGTACGAACAACGAATTGGTAGAAGAAGGAGGTGGTAATCTCACAAATAAATTCTACGTATTTTTTAAAGGCTTTTTGGATGATTAAATTTGCTTAACGCCTTTCAGGCGCGTATATATTTAAGCGATAATGACTTTTATTTTTGTACCTGGTTCTTATGATAAATTCAATCCTCTTTGAGACTTCTCTAACGACCGAATATATCCACTTGATGACGATAGTAAACTACTAAAATTGGTCGTTATAAACAAGAGTGTTAACCTAGCTGAAAATAAATAATGACATTTTTCTTATTCCCACTTAAAATGGCGAAGTCTTGAAAAAATGCAAACGTGCGGTTTTTATGTGAAATAAAAATTGGAATACTGTTTGTCGAAAGACGGATAACAATAATGTGAATTTAATTGGGAAACCTCAATACAGCTCTTCAAATTGGTCTTTCGGAAATGATTAATTTTTATCGTTTGCTTTTGCACAATATTTTACTCTAAAACCTTCTATAACCGGTGACCGGACAATTCAACAATGTGCAACTTCATCGCCTCCTTTGAAGATTATTAAAAGTGAAGCAAAAAAATTGTTAAGTGGGTTATGTTAGGTTAGGTTACGTGCAATTTTTTTGTTGTTGTTTCATAACCTTTAATGACTTTTTAACGGTGTGTTGAAATGCCACTTTGATAAGTTGTCTTGGAACCATTATATCCAATGTCCATGTAACGTTTTTTGAATAGAGTTTTAACATGAAAATGTATGAAAATCAGTGTAATCGTGCTGTTTACACTGAACAGATAACATAATTAAAAATGTCATCAATGTAGATTTGAATAGAACCAATGTCGCCACAGATTTAGTACTATTCTAGCTCATTTAGCCCACGCGCTCTGTATCTCTTAAGTCTCTCCATCTATACTCTCATACTATGTATATGGTAAATCAGGCAAACCCTCCACACAGCATCCCCAAAGATGACATAGGCCCTGAGGGAAATTGTTTTCCTCAGGGCCTCCTGTGTGGAGCTCATGTAAAAAAAAAGAAAAAAAGCCCACACATATTATGAGAGGATAACTGTCGTGTGAGGCTTGCATTACACTGCCTTACAACGAATATTGCCATTTCAGTTGATCGAAATGAAAATTTCGTGGTGATGAATAAATGCATTTGAAATATAAGCAAGGCATGGTCAGGGTTTTGGATAAAAAAAATACACACACACCGCTTTTCTTGTGCTCTTTTTTATTCTATGCCATTGATAAAATGCAATAATTATTGTCAGATGATTGAAATATGCTTGTGCGAGTTTATGTCTTACTTTCGACAGCAATTATTACAGGAGGGAAAATCGTCATCAATTAGCATACTAATTTTGGTTATTTGTGCTTGGTTATTTGTATTTGTTTGTTTGGTTGTTTGTCCCTGTAATTTTTTAATTTTTTTTTTATTTGAATTCCTCACAAGAGTCCCAACTGCTCCCGTCTGGAGCCAATGAGATTATGGCATCCCCAATTGGGGTACGTTGAAGCTTAGTAGGAAGGAGAAGGGGAAGCGGATGGTGGGTAAGTGCCTGGCCATTCAGATCTGATCACCAAACACGGCATGCCGGGTGAGAAACGACATCATCGTGCAAGGGTATTTCGCTTTTTTGCAGCGCCTTCTTGTATTCCCTCAGTGTTGCAATCTCTCGCCTGATATTTGGCGGGGTTATATTTGCAAGTACGGGGAGCCAAGGAAGAGGAGTCGATTTTAAGGTTCCGCTGATGGTTCGCATTGTGGCATTAAGCTGAACGTCGACCATGGAAGTGTGGGTGCTTCTGGGCCATACTGGAGCACAGTATTCAGCTGCTGAGAAAACCAGGGCAATGGATGCCGTTCTGAGCGTGTTGGCGTCGCATCCCCGGCTAGTACCAGCCAGCTTATTGACTAAGTTTAGTCTTGTCCCGGTTTTTTTGCCCACTGTTTCCATGTGTTTCCGGTAATTCAGGCTCCTGTCCAAAGTTACTCCAAGATAGCGGGGATGGGGGTCATGGTAAATATTTTTTCCATCAAACTGAACACAGAGTTTTGCGTTTGCCTGTGAATTACTGAGATGGAAAGCTGTCACAACTGTTTTCGACCCATTTGGCTTTAGTCGCCAATTGAGGAAAAATTCTTCCATAGCCTTGAGGTCAGAATTAAGGATCTCTTCTGCTGCATTGAGGGTTTTGGCTTGGACTGTGATGGCGAAGTCATCTGCGTAAGCAAATTTTCTGCCTTCAGTGTGAGGAAGATCTCGAGTATAGATATTGAAGAATGATAGGGCCAGCACTGAGCCTTGGGCAAGGCCATTATTCAGGTGCATTTTTTTTGCTTTTTAGCCCTCCTAGAAAAACTCTGAAAGTACGGCCAGTTAGTAGTTGCTCAGAAGATAGGTGGAAGCTTGAGTGGCAATCAGCCAACGTCAAAAACGCCCACCTCGTGCAAGACCCCACTGAGAGACAGCCTGGGTTCTCATTGCCTCGCAAACTCTGGACTGCCATCAATAGGATAAGGTGCTCCCATAGCCGTTGTGCTCACATGATGCATAGATGGGGCCTTAAAGAGTCGGCGACGTGTGAATGCGGTGCGGTGCAGACCACCGAACATGTTGGCAACGAATGCCCGCTCCATTCATTCCCCGGCGGGATTGATGAGGTCCACAGGGCAACGCCTGCAGGCGTTACTCTGTGGACCTCATGAGGCCCTAGACTGGCTCGCAGATCTAGATGTCCCCCTCTGACCCCCCACCATTCGAAAGAAGAAGAAAAACCAAACACGGCTAAAGCCATTTGAAACAAAGACTCAATAGGCCACTTGCATCACATTTTTTTATTTTTTTTTCCGGTTTAGGCAAATATTCTAAGACATTCTGTATTTTTTTTTTTTTTAATCGTATTTTTGAAACCCTGGGGATTTTTTTAAAATTTCAATCCGAAAAATCAGACCATTTTTTATAAACCGGAAATACGGGACATAATTTTATAGGTGTGAAAAAACGATAATTACATAGCCGAAAATCATTTTAAAAAAAAAGAACGTTTTCCACACGAATGGCACAGGAGAATAACGAGGCATACCAAAAATATTACATCTCATAAATATTTTTTTCCTTGATCCATCTTGTTGATCATAAATCATTATATTGTACAGCGTATATATTACTAAATTCAATGTAATATACTTGTGCTTGTAAATTGTAATAATAATAAGAATATTATAAAATTTTATTTTGTTAAAATCAGCACCATAATCATTATACCTCTAAAACACGTACCAACATCTTCTTCACGTTCTGAAGAGAACCCCGTACATCTAAAATGTACGGGGTTCTCTTCAGAACATCTGTCAAAAAGTGAAATCAAATGATAAGTTCGCAGAGAACAAACAATAAATCTAGTGAACGAATTCAAAAATTCGCCTGAAATCAAAGTGATGCCATATAAAAAAAATAAATCAGTGTGGAATTTTTTTAAATTAATAGGAACATTTTCGGAGAAGGGACATTTTCATGTAGTGACGTCATGAGCCCAAATAATGGATTTATTTATTTAAAAATAAAAACAACTGTACATTTCTAAACAATTTTACTAACATTTTCTTAATCTTAGTAAAAAGTTCTATCCACATGATTTTTTCCAAGTCGTTATGAAATCCATGCAAGTGGCCTATTCTGAATTGTGGTCTTACACCAGGGCGATACTAAGAGTAACTTCCACCCTGGAATGTGCGAAAAATATATCTGCTATATATTATTTTAAATGAATTAGTTGTGAAATTTTGAGAATGGTTTTTGGTGGTACTCCTGCTTTCAAATATGCATGAGCAAGACGGCAGATGCATGGTATAAAAGGTGATGTTTGTTATTACTCACTCTCCTTTAGCTAGCTCATAGCTGTACAACACATACGTGTCCTAATTGTGCAAATATATGCATACTCGTCCTCGCGCGTTATTATTAAGATCAAGTAAAGATCCTCATCATCCGCCTACGCCATAAAATATCAGTATTACAGTAGCGCAGCCAATACGGAATCGTAAATCATCGACTACAAGAATTGACGCGTAAAATTGCACGCGAAGAACACGCGAGTTAAAATAAATGTTTTAACATAGTATTTCGGGTCGGTAAAAAAAGCCAGACCAAAATTAAGTCTTCACTGGAAGGAGTGAAGAAGAAGAACACTGGAGCCAGCCCAACTTCTCGAAAGGGGAATACATCACTGGAGGGTCCAGGGACTTCAAGAGCGGCAGCATCTCCGAGGGTCACAGGATCGGGGTGTCCAGGTCACAATACAGGCCTGGAGGGAGCCATCAGCAGCAAAAAAGGGTCAAGGATTGGTGTCACCAGGTCGTAGGAGCGGGGCCATCTTCACCAAGGGTTAAGGAGCGGTTTCCTGGGAGGGTCAAGGGAGCAGATTGGAGAGTACCATCTGGGCAGGGGGGGGAGGGTGGAGGGAGGGCGGTGAGAGGGGGGGAGGTGGAGGAGGTGGAGGAGGCAGAGTGGGAACCCCCCTTACACCATGCGAGCGAAGCCGCGGGAAAAAGCTAGTATTTTATAGAAATTTCACTAGACGGGATTAGAGATAAATTCATGTTGGATTCTGGGGCAAATTGTAGCATAATTGACAAAGATTGTTGTTTGAGTAAATTTAGTAGATAGTAATAAGTTAGTGCACGAAAACATTAGCTAACGGGGTTTTGACAATACGCTCATCAAAGTAATAGGCACGTTTATTTCGCAGGTAGAGTTTAACGGCCAATGTCACCAATTAAAAAAATATTGTCGTAGGTAACTCTACTATATCCATTTTAGGTCGGGATTTCATGGAACTTTATAGCTTAGGAATTACTGGGATCGTAAATTGTGTTAAGCGAAATACATTAAAAGAGTAAAAAAAAATCCGGAAGTTTTTACGGATAAACTAGGCAAGTTTAATAAATATGAAGTGAATTTAAAGCTGAAAGATACCGCCGCTCCGGTATTTCGAAATAATATAATCATTCTGTTCGCTTTGAAAGAAAACGTCAAAGTGGAGTTAAATGCTTTACTCTCAGATGGAATAATAGAACCGATTCAATATAGTGAGTTTGCGAGTCCGATCGTATCAGTGATTAAGAAAAATGGTAGCATTAGGATGTCTGGTTATTACAAGTCAACAGTGAATAATCAGCTGTTAGTTGACAAGTACCCGTCGCGTCGCCTAGGATTAAAGAACTGTGTAATAATTTGACTCTTACCCACTTAATTAATTTTCCTTTTCTTTTAAAATGTGATTTTATTGTTTCTTTCCTTCTACATCGTTCGTAGGCTCTGCAACGAAAGCTCTGTACGTAGAGTTCATCTCCCATTCGTATTCATAGCCTTGTAGTTCCGTCGCCCAAACTCCTCTCTCCTTCGTTCCCTTGGCAAAGCCTCGACACCCCTTTACGTAATACGTTTTAGGTATACGTGGCGAGATGCTCTCAATTAATCAACTTGTAATTAACCCCTTAACGTTGTGTTATTTTTTTGTTTTAAAGGTTTGATATGGTTAATCCAGTTTAATTAATAATTTTTTTGTGGTAAACCCTTTGTTCTTTTAGGTATGGCGTGTTACAATTCGCTAGGGCTCGATTTACAATGACTGACACTAGCTAACTTGAAAATAACTGATTCTACCGTTCATGCAACTTTCTCCCCTATTAACGTCCGTCTTACACTTGTTTGTTGATGATTAATTCTTTTGAATTAACCCGCGTCATCCCACCTAGTACCTAGTACATAAATATACCTTTATACAGTGAATTAACCCGCGTCATCCTCCCTAGTACCTAGTACATAAATATACCTTTACACAGTGAATTAGGAAGATCCTACCTTTAGTGAAACGCGGCGAATCCTCAGCTATCCTCGGGATGCTAACATATAAAATAATTTGACATTTATACTCTAATTACGAAATTACAATCAAAATTCAATCAAAACAGGCCCGGGGTGCAGAAATTCTACAGTCACAGTTGTAAGTGAAGTTTGTTAGTTAGTTTTGAGTTTAAGTAGGTATTTTTGGGAGATTATTAGGGATTGACATGAAACAAAATATGTCTTGCTACAATTGGGCTCCTCCATTTCCGCAACTGACTTGGTGAGGTTCAATTAAAACCGCCGGGTCAATCCCCAATTCCAACTCCTCCAGAGAATATTTTGATGGTCGCAAGCGACGAATGTAAAATCGACATGTTTTGCTTCCTGTCGGGAAAGGGTTTGATGTGTGTTTCTGGTTTGGAGGGTGATAATGGGAGTGTTCTCAACCAATACGCCGCTAAATTATAGTGGTGATACTGCTACTGTTGTTTGATGAAATGCCATCACATATCGCTTGATGTGAGAATCTGCTTCGATTTATGGTGTGGTAGCCGCCGTCCGGAAGTATTCAGGGATGCGTGGATGGCACGAGGTTTTAGGTCGTGACATCCTCTAAGCTGAGTTGATGATGATGATGTCTTTCAGCATGTCAATGACTAGAGTCCCATGCACTCCTATAGCACTGAACATGAACATTAAACCGAAGTGGATTAGACAAACGGCAATGTCAGGAGGTCGGTGGAGCCGCTCCCCCCTCTGATCTCGCGAAGTTTGAATTTAGTAAAGGTGGATTTTGATGTCATCGGCCCTCGCCTCTGCAGTCACACAGCTCCTCAACAGTCCCGTTCTCCGTTCAGCACACCGCCTCGAACCAGTAGAAATGATGCTTACGTTTTCCTAGGCACGTTATAAACATGCGTCTGCCTTCAGCCGCGGTGAACATCGGTATTTGATTTGAATGAAAATACCTCCCCTTGCATGACGGAAGCAGGCGTGACGGGGTTGGGTACCCATGTAGCGTTTCACGGACATCCGCCCTACGATAGGTGATATCCCAAGCTCATCTCAAATATCAGCTCGGAGAAGGAATGTCAAACTTGGCATCCAGGGCGCTGGGTCCAGGAATGAATGGCACCGGGGCGTGAATCCAGTTCTAAATCTTCCATTCCTTACTTTCCCCCGCTACGTTTTCGTCCAAAGTACATTCCCAACCTGATGCTGGATGATGCCCTAATTCTAATTTTGGGGAAGATTATGAAAATTTATCCGGTTTCCGACAAAGAGCCGCCGATCGATTGCTAAAACAACTCTGTATGTCATGTTCTCTTCGTTCCGCTGACAAGGTAGCTCCCCACGAGCGTAATCAAAGGGTAGTGAAGCCAACGCGAATTTTGTCACTTCTTTTCCTTCATTACGGAGGTAGCCCGGCCAGATCGTTATCTCCGTCCTGTATTTAATTGGCCTCCCGCGACAGCGACTCTTATCAGCTGATACCTCTGAAGGGGGCTGAAGGGGGGGTTGTGGGAGCACGTCCTTTGCCTTCCAGACGTCCCCCAATGCCTTTATGACGATACATGTGATAGCATATACGTCGACATCATGAAAGGGCTCCTGCCTCGCTCTCAACTGCTTCAGGGCCGTCCAGAGACACAGGTTTCCAAGTCTCCATCACAAAGGATTCCAATTTAATTGGACTAAGTTCGTACCATCGCTTGCTTTGCCTCCACATTTGGGAAATAGTGTAGCCCACCGGCATCTCGTTCACTTCGCCCACAGATCATAACTGCATAAAATGCAACCTATAATCATGGAATAGGGAAGCTTAACTCATAATTACTCCAGCAAACGCCAGTTCCAGCGTCGTAACTCGTTCGGTTAAATTTGAAAGAAGGAAATTTGGCTGAAAACTGGCGGTCTCGTTCAATCGCAAATACTAAAGATTTGAGCTAAAATGGGAATTTCAAATAATATATACCTAATCGTAAAGTACTATATACCTAATCGTAAGGTACTTCCAAGTGTGCGTTTCAACGAAGTCAAAAGCTAGCTTATGTAGGCCTCTACATAACAGTTTTCTTGAGATTCCTAAAGTTTGAGGTAAAAGGTGTCGGTTTTTTTATTATTTTGGGATTGGGAATTCTATTGTTTAAAATTTGTTAATAACCATGCAATAAATCTGTTTACCAAACCGCTATACCTAGTACGTACCTTGCCTAACAAATATCTTCAATTTCTGAGTAAATTCTAAAGTATTTTTTGAGAATAGGTATTCCTAATGTAATGTAATTTATTATATCCAACTAAACCCCCAACATAGTCTTCCCGATGCAATGTCTCGCAACGCAATCGTAGGATACATAACTATCTCTTGTCCGTTAAAATTGACAAAACATACCCAAAAGACCTCCTTAGCACCGTTGTTATTTCAAACTCGATAGATCGAAAAGTAGCGACGCCAAAACGGAGAGAAAACACGTACTTCCATAGGATTCAGTCTGCCGGAGAATGAGGCACTTCAGTCGGTCTCCTCTTTGTGTGGTGCTTCGCAGCTTCCCCACTCCTGTCTCCTTTGGTTTTCTGAAGGTTTCACTTCTACCGCGTGTAAACTGCATAACTGTAAATTTTTGGTTTCTAAAATGCTGACAGCTGTTTTTTTTTAATAAAACTTCTTTAACACCGTTGTGATTTGCATCTAGCTGAAACGAAACGTGCGACACTAAACACATCTATAGGATTTATTCTGCGATTGAATGAGATACTATAATCGGTCTCCTCCTTGTGTGGTGCTTCGTGGCCTCCCCACTCCTGTCTCCTTTGGTTTTCTGAAGGTTTCACTTCTACCGCGTGTAAACTGCATAACTATAAATTCTTGGTTTCTAAAATGCTGACAGCTGTTTTTTTTTAATAAAACTTCTTTAACACCGTTGTGATTTGCATCTAGATGAAACAAAACGTGCGACACTAAACACATCTATAGGATTTATTCTGCGATTGAATGAGATACTATAATCGGTCTCCTCCTTGTGTGGTGCTTCGTGGCCTATCTATCTGCTCCTCGTGCGGTGCTTCGTAGAACAAAATTGAACTAATTTTAGCACTTGGTAACGATATTAAATGAATAAATCCCACAATTAACGTATTAAATTCGTCATTCTCCCGACGTTTAGTTTTCTGAAGGTTTCACCTCTACCGCAAGTGAATTGCACTCTGTTAGACAGGGATCCCGCCCAAGATGTTCAGTTACACAAAATTAAATCTTAGCTATTGCTTGAAGAGACAATAGAAGGAAGTGTCAAAGGATTTATGACTCAAACCGAAAACGAACGCGTCCCTCACGTTAAAGTCCAATAGTATAACTTTTTTTTTGTAAGTACATCTCCGAAAACCAATGAACTTGAATGAATATTTTTCTGCAAAGCCCGCACCAAGTATGTAAATAATTTTGTAGTAAAGTAATTTTAAACAAGCTTACCAAATTTTTCCATGCTGCAAAATCCGATTTTATTTCCACATGCACTTTCGCAAGACAAAAACTCTTCATGCAATTTTTAACAGAATTGAAAACAACTGAATTCTAAATTTACGCCTGAATATTTTCACAAAATAGCGAACTTTCCGAAGTCAATTTTGTCAATTAAAACGGGATGTTTTGACTTTGTTTTATGCGTCCTAACTGCTGTTTTATTCCCCGTATAACCGCGAATGCCCGTCTCCCTCCGCGACCTTTTTCTGACTCTCTTTATGTAAAGTTTGTCCGGTTTCCGAGTCGATTTTGTCAATTAAAACGAGATGCTCCTTTGTTTACGCGCCCGAACTACCGTTTTTATTCCCTGTATAACCGCGACTCTGAAACACGTCCGTCTTCGAGACCGAAATTACCCTCACTTTTACGCACTCTGATAACTCTCTCCCTAATCTCAACCGAGCGCTAGAATGATCTTCCCCTGACTGTCTCTTATTTTCATCTCTGGTGTGGCCCATGGCCTCAAAGTTTTTTTTATTTATTACATACTTTTCTAAAATCCCTTCAAAATTCGTTAGTTCCCATAGCGATATATTCAACTTAATCGACCAGCCTGTCAAATTTTATCATCAGTTTCAGAGAATTCTGACGCTGTTCCATGTTCTTTAGTTTTTTTTGTCGCAGTTCCAGAACTTCAAAATAGTAATTAATTATCTGTACTTGAAAAGCTAGAACGTATTTCCTAAACCAGAGCCCTGTGACGTACCTAATGGACCCGATCTTTACACGTGGCACTGTTTTGTAAGACATGTTGCATTTCTTTCGTATATTTTTTTTTGTGGCTTTTGCTGGGGTCGCCTGCGTAACCCATAAATCAACCCCGCAAATACTTGGATTTTAGAAGTTTTTTCAGCGCTCTTTAGAAAACGGCGCCCTAAAAATCATCCACGTAATTATTAGTCATTATTAAGGCGAGTCCATCATAACTGTTAAATATAATCAATGGTGGGAAGGTTTTGCAAAGATTGACCTCAAATCGGCGTATTACCAGTTTGTTTTGAAAAAAGGGTGTAGGCGTTTTACAACGATCAATACCCATTTAGGGTTATTTCAATATAAACGGTTAGTGTATGGTTTATCATCTGCGCTGGCTATTTTTGCAAAAGCAATGGCAAATTGTTTGTCAGGGTTACAGAAGATGACGTTCTACTTGGATGACATTATTGTGATCTGGGAGGACGAAGACGATTTAGAAAAAAAACGCGTGAGTCGTTTTAGAAAGGTTAAAAAGTGCGAGTTCGATTTAAAATTTATCGAGTTTTTAGGTTATAAGATAAGTGAACAAGAGATTCAACCGTGTCAGCTAAATAGGGAAGTTATTTTAAATGCACCGTCACCGAGTGATTTTTTTTTTTTTAATATGTTTATTTTGTTATTAATTGTACAATAATTTATCTTACTTTTATCTTTCTTAGGAAATCAAAATTGGAAGACTCAGGTGGGCTGGACATATCCAGAGAATGAGCGAAGGAGATATTCCAAAGCGAATTATGGATGGTGCACCTGGGGGTCGGAGAAGAGTTGGAAGACCAAAGCTTCGATGGCTGAATGGAGTGGTGAAGGATGCAAGCACCATCGGCATCCGAAACTGGCGCAACGCAGTACAACACCGACAGTCATGGAGGCAGGCTCTGCTGGAGGCCAAGACCCGACCTGGGTTGTAGAGCCACAGATGATGATGATGATGAAATCTTACAAAACTGATCAATCAGTTTGATTGTAAGAAATCTCTCATTCTTTCCTATTTATTTACTTACAATATAATAAAATGTTTGATATTTTGGTGCGTTATACATATCTAGTAATTACTTAATAATATACTACTTAATATTAAAATACTTAACTAATTATTATAATGCTTATTATAATATTAATTTTATTTTGAACAATGGTTAAAAGATCTAGGTATCTACTCGTTCACAATATGATTTGTTTGTATAGATATAGGTATTTGTACACAATATTTTTTGTTTTCATGTTCTACTGAAGTAGAATGATCTAACTTTTTTTTTTATTTTTGAACAGGATGTCTCATTTTTAATATTTTCAGGTAATGCGTTAAATATTTCCGGAATTTTATGCCTTTTTGTTCTATCACCGTATACATTTTGAGATATATTAATAATAAACATTTCTGCTTCTCTATGCCTAGTAGGGTAGTTGTGGTTTACAGGTTTTTTGAATTCTGTATTCCAGAATTCAATATTAAAGGTAATCTACCTATATTATGTATAGAGAGCACATTACACAAGGAGAACATTTTTTTATAATCGCCATCACATAATTGAACTTTTTTTTTGCCTGATATCAATTTAAGGAAACGGATTTGTAGTTGTTCTATTTTATTTAATTACGTTTTGTACGCTAATCCGTAACTATTTATTCCAAATCCTATAATTGATTCTGCTAATGCGTTGTATATAGAGTATGATATATATTTTTAACAAAGTTTTTTAGGTGGTAAAATTTCCCTAATATGGATCTTAATCTATTACATACATTTTCAATATGAATTGACCAGTTAAAATTGACATCTATTGTAAGACCAAGGTATGTATATTGGTACACCTTTTCTATATTTGGGCAATTACACTGCAGGGATTGGTTTTTTGCGTGCAAACAATCATATGAATGACTTTTTATGTGCAATTCCTTTTCCTGGCAATTTGCATGTGGTGAGTGAATAAGCATATATTTGTTTTTTTTGCGTTAATAATAATGCCATTGTCGTGGGACCATTTAATTATGTTATTTAGGTCTGTTTGTATAATTTCCTCATTTTTTTGCGGATTTTTGTCAGCACATATAATGCAAGTATCGTCTGCAAACATGTAGCATTTACAACGTTTTATTACGTTTGGTAAACTGTTTACTTGCATAATATAATACGTAGGTCCCGATATCGATCCCCTAGCTACCCCAGTGTTTGCCAACATTTCATCACTTAAAATTCCGTCAATTTTAACATTAATTTTTCTATTAAACAGATAATTTTTAAACAATTTATTTAAAGGACCTCTAATACCACATTCCTCCATTGCCCTTAGTAATGTTTCATGGTCCAATGTGTCAAAGGTCAAAGTCTATGAAAATTATGCCTATATAATATTTTTCATTTAAATGACAATTTATATGGTCAGTGAATTTAGAAAGTAATTGTGTAGTACTTTTTTCTTTTTGAAATCCGTACTGTATGGGATTTATGATTCTATTTTTTTCTATAAAATTTTGTATTTGATTAAAGATAGCCCTTTCAATAATTTTATCAATACACGAGAGAATCGCTATTGGTCGATAGTTTGTGAAATCTTTGTGGTTTCCTGATTTATATATAGGTCTGATGATGGATGTTTTAAGTTCGTCGGGCATGATACTTTTAAACAAAGGTTAATTAGTTTAGTCAGTACTGGGATTATATTATCAGTAATTAACTTCAGGTCTTTAATTCTTATTTGGTCATTGCCTTCTGATTTTTTAACATCCATAACATTAATTATTTTTTTAACATCTTTTTGTTATACAGATCTAAATCTCATTGACATATTAGCAGAAGTTGTATAAGTGTTACGATCTAAGAATTTTTTAGTACAATTATGTCTTATGTCTTTTATTTCATTTACGAATGTTTTGGCAAATTTATCGCATAAAAATTTTGTGTCTCCTTGACTTCCCATATGGTGAAGGATTATTTTATCTAGATTTTGTTTAGGTTTACCTATTAGACTATTTATTTCGTCCCAGAGTTTCCTCGGGTTGCCGTTTAAGCTATTTATTACGTTTTTATGGAATGTATTTTTAGTAATATTAATATGTTGGTTTGTTTTGTTTCTATATCGCGTATATTCTAAACGATTTGGGCTATTCCTTTATTTTCGGTAAAGATAATCTCATTTTTTAATCATGTTCTTAATTTCTTCAGTAACCCATGGATTGCTGTGCCTAAGTTTATTTTCAAATAATTTTTCTTTTTTCGAGGACGCCTAGATATTATCAAAAATATTTTTAAATTATAGTACAGTTCTGAAGGACATTCAGTTTGTAATAATTTCCCCCAAATATACTAGTTTTAATTTAGAATATACCAATTTATTACCAATAATTTCACTTTTTTTATTTAAATCCTTACCTCTTTACCTATTGCAACTCCTGTTATATAATGGTCGGATATTTTGTTAGTCACAATACATGAAAATACAGTGTTATTACGGTTGCGAATTGCAATATGGTGAATACATGAATACAATTACCAATTTAAACCATTTGAGACGTTTGTAAGGCATGATTAGCAATTATCGTAAATTTATTCCAAACATGGTAAATGTATTGTCACCGTTATACTAGTTACTTAAAAAGGGTTTCAAGTTCTAATGGGGTACAGAACAGGAGAACAAATTTGCGATAATTAAAAAAATATTAACTTCGTAAAGGATTTTAACTCATTTCGACGAAAATATTCTTGTGAAACTTGTCACAGAGGGTGGTCTCAATGGTGTTGGGGCGACACTTATACATGTGTTTCAGAATGGGTTAGAAAGACCAATAGGTTTCGCAAGCAGAACTTTAAGTAAAGCAGAAAAAATTATTCAATTTTAGGTATTGAAGCAACTACTATTATTTTTGGGATTAAAAAGTTTTATCAATATTTGTACAGGTTCTTAAAGAACAATTAATTAATAAAGATCATACTTTAACCGTGATACGGATATTAAAGTCCCACACAAAAATGAGATAGGCGTAATAATTAAGAGGCATTGGAAATAAAAAAATCAGTTAATTCAAAGGCTGAAATCATCAATATAATCAACTTAAATTTAACATTCAGCCCTATTATGAGTATTTTCCCGTTATCCCACACTCCCCTGCCCCACTCCCTCCAACAACTGACGCACTGTCCCACTCTAATTTGCTGACTCTTTCTTTCTTAACAATTTGTATATACACGAGTATATGTATATTGTTCTGTATTTGTTAGTATTTTTATAACAGTCTGAGGATGGTACGGAGGTATTTAAACCGACAGACTACGAAATATCAATAAAGTGACTTAAAGCAAACTATTTTCTCTTTATTTATTTAGAAATAATACAAATTAATCAAATACAAAATATTTTCTCATGCCGGGATTCGATCCCACGACGTACAGATTGCGAGTCAAGAGCCTTACCCCACGGCCACGCCAGCCAGTTTAACAAACTCAATGCTTTCAATTTATGTGTCATTTTAAAATTGGAATTGTTTTTGCGAAAAGATTCAGATAAAGCAGGTACATGCCTATTATATAACATTTTAACAGAAACATGATTTTAATCGGCTTTTCCAATTTTAATTGCGTTTCGAAAATTATAACTATATTTTTTAGTGATTTTTCAAGGTTCTGCTTTAGCACCGTTCTAACGTTGAAAACAAATTCACGATATTCTTGTAGGATCCAGAACGAATACCTTCAGTAAGCAATTCGCTATCTATAAATAAAATAAAAATAATAGTGGCGGTCGTGTTTCGGGTGGGAGGAGGAAAGAAACGACTTTTGTGCTACCAAACGATGAAATATTACCCGCAAGATACTGGAATCGATTCAGTAGTATTGTCACACGCCTTACATTTCACCAAGTACTGGGGAGGGAATAAATCAAATATTAAGTCTGAAGTTGGCGCGTAAGAGGGTGGTACACAAAGGGGAGGGGGACGACCACAAGTGGCTGGAAATATGAAAAGGATCGCGCTAGGGACGGTTATTTGGATGTTTTCCGAAGTTGCGACTGCATGAGCCGTGTGGAACTTCTAGCAATTTATTGTAGGTATTTATGTTTGTGAATATAATTAATATCACATTTTTTTAGTGGAATTCTTCCACGAAGCTTATGCCGGATTACTTTTAATAGGATCGACTACCCACGACACATCAGTTGTGCATCGCCCTTGAGGTGATATTTTACAAAAACGGTGCTATGCAAATCATACAAATACGATTAATAAGTGATTTAAAACGCATACTTTGATTCTTACACAAACTAAACTCAAGATAACATAACTACTACAAAACCCATGTTTAGTTTAAACTTGTTTAATTTTTTGACAATTTTTTTTTTTTTTAAATTGTGAACATTATGTACCCAATGTAAAAGCCCCACGGGAGTAAAAAAGAGTAAATAAATAATGTTGTAAGAATACAATAAAAATAATAAAAATATCAAAATGATGACTTCAGTACTTAAAATGTCCGAATGTAAACCTTTTTTTTCTTCTTCATGTTTGTTGATTGTGGCTGCGATAGATATCCAAATTGATAGATTTGCCCTAACATGAAATCTAGGTAACATTTTGACGAGCTGGAGGCACACCACGTGTCCATATTTTTGGCACCAGGAATACAGATACAGACGCAGTCACCGAAGGTGAAATTAAAACTCGAGTGCTTCGAGCCGAGGATCCTCATGAAATATTATAACGGAGAAAAATTTCATAGAATTTGCAACGTTATTAAAATAAATTGCGCTTACGCTGCTGTGATAAACGCGTGTTCGACAGTTTGAAAATTGTATTCGATTTTTATTGCCTTTTTTATCGCAGATTCAATTTGCGGAATTACGCGGGTGATTTGTTGATATTCCTTTGATACTTCTCTCTTAAAGCGAATGAATGTTTGAACTTTACTTTAAGCTCATTCGCCCTAACGACGTTCTTACGTAACATTGCGAAAGATCTTATTTTAATTATTTTATTTGTTTCGTTTTTTTTTAATTCTGTTAGCAAGCACCAGATAAATAAAAGAGGTTTGTATTAACGGTTTTTAGCCTACCACTGCCACCAAATACTACATAAATTTATGTAATCATTTTCTGTAAGGAATGCAACATGTAACATAAGCAAACATGTTGAATTTTACTAGAGTTGGATAAATTATTAACAATTTAGGGTATTTGCTAATACCGAGCCCTTGAGGTTTTTCTAGTGCCAACGCCGTTTGAGTGATTAAATAAACATTATAAACTAATTGCCGAATAGTTTTCGAGGGAAACCTAAATTATGGAATACGTTATGTAAACAAACAACTTAGATATCGCACAAAACTCTCGTTTGGGGGAAGGGTATTACCCCCCTCCGGAGTGGTTAATATGTGGGATTGATTAGTTCTCTCGTGATTGAAGCACGATTCAAGGTAACACCTCCGGAGATGTCTGATAATCGTATAATCGCCTTGAAAGTCTGATACAACTAGGTACATTATTAACACGTTATTATAATATCACCTCATAATCGTAATGCCGTATTTCTGACATGTTCAATATTATACATAATTAGTGCAAATCCAGTCCCGTGGCTGATCAATATTCAAATATCTATTTATTATCCATCCCATCTATTTCGGCAAATCTCCACAGACGCGACAGGGGATGGGCTTAATGGAAAAGTCAACGTATAAATTCCACAAACGGGCGGTAAGCCTACCTTTTATTTGATATCCTTTCATCAGAATTCATAGGCACAGGAGATAATGCGAGATTCCGCATAGCGCTGACGCGCCTCGTCTTTAGATGTTTAGAAAATATCCGGATTGAAGGGGTTTGCCAAAATATCACATCAGACAATATGGCTTCATTTATACTTAGGTTCACTCTTTAGGCGTGATGTGTATTGACATTTACGAGGATCATCCTTAATTTTAGATTTAGGGAAGTCTTAGTTTTTTGTTGTTTTCTTCATCTATCACAATACATTATGTCTAGCTGTCATTTAATGTATTATTTAGATGACATTTGAAATATTCTAGTTATTACCTAAGAAACTTTTGTTAATACTTGCCGTGTAACTGAACTGGAACTTTTTTAATGAAATTAAATGACTTTGAATGCACAATTACTTAGAAAAAACAATCGACGTGCTTCGAAGCCAATGGTTTCTTTATCAGGAAAAAATTAAGACTGAGTAATATTTTGTTCTTCATCGACAATGTTCCAGGCGAACGATTTAATGCCATTGGTCAAAAAAAATGTGGAACAAACCAAAACAAAGAAACAGGGAATGGTTAATTTTTGGCTAATTTGTTATTCATCTTTTTATTTATTTACGCCCTTTTTAGGGGCTTTTACGCATGACTAGTAAAAAAATGACAGCATTTATCGTACACTGAACTGCCTTAGAAACAATATTTTGAATTTATTTAGTGATTTCGTATAATTATTTCCCTCCTTTAGTAATCTGGGAGAAGAGGAATGCGTTAAAGTCAATACTAAAATTTCTGCGCTGAAATAAATTCTTCTTCTTCTACTTAGAGACTTCTGCTATTACGTGGTGAAATCGGAAGCTTATCAATGCAAGCAATTCTGGACAATCAATTAAGTACAACATTTAAAATTTTATGTAGAAACACCACGTCAAAAAAATTCCTTCTGTCTGACAATTTAAGAATGTTAATATGATTTTAAAGAGTGTTTGTGGTTCAACAAAATTGCTGGAAGACCCGTTTTTAAATTTAGAAAACGTAAGAATTTATTATTTAATCTTTCAAAAGCTTGTACATGAATATTATAATGTGGGTTGCAGATAAGAGAATTGTACTCAAGTTGCCTTCTAACAATGGTAAAATATAACAGTATACCTACGAGTATATTTATATTTGTGTTGTTTTGTTCTTTGCACATCCAGATATGAAATGTAAAACAAGTCAACACAATATATTCATTTTTTATGGATTTGGATTTGAATTTGTATAAAAAATTCTGAAAACCTTTAAAAATCTTGTTTTTTTACTTAAGCTGCCGCATCCGTGCGCAAAAAAGAAGAAGATGGAGACATATGTAATTACGAATGTTAGAGGAGCGCCCTAATATTTCAAGCGATAAAATCGATGCGAAAATTGTGAAAATGTTTAATACAACACGACTCGTTTAAAATAGAGCAACAATCTCTTGGAAGAAGTCTTAAGTATCATTTAAAGAAACCTTGTGAATTCTTTCACAACTATAACTTGTAAAAGAACTGAAACAAACGTGTTTATAATAATTTTCCGAGCAAACTTTGCGATTTTTTTCTATCGAGGGAATTTCATATAATTTGCGTTTCGGTGAACACGTCTAGATATTAACTTCAAAAATAACATATATACTTTTTAAGAGCTAAAAAACTTCAAATGTTTAAGGGAGATATGTAGGAAATCGGTATAAATTCGGGTAGCGGTGGATCGATACGAAACAATAGTTTTATATCCATTTAAGTCCATTCTGTTAAAATGCTCTGTAGAACCAATCAATATTCGTTGCGATAGCTTATCCAGAAGTAAAAGTATTGGTTTCAAAACTTTTCTATTCATTTGACTAAATAGAGGTGTATAAAAAGTGATTTATTTTGATGCAATTAAAATTAACCAAGGAGTCAATTATCGATTACTGAAGAAGTATTTAATAAAAATTGGGTCACGAACAATCTTTTTTATGTGAATACCTCACAAGAATCTCATCTGCTCCCGTCTGGAGCCAGTGAGACTATGTCATCCCCAATTGGGGTATGTTGTGAGGCTAAAGGTAGTGGGGAGGGGAAGGAGATGGGGAAGAGGAAAGTGAAAGTATCTGGCTAATTAAATCTTGTCACCAAACACGGCTAAAGCTAAGGAAAAAATTTTAAGCAACATTTCAATTCTGAATGTTGGTCTTATACCCGGACGATACTGAGGGAATCTTCCACTCTGGAACATGCCGCAAATATACTATACTAGCTTTTCCCCCGGCTTCGCTCGCATAGTATTAGGGGGTTCACACTCTGCCTCCTCCACCTTCCCTATCCTCACTCCCTACCCCCCTCACCAACCCTCCATACGCGTTACATTCATCACTGCATTTTAAGCAGCTAATAATCATTAAAAAAAATTAAACACAGTCGTTATTTTCTTTGTAAGACACAATTTTTGAGATATCAGATGTTTCTGAATTCAAAAGGTGAAATAATTGACGCACCCTACTACACCATGCACTTAATTTCAAAACAATCAAATAATCAAAATAAAAATAAGTATTGCACAATAAGCTAATTCCCGTTGGGGCCTGTTTTATCGTTGGGGATTCTGTGTGGAGAGTATTCTTAAGGAAAGCAAGGAGAGGAAATTCTGAGAAGGAAAAAGGTATGACATCACCATTTAACGCCGAAGTAATACAACGTAGCCCGGGCGAAGCCGGGACAACCAGCTTGTATTTAGTATTTGGTGAAAAATAAACCAATTGTCAAATGCCCATAAGCCCATAATGAAACCAAAGAAATTGAAGGTATTCAATATCTGAAAACGACGATATTATTATGCCCTTTGGAGCCATCTAATGGCAATATCGCGTACTTTTGGTAAAGTGTCGACAAGTTACCTTTCCGTGATATAAAATCTTCATCTCCCGCGGGATGACGGAAGGGGGTGGTGATGGGTGGGTGGATGATGGGTCTGGAGGTGGTAAAGATGGTTCGGTGAGTCGAAAGGAAGGTAACGATAATCACCAGCAACGTTTTGGCGGAACTGAATAAAATAACTATCATTTATTCACGACATTCCGAAGATTTGCTTTGTACATTCGAATTCGAATGTCGGTAATTTCATTTTCCTATTGCCTTAATATTTATGTTATGGGAGTCGGAAATGCCACGAGATTTTGGTGGTAATTTTCAATCTTTGACGCCTATTTTATTCGTGAATTCTTCTGTGAATGTATTGATGGAAATATACGTCATCCTAATGGGTATACATATATTTAGTGTCAAACCGCGATAGAGAAAATGGGAAAACCATTTAAACGTGAAATGAAAACACAAAGAAATAAATTTCCAATAAAATAACTTTTTTTTTTTTATTTATTTCAAGAATTTTTTGTTTACATATTACAAATGGTTACATATGGTAGGTTAAAAAATATTTCACGTTTTATTCTACTACTCCGTAAGGTGAGCTCTATGAGCTCGTGTTTATGGGAGGAGTATTTACATACAAAAAATAATAATGATGTTCCAATGAGTGTAAACAATTATCAAAGAACTTGTGAAATAAAATTTCAACATTATTTTCGATAGATACACAATTTAGAAAAAAAATAGTTATAGAAGGACAATAACAATACAATTTTTTTAAATATTAAATATTACAGTTTTCAGCAGGGGTAAAATACATTAAGGGTACAATTACATTAATAATTACAATTACATGAAAAATAATAACAATTACATAAAATCCTTTTTTATAACCGTTTTATTGAAGTGAAACTTCTATAGCCCAGCTGTGATTTGGATTTCGGATGAAACGGAAATGACGAACACTGCACCTGTGACGTATCAACTGCGCTCATTGGTCGCTTTGATTATGATATCACTTTTAAAGACTCCTGTTGGTTTCGATATGAAACGGAAATTACACTAGGTCTGCGCTCATTGGTCGCTTGGATTATGACTTCACTTTTCAAGTATTGGTTGAGATTGTTTTGGTAAAGTTTCGCTTCTACCGCGTGTAAACTGCACTCGAATATTTTTATATGATTTGATCGTTTGTGAATGATTTCCTTGATTTCTAAAAACGGACGTAATCCGTCTCTGTTGACTGTATAATTTAAATTGAACAGATTAAGTTTTCATCAATGTTTATGAATTTATTTATTTATTTAAAAATAAGAAATG
Organism: Limnephilus marmoratus; assembly: GCA_917880885.1. Classification (NCBI taxonomy): domain Eukaryota; kingdom Metazoa; phylum Arthropoda; class Insecta; order Trichoptera; family Limnephilidae; genus Limnephilus; species Limnephilus marmoratus. Next base: position 58,255,325 of record OU862906.1, read on the forward strand.
CATAAAAAAACATAAGCTGCATATCTCACTAGGGCATTCCTGTATCGAGATATGCAGTTTTACAATGTAATTTAAAAAAAACATACATATAAACTTAATAAAAATATAATTATAAACCTACAAAAGAAGCACTGAGTACAATTATTCAGACATGGATTATCATAAATATACCAAACCACCACAATATGATTATTAATAATTATAGCTGGGCAGTATGCTCATCGTTGGCAGCAAAAACATTATACTGTAAACTAAAAATACAAGGTACCTGCTAGTTGTGACTTACGAGATGCATTCATAGGGTGACCATACCACAGTAGCATTTAATTATTAACAAAAAATAAAGGTTGCTAAATAACAACAGCTAAATAATATCAGGTAAATAGTAATAAACAATTATGTATATTAATAATAACAATAATTAAGTAATAAATTTATATAGTTTATGTAATAAATTATAATAATATTATTAAGTAAATAAACATAAATAAATTAAGTAGATAATACATAATATAATTAAGAGTAAACAATAATAAACCATTTATTAATAATAAGTCAATTAAGTACATAATAATTATGAGTAAATACTAATAAAACAATTATATAGTACAGAAAGTAAATTATGATACGAAAGAAGTAGATAATAATAAATAAATACTTATAACAATAAGCAAATTAAAAAGTACATAATAATATATAAGTTAGGTACATACACAGTTATTAAATATGGATTGTATGAAATATAGCTTAATTCCAGAGTGATTTATGATATAACCGACAACATGGGTAATCCAAAACCATCACTCTCAGTTAGTATACATATAAGACAATTTGTCTATTGGTTGTACTTCTTTATTGGTAATGACAAAACAAATCATGTGTTGCTCCGTTAACAAAGAAACTACACTTGAAGTTTATTTGTCGATCTTAAAAACATTACAACATTTTAACACTTATTTTTCTGATATCTTGATAACTTGAATGTCTGCTACATAGCTCGTCAAAAACAATAATTATCTGTTTGTATGTCACCATGACAACACATCAATGAATGACATTTGAAAAGTAATTCATTATTCGAACACGAAGGAATCCCTATGCATTTCTAGGTAGGTATTCCTTTACATACATATTTTGACCATTTCTTGAATAAATGTAATGTACCAATAGTTTTTATTTTTTTATTGAGCATTTTAAAAAGCGACGGAGCTTCATATAAAAAACTTCTTTGTCGAAAGGATGTTTTGGTATGTACCGGCTGATACATTAAAGAAGAGCCCAATCTAGTGTTGCGCACTTGTTGAGGTCTTTTCGCAGTGATAATGTTGTTGAAAAATTTACAGAGAGCCTGTATTATGTACAACTACCTTATTGTCATAATTTTGCTTTCGCTATATAGTAACTGTGATGAATACATAAAACTTTTCTTGAACATTATTTTTAAAATTAATTTTTGTGCAATTAGGATCTAAAAGTTCAGGAAGAAGCATGATATCATCTCAACTTAATATTAATATTCAACTCCATTTGAATTCTGTAAAATCTGCTCAAATGAAAAATACGAAAGTATATATTCGTCTTTCTTTCTCCGACCTTTGAATTAATGGCCAAGAACACAATTTTTTCTTTAAAAGTAATAGTTAAAAAGCATTGTATTACAAATATATTTATGTTTCTTGATAATAAGTATTGACTTAAATTCTTTCTACGTCAAATGACTACGGCAACACTCCGTCTATTGAAGCTTGAAAGTTATTTTTCAGACTGAGGTAACGCGTAACGTAATGTGAGGTAACGAGAGTGTGAATACGAGTATGTGGATTCATCCCGTACTGAATATGTCCTCAGTGACGTAAGTCAGTCAGTATTTCTCTATTTTTTGTACTCGGTTCAATAGTCCGTATTTGCAGCCGGAGTATATGTGTTACAGATTCGGCCTTCGACCTTTTTTGCCATTTCGAATATGTCAGACAAAAATATATTTAGTCTACTTTTCGGTACAATTTGTTGGACAATGAAAGAAATAATTACGGAAAACATCTTTCACACATATTGTGTTAGGATGGTAGCGGGAATATAAGTTAACCGATTTGTAAAACGCACCCAAAAGCTAGATTTTGTAATAATTTACCGAAGTTTGTTGTTTCTTCCTCCCATAATATAACATTGGTATCTTCTAAACTTAGATTCACTCTTTCCATTATTTAATTTTTTTATGCATTTAAAAAGATTCTGTGAAATTTAAATTAATCATATTGAAGCATAAAGGTAACATGTTCGCCTTAGAGCTCCAGTGGAGTTATTATAAAAATAAAATGAATTTCAAAGTTGTTCGTTCAGTTAGCTTCTAAGAACCTTAAAAAAATCATGTTTTTAATTGTATACAACTGATAAACAACCGTTTACCATGCACACATTTTTGTTTATCAGTTGTGCTAAATAAATAACACTTTAAGCAAGGGGGTTAATTAATATTATTTTGCTAATCAAAGTTTTCTTTCGGATAAAACGGTTAAGCTGAGAGCATATAAAACTCTCCATTTCAATTAAGTTTTTTGAATACGTGATTAGGTATTCTAGTATTCCCGAAGCATCCCCTATCAGAAACCTCTCTGGACGTGTCGGCCCAGCAGCTAAGCCTGACCCGGCCCTGGAGGGAGAAAAAAAACATTCGTCCGCTTCCGCCAACAGAAAGGCGTCACCTAGCGGAATGCGACCAAGTGTGAGGACCATTTCAGGAAATTGTTAAGTACTGAACTGCACTTCGTCCGGAATTTTTCGCATTCAGCTGCTCCCGGGAACTTTTCAGACGTCTGAAAAGAATCCCAGCAAGTGGAGAGTAATAATAAAAGAAACCTGAGGTATATTAATTTCAATGGGACAAATGCCAAAGTGACAATGGATGCTTTGTAAACATTAAAGATTAGAGTGATAAAATAAAGGATCACAAGTGTTTTCGGTAGAGTGGTTTTCGGTAAAATCTTGTTTTGTACATACACGTGCGTTAAATATATAATCCGCCCTACACAAACGATATATTTTCAAAAAAAATATAGATATTTGATTTATATATTTTTAAAATCAGAAATTTTTTATCTATACAAAAACTTATATTTAATATATTACGCTTTGGTTCAATTAACTTTACAATATGCTATCATTAGCTGTGGATCCGCATTCAAACTAATCTTTCCCCAATTGAAGTTGTGCAGGTGCAAAAAAACCGTCTGACTACCCAACGAATCAATTATTTAAAGAATTCCAAGTACCTTCTTTCAAAGATCTGTACAATAGAAATGCATTGATTCAAATTATAAAAGAAAAAGAAAAGTATCAATTTATAACTGAAAACCGTATTAGACATAAATATATTTTTTCATGCCCAAAATTAAACACTTCCTTAGCACAAAATTATTAAACTTACCAAGGAAGGCTTTTTTCAATCGACTCCCGGATGAAATAAGAAAAATTAACGATAAAATCCAATTAATAAACACTGTTTAAAAACATTTTAATGATAATCTCAAAAAAAAGTTTCCGACTAATCTAATCTTAAGAATAACTTATAACAAATGATACTCCGTTCTTCAAGTAAGTTAAATTTTGTTTTGTTTTAAGAGCGTTTAACCAAACAGCGGACGAAAATCCACACTTCGTCGAAAGTTGTTCTTGCGATCGTGCAGGGCGGTTACAATGAGAAAGATTAAGGGTGGGTTTCTTCATTTACCGAGAATGCTAAATGTAATGCTAATTGTAAAAATAAACGATCGAAATTTAAAATTTTCTATGCATTTGACCATTTACTTTTACAATTAGCATTGCATTTAGCATTCTCGGTAAATGAAGAAACCCACCATAATTATTCTCCGTACCAGCTTTTCTACATAATAACTCAATATCGAATTTATTTCAATCCAAATTAGCTTTAATTTATACGTTCATCCAAAAATGCTGAAAGTCGTGATGATAAAACTATTAAAATAATGTACTTTTTGTAATTATTTTTTGATTATAAGTATTTATCATTTTTAAATAATGTCTAAATTTAATAAGAATGTTAAAAAAATCTGAAATGTATTAGTTTGTAAGTGCGCAATTAAATACAAAAATGGACCAATTTTCGTCAAGAAACACATGTACGTAGATATTTTTTAATGATTTTATTGAAACTAATATTAAAATTCTAAAACATGCGTGTGCTAGATAATGTATTGATTTATTTTACTGCATGATTATATTATTTGAAATGGGTGTGGTATAATACAAAATCTTTTTTGAAAATTTAACAAATCTGCCAACGACCTATGGAATAACCTTATTATACTAAAAATTATAAAAATTTCTAAAAATTTATTACATGCGAATGCTAGATAAAAAAACAATCTTTCGAAATCCATTTATAATTTTTTGTGGAAAAGAGTCAATACGTCTAAAATCTGATTTGAAAATGACATATTTCTGGTTTTCTCTGGTAATGCCCTCTTAACAACTAAATACAATAATTCTAGATACATTATCCAAATAGTAAAATTATTTGATAGTAGATAAATACTTATAATTACATAACACCGAACTAACAACTTATTGTTTTTTACCTTCACATTGTAATTTAAGTACTTATAATATAATATAGCATTAAAAAAAGTACACTACTCTTCCAGACACAAGCTAATGCTTCCATGTAAGAGTGGTATTAAGATATTTGAACATGAACTTGTACGCAAATTATTACATCATCTTAATGTACATTATATTTTATACGCTAAAATAAAAAATATGATAATAATTTCACGGAAGATTTTTCAAGTAAAATAAAATCAATCAACGAATAATTTGCTAAAATAGATAGGCTTGAAAAGGTGGTTTCCGAGCTAAAACACACAGTCTTCATGTCATAAAGGAGAAACTATGAAAGGGAGCAGGAACTTCTCTCTAAAAATATTGAATTACATGGAATGCCTGAGACCGCTAACGAGAATCTTCCTACAATGATGTAGAATATTGCAATAGTCATTTAATGCCTTCCCATCAAAACGATATTGATGAAGACTGCCTCAGACTTTTAGCAGAATGAGTAAGCGTCATTATACTCAAGACACGACAGACGGACGTCCGGCAAACATCATCGCCAAATTCACCTCTCTCAAGAAGAAATATGAATTTACAGCAGGCGCCAAGAAAAGAAAAGGAATTACTACTAAGGCAATCGGGATTGCTGGAGCTGAACAGAGGGTTTTCGTCAACGACGGTGTCTCACGGAAGAACAAATTTGTGCAGAGGCACAAAGGCTTTAAAAACGAATACAACTGTCAGTTTTTATGGATAAGAAACGCCAAAATCTGCTTACGGTAGAACATCACCTCCCATTAAAGTCTCTTGCGAATAGCAGTTGAAAAACCTTATACGTATAATCATTATTACTAAAATTTTTCTCCCTATTTTTTTCATAATTTGTTCAATATCACCCTTTTAACATTAACCCCACCTGCTAAATTTTACATGCAAATACAATGCGTTTATAATTATATAACTTTACAATTTTAGGAATTAGAAAAGCGTTAATAATCAATTAAATATCTGTATATAAAAAAAAAAAAACAAAATGTGTTTAGGAATTAGTGTATTGTGTATTGCATATGATATGTTTGAAACTAAATACCTTATTTAAACTCCCGAAGGTTTCCGTATTATTACAACCACATGACAAATACATCTGAAAAGTTTTTTAATCATCACAAAAATTCTTGCAAACTGTCAAAAATTTGAAAATGACATTTTGCAAACCATTGATTGTTAAATCAAATTTTATTTTCAAAACGCTTTACATTAATTAATTAATTGGAAGTATGTACTTGATAATAATTTGAAACGAATCAAGAATAATTATAAATATTTTAAATAGCTACCCTTGTTAGGTACCAAATTTGATTGATTGTTCTTATAATATACAAAAAGAATATTTGTTATACAAGAAAAATTAAAATTTGAATAAAAAAAATTGTAATAGGTGGGACGCGAGCTGTTTGAAAACTGAATGTACATGGACTGAATTTACGCGGGATGGGGGTTGGCGGTGGAACGGGTACGCGGGAAGGGAAGGGGACGCGGGAGGGGAACGAGGACGCACGGGAAAGGTCATGCAGGGAGAAACAATTTATTTCTTTGAATATGGCATTGTAACGCGGAATTGGTAAAAGCACACGTCCCGGTTAGACGAGAGGCTCTGGGTTCGAGTCCCAGTCGCGACCATTATCTTTTTCTGTTTTTCTGTGTCTTGTTCTCTTTATATTTTCGTTTAGATTATTATTTTTATTTTCTTCTTGAATGATTTTTATTTTCATTTATTTTCAATTTTCCACTTCTCAAACCGTTGTACGACCCTTAAAAGTTTCGGGATTGAAATAATTCCGAGAAAAGCAACGTATTATCACTACCTACTATCGTGAAATTGTGTACGGTATGTACCTAGGGAACAGGCATATCTTAATAATGACAAGAAAACTAAGTTTAATGCTGGCTATGTCAAAACGACTCCTGTCGGTAGACTGTATTTCAAGTAAGAAGTAACTGTTAATATATTCACAACCAGCTCGGTAAAGTTTGCGAGAGTGTAATCAAATCACAATGTCCTTGATGCTAAACACTATAATAATAATAATCCCGAATCCCTCGTGTTTCTGTTCACCTAAACAGTGCCAGTGATTTCCAGTTCCACACATCAGGAGCGCAGAGTTTGACAGGCCCTGGCGTGCCCAGGCGTGCCCGTATTGTGCGTCGGCGTCGCGTCGCTCTCCTTACCCGCCAAATACCACCCGCACCATCTTAGCTGACAAAGCTGGAAGATGATTGATTGCTCGTCTCATGGCATTAAATCAGCTTTGGCTGCCTTGGCTTAGCGCACCGCCGGAGCAAGCACATCATTATTCTGTAAATTATATTATCATCTAGCCGACGAGAGATTTTCATTGTCAGCGACATGTGTCTCCGGTTTATTGTTGTTTTTTTGTCGCCATTTCTTGTATCTACCTGCTTAGCGACTTCATTAATTGCTATAGGCTCACTTTATAAACGAGATAATTAATTAAACGGTGCTGATGGTTTCTTTTAATAACAGCTACAAACTTTGTCATGGCAATTATTTTTGAATATACATATTTCTTCTCCGTAAAACGGTTACACACCAATATATTATTACGACAGAGTATAATAGATAAAACTTCATATTTAATTAAATATTGTGTGAAGTGAAGAGTAGGTGGTAGATCGACGTATAAAATACTGTAAAAATAACAATTTATATATATCTTTTCACTCTGGATGCAACGGTAAAAATTTAATTGTTTCTACAGTTAAAAAAAAACTGATATGTCTTTTCTCCTGAACGTGAGGAGTGTGGAGGCTATTGAAATCTAGTACTACAAAAATAAGAATTACCATAGCAAGATTTCAACGGGTTACAAACACGCCGGTTAAAGTCTTTAGTTAAAACCTACTTCTTCAGATGGCATTTCTTTATTGTTTTGAAACGCGGTAAACACCATAAGACTAATAAAAACACACTCTCAATATCCGTCTCAAACATACTCTCATAATTCCACTTACACGCAAAGATCACATTATTGACCCCAGAAAGTCAAATTTTGACACCTTTGCGGAATCAATCCGATCCACCTTAAATACGTTACGAGTAAGAAAAGCTTAAACGAATCTTGCTCTTTTTAGGTCTCGCTTTATGAAGACGTGCATCACAAGTAAGCGACATTGTCGGGCTTTAGTTGGTAGCTTCTGAACACGCCAGACGCCATTATGTCATCTCCAATAAAAAGCTCTTTCTTCAAACCAGCAGCTACTTGCCGCCATGTAGCTAGAACGAAAAGGTATATAGAACCTACTCGCCTCCCCAGTGGAGAACGTTTGCACAGTGTGGCACGCGAAGCACTTCATGCTCTATACTTGTTAGTGTTGGAACTGTTGGGGTGTTTTGACATCATTATAAATTTATTAAATTTTACAAAGCACGATTTTGTCTGCAGGGAAAATAGTGTTGACCGGTCGGATCACATTGTGTTAATAATGGCTTGTTGTCACTTCGGTGGAGAGCGTTAGATTTAGATTGGCCGTTTATTAATTATTTAATATTACGGCGTTTAGTCAAATATTTTTAAAAACATTTCATAAAAAAAAAACACTTGCTGTTTCTTCATCTTCGCATATGGTGGATGAGTTGTTGAAAGATTATCTCCACAAGCCTCCACAAGTGGCGGGGAGATGGTAATGATCTTCGACCTCTTGTGGGGTGGCAATAAACTATTTTAAAGTTGAGAATCTAACAATGAGATTATGCATTTAAGTCATACAATTTTTACCCCCATAATTTGTAATTTGATTTTTTGATACTAATGTTTGTCTTTCGTAATGGTATTTTATGAGAAATGCAACTGAGCTGAAAACAACACGTTAAAATAATCGTTGGACTAAAGACTAAAAGCAATGGTATAATATTTTTAAAGCTTTAATAATTATGTTTCACTTTCTGTCCACCAAATAAATATATATAAGGAAGGGCTTAAATGAGTTTAACAATTCAAAAAATTAGGAATTGTTATTACTACGGGAGTTCTGTTTATTAACCAATTGAATTCTAAATTAAAACAAGGTTTTTCAGGCGTCTTGGATTTGAATGTGTCACTCAGTACAATGTACAATGCCTACTCTAGATATAGATGACAGTACAGCCGTTACTGTGGGAACCGATTCTGTGGGAAGACATGTATACTGCTTGCGCTTTAAGAGGAATTTATGCTCCTTCGGGTATTATCGAGGTACATCGTAAATTGTGAATGCACAATGAAAGGACTGACAAATTTCCATTTTTGCTTTCATATTTTCAAAGCTACTGAAGGTTCCGCTGAAATTCAATCCAATTTGTACGAATTTTTTGGTTTATTAGCTCTTCAGTAAAATTTTTAATGGAATACTGGGAGTCGGTGGAAACAAATTAAAGATTGGTAGAATACATTTTTTAAAACTTTTATGTGGCATATATTGAAAATTTCCCCCGTTCAGGGGAAGAAAATAAGATGGTATTAAACTCTGGCTATTTCGACGCTAGTTCTAATTTCACTGAACAGGCCGGGAAATCAATGGAAAGATCCTGCCGAAATGTTAAAGATAAGTATCATAAAACATAATCATAATCTGTAAGAAACATGCAACAATCTTGTTCTTCAATAACTATATTATGTTTATGTTATTTTATTAAATTGTAGAGTTGTTAACCTCAACACAGGCTTGCCTAGTGAGTTCATAAACTGAATTTGCTGAATTATAAACATTAGACCTAGGTACCATGTAAAGAAACAAATAAATAAAAAAATATATTTCGCTTCATATTAAAGTTATTTGGACAAATCATAATAAGAAAATATACTAAGTAGGTAAGTACTATACTTTGAATAAACAGGAAAATTTACGTTTAACATATCCCCAAGTTTGGTTGCAAAAAACATCAGCTTTTGCTATCGGGCGGCGATGTATTATGTAGATGTACGTACAGCGTGTAATATTAACGTTTTTATATGCCTTATATTCATATAGATATTTAATTTTCTCTCCTCGTCTTCGGCAAGACAGTTGTAGTGTTTTGTCTTTTCACCCTTCTTATTATAGAGATATATAATTTTCTTTATTTATAAAACTCCTCTTATTTTCTTTTAATATTTCTCTTGGCTCTGATCGATATTTAACTTTTTTTAAGGCTTTGCATATATGTAGTAATAATGGAAAATTCCTCCCCTAAATCACACAAGCCTCCATGAAAATTTGACCCTTATTTCCTTTGATAACTACAGAAAGCTACTTAAAGCTCCCTTGTACTACATATCTTTATAGACATATGTTCTTAACTAATTAATACATTATTTACGACCTTAAACGTAAATATTATCGTATTTAAGTTTTAATTAAATTCCATCAAACGTTGTGTATTTTTTTTTTGAATTATGATATAGGACTTTAATTACTTTCATTTTTGTGGTAACCTTTTGATTCTAAACAGGGCGTTGAGCTTCAAATTGTATTGGCCTCTATCTTGCAAATCTAAATTTAAACAGTTCCTCTAAATGAGCGCAACTTTCCCTTGTCACTATTATGATTCCCTATATCCCAATGAATTCGTAAATAAACTGTACTAAACGACATTGTACATGTTTAATTGAACAGGTAATTAAATATAACTCAAATGGTTAATTGTTAGTAAATTTGATTATGATTGATTCTTGTGTCTGCTTGGCATCACTCCATTATGATTCTTCTGCTATACAGATGGATTTAGTAGGTTAATGTAATTAGTTAATTGTATACTTGACGAACTCATAATAACCTTTTTCTGGCAAAATTTGGCTCCTTGTCCTCCTACAAGTAAGCAAGATGATCGAGAGTCAACTAGAAATTTGCACAATCTTTTGGCACGGTCCAACTGATTGATACCTAAGTTATCGCGTCCCAATTGAACCTTCCATTTCACCATCATGCACGTCATTCAGGTCTTCTCCCGAGTCCTGATACCTCCAAATTCCTGCGCCTCCGAAGTCTACTATTTACTTAGGGCGAACCGGTTTCGTCCTATATACAATCATATACTCACGGTGTTGTGTGGAGATTTGGGTCGTGAATCCACGCCTCCACGCTCAAGAGATAATGCGAGAGTAGTCCGACAGACTTAAAAAGCAAGCTGTATGCAGGTCCGCATTTTCCAATGAACATAACATAAAAAGATATATATGTAAACATACATTTTGGTCAGGTTTATAACTTGCAATACGAAGCTACTTGCATCGTATCCTAAGCTCGGATCTCGTACAAAGAATTCTGCGAAATTCTAAGCTTGGTAACCGAATGAATACATTCTAATAATGGGTTGTATAAATAAATACTAGTATACTGAGATCTTATTTGACGATTTGTTTTGTAGAGTCGCCAAAACTACAAGCTTGTTTGTTTGGTTTGACGATTTTATTTAAGAGATTCGTCATCCCTATTTGTTGTGGTTAATGGTCTGTATTATTAGGAGTGACCACTGCCTCCTATTGGTTGAACTGTATTTTTGATTTCCCCCAAGGATCAACATTTGATAAAGTTCTTACTATCCCGTGATTTTTCAACTGTTTCATGTAAATGATTGGTACCTGTGAGAGTATTTATCCCATAATATTCAAATGTTTCATGTAATCCTTCAATACATTTTATATGACTATCCCGTGATTTTTATACTGTTTCATGTAATTCTTCAATACATTTTATTAGGCTATCCCGTGATTTTTCTAAATGTTTGATGTATATATTGGTACATATGAGAGTATTTATCCCATAATATTCAAATGTTTCACGTAATTCTTTAATGTTTTTATATATGACTATCCCGTGATTTTTCAACTGTTTGATGCACATATTGATACATATGACAGTATTTATCCCATAATATTCAAATGTTTCATGTAATTTTTCAATACATTTTATTAGGCTATTCCGTGATTTTTCAACTGTTTGATGTACATATTGATACATATGAGAGTATTTATCCCATAATATTCAAATGTTTCATGTAATTCTTCAATACCTTTTATATGACTATCCCGCGATTTTTCAACTGTTTCATGTACATATTATTTGTCTAGCTATAATAAAATCTGGTTATTTTTCTATTTTTTTGTTCTAAAGATATCTCTTCATGTTCAAATTAAAGATTGTGTTTATTTTTAAAGCTCCCAATTTCTACCCATTGGATGAATCAAATTTCATTTAGTTGGTGTGATAACAGGTACTTAATTAAGTCCTTCCTAGATATCGTTGATTAGAGATTTCAATTTTTTTTAAATTGCGCAATATCATATATTTTAGTCCCGTTCTAGAATTCAATACCTACGTACGATACCAACCCATTCTTAGACATACTTTGAATTTCTTGATTTAACTCAATTAGTCCTTTATTTTGTTTTCACCTTTCTGATAATTATTTAGTCACGTCCCAAGGTCATATTAAACTATTTGACCTAGTGCCTTTGTTTATTTAATTAAGTTATCTAAACATTTTCACTGACCTACTGATCCACTGAGTACACAAAACGACACGTGTGTGATATTGTTTATACAAAATACCTAACACTTTTTATAAGTCAGTTATTTGTTTATTGTGCAAAATTAATCCCCACAATTTTAGTATTCCATTTTTTTAATTAAATGTTTTATCACCTTTTAGGGTTAATCGATTTCTTTTCTACTCATTGCATCGTTAATCCCTGATATATGAGGTCATTCTAAACGTTCCATATGTCCCCAATATAAATAAGATTCATACGATATACCTACATATACATACATTCATATATATACATACTTTTATTTCAATAAACATATTATTTAATATTCTATAGTAGCTTTTCCTCGCGGCTTCGCTCGCATGGTATTAGGGGATTTCACTCAGCACTCAGCCTCCTCCACCTTCTCTCTCCCCACTCCACTCCCCCCATCAATCCCCCTCCTCCTCCACCCATCCCTCCCCACACTCCACTCCCCCATGAACCCCCCCCCCCTCCCCCTCCACTCATCCCTTCCTCCGCCCCTCCACCTACCCTTCCTTCCCTCCTCCTCTTCCACCCCACTCCGCCTCCTCCACCTTCCCTCTCTCCACTCCACTCTCCCCATCAACTCCCTCCCCCTCTCCCTCCACCCACCACTCCCCTCACCCCCTACCCCTCCACATTCTCTTTCCCCACACTACTCCCCCCCCATCAACCTCCTTCCCCCACCCCCTACCCCTCCCCCCACCCTCCTCCATCCATCCCCTTTCCCCTTCGTTCCCTCCCCCCTCCCTCCCCTAACCCCCTCCCCCCACCCCCTTCCCCCTCCCCTTCAGCCCTCCACCAACACCCTCCCAACACACCCTCCCCACTCCCCCCACTCACCTCTCGCATTCCACACATTCATTCCCGATACATTCAGTTTTCTAACTGCTCGCATGCCACCTATTATAATTTCTTATACAAATTTAATAATGCCAGAACTCAACGGTAGTTTTATACAAAAAAAAAACGAACAAAAAAAAGAATTATCCAATTTGGTTCGGTCGTTCGGGTTTATACATTTCGCATACATACGTATATTTCGATGATTCATTTTTAGAGATAGTTATTAAGTACGAATTATTATTTTTCTTTTTATATTCATTGCACCAAAAAATCCAGTACGGCAGTTTTATACTTAAAAAATGCGATACCTGTCTATACAATTAAAACAATAATTGTTCTGTGTTGTCAAAATTTGAGAATGACATTTTGCAAAACAAAAACTCTTAAATAAAAATTCTATTTTAGAAAACATTTAAATTAGCGAAGTACCTACTTCCCTAATAATTTGAATCAATTAAAGAACTATAGATATCTTACTAATCGTGCCACCTATTGCAATTTTTTCATACAAATTTCGTAATGCCGGAGCTCTGTGCTGTAGCCTATATGTTTATATTATTGTAAGATTCATTAAAATCCATTCAGTAAAGTAGGAATTAGTATTTTATACTTATTTGAATTTTAACATCAAAGGGATGTCCATAGTAACCTAATTAAAAAAAAAAACATCGTTTCCAAGGCGACAATTGGCGTTTGCAATAAATCGGTTTTTTGTTAACGACAGAAAACGTATGAAAAATAATTTCATAACGCCAGAGATTATTCATAACGCCAGAGCTTACCAATATATATAGCCTATAGATCTCGCAAATAATGTAGCTTTCTATTAGTGAAAGAATTTTTTAAATCTATTAATTAGTTTTTGCGTGAAAGAGTAACAAACATACATCCATACAAACTTTCACCTTTATAATATTAGTAGGAAGGATTCTCGTTTAATCTAACTAAATTAATCGGCATTTGATATTTATCATTCTAAACTGTATTCTATTTTCAAAACTCGTTGATTAAATAACACTTTGCTAATTTAAACATTAAACTTCACGATTAATTTCGAAATGGTAAGTTGTTGTTAAATTAATTTTTTATTCCTCCGAATTTCTATTTAGCAACAAAATATTATTATGTATTATTATTTTTATTCTTCTTTTATTTTTTTATTAATTTTTTGAATTAATAATTATTATAGTATTAATCGAATGATAGATTAGTACTTTGTGAAAAGAATGTGCCATTCAATTGTAAATTATTTAGCCGAATTATTCTGATGTTAACTTTAATATTAATGATATAGATAATAGTAATTATTAAACACTGTTATTTAATTTTTGCTACTAAACAACACTTTTATTAACGCACGATAAATTACAATTAACCACTTTATTTATTCTAAATTTTATGATTTTACGAGGAGATTTATTTCGACTGCACTATTTTCTAAACACTTAATTTAATTAAAAATTTTTGTTAAAACTTTTCCGTTTACACTTGAAGCAGTTATTTATTTATAACCTCTTTTCCATTTGCACTATTTTTAATACTGAGTTTAAATATTAAATATTTGTTAGAACTTTTTTCCGTTTAAACTGGACGCACTTATTTATTTATTAACTTCACTGATTCTCAATCGCGAAAGTCCCAAAATATAATATTTATTGATTATAAAATCCGAATTTTCCACTAAAACAAATTGTATTTATCACGAGCACTTTTTAAACTTTTCACAAGTAATTAAAACGTACATTTTATTTTTATTTTCACTGATTTTAATTGCAAATTTTTCCAAGTCACTGGCTTATTCAGATTTGAACACGAATTTTTACTGATTCACTGATTTTAATAACAAATTTTACAAGTCTCAGAATTCCAAACACTTAGAACTTTTTCACAATTAAATTACCAAAACGTTTCGTCACATCAGGCGAACCTTCGACTTTTCAAAATCGACGACTGACTTATACCAAATGGCGTCTGCACGTCTTTAAATACCTCCTCTCAGGTCCAAAATAGTGTATCTGAATTTCCTTTGATAAGACAATCTAATCCCTATCAACTCGTAATGTTTTGAAATGCCCACATTATTTTGCCTTGTTCATATATAAGATCTTTTGTATCATTTCACTCATCTTGCTCTGGGAGGCAACTAATTTTTGTCTCGTACCTTCATACCTATAAATTCCGGATCAGTAAGTCCCTGTTAGATTGCCCTAACTTTCTTTTTCTACTGCTCATACAAATATAGTTTGAATATCATGATTTTTGTGTTCTTTTTTTTCTCAAATCGTAAAAGGTCCGTCTTCAATAAACTATATTTAGATCTCAATTTTTCGCATCTCTTGCAAATCATGATTAAGTCCATGTCGAAATCTTTACTATGCATTTTCGAATTTCAATTTTCCTAAATTCCACTTCATTTCACTGCCACCTGTATGAACTTTTCCATTTAAAACCGTATTTTCTCTATTTACGTCGTAGATTTGAATTTTACTTTTTATCTTGAATTTTCTTTAATTTACGACGTTCTTTCTACGAATTTACTTCTTTATTCTTATGTTATTTTACACATCCCTATAAATAATTATATTCCAAGCCGTATTTATTGATTTCAGGGATAACTTGGAATTGTATCGATTTTCCCCACATGAATCATCCCCATTTTCCGTTGTTTACCCTTTTTTACCTTACCCCCTATTGTTCTCGATGTTTGCTGCCTCTTGGAAAATTTCATTTTCTATCTGTTATTAATTAATATAACATTTTTTTTAAATTTTATAGGAGATATTCCCAATTTGACCCTTAAATATATGTCAAGTTAACTCTTTCATCTAGACTCCTCCCAAAATCTGTCCCTTTTTACTCAAAATCCCATAAACTATAAGCGTTGACATCTGTTGACATTAAAATCTCTACGTACCGGGCCATAAATTCCTTTTTATCTGAGAGTCATTAGATTTTATGGGATTTTCATAATCTAAATACAACGTAAGGCCTGGGTTAATTTTAATGACTAATACCTCTTATCTAAATAAAAACCATGTTCGAATTTTCATTGTTTATAAAATCAATGCATCAATGTGAGATCGACAACTATTTTTTCGTGTCTATCTCATCAGTAGTCTTGTTCAATTATATGATTCACCCACCATCACAATTACGTAAAATGACTCCTTTTTCTGAATTAAATCTATCGCAATGTATTCAGTTTTTTTTTTTTTTTTTTTTTTTTTTATTTGAAATATACATACATATAACAGATTTACATAAGGAAAATACATGGTTCTTAAAAATAATTACAAATAAATAATTTCTTGTTAATGAATCTACCCAATTTAAAAGAGAAAAAATTTCTCGTGTTTAAATTGGGGAGTCGTGTCATTACAGAAAAAAGATAAAAAATAAGATATACTTATATATATATATATATATATTTTTAAATTAAGAAACAAATAAAACTTATGAATAAAAAACAAATATTAAATAAAGAAATATACTAACGTAGCAGTTGCTAAATTAGATATACATGTAGTATAGATATTTTAAAAGTAATAATATACAATAGAAGTAGTAAAAATAAAAATAATATTATTGCATTTCTCTTTATAGGTAGGTGTTGAGATGGTAAGTACATATAGTTGATTCTGACAATGGGATTAACTGATAATATTGCAGGAGTAGGTACATAATGTTATTTTACGACAATAATCGCTTACATTTCAGTTCAAAAGTTGATGAAATATTTTAAGAGGATATGTGCAATCAATAAGACTACATTAATTTATAATTTATTTTGTTAATTAATGATGGAGTTAAGTGATTAATTTTGAAATAAAGTACATAAAATTATAATTAAGACTTGATCAATTTTTACTAATTAGTACATTGTAATCAAAAAATATATGTAGAAATTCTTTCTTTGAAATTAAAACTTATAATTAGTGTTTGGTTGATCAAGCAGTTGTTTTATTAGTGATTTAAAGACTTTATAATTTTCTTCGGATTTGATTTTATATGGTAGGGCATTAAAAAATTTTATGCCTTGATAAGTATAATGTTGTTGAAAAGCACTCGTATTAAATTTAGGGATTTCTAGATTACCACGTGATCTTGAACGGTTACTTATTTTTGTGATTGTTGTTGTAGAATTAAAATGATCTTTGTGTGTTTGTAACAGTGTGTTCTTTTTGAAAATTTTATTTAAACTGAGTACCCTAAAAGAATTAAATAGTTGTATTGTTGGAAATAAAGATGGTTTTCGTGTGATAACTTTTAGAATCAACCTCTGTACCCTTTCTACAGGTTGGAGGTTAGTTTTGAAAGTTCCCCCCCACCCGATTATACCATATTCTAGAATAGATTGGGCAAGAGAGAAATAAACAGTTTTAATCATACTAGATGATAGAATGTTTCTCAATCTAATGAATATGTAAATAAGTTTTCTTACTCTGGTTACCGTATTTTCGACTTGTTCGTTCCATTTTAAGTGTTTGTCTACAATGACACCCAGATACTTAATACTATTTTTGCATGTTATTTGTAGGCAATTGTCATCGTTGCATTCCTTTTTATTTTCACACTGTGATGAATGGATTTTAATAGTTATATTGTTCTCGACATTTTTTTCTTTCAAAGAGAATGGAATAAAATAAGTTTTCTCTGTATTTAGTGAGAGACAATTTAGGTCAAACCATGTTTTGAGTATGTTTATATTTGTATTTGCTTTAATCATCGTTTCCTCCCATGATTTCCCTTTAGTGATAACTACTGTGTCGTCTGCATAAGATATGATATCTCCAACTATGGGAAGAGTGAACATTTGATTAACATATATAATAAAAAGGATTGGACCGATGACAGTTCCTTGCGGTATACCAAATGATGAGGTTTTGGGTATTCGTATTTTCATATTTTGGGTATCAGTATTATCATTCTCCCCTCTAGGTATACTATTCTAACTCCCTCAGATCCTTGTAACTGCACTAAAATCTCTGAATCGTCCTCTCATTCAGTCGCTACACTCTTTATAAACGTCCATTTTTTATAAAATTTTCTTTCAAAATCGTTTTTCTAATATCTTCGCTTCACCTAGAATCAAAACAAAAATTTTCCATTGTTTTCAACATTTTCATTTTTCTTTAGCACGTTTTCCCTCGAATTTGTCGTCCTCGGTCGTCACAAGCAATCGTACTATAGATGAAAATCCACCTAATAGCGTCCTTTAAATTTTTCTCACCTTCTATTTAATTTTTCATTAAAATTTTTCCATCGTTGTTCACGTGCATTTTTTTCACAACTCAAAGTTTCTAAATCAGTTCGAAATCTATGGTTAACGATCCCATAAATGTAAACGTTATTCATAACATTTCTTGGGTTCGTTGTACTTAAGTCCTTGAATAGTTCGATATTTACATCTCAGTGCATTCACGCTCGATCTCTGTCGGAACGAAAAAGGTCATTAATTATCTCCTTAATTATCGGGTACAAAGGTCAATCCTTTGTTCTTAGTTGGTATACGCCTCCCCGTTTACTGATTGGCTTGTCTAATTTTTTATAGCCTTTGTCCCAATCTAATTGGCTGTCAAAGTTTAATGTGTTGATTTTTCGGCCTCAAAAGGGGAAATCCTTGCGCCGTGACGATTTTAACACCATCTGTAGTTTTTTATCAACACTCATTACAATTATGATTGTTATAGATCTCTACTGTCAATATGAACTCAATCAAATCTGATCCGATAGATGTCGTAAGTGTGTCCGTTTTGTACGTAATTGATATTTTTTTATTAAACTGGGTAGCTACGATATTTTCTAATTTTCACTGTTGATTAATGCAATACTTTACAAGCGCAAGACAAATTATTATATTATTAAATCTGTAACATGGCTTCTAATCTAATTAATTAATTGAAATTGATAATCCGAAAATCCAAAAGCTCTTTAAAAATAAAAATGCCGTGTTTTAAAATTAAGAAAGTTGCTTTTACCTACACTTTTATATTAAACAGAAAAATTCATATTTCCGCTCGTGTCCATTGAGTTTCACGCACGTGCACAGGTGCACAGGGATCAACGCTGCTAGCTAGAACAGATCTAATAAAATACTCGTAGAAAAGATTAAACCTGGTCTTATTGGGATTAGAGGTGGCAGATAGACCGCCCTCCTTTGCACAGAATAAATAATGCTTATAAATTATTATGGGACTCCAGCCCAGAGGTGGCTTTCAAATTCAATTGTTGGGCGTAGTTGAGATTTGTACAGTGTTAGTAGCTGGTCACTATCATAGAATCTGCTAGCCCTACACAATAATCCCAGTTTCCAGATCTACTCGGGCTTCTATGTAGCCCAATGCTTGAGCCAGTCTAATATACTTATTCCAAACATTCAGATAGAATCTTTATTAGAGAGGATGCTTCCGTCAAATTGGATCAGACAGTATATATATTTTTTAAATTGAAAATTTTTGATACAATACATTTAATAGACACAATACAGAAATAATGAAAAGTATATAAAAAAGCTTAATATAATAAATTGATATAATTCTTTGCCAAAATCAACTCATGGGTTGTTGAGATGTTGAAACTGATTAGAACGACTTCTCTCGATCAACCTCACCTCAACTTTTTGTCTCAAAACTTTTCGAGTTGTTCGGACGTCATAAATTGAAGGGGGTTGAGAAAAATATAAACACCGTGAACGTCAGCGTATCTTCAGCGTAGCGATGAATTGATGCAAATTCAACGGATCATTGATGTGGATCAAAAGCGTTGGCGACAGGTGACAGCACACACCCCTGTGGCACAACCGCATTGATTTGGTCCGGCGAGGAAGAAGAGCCGTCAACTACGGGATGAATTGTTCTTCGCTTGAGAAAGTCCACAATCACTATGCACAGTTGGATGGATCCCATACGATGGTAAATTCCCGACAAGCTCCGGGTGCCATACTCCATCAAAGACTTTTAAGGTATCCAACCCGACGCGACGTGCGACAGTTTGAGTTTCTCCAAGTACCGCCCCCAAATATGCGTCACATATCCGATCGAATAAACAAACAGATTATCTGCTTTATGGTGAGAATTTTGGTTATATTCTAAAGGCCAGAGAACATAAAAAGAGTACTTACATAGATACCCCAAATAATGATAGCTAATCCCTGCTTTGTTGGTTGATAAGTATAAAACTAAATTCGTGGAAGCTAACGGGCAGGCAGATCTTTCAACCTAACATGGTTGTAATTATTTTTAACAGGGCTGCTTTCTGAAAATGTTGAGATTTTTTTTAAAATAGAATTTTCTTATAATTTCTGAAAACCCCTAACTACGGCAGTAGATATTTTATTAGTAGGAACCTCATCTTTATTATGTAAATAAAAATCTGGAAAGAAAATCTGTAATTTTGTAGCTTTGCGAGTTGTTATATTATATACCCTCCAGTAAGATTATGAACCCTCCAGTTGAGACTCGAATATAATAAAAATCTGAGTCTATGTTATCAATAAATAATATTTTAATACAAATGCATCTTAATGATAAGAAATTGGTATTATTTAAAGGATATCAAAAGATTTTTCTTCATGAATAAGCTATTCGTGGGTTAAAAATATTACAGTTAGGATCATAAGAAAAAATGCTATTTTCTGATGCTGACTTTCGTATAAAATTCTTTCTTAATCTCCGTATTTTTTTGGATTACAAGCTAGAATAATTTACAAAAGAAATAAGCAATGTGTGCACTCGTTTCTTACAGCCACAAGCTGTGAGAATATAAACTTTCGTCAATTTATTTAACGTATAATTTAACTTCTTGGATTCTAAGGATTAAGTAGATAGTAGATACATACTTAGAATAGGCACGATAACAGAATGAACGCTTTTATAATTACCGTGACGATTCACGGTTACGGAACCATGACGGCAAAAAAGGCAATAAATGAACGTTCCTTACCGCTATAATGCTGCAGCTCTTTCTTACACATTAAATAATGGTGAGACAAAAGATGAGACACACAAAATACGTGTGACTGTTTCCTCCACTACTACTTTTTCCTCGCGTGTCTTTTTCTTTTTACGTGTGAGGGAGATTCATGATAACGAAGGTATGTTTCCTTTGGGGAGGGTGCAGACATATGTTCACCGTTTTTCTTATTTTTGATTGTTATTATTAAGTTTGTAAGAAAGAATTGCAGCATCAAAAAAATAATAATAATTAATGATAATAAAAAATAAAAAAATAGTAAATAGACTGACTACCCCAGTTAGACCCGAGAATAATTCTCCACTAACCGGAAATGAAATTAGTTAATTTAGATTGTTATGTATTATTTTTTTTATATTGTTTCTCTTATTATACAAATAAATAAAAAAATTTCAAAAAATACCTATATACATATTTTTAAATGTAGCTATCACTTTGTAAATAATGAATCTATTATCAACAAACAAAAAATATTATCTTATAGCCCAATCATGGATTTGTTCCCCTACCCACCCACTCTACATTAATACCTACCCACCCAATCTACATTAATAACTAGCAACGGCTCCACCCCTACCATAATAAAACATTGTTCGAAACTGTCAAATTAGTACAAGCTTTCCCTGAAGAAGGAACGTTTGTTCCGAAACCGGTAGGATTTACGCATTATATAAGTGGTTTATACAAAGTTGTATTGTTTCATTTTTCTAAAAAATTATACGCTTAAGAACAAAAACAAAACCATCAGCGCATTGACATTTAACTTTTTTTTTGGAATTCACTTACACTTCAAAATTATCCTTGTAACTATATTGCATGCTTTGAAAATTAACGCCACGGCTAGTATTGTAGTGGTCTACTGAGAAGTCACGGTTCGGTGTGTGAGAGAGATGCAACTTTTTCTTTTGGAGGAAACAGAATTACGTACATTGTGTATCTCATGTTTTGAAAAGGCTGCATCATTATACCAATAAGGAACGTATGACTTTTGCCTTTTTTCCGACATGGTACCGTAACTGTGAATCGTCAAGGAAATAATAAAAAGGTTTATGGTCTATATTTATTTTTTATTTCTTCAAAGATGTTCAAATGGTTTAATAATAATTTAATCATGTTTTTCAATCAGTAATTTTCAAATAACCGCTTACTTAGGGCTACCGGTACTCGGCTTATTTTGCAAAAGCAATCTAATCACAAATTATTTTGTTTTCAAATCTTGTTTCCAGAGGATTTTCCGTGATTTAGGGACTCATAAATCTTTCATACATTTGGAGTTTTAGAGTGAAGTTTTGGCTGGCGCGGGTAAACAAATGGCTAAAAGAAATTCATTATTCATTACATTTTTTAGAAACTGTGTCTCACTTGTCAAGGACAAGGTAAACAAGCCATTTGCATTTCTCAACATTACTGCTGGAGAACACTTCGTATCTTCCTTTGCTCTCGAATTCTTATTTTTATTCGGAAGTGAAAGATGCTAAACCGACCACATTAAATATAACATTGTAATTTTTTAAACAAACTATCACAGATACACGTTGTATATAACGCTGATTGGAGTAAAAAATAAATGTTTAAATTAAAAAATATTTGATTTATAAAATTATTAATCTACGCAATAAAAAGGTAAAATCGGTATATAATTATTTGTAAAAGTGATAATTTCAGAAATTAAGAAGGCTTTTTTAATTCAGTAATCATATTTTGCTACATATTTTTATTTAAATGTTTCAAAACATTATTGGAAGTTAAACGTTTCCGGGAGACGATTGACCTGACAATTTTTGCATTTCCCCTACTTCCATCAAAAAAAGCTGAAATTGTTGTTGCTTAAATTAATTTAGTTCGCAATGGTTGATTAAGAATTCAGACATTTTGAACCACTCTCGGAAAAAATCAGAAAGAACGTTATTAATAAACGATCATAAATGATTTATTCATTAAAAATAATATATCACATAAATTTTTAAGACATGTAAATTACATCTACACATTCCGATAGAAAATTTAAATTATAATTATTTAATGCAATTGCTTAAACTTCCTGAATTATCACAGCGAAGAAAAATCTCCGAAGTTTAATTATTATTTAAAATCATCAATGGATATTTGGATAGCCCTGAACTTGTGAACATGATAAATTATTATCAAGTACCTAACAATTACAACACTAGACTCCATGCTCCATTTAACATAGGTTCTTCTCAAACTAATTTTATGTTTAACTCTTGTCTTCAGAGATTGCATCGTGTGGGGAATGAAACTTGTTCAGTTTACAAATATTTTTTAATAAAAACATCGCTTCCTTTAAAAAGCGTACATGTGTGCAGATGCAAAAATCCTAAAATGTTCCAGTTTCTTAACAGTAACAAATTTAATACCCACTACTCTGTAACAATTTTCATAGTACCTATTTACTTCTTTATATATGTAATTGATGTGTACTTTTTTTTTTTTCATAATAATAACAAACTTCGTACATTTGTAATAGCAAAAAATTTAAATTACAAGAAATTTTCCTACATTTATATTAATCGCTAAAAAATGTTTTACACTTCTGCCAACCGGTATGCTTCGAGTATGTTTGTAATAATGTTTTGTGGAATACTGTAAGAGTAATTTTTGAAACTACTATAAATAAATCATACATACCTTGTGTTGTGCCTACTTATGTCTTTAATACTCTGTTTATTATTTTATGTACTATCTTGTTATGATGTTACATACTTATTATAATGCTCCTGTACAATTTACATTACATGTAAAAGCCATCAAGGCGTAAACAAATAAATAAACACATTACATAAAATTAAAAACAGTACATCTGCGGCATTTTCAAGAAGGTTAGATACTTTGGTATCGCCCTTGTGAAAGACCACCATTTAGATCGAAATGTTTCTTAAAATGGTTTTAGCCATGACCAGATCTGAATAGCCAAGTACACATCTCCTTCCCCTCGTCACTGCCTCCAGTCTCACAACATACTTCAATTGGAGATGCCATAGTCTCACTGTCTCCGGACGGCTGGTAGCAGTTGTCGAATTTAATGTTTTAAAGACCAAATCATGTCTGAATATGTTTAAAAGAGATCGAAATGAAAATCTCGTTTCCTTCAACGGAAGCAATCTTCCGAATAGGCCCTCCATTGATATGCTTGGTGTAACTCCAAGTGACCAGCTCAGGTACGGGGGCTTCATCGAAGCCAGAATTAAGTTAGCCTCTCAGAAACTGGGCGTACTGCACAGTATAAATCGAAAGTGTGCCCCACAGTTGAATTTGGCAGTCACCTCTGGTCTGGAGCCCCAAAAAACCTAAACTCTGTGTAGAAACGGGCGGTCCATTCGATAGATTCTCCTAACTTAATGAAAGGATTTCATGGATTTGCTCCAAGGAATTAGCATCATTGATCCCCTCAGCACCGGTGCATAGTCGGGAAACACGCCAAACACGCGCCCAGCATACGTACACGGTTGACATTTGTCACATGAGAACGGGTCGTTTCTACGACTCGTTCTTGAGTTCAACAGCTCGGCTGTGGACACATTTACCGGCCTCTGCGTTTCCTCCCTCCTACAACATGGATCTCTTCAATACCCATGTTCACTCCTTCCTCTCCTCAAAAAGACCCCCCACACAGCATCTTCAAAGATGACATAGGTCCTGAGGAAAATTATTTTCCTCAGGGCCTCCTGTGTGGAGTTAATGTAAAAAAAGAAAGTTGGGCCTCCGCAGTTTTCCAATCTATTCACCGAATTTACGCAAAAATTGGGCCAAAAGATTGCGAATATTAATTTAATTTAGAAAATAACTCAAGTTTCGATTTTCACGGCCAAAAGTATTTTTGTTATTTGTTTTTGGGGTGTTATGCCGTGTTGCGCTACCTCCTCCTATAGCCAACATTTTGGACACTGTACAGCTGTACAGTTTCGATTGTTAAGTGAAATCGGTAATTGCTAAGATATACCAGTATCTAAAATGAGCAAAAATATCACTGATGTGAAGGCTACGAGGGTTTAATTGAATAAAAAAGCCTTAATTTGAAACTGCCGTCGCATTTCCAAACTGCACCGACGACGTCGTACTTCTTAATTATATCCTCAAAAACTTGCGCGCCTCCCTTATCAAAGGGCGATTAGTGAAGGGAGACTAACGATTTGGACCTTCATTCCAAACTGCCCTAAAGTTTTACAATTAAGCCGAGAGGTTAGAAGGGATGTTCGGTCTTAGACGATCGTGACACACCGCAGTGTTGGCTCCGGCGGTTTTAATTTCGGTCTGAACGCAACCAAGATCAATCCGGATTCAACAAGGTTTGTGAAAAGTCACCATTATTAGCGGCTTTAGTGACAAGATGGCAGAGCTTCGCCAGACGCTAGTGTTTCCGTATAAATTTACTGAATAATATTGAAATAGATTGCATCTGATTGGCTTCGATTTCAATTTGGGTCTGGGATAAAGTAAAGTAATGGTACATAATCAGAGAATTATTAAGCGGTCTCGGTAAAGTACCTGCAATCGAAAACATATAATAAAATCCCTTCACATTTTCGCATCCGAAACTATGTGAATTTTCATATTTCGGCCAAAAACCACTATTATTCGCTATTAATTGACAGGTAAGTGGCCAAGTTGGCATCGCTTAGGGATCCCTTCCTGACATCGTGAGTTCAGTTCCCCTGCTGGCTTAATCCTAGATCACGACACAAGCAACATTTCCTCTTGGCGTGATAGTAGTAGTGGTTCACTACGTTTGGTGATTTGGCAGAGGTTCCCGGGCTCATGGTGTGAGGTTTGTCTAGGTCTTGGCGGCGGATGACCTGGACACACTGAACCTCAGATTCCTACTCCCCCATAAACCCTTTTCCTTCTCAAAACTCTCCTCTCCTTCCTTTTCTTAAAAAGCCTCCACACAGCATCCCCAAAGACGACAGGGCCTCCTGTGTGGAGCTCATGTGAAAAAAAAGTATGAAATTTTCAAATATTGCCAGGTTATTTGTAAACTGGAAATACTTCTTCCCGATTTTTTAAATTTATTTAAATTTTATGTTGACTGGGCCACAATGTAATCACACATGTACTGCAGCTCATCAGCTATACTTACAATGCACTATTATACATACATTACGTAGATGTTAATTTGTGTGTAGTTTCAATGTCTCCCAACGGATGTCGTTAGAGTAAATCAATGATATGTATATGTAGTTTTAACGTGACTCAATAGATTCAGTTAAGTTGAATTATGCGAGAGAGACAACTGTCACCCGTTCGGGTCTAATACCTGAACGGTTACGAAGATAGCCGATGGTATCCGATCGACAGGTGGACACCTTCAGTGACTATTTCTCCTACAGCAGATCTATTCAGAGCATCCTTTAGAACGGACGTTAAGTCCAGTTAAATATTCATTGTAAATGTGACGAAAATAAACACGACTCGTTACCCAATGAACCGAAACATAAATAAAACTTCCAATCATCCGATATGTATTGTTCATCAGATAAAATAGTACGCGACGCATTATATTATATCCGTCATGCTTATATCCATATTTACATTTTGCTCAATTCTGTATAATTATGTTTTTCTTGAACATATTTTCTTAGCAAACGTAACCTAACCACTCACTTTTGATAATAATAATAATACAGAGTCGTTTTTCCGTAAAATCACTACAAGGGTTGCTTCACAGTGAATATAAAAAAATTAAAAACCAATTTTTTACAAATCCAAGGAATTCATTATAATTGAATTAATAATCTATCCATTAAATCTAACTCACATCGATGAAAATCTTCTTGACAACGAATTATTACTAAATACTTAATAATATATTATCAACCAACCCCCAATCACAACGAAATTTATGTATGCAATGTCGTTGATTAATGAGTGGCATATTGAATACAATGTGACACATTATTCAAGTTACATAAATGTAGATTGTACACATCCGAACTAACAATTTAACTTAATAAATTATTAAAATTAATTATATTTTAAAACTGGAAAAAAACGTTTTTTTTTAATAATATTAACTGTAAATTTAAAAAAAAATTATCATTAAATTTAAGAAAAATGCGCTGATGTTCGGGTTTGTATGCATGATTGCAACCATAAGCTCATATAATCCATTTTCAAGAACAACGAGCCTATTTGCCGAGTTTCAGCTCGATCGAATGTTGGGAAGTGGGTTAATTTCCACTTCCAAGATTCTATCTCATTAATTCATTAATTCCGGAAAACAAAATCGAAATTCAAATACGAGTATCTAAAAACGAACATTAATTTGACTATTCGTACTTATACATGCACCTGTAATAATAAAACTTATATATTCAGAACTAGCGTTTGTTTACCTAATTAATGTAGATTTTTTAAAGCTATAATATTTTTTATAAGTACAATTCTTTTTTTATAACTTTTGAAGGTTATTCCCATCAATATAATATATCATTGAAGAAGAAGATAACAATAATCATCTAAACGAAGTTACAAAAGAGAACAAGACACGAAATGAAAAAGATGATGGTCGCAACTGGAACACGAACTCGTCTAACTCGTCTAATTTTGTCAATCTTATATTTCAAATTTTAGAATTATGGAAAAATTATTCGAAGATAATATTGTTAATTCTATAATTTCAAATACGCGATTGACAAATATGACGGTTTGATGGAAGGTGGCAATGGCCGAATCAGTAGAGGCGCCCGACTCGGTTAGACGAGAGGTTCTGGGTTCGAGTCCCAGTTACGACCATTATCTTTTTTATTTTTTCTGTGTCTTGTTCTGTTTCATATGTTGGTTTAGATTATTATGATTATGACTCGTGAATCCTGTTCAATGCTATTTTTATTTCATTCCTACTGTTTGGAATGGAACTATTATGGAGATCAACAGTTGTGACATGAAAGATAGAAGTTTTGAAATGGTCCTCTAGTTGCATTCTATAAAATACCACGACTTACGAGATTATTTCCTTCCCTCGTGGAAAAACTTGAAGCGTGTAATAGTAGGGAGTGTACATTAATATTAAAAAAGATATCTCCGATATCACCTCAGGCTTGAAAAATAAATATTTTTATCTAGAGGAAGATGCTGCACTTCGTGGCTGACTTTTACAGTGCAGTTCTTCTGAGTTGTTTTGGACTGCAGTTTTCAGTGCGAAGATTGCTCTTTTGAGAGCGAGTCTTCAAACGATAAGAAGTTGTTAAATAATATATATACATACCTATATTCCCAAGTTACGAATAACCTGACAATATTTGAATCTCCTAAGCGGAAAATGTTGCTCGTATCATAATGATCATAGCGATCTTGAGCCCAAACGCGATGTCAACTCCATTGACCGGTCATTGTGTGTATTCATCCTTTAAATAAATTCATTTTTTCAAAAGGCCGTACTAACACACGTGATTCAAATTTTACACAACTGATAAAATTATAACTATACTATATATACAAATGTAACTACATACTATACAAATGATGCATGATGTTCTCTATATTTTGTATCCCATGGTGCTTGTGTGTTTGAGGGAAATTATCAATTTTTTAGCTTTTAAGACTTTTTTACTATCATTTTTTTTTTACTTTTCAATTATATATTTTTTAAATTTGCTAATTTTTTTAAAATTGCTATTTTTGTTGTCTTAAGTATATTTTTAAGTTGTATTTCGAATTTATGTGTAATCTCCAGAAGATATTTACTAGCTCTTTTTCATTTAGGGTTAGAGGTCTGTAATGTAAGACAAATGTAGTATAAACTTTATCTTTGGTAGCTTTGTAGTAAATTGGTAATACAAGTAAAGCAAGACGACGATGGTTACCTTTACCTGGCTTTTTGTTCAAAGATGATTAATGACTTAGACAAAAGGGACATAACATGTGTGATGAGAACATGTTGGAGAAATCGAGGAGGAATATCGATCCAGGACAGAATTAACACCTTTGAAAACATACTTTAGACTCGTAAGAAATTTCTTTTAATTAATTAATCTTCTTTTGGAGCGTTGTTTTATTGTTGACGAAGAGTTACTTCTAAATGGGTGTATTTAAGTTTAATAATATTTTATGAACTTTTGACAGTTGCAAAACTTTCTTCAGAAACTTTGAATTGTTTTTCACATAATAATTATTGTTGGACGTGGTACCGAAAACTAAATTGTACGATTGTCTTATAGTAAATTCTTATATTATATAACAGGGATGGCGAACCTTTTCGTGCCAACGTGCCAATTTTCTAAAGAAATGTTTAATGAGGTCATAGACGTGCCATCAAACAGTTTTGACTTTGGGGGGGGGGGGGGGTGGTTAAACGAGTTATTGCCTAAGTCAGACAAAAACAAAACAAATCGTTGTCGTGGAAACGATGTTGACCCTCTTGAAAAGGTTTACTTTGCCGAGCAATCATATTTGCAGCCGCGCTCTTATGACAATTGATGATCAAAAAAGATGTTGTCTGTTTATTTCTATTTGCACTTTTTGTTTTTTATGCTGAACTAGCCATATTAAATCATAGATGAAACTCAAATAAACTTTAAAATACAATTATATCAACGAAATTCACTATTATGTTATGCTTAAAGAAACTATGCGTCATTCATTAGCAATAGAAACT
Organism: Limnephilus marmoratus; assembly: GCA_917880885.1. Taxonomy (NCBI): domain Eukaryota; kingdom Metazoa; phylum Arthropoda; class Insecta; order Trichoptera; family Limnephilidae; genus Limnephilus; species Limnephilus marmoratus. The sequence goes on from OU862906.1 coordinate 58,284,875, forward strand.
CGCGATGTAGATTGTAGGTATGAAAACAAATGAATGAGCGCCGCGCTTCCTCCGCCACCCCGCGCACCGCAGCGTTCCCCGCGTATCGCGGTCCGCGCACCGCACCCGAACATTCTGTAGCGTCCGCTCCGGTTCGCTCGTTCACCTACTATACACTTCGCACTTTTTTTCGTAGTGCATAATAAATTTTGTGATCACTGATCAGTGACGTGCCCAAAATATTGTGTCGCGTGCCATTAATGGCACGCGTGCCATTGGTTCGCCATCCCTGTTATATAATATAAAACGATATTCTACGCACTAGCCCAATCAATTATCACTCACGGTATAATTGGTTGGGGTAGTGCTGCTAAAACTAATATGGACCCTCTCGACAAAGCACAAAAAGCCTTAATTAAAGTTATTACAAAAAAATCTTATATATTCTCGACAAAACAGTTATTTAGGGATTTTGCTGTATTGAACATACAACAACTTTACATCAAAATTATATTCATACATTACCAAAGGACAAACTAAACCATACTGCACAACACAATTACAACACAAGACACAGAAATCAACACATGACTCCAAAGACAAATACTACCTATGGACAAAGACATTATCGTAATTTGGCTCCAAATTTTTTAAATTTAATTGAAAAAAAGTTTTAAAGACATTCATGTGACAAAAAATGCTAATCTAAAACACAAAATTCATAAGTGGATATTTAACAAAGGCATTGTATACTGCGGGCAGATAACTTATACAATATAACAATACACTAAACGCCTGTATCTTTCTCTTTTCCTCTCAAATATTTATTATTATTTCTAAATTTCTTATTAATCTTCCATAATTATTTTATATATTTCTTATTAATTATAAAATTATTTATTATATTTCTCATCTCTTTTATATTTCTTTTCTTTTTATTTTTCTTTCTTTCTATTTATCTTTTCAAATATAAATTTAAATTGTTAACTTATTATTTTCTTACAAGATTAAGAAATCAAAATTTAATTAAATTTCTGCCACCTCGGAACAGGCACAGCCAAATGAGGTGGTGTATACCAAAAAACAAAAAAATGGATATTGTACGGAATATAAATGCATATTGTACTCTATAACTGTGACAAAAAAAGGATTTTGGGCTCTTGGTTAATAAATAATTTAAAAATATATATATATATATATGTATATAAATTAATCAGCGCAAAATTAATCATCCAATTTTGTTTTTCAATAACTTTTTTACTAAATAAAAAAAAAAGATTTTTAGTAATGGAAATCTTTATTTGGACTTTTACAATTTTTTCTGTTAAGTGGAAAAGATGATATCCGCCAGTGTTGATACACATTTGTGCCCTTTTTATCGCATTTTCCATAACTTTCCGCAAGATTTCCGGTGATAACTGTTTGCATTCCTGTCGAATATTCTCCTTAAGGGCTGCGATTATCTGAGGCTTGTCGGCATAAAACCCCGACTTCAAGTAGCCCCAAAGAAAGAAGTCTTGGATGGTTAAATGGGGCAATCTTGCTGGCCATGCCAAATCGCCAAAACGTAAGTTTACGTGACCAGGAAATGCTTGCTTCACAATATCCATTGCGGCTCGTGCTGTGTGTACGGTTGCACCGTCTTGTTGAAACCACATGTTCACAAAGCCCCGCTCATCTAATTCCGGCAGTAAGAAGCCGCTTATTATAGCCCTGTAACGTTCGCCAGTAACAGTGACCTTGATGCCAATGGCGTCCTCAAAAAATCATTCCTCCCGCGTGAACGCCGCACCACACAGTGGCTTTGAATGGATGTAATGGCTCTTCATGCGTCACACGTGGATTTTCAGTACCCCAGAAATAAAGATTTTGCTTATTGACGTAACCGCTTAAGTGAAAATGCTCCTCGTTGCCCATGATGACTTTCAACACAAAATCGCTAAAAGCATTAAAGCTAAAATCGACACAATTATTCCACGTTCTTGTGGAGTATAGCGCTCCACTGCTTGTTTGTTCGTATTCTGCAGCTGTCTAGTTCACAAATGTCAAATATGGTTGACATACGACGCCATTTGCAAAAATTATAACATCTTCCGATAGGGTGATTAATTTTGCGCCACCTTGTATATATGTACATATACCGAAGGGAACAGGGTCGAATTAGGTCAGTGGTTAGAACAGAGCCCCATAAAGGCTAAGGTTCCGGGTTCAGTTCTGTATGCAAGATGCAACCGTATCTTTTTATGATTTTTCTGTTTCAAATTTTCGTTTAAGAGTCGCTAATATTACCTCCAATGATTAGTTAAATTCCTTTTTCATCGTTTAAAAGGTCCACAGATTTGCTAACTTTGTATCTTAATAACGATTGCAACTTCTGTTGGATACCCCCGCCCTCACAAAAATGCGATACTTTGGCAAAAGCTGACCATTATTCTTCGATTCAAGGGGTGACTTGGCTGCACCACGCTAGTTTCACAATACGAAACTGCGCGGATACACGTCTGCTTCCCGATATCTCAACTTGAGCTCCTATTCAGAAAATCTGAAACGTGCCGGCCGGCGAGTTAGGTTTCTTAGATTGGCCGCCCTTGGGTGCTAACGTACTCGTAATACTATTACGTGGCTCGTTCTAAAAGAGTGACGTGTTTGTAATACGGGATTTAAATGAAAAATCAAAATACATTACCTACATACCTGTTATTCGTTTACCAACATTTTCCGGTGTCCTAATTTCAGTCTCTCCTCTTTAAACGTTGGATTTATTAAGCGTTTATTTTGGTATTGCGTTTACATCTTTTAATAAATTAAGTTAAAAACTCACTCCGCAGATTTTTGTGGCTAGGTTGCTTTTGGTTTGGCTAAATTCGGCTTCGCCCAGTTTGAGTGTTGGTGACCATTTCATAAATCTTATAGGAACTGGTTCCAAAAAATATCCAGTGACAGCTAGTCACCGGGACAAAGTAACCGCGACAGGTAATGACGACATAATATACGCGTCTACATATTACATATTATGTAATATGTAGACGCGAGGTAAAAACCACAGCTACCAGTTGCAATAATAATCATATTATCGTCAATCTCTCCATATCTGGAGAGATCACGAAGTTGCAAATCGAGTGGTATTTACGCCTGCCAGGGGATGCTATTCACGCGATCTGTTAACGGAAATGGCGCCATATGTTGAATATGTTTGAATTTCTTGTTGTCGAATACCAATCCCACTTCCGCTACAAAACTTCCAGGTCGGTTTAAGGTGCTTAGGTCAATAAACAGTTACATTCAGAGTCTTCACGTTATTCGGGAGTTTCACGAGTTCAAACTAGGTAAATTGTAAAAAAGCATTTGTTTTGCGATCTCGTGTTAATCGCAGTGACCGACTTCATTGAAACGCATAATTAATAATAGATTATTAGTTAATTTTTGTAAATTTTTGAGTAAATTTTTATTGGGTAAATTTTTGTCCAATCTTCACTTTTTAATATCTATGGCACTGACAAAAGTTGGGACTCGGTGGTCTTCCAGCATAAAGGACTTTGTAGTTGCCAACGTGAAAAAAATTCGCATGGAATTTTGCCAACTTATTGCAGCAACATATGCACTGGAGCAAGACAATTAGGAAACTATCCGCGTGTGAGCTTTTTAGTGCTTAAAAGCTTTGGTAGCTGTACTCTGCGCGAACTTGTTCAGCGAATGTGACCCGTACTTCTATTTGCCGTAAAGTCTACTGCCATGGAGACGGGCTTTTTAATGACGCTCTTTTTTATAATTATTTTTTGGCACCTGTTTGAGAGGACGCACGGGAAAAATTCTTATAAAAATATACTAGCTACTCGTAAACCAGTGTTCCGGTAATGAACACTGAAAAGCCTGTGTCGAATTTATTTAGTAGGAATCGTGATTCCGGAAAATATTATGACATCCAGAAAACGGGAGTTATTTTAAAATAAAAGTCAAGTTCTATTCAGTGAATAAATGCCTTTTTGATCTCTTCTTGTTACTAATGCCCAGTATGTAATGAAACTACATTTTTCAGAAATCTTGAACCGAAAACTGTATGAGAAGTTTTAATCAAAAAAGTTGTTTCTTTCCGAAAATATTTTTATCTTTATTTCAAAAGAAAGTAGTGAGATTTGGCGTCAAGATTTTATGCGTTGCTATACCATTTATCCGATTGCGATGAAACTTTGGGGATTTGATCTGCACTTGCCCGCGATGGTTTCTATATAGTGAGCTCTGGCGTCATGAAATTAGAAATCACCATTCATCCGATTGCGATGAAACTTTAGTGAGTTGTTGTGTACACGCCCGTGATGGTTTCTATATATAGTTGTGAGCTCTGGCATTATGAAATTTATACAAAAAAATTGCAATAGGTGGCATGCGAGCGGTTTGAAAACTGAATGTACCAGGTGGGAATGCGGGAGGGGGTGGTGAACGCGGGAGGGAGGTTCGCGGGACGGGGAAGCAGGGGAGGAGAGTAGGGCGAGGGAAGGCGGAGTGGGAACCCTTGAGTGATGAATGGAACGGGAAGAATGGGAAAGGACACGCAGAGAGAATCCATTTCTTGTTTAAGTGGCCGTGCAACGCATGCCGAGAACTCGCTAGTCTTATATGAAATAATAGGTTGAATTTTGCATTTATTCCAATCACGAATTAAAATACTAAAAATTTTATTTCCATCTTCTTTAAAATATTTGTTATTATTTAATTTACTTTTAATTTTGGTATTTGCATTTATTTTATGCTTTTCTTTTCTTCTTCCTTATGTTTTATTATTTGTTTCAACAAAACAGTATTTTTCTAGTCCTTACATTATAATTTAAATCTTATACTACTACGTAAGACTAGTGTGGTTGTTGGAAAAATGACCAAAAAATGTAATTTATGAAATACCGTTAAAAAAATAATAAAATTGAAAAAAGGTAATATTACGGTAATTGGATAAAACGATTAAAAAAATATTAACTATATGAATATTTTTTTTTTAATTTTACATTTTTAAAGTTTTGTGACAGCTGTTTTGCTTTAGGAATTGTGAATTTGGATCGTACTGGAGTTCAACAAAATAAATACACTAACAAGTAAATAAAAAAGAATGCTCTTGAAGAACGTAATTAAGTAATAATGGTTATTGAATGCTTTCATATTCACACCTTTCACACGCTTATCTTTACAAAAGTCCTCTTTATGTTCCATTGCCATATTTTCCAATAATAACACGATCACGTCTGGTTAAGCTCAATTCCTTCCGGTAGCCCGAGAGTTCCTGTTCCTTCCCGTTCCCGTTTCCTTTCCCGTTACCGTCCCGGCCCCGTCGCCTTTACCGGTATCATTATGATTTCTCATATATATTCGAATGGAGACGTTTTGACGGGACTCGAGAACGATTTTCGATTCCTTCTTCCATTTCCGCCAAAAGTTTCTATAGAGATTGGCAGAGCGCGGAGTTCGAGAGGAAAATGTGTTTCCCGCGCATTCCTGCGCTCTTATTTTGGTTTTCAATCATTGACTTTCCAAAGAAACAAACCAGGAGACATTTTAAGAAGTAACAAACGAGTTTTTTTTTATTTTCAATGCAATGCGCTTCTTTTTAGTTTTAGAAAACAGATATTTGATTAACTTCTTCTCATGTAGAGAAACGGGGGTTGAGAAAGAATCGGAAGATAGATAGCTTTCAAATAAATTGTAACGAACTTTAACTGCTTCTGATTCTACATCGAAGACACGAACGTACAATCCATTGAAGATCTAATTTAAGGCCATCCGCATGAACGTATATTCTTATCTCTGGTTATTTCGTTTATTTGCCCAACAATTCGGCCCTTTTTTACAATCGTCATTGCTCTTTTTTGCATGTTGGGTTTATAGAAGTTGAAGTGATCATCCCCCCCTCACACATAAAAAAGTATTATCGTAAAAAACACGCGTTAAAACGTATATGTATACAGTTATTATCAATATATTTAATCGATGGATACTAGGGTGTGTCAATTATTTCAACTTTTGAATTCAGAAACCCCCGTGGTCTCAAAAGTTGCGTCTTACAAAGAAAATGAGAACTGCATTTAAATTTGTTTTTTTTTTTTTTAAATGATTATTAGCCCGCTAAAATGCATTGAAAATCAGAAAACAAACCTAAAATATTTATAATTTTTTTTTTTATATTTTTTTTTCAATAAAATTTAACTTTTTAACAAACTTTGTTTGTTATTAAAAATGTGTATGACAAAAATGAAAAAAAAAATGATGTTTATGAATACATGTAAGTCAACAAGAATTCTGATTTTATCCAGAAAAAGTGTTATTTTACCCTTTTATATTTTTAACCAACACATCACATATGTTTAAAAAAAAAAATTTTTTTGCGTTCTGTGTACTGCAGTCATGGAATGAAAAATAAGTTTTGTACAACATATAAAATATGGACCCTTTGTTTTATTTATTTTTCCTAATCACGAAATCTATTTTTTTTTAAACTTCCGGCCATTTCAGCGGGATAAAAGTGAAAAATAAATTCATTTATTTTTATGTTTTCGAATAGCTACAGACCATACGAAACTTTTGAGACCCCGGGCGTTTAAAAATAAGGCCATTTTTTTCTCTCTATGGAGAGCGACATAAGCTAATGAATACGGCGTCGCGTCGTTTGAAAACCCCATGGGGACTTCTAGACCAGTCCTCACACCACTCTGCCGCGGAGGTCAAATTAATAAATATTTTTACAAAAATCTACCCGCAAAGAAAAAGTTTTTTGCAATCATCAAAACATGCGCAAAAATAATCTCAGAAATAAAATTGTTGCGAAATTGTGTGATTTTCCAACATTTCCAACATATTCGTAAATTTCCATCTCGCACACGGGCGTGATTTCAGTATTAGCATTCATTTCAATGCATTTCAATTTCACTACATCGATAAGCACATATACAACACCCGTGTGTGTGTATATGTTCCAACAGTTCACGTGGAAATTTAAGCCATGTAATCATTTTTGCTTCGAACCTCAATCGCCTGAGCCGCGAATTTCAATTTGGCACATTTGCATATCGCTAGATACATACGATGATTGGAATACATCACCACGCTGGCGTGCTCTGCAGATATAAATATTTATCTAATACTCGTCTGAAATATTCATTTTCAAAAGGTACCTATCTGGTGGTATCGAAATTTTGTTGGTAGGTAGGTACTTGTCTAAAACCATCATCATCTACACCAGCCCTGGCCAACCCAAATTGCACCCTGGGCCGCATTGACGACCTAAATTTTCTTTTCCCAAGGGCCGCACATACAGACATTATACAAAAATAATAAAAAAAATTTATTCCAACGAATATCATACTTTATCTAATCTACGTAAATGTCTTAATTATGTAACATGTACTTTATAAATAAATACTTATTTCTTTTTGTAAATATTATAAATAATTTGAATGCAGAGGTAATCTGAAAGTACAAGCTGATTAATTGTGATAGAAAACAATATTATTGCCAGATGTGAAAATAAAACACACATTGAACCAATAAAAAATGTATTTTTATAGTAATTAACATTTTTAACAATCAAAATTATTAATTAAGACACATAAATCAAAGAATATTAAAAAAAATATCTTAAACAAAACAAATTATCATGACCACTTCTTTCAGTGCGAGAATTGAGTTTATTTTCGCTTAATTAATTTTTTTAAACTATTTCAGCAGTTGAAGTTTTTTCCAGATTTACGTCTGTTTTTGACGCCCTATTTTAATATTTATTATATCTCATTTTGGAAAAAAAGCTTCACAAACGCATGTACATAGATCTAAAGACACTAATAATTTTTTGAGCAAAACATCTTATGTTAGGAAATTTTGTTGTTGTTATGTACTTACTATAAAATTCAGTTTTTGGAATCGTAGGACATATATTTTTTAGTTCAATATTGTATTGTACGTCGATTAATTCCATTTGTAATGTTTCTGAAACAGTGGAACGCCAAATGGAGAACTGAACATCTCAAATGCTTTTTCATAATTTACTAGTACTAGTACTAGTACTACATAAGTTATCTTATTTCGTCCGAATATTTTGAAAAAATATTATTTTGGCATTCTTTCAACAATGGAAAATGTTGTTCATTATTCATTTTAGGTTGGCTCTCAAACATCAATAATTTCATCTGGAACGCTTTAATCAGATTGCAAGCATCGGTAATTAAATTATTCTGACTGCAACTTTATATTACCGGTTACTTAAACATTTTTTTTCATCATACATGACGGGGGGCTGCACGTAAGAGCGCCGCGGGCCGCGGGTTGGCCAGGGCTGATCTACACCATTGTGCGACATCCCAGCGATTTTATCTTTTCCACAATGTTCTCCTACGATGCATTCGTGTATTATTAGTCAATTCTGGGGCACCCACTTCCATCCTGTCATCTGATATTTTGTCTAACTTTCCAGTCCATCGCTGTCTTTGAGATCTCTTGAATCTTACAAGAGTCTTGTGTTCAATTATGTTAAAAAATTTAAGTACAATTTCAAACTTGCCTCAAAACATAATATTTGGGTAATTTATTTTACAGCCGTTTAATGTAAGTAATAACTTTTAAATTATATGTAAGTAATACGTTTACTGTCCCGTCCAGTGAAATTGTGCTTCATGTAATTTAAGTTTTGTAATTTGAAGTTGACAAATGGCGTTTTTTAAATGAGTTTCTACCACTTGATTCTCTTTTTTTTTACAAAACCTAACCATTTAATCAAGTTTTTTATTGTTAATACCTGCACATTATGCCTAATACGCTATGAGTAAACCTATGGAGCAAATTACGCAGTTATTATTTAACTTCATATTCCACTAGGGGTGAGGAGATTATCAAATACCAATAATAATCGTGTTCTCAAATATTATAGCTAATTCCAAAAAACAAGTCCAAATAAGACCATTAAACACCCGTTCGCAGTAAGCTGATTGATGTCTTAATCCGGACCAACTCAAGATCCGCCAATCCCGTCCAAGAGTATCTTTCCTTAACCCGCCTCGAAATCGCGTCGAACTGCTACAAAGTAACAAGCTTAAACCCACAAAAATCACCGAAAAGCGTTTGTCGAATAATTGTATTTTTTTTATTTAAACTTTTGTATTTTCAATTTGGGAGGCGGGAATGGGTACCGCCGCCCCGGGAACCTTTATTGGATAACCAACACTTCTGCCATAGGTCACCCCAAGTGGTTCGCTACGTTTCGTGATTTAGCAGAGGAGCCCGGGTTCACGGAGTGAGGTTTGTCTTGGTCTTGGAGGCGAATGACCAGGACATACTGAACCCTAGATTCCTACCCACCCCTTAAACCCTTTTCCTTCTCAGAACTCTCCTCTCCTTCCCCTCCTTAAAAAAACCTCCACACAGCATCCCCAAAGATGACATAGGCCCTGAGGGAAATTATTTTCCTCAGGGTCTCCTGTGTGGAGCTCATGTAAAAAAAAAGTATGCGTACATGTTTCTTTCTTACTAATAATCATGCATGGAAATCAATATTTTAACAAACAAAAAGAATACATGAAACAAAAGAGAATAAAGGAAAATAATGTATATCTACCATTTTTTGGTTTAGTAAAATATTTCCATGATTTCAAATATAAGATAATGTAGTCCTTTTAAGATAAAAGAATACAAAACAGTATAGTTAAAAACACATTGATTTTATTTACATAATAGAATTCAAGATGGTAGTTGCACCATCTGCAGTTGCATCCGTGCTCGTTAAGGGGGAGTCCGAGGCCGAGGCGCTGTAATGTAGCCACGACAATTATTACATCTGCTAGTTTAGTGTCCTGCCCCAGAAGCTGGCTATCGGCGGTGAAGAAAGACGGGAAATGAGTGTGCCATTACCCACCTCTTTTAAGGCTCCGCAACCGGGCTTGAAAAGAAGAAGAGGGAGAGATACGAAATTACGAATGTTAGAGGAGAGCGCTAACATTTACAGCGACAAAATCGATGCGAAAATTTTTAATAAAACTCAACTCGTTTAAAATAGAGCGAAAATCTCGGGGGCATTGTCTTAAACAGCATTTAAAAAAACACTGCGAAATTTTTCGTACATATAACTTGTAAAATAACCGAAACAAACGTGTTTATAGAAATTCGGGTTGCGGGCCCTTAAGAGGGCATTACCAGAGAAAACCGGAAATACGTCATTTTCAAAAAAGATTTTAGACGTATTGACTCTTTTCCACAAAAAATTATAAATGGATTTCGAAAGATTGTTCTTTTATCTAGCATTCGTATGTAATAAATTTTGAGATTTTTTTAAAATTTTTAGTAAGTATAATAAGGTTATTCCATAGGTCGTTGGCAGATTTGTTAAATTTTCAAAAAAGTTTTTGTGTTATACCACACCCATTTCAAATAATATAATCATGCAGTAAAATAAATTAATACATTATCTAGCAAACGTATGTTTTAGAATTTTAATTTTAGTTTCAATAAAATCATTAAAAAATATGTACGTACATGTGTTTCTTGACGAAAATTGGTCCATTTGTGTATTTATTTGCGCACTTACAAACTAATATATTTCAGATTTTTTTAACATTCTTATTAAATTTAGACATTATTGAAAAATGATAAATACTTATAATCAAAAAATAACTACAAAAAGTACACAATTTAATAGTTTTATCATCACGCCTTTCAGCATTTTTGGATGAAGGTATAAATTAAAGCTAATTTGGATTGAAATAAATTCGATATTGAGTTATAATTTTAAAAAGCTGGTACGGAGAATAATTAATCTTTCTCATTGTAACCGCCCTGCACGATCGGAAGAACAACTTTCGACGAAATGTGGATTTTCGTCCGCTGGCTGGTTAAACGCTCTTAAGGTGTGGGTATAAGCAGCAGGTTTAAGTAAAACAGTTTTAAAAATACATGCATATGTCAAATATATATTCATGTACCTGTGTACCTATGACAAGAAGAAACAGATTTAATTTTTTCCCAAAGCTTACATTTTGACTATAGTATTCATAATTGATATTTGTTTTAATAAGTATTTATTTTTCAATATTGCTTGAAGTAGATGTATACATGTCAGTATTACATTTTATGTAATATAGGGTAGAATCTAACATTGTACACCATATGACGTTCGGACTTTCCAGACACTGCGGTGCCTCCTAAATATTTACGGAAGGGCGGTTTTCTTGATTTGCATCAAGAAATAAGAATTATTATTTTAATCATCATAAGAACCAGGACGGCAGGAATGCGGGAAAGGATCTACAACTCCTGAAATGTCTTTACCATTGACGTGTCTGACTTCAGGATTGAGTATTGTCAGTATCGAAGAACACCGGAGAAATATATTTACCACTACATTCTTCGATTCGATAAGAAAGCATAAATATAATCTATATTTTTTTCTCTTAACACATTTTCATTTTTACTTATTTATTCTCTTGTGGTGCTACCTTTTTGTTCAGTAAAATATATATTATATTCTTACTCTTATTTATTACTTTACTTTTTATTCATATTCTTGTATCTAGTGGACTTAATTATTCGCTCTTTTTTAAATCACGTTGGGGTTTAAGTAACATTGTGTTAGCTAATTGATTCAACAACGTATTATACTATTATATTTTGAATAGTTTTAAATGATTTTTTTTAGAAAAATAACAAAAATGCTGATTAAAACAACGACATGGCAAAACACAAATTATTTATTGATTACGAAGATTTTGCATAATATTTCAAATTAACATTTAACGTTAGTATTTCGCTGGAAATCCTTTAACTTTAATAATTTGCTAAAGTCTACAAGGCATGGGGTCCACAAAACGTCACTAATTTTCAGGTTTGATGACATGGAACCATGTTTGAATAAATTATTTCAATTATTTCTCTTTTATTGCTGGATTTGCGACTTGAAACCAGAATTTTTAATCTAGACCAGAGATTTTCAATGATATTCAAGTCCAGATGGTTCCTTGGCCAAGGTAGAACAACAATATGGTGGTTCTGTAAGCATTTCATGCTCGTTTTGCAATATGACATGGGGGTCCATGCTGCTGGAAATTGCGTTTACCACGGTTCCCCTCGAACAAATCATTGTGCTGAGCAATAATTTTGGCTCCAGAATCACATTTTGATGACTATTAGTCTTAACTGTGCCTTCTACCACTCCCAGACGTCTAAAATTATCCCTTATCATACAAGCCCACACCATTACACTCAGAGGAAGATTCATTGTCACACAAGTGCATTCTGGTATCACATCTTCAACTTGACGGCAACGAACAAATCTGATTCCATCACTCTCAAAAGTGAAAATTTTAGTCTCATCATTCCATATCACCTTTGCCCAGTCTTCTGAGGTTCATTCCTCATGTGTTACAGCCCATTTTAGCCGTTTATGCCTCTGTTTCATGTTTTGGTTAGACTTTTATTATTCTTGCCTAATTTCTTCCTACATGTTATATCAGTAATATCGAGTCCAGCAGCTTTAACGACCTTGTTAATATCTTTAGATGTTTGACGATGGTTATGCAAGGTAAGGCAACACATGCTCTTTTCATTTGGTGGTGTAAACTTTGGATTTTGGACAATTTTCGGACTGTTTTTGTAGTTTTAGACTCCTTGCAGCGTTGGCAAACCTTTCTTACTCCAGACTTGGCTCCTCCACCCAATATTTTTGCAATTTCTTCATATGTGTAGCCTTCTTCACAAAGTGCAACAGCTCTGCTTCTTTTTGGGCGACCAATCGGTACATTTTGATACCTTAGGAGCCATTTTAATAATATTTATAAAAAAAAAACAACATCACTTTTCTTTAATGGATGACTGACTAACACGGGTGTAAAGTTTAATCGTGTTGCATCTTAAAGTGTCCTGATTAGAGCACACAACGATCCTCTGCCCTTTGTGGTTAGTTTAGACAGAAGACGAGATATTCTAGAGTTGCCAAAACTCAAAAACATTATTCTCAAAAATTGGTTATTTTAAAGGCGTTTGCTCCCATTTCTCTTAAAGAGTGATAAGAATTTTGAATCACCATATGGCATATCGAATGGCACTTTTATTAATCAACTAAAGCACAAGGAACATGAAAAAAAAATTTAGAAGGGTTCCGTAACATTTTAAGTTATTTTTTTATAAGGCAAACAACAAGATACAAGAAATCTCGAAAAGTGTCCATATTTAAGTCCACTAGTGTATTATATGTATGCTGTATGTATTTATAGGTGACCGGACAATTGAGAATAAAATCATCTGAAAACCTCCTTTGAAAAGTCATTAAAAGTGATGAAAAAAAATATGTAAAAAAAATTGGTTAAATAGGTTACGTTAGATTAGGGTTAAGTGCTATTTTAAAATTATTTTTTTCATAGCTTTAATGACTTTTTAAAGAGGCGTTGAGTTGACTTAATTCTGAGTTGGCATGGAACCGTATTTATACTATCTACGGGTAGTGTAAGATTGCACTAACCTCCCCGTATTATGGAATTTTAATATAAGAATTAGAAATTTTATTATTATCATTATAAATACCCCTACCCTCTTAACAATGATCTCCACGCTGTATTGTATTCACATTTCAATAACCCCAACAATAGTTCATCATTCGATCAAATATTATTCAACACTAGGAAGTGGTTATTCGATACAGATTTTTTTTTATGTAGGCACCAGATTTTTTCACAAATTTTTTCACAAACATTTCCTAATACACACAAGAATTTATTAAAGATTATTAAATTTGATATTTTTTATGTATCTTTACACAATTTTTTTTTATTCTTCTGCTAGTATGAATCTTGTTCTCAGGTATCATATATTTTTTTTATTATTTCAAGGAGAAATTGTCACACTAGTGAAAAAAACAGAAATAACTGCGCAAGGAGAGAACACACAATGCATGAATAACAATGTCAAAATTAAGATAAAAAATTTTCAAGCAAAAGCTTGATCAGGATTTTGATAAAGACGAGAAATTGAGTCTTATAACAGAAAACAATTTAATTGTGTTCGTAAGGACTGACAAAAATCATTTAGACAAAAAAAAAGTTTTTGTCCAGTAATGCCTGTATGTGTGTGTATGTATTTATTTATTTTATCGAAGGAAGCAAATACTTTGTGATGTGACATTATATATTAAATGAAAAAATACACTTTGTAAAACACCATAAAAAAAAAACAAAGTGTGTTTTTTCATTGAATATGTTTTTTTTTTAATTTTTTATTTTTTTGAACATTTTTTATTTAAAAAAAAAAATAAAAACATTCCTGGGTTACGAATAACCCAAAAATGTTTTAAAATCTCCTACTACCATCAGAGTAAGCGGAAAATGTTGATTGTGTCGTGATGGAGCCGAGGAATCGATCAAACGCGATGCCCACTCAGCTACTCACCAGTATATTATAATTTTCTCCCACCACAATATACCTTATGAATCTGCATCTCTCTAGCCACCTATCTTGTAGTATACCTATACCTATTCACAAACCACTGAGTGGAAGGTTAAGTTGAATACATAGACAATGTTAATTGGACAATGGTTTTGACGCTTTGTAGAAATTCTGAGCATTTATCCAGCAAATCCATATGATATGCATGCCATTATTATAACCCCTAGTTGTATTTTGTGTATGTTAATCCAAGTAGTATTATGTATTTGTTAATCCTTTCGTTAAACTATTTAATCCTCTATTTAAAATTCCGCTCGTATATTAAGTCTCTCGTTCTCTCAAATTTAATATTTAAAATGCAAGCTTAGAATCTATTGCAGATAGATGGCGCTACCCACAATGCCTATTTATAAAATAGGCACATGATCAAAGATAAAAGCAAGATATTTTTTGTTCATCTTATGGATCGTTACAAAGGTATGAAAAGGTTTTTCAATTGTCTGGTTCAGTGAATCTTGTTTTGTAATATCATACTCTAACTAATTGATTTGTAATTCAATTATTACGTAAAATCCAACAATGGGAACTTTTCTTTTAAATCAGAAGCACTTTCTCCGGAAAACACTTTGCAAGGAATGGCTGTAAATTAATTAATGATTTCAATAGGTTTTTGATGTATTGTGTCTCGTTCTTGTTGAGGTTTTTATTGTGTTTCATTTCTCTTCATAAAAGTTAGTCGATTTTTTTCCAATAAAACTTTTCTTTGGACGTCCTTAGATTTTCTCAGTATGTGGTGTTTTAAATTAAATGTGCCTATCTCTTTTTTGGCTAATAATATTTTATTTCACATTATCAAAATTAATATCAGACTAGTTAGCAAAATTTCGGGAGCGTCCATAAATTAATTTTGGTAGCAGTTTATTCAATGATAGCAATGAGTACTTTTCTATAATAAAATTGGGTGGGTAAGGCATAAAAAAATCACAGGAAGTAGTCAAATGAACACGTGTGAAGATAAATTTTCAAGGCTTTGATTAAGGAGCGTGTTTGGCAAAAGAACTAGAGTTCTCGAGGAAGATCACGCGATTCCGTACTCAGGAATCGATAACATTATTTTATGGATGTAATAAGTAGGTAATGGGTGAAAATAAAAATAATTAACTGTCCTTTGTAGATCTTACTTATATTTACAAAAAACAGGGCTAGATAAAAAGTAATTAAAAAATGTATCGCAAAATAGTATCAAACATAACAAATGAACCACAAGTACCACGTCCAAATGCAACAACACACTAGACGAGTATGAGGAGAAGGAGTGATGAAGATGTTGAGGAAAGTGCTTAGTGTCCTTTCTTGCTATAGCCCCACTTCTTGTGATCAGCGTGTCCTCCCTTCTTGCCGTAGTCGGATCCGTGATGGTGGTGGCTGTCATGGCCGCCACTTCCCTTGTGCCCCTTGTGGTCGTGGTGGTGGCTTCCCTTCTCATGGTGGCCCTTCTTGCCGTGGTGTCCGTGGTGACCGCCGCTATGGTGGTGTCCTCCCTTGTGGGATCCTCCTTTCTTGGATGCGTGTCCGGAAGCGTACCCTCCGTGCTTCTCTGCGTGTCCAGAGTCATGGTGCTCGTCGAAGAAGTGGTTGTCTTTCTTGAACTCGTCGAGTTTGTGAATTTCATGCTTTCCCTTGGTGGCGTGTCCCTTGTTGTAAGATCCCTTTTCGGCGTAACCACCTCCCTTGGATCCCTTCTCTCCCTTGTCGTGATGTCCGTAGTAGCCGCCCCCATCGTGGTGGGACGCCTTGTGACCTCCGTGCTCAGAGTGGTGGCCGCTGTGTCCTCCCTTATCGTGATGTCCCTTGTGTCCCTTGTCGTGGTGGTGGTGTCCCTTGTATCCTTTGTCTCCCTTGCCTCCGTGGGCGGAGTGGTGGTCAGAGTGGTGGTCCTTGCCACCCCCCTTCTTCCAATGGTGTCCGTGTCCACTGGCTGCGACGTCCTGGTCAGCCTCCCTCTTCTCCCTGCTGATCTCCCTGGCGGAGATAGTAGAGATGATGAGTATTGCAGCCAGTGCCAGAAGCACCGGCGTCATCCTGGTTCCTAGGATGGCCATATTTGCACCGCTCACTGAAACACCCTAACACGATAGTACCACGAGATCGAATACGTGGTGTCGATGTATACACTGGAATGATGTTGAGTGACTGATGCTGTATTCAATGCGAAACAGACTATATATACTTCCTCCCATTTTTAGTTGCTTACTTCTTGTCTCAACGTTTGTGTAACAATTTGACCGATTAATATTACGTTACAGAGACATTTTTCTACATAAAAAGGAAAAAGTGTATTAACTATTCAAGCATAAAGGACTGAATTGCATCAATTGAGGAATTGTGGCACCGCATAATGCCCATGCACATTGTGTAATGCTCCGACTTTTATAGTAGTAGTTTTTTTTTACTTGGTATGAATGTCCGACTTGTGTCGTCATCGGAACCGATGGAGTATTTCACTGCCACTGAGAGTTCCCGCGCTGTCCCGGCCATTGCTCGGGCCTCTTGCCTCAGCGCAGCCGGTGCCTGCCTAATTAAATAATATGTAATTCGATTATTTTCAGTTTGACATTTTTTATTATAATTATTGCAAGTGCAAACGCGAAAAATATTTCTGCAGAATGGTTTGGTCTGAGCATTTGAGCATTCTCTTTTAATACTAGGTACGGGTGTCAACCCAAAATATTTCACAAAATCAATCATTGTACGTTCAACTATCTTGACAAAGTAAAACAAATGTGAGAGTGGGACATCATTCAAAAAGAGAGAGCCTGAAGGTTAACGGTAGTTTCTAGTGTCTAGATATGCTAGAAGAGATGTAAGAATTGGAGATTATCATTGACGTAACATTATTGATCGAAGGAGATTATCATCCAATTACTACAGTTCTTAGTATACAGTGTTAATATTGACCTGCTGTAAGTGTATTATATAATTAACTTACGTAATCTACCTACAGAAAAACCTTCTAGGTGTATACTTACAAGAAGTATTATCTATAACATATAAATAAAAAAAATTAAAATATTTTTATAAAGGTGATTTCGGTGCTCCATCGGCCAACGACCCCCTGGCCGAGCTGCAGACACTTATCTCCGTTTCCAAAAAAAAGTCGCAAAAGATCGAAACAGTTTTTTTTATATACTTTATGTAAAACAATTAAAATATATCTGGGTCGCGTTCTATAGTGTTAGTGACTTTCAGTGTCGCTCTGGTGAAAAATCAACCTTAAAAAATTTAAATGGCGTCAGACGTATTTAGTGATCACAACTGAAAATCTAACATAACTTTCCTCTTCCCTATCTCCTTCACTTCCCGCCAATCCAACCAGATGCAAAACATACCCCGATTGGGGATGCTTACAAAGTCCTACTAAAAATAACATGTTTATTGTTATTATTCACTATTTCGCAGCTCTGATTTGAGAGTCCGAGCAGATATTATATTCGTCTAAAACCGAGTCCCCGATCGACGAATTACCCCTGGTTCTAAATAATTCGTCCCCGGCGGCATAATTCGTTTCATCGACAATCCAAATTTAAAATTCAAAAAAGAAAAACCCGTAACGTCCTCTTTGCTTACGGGTCATGCCGAACAGACGATAATTTGAATCGTAGCGTGTACCAACTACCTTATACAACACTTGTATACACCTAAAAGCTTCTGTACCTCCGGGAATGTAGACGAGAAAACACGTACAGTCGTGCTTCTCTGCCCCGTTGAAATAAAGGGTTATCTGTCTCGTTTGTCAGAGTGGAATGGTATTTCGTGCGCTGTTAGTTGAACCTTCACCCCAGGTAATCAGATTGCCCCTGAAACTGTTGCAAGGGGTGTTCTCTTTAGGAAGTATTGATTTAATGAAAGGTCGTGTTTACCCCAGTTTGTGGAAAAAGTGGAAACGCTCGTGAAATTATTATCATTTGAAACATTTTCAAGGATTTTGTGAAATTACCATGTTTGCAATACGAAATACGTTTTACACGTAAAAAGTTTAATGGGCCGAAAACTTCCTTTTGTAAAATGGTAATATTGGTATTTGTGTGTTGTTTACTGAATTTAAGGTTGTCGCACAAGTAAGGCATAGTTTTTTTAAAACTCCCCCCCCCCCACTATATTTAATCAACGCGACGATGTGCAAAAAGTTGAAATAAAATTAGAAAAATATTTTGGTCATCATTTAGGCCAGGGGTAGAGCAATTTAGTAAGACACGGATAATGTTTTCGTAATTTCATTGAAAGACACCTGTAATGACACGAATAGAATTATTTTATAAAACACTGTCACGAATTGGAACGACCTAGGTTTTTTTCCATATAAAAATCCCTCAAACTTGACATCTGAACTTCTAGAATCCTTTGTTATATTTGACAATAAAAACAACAATTTCGTCATTTAACAATAATGGCCATTACGTTCTTAAGTAAGTATCTTTCTCAACTGAAACTAGTTTGCGTTCAATTGGAAACTGTTCGAAATAATGACGAAAGTTAGAACTAAAGGAATTAAGTAGGTCCTTTTTTATTATGTCTAAATAAATTAAATGAAAAAATGAGAGTATTTCTGGTCTTCCTATGTTTTTTTAATAAATAACCGTTCAGATAAAAGATTGAGGGAAAAGCAAATTGGGAGAGGACAATAATAATTGACACGACTGAGGAATTGGACTGGAATGGATGCTTGTTCTATTTTGCGTGATGAAAAAGACAGTGCGGTCAGACTTGCACCGGTCATTGTAGTGAGCGCACACTTTATCGCTGCGTTTCGTACGAAACGTTGTCGTTTCGTTGTCCTCGATTCCCTGATTCCTGTCCGGATTCCCTTGACCCGTCGCCTTGCACCGCAGTGGGAGAAATGGATTCACATGTCCGTCACCTCTGTACATACTGAGCCCCAGATTCCTTCCCATCACTTATACCTTTTTTCCTTTCCAGAACTTCCTCTCCTTCCTTTCCCCAAAGATGACATAGGTCTCGAGGGAAATTGTGTTCGTCAGACCTAAGATTAAAAAAAAAAATCCTCACTAATGGGTGCGATTGATAGATACGATAAATTTGAGTGTGAGCGAGATAGTTAGCAGCGTGTTGCAGAGCTACTGGATATTTTAAGAGTAAGTTATTGGATATCGACGAGTATGTTCTGAGACCCTGAGGTCTAACTTTAAGGGTCCACAGTTTGACTTCGGTTCTAAGACGGTAAGAGAGTTTTCCAACCTGTTTTGTATTAGTTTACGTGGTTTCATGCTTTATGTATGGTATCTTGTTTCAATCACTTGAATTATGTCAATTATTTTAGTGCACTTGCGGACGGTTTCAAATTTAACGCATTTTCTAAAAATTACAAAAGAAATTAATAGTACATATTTTTTTAATGGAGGTATTTTACGAATCCAAAAATATTCATTCGAACCTTAAAGGGTAAAAAATGCAAGACTTTATTTAGATACGAATTAAATTTAGTAGTTTTTGATCTTCAGTGAAAAATCAAACAACACAACAACGTTTGGGAGCGGCATATTTTTATTGAACGTTTCGAAATCTTCAAGAAACTAATATCTAGTCACCTCTCTGCCACATTTATTGTACCTCCATCTATATATTCTCTTATGACACACCCTTAATGTAATTTACAGATTTAACAGGCATGAAAGAGAAAACTTTCGGCAATTAAACAAGCCACTTGATACCCACAGTCCCACACACCCAGTCCCATAGTAGCAATCGTCTCAAGTATTTCTATCAGGGACAATAGCTTTATGTGCTAGTCCTCCTAAGGAAAACGTGCAATTGTCTAATAATAATGTAACCCGCAAGTGATTCGAACACCTCTGTGAAAGTTACTTCGTTCTGGATTCTATACTAAATGTTTGATAGATCAAATACCAATTTACACGGTCCAAAATGTGGCGAAGATTTAAACACCCCCTGTTAAAATATAAATTGTCTCGTGGTCGGTGCCTAAAACATATATTATTGGTTTAAAAACTTTTTCAATTAAACTTAAAAATTTTATACTTTTGAATGTAGCTATATAACCTTGTGGTTATCCATTGTAGATAAATGAAACAATGTTACATTGTTTGAACCACTTGTATATTTGTTTAAAGCCGACCGGTTCGGAACGACCGTTCCTTCCTCAGTATAGATATATCCTGATGTGTGTATTCAATATGTTTTAGCGGCAGGGAGGAAAGGCATGGGGAAGGGGGATGGGAGAGGTGGGGTTCGCGGAGAGGGAAGAGTCAAGGGTGGGGGAAGGCGGTAAAGGTGGAAGAGAATGGGAACGCACGGAAAGGACATGCAGGGAGAATCAATTAATTTGTTTGAATGGCATTGCAACGCATTCCGGGGACCAGCTAATATATAGATAAAGGTATTTTTAAACTTTTTATCGACCTTCGACTTCGATGACTGATGTGGTTAAGGGTCTTTAACCAGCCAGCGGCCGAGAATCCAAATTTCGTCGAAAGATGTTCTTACGATCGTGCAGGTCGGTTCCAATGAGAAAGGTTAATAATATAATAAATATAATTATTGTGCGTACCAGCTTTTTGAAATTATAACTCAATATCGTTTTTATTTCATTCAAAATTTGCTTTAATTTATACCTACATCCAAAAATGTTGAAAGGCGTGATGATAAAACTATTAAAATTATGTACTTTTTTTAATTATTTTTTTATCATAAGTATTTATAATTTTTCAATTATGTCTAAGCAAAATAAATGTGCAAAAAAACTTAAATATATTAATTTGTTAGACCGTAAATAGATAGACAAAATAGAGAAATTTTCGTAATATTTGTTCGGAAATTTTTTTGAATGATTTTATTTGAACTAAAATTAAATTTTTAAACATGCGTTTACTAGATAACGTATTGATTTACAATAATGTATGATCACAGGGAATGAAATAAGTCTTGTAAAATAAGATTTTTCGTTTGAAAATTTAACAAATATGCCAATGACCTATGGTATAACCTTATTACACTAAAAATAAACTTTTTTTTCAAAATTTTAAGACATGATTTTCCTAGATAAAAAAACAATATTTCGAAATCAATTTATAATTTTTTGTGAAAAAGAGTCAATACGTTTAAAAATTGACTTAAAAATGACATATTTCTGGTTTTCTCTGGTTATTCGCTCTTAAAATAAGGATACAGTTGTTGCAGTAACGAAACCTGGCTTGGAAAAATATTTTTTCGTATTATTTAGTGATCAGTCATTGAATAGGAATATACTTGCCAACCTGTCTCTGCCCATCTCATTGCCTTACCTGCTCCCATCATACTAATGCATCATGCTCGTACACATCCCAATTGGTGTTTACATACACCTATTAGCTCCAGTAAGTTGGGTTTGGGTATCACGTGCTGTGTTCATATAAAAATATAGATTAAGCCGTATACATATATTACACAGGTTTAGCTGCCTAAGTAATATCTTCCGTGAAAATACTCAGCTCGTCACAGATTCATGTTTGCTGTAATCGCAAATAAATGCGTAAATGTTAAATTGCTTAGTTAGCATAAAAAATTAACGTTAATTTCTATCCAATATTATATTTTAATAATCTCTCGTAATGCTCAACTTTTTTACGCAGCGCGTTTTTGTGAGAAAGTGGGTTCTTTAAACTTGCGGTCAAATCGCAAAGTAGGTGAGCACGTCTTGATTCATTGGACTCGCAAAATGAAAACGAAGATTTGTGTCAGCGGAGGTACGTGTCTATTGTTACCTTTTTTGCCTACCTCAACACAATATGCTTGACAATTTGCATGCACATTATATAATTTAATTTAGTTTTTACTTATTATTTGTTTAGGGAATGACATTTTCTGATAATAAAATGTAAAATAATTAACGCATTCGTGTTGGTGTTAAAACATGTTCGGATTTTTTCTTATTAAATAAAATTACCCAAAATTTCTTCGTAAATCATAAAATTGTAAGTTTGTACTTAAATATCTGCCAGTTTTTATAAACTATACTTTATGAAACTTAAAAAAAATCTTTAAAGGAATTATACAATTTGTCCAAAAAAACGTCACCATCTCATATAAAAATCTTTTTTCAAACCTTCTTCGGGCAATTCCATAATTTTGATAAAATGCGAATAAGAAAGTTCAAATATTCACGTCAAATTCACATTTGAAAAATGAAACATTTATGAACCATTAAATGGCCACCGTCTTGAAACAAAATCGGGACCTACAAACAAATTTAGAGACAGACGAAATACAAAAAGATCGGTCAGTCAATTATTTAAGGTTTAAAATCAGTTCGGCGTATTGTAAGGCAAAATATCAAATAATCAATCTATCCAGCAGATGAAGGGATATGGCGAAGATGTGTGATCTACCCTGATTTAAAAGAAAAATTTAGTTTCCTATTTACATAAGACCTTTCAAAACCTTGTACAGTGCGACCAGTTTTTGAGAGGCTAACTTAATTCTGGCTTCGATGGAGCCCCCATATCTGAACTGGTCACTTAAAGTTACACCAAGTATATTAATGGAGGGCCTGTTCGGAAAATTGCTTCCGTTGAAGGAGGATAGATTTTCATTTCGATCCCCTTTAGACGTAATCACATGATTGGGTCGATGAAACATTAAATTTAACAAGATTATTTTTACCCCAAGAAAAAACACTCTCGAGGTAACCGTCCATTCTTTGCTTAAAGCCCCCCGAGCCCTTGGAATTTGTGAGCCCTTTGGAGGCTTGTCAAACAAAAAACTATCATGGACTGTACTGTCATCTGTGTAGCAATGAATTGGTGCACATGTCAAAAGGTCATTGAGGTGCAATAAAAACAAAGTCGGAAACAGAACCGATCCCTGTGGGAAACAAGCATTTATTTAGTGCGAGGAAGAGGTAAAACCATCAGCAACCCTCTGAATCGACCTCTCCTTCAAAAAATCGACAATCGGCAAGGATGCGGGAAGTCCGTAAGATGACAAGTCCTCGGTGCCAAATCCGGTCAAAAGCCTAGGAAATGTCCAGTGCAACCGTTTGGTCTCACCGAAACTTTCCAGGCACGGCCTCCGCCATACGCGAGAAAATTGCCGCACGAGCAGTTTCGCTGGAATCCGTCTTGACGGTCATTAATAATTTTGTTCTTCTCGAGGTATTTGAGCAGTTTGTCGTTGATAACACATTCCATCACCTTCGACAGATCTGATGTGATGGCAATGGGGCGGTAGTTGGTAGTTGGAGCGGTTACCATTCTTTGGAATAGGATGGATAACCGATTTTTTTCTAACCAGAGGGCACAGAGTCAGACTTTAGGGACATTTTAAAAAGCTTCTTTACAATTCGAGCTGTTTCTGCTGCACACCTCTGCGGTACCAGGGCAGGTATTCCATCAGGCCCACTAGCTTTATTAACATCAAGCCCTCGTAAAACATGGAGTACTTCCCAATGCCGGAACCTCAGCTTTTTCATATGAAAACCACGAAATGTTCGAGATGTATTATAGGCTCGAAAATCTGTTCAAAAAAGGATTTTGATAGTTGCAAAATCAGAAGTGATATCAAATTTATTTAATTTTGGGTATTCAGAAATGCCAACAACACACTTCAATCCGTTTCTCTCTTTAGTTTTTCCGACTGAGCTGGGGTTTTTCTCAGCCAAAGAGCCCACCCTCTAATCCAAAGTTAAGATCATGCCAATTGAAGACTTGTTGAGAAGAACGTTTCATGAATAAGTAAAACCAAACATTGTCATTTGGATTCCATTCTGCCATGATCACACAATATCGATTATTCAAAATATTAAAAGAAAGTTATTTGAACCAGGTGGTTCTTACCTAATACGAAGCGTAAATATGTTGATGAAGTATACAAAAGTTCAGGTATGTGAACCAAAAACTACGTCGGAGAGAGTGTCAATCCCTGTGGGATGCCAGCATTATTTATTGGGTGTGAGTAAGAAGTTCAACCAACCGTTGATTTGGTCTCTGTTTTTAAAATACCTACAGCAATCCACGTACCGGGATGATGCGGGTTGACATTTTGTTAAGAAGCTTTCTATACTACACCACAAAGGTTCAGAGACCTTGAAATACTTTATGTTTTACTAAAACGTTCCGGAATCCACAACAAAGAAATATACGAACAAAGGAAATTGGCGACCTAGGTTCCGTACCGCATTGTTAATCATAATCACCAATTAATTAATGTTGAGCACTACTCATTTCTAAAACTATTCAGAAAATCTAATGCAGGTGAGTTGAAACCTAACCAATGTAATCCAAAACTAATTACAAAGTTTGTTTGGGAAAGATTTGGAGTTGCGCCTCATAAAGAATATCTTGTGTGTGGTGTGGAAAGTAAAGCGTTAGTTTAAAGCTATTCTCTTCGAGTTAATTTAGTTTCTAAACTTCAAGTTCAAGACACGGGAGGTCCGGGATGGCTTTTATTGACTCCCCTTCATCGTTCAATACACTTTACAGCCCTTAAGCTCACCCCCCGTGGTAGAGGTCGGAAGGTTGAGAATGAACACCGGTAATAATAATATTTTTCCTGATAAAAATCAAAATCAAAAGACGGTGTGTTAATAAAATAATACAATTCATACCTATATCTGGCAAGAAGTCAGTTCGTGGTGTTGCGTTAATGAAATGAGGTTTTTTCAAAATGTAAAATCTTAAAATATAAATGTAGGAACCCATGTAATAAAATAAAATCCTTTTAATTTTCTTTTTGTGTCCCGCTGAAAATGTGAAAAAATGAGATCTAGGGTTAAGAAATTTGTATTCAAAATTATAATTATAATTTCGAAAGGGAACCGTAACTTCTTTTAGATGTTATTGTAATTTTCGTCATGAGGTAAAGCAGGATATTAACTCTAATAAAGGGATAAGAGTGGATAACTTTATTTCACAATTTAATTAAACTTAATTAAAAATAACATAATGCATATTCTAACCCTTCAAAAAATCTGCGTATTTTGTCAGTTGGTAAAAAATTTCCGTTTCCCAATAAAATCCAAAAAATGGAATATATGTGGACATATCCGAAAACTAAAAATCTGTTTTCGAAAGGTTATAGGTATGTATTTTTCACTTTCAAATTTAATTATTGGAAATTAGTAAATTTTGAAATATAATTTTATTTTAAAGCAAAATTTTGAAAAACAGCTCGCGTCACGTTTTTTCAAACTTAATTTAAAAAAATAAAATAAAAACACACTCACATTTTATTAGACAAATGAATTATAAAATTTATTGTAACCTCACTTTTTTATCATTTCATGTATAAACAATTCTTCATAATTTCATAATTTTTTTTCAAATTGCGGTTCTAATGCGGCATTGTTCACTTTGGTTTCGTGAAGGTGAACATTTTAAATATTTTAGGTTTACTTTTAGATTTGAATATAAAGTAGTACTCACATAAAAATTTAAAAAAATGTGTTTTTTCTATTCAACTCGTAATAAACATTTGTTATAATAATGGATACATTTTTTTATGTCAATTAAATAATTTTAACAATGGGTTCCCACAATAAATTAATATTCATGCATACTTAATTAAGGTCATTAAATAAAAAAAAAATAATAAACAAAAACACATTTTTTTTATAATCGGCCATTCCGACAAGTAAAACGCGACAATTACTGTCATCTTTATTTGAAGTTTGTGCATTTTACCGAAACATTGATAGTTCAAGATAATTTCAACATCTGTACACAATTCACAGTGCAAAAATAACGCAATAAATCTACTCTTTTCCAACAAAAAATATCATAAAATCCATGAAGTGTCCCTAAACGTGCCATTCAACCACTCAGCCATCAGAAAGAGCATACAATTGTTACATAGAATCAAACATATTCAATATTTTAAATTTTTGTATTTAAATTGATTAGTTTCTAACGGTGAAAGAACTTTTATGATAAGTAACTTTTTTTGGAGTACTGACCGGAAGATTTGACGACCAAAAAAATTGTTTTTTGTTTGACGCTATCTAAAATGAAGGTGAGACGAGAAAGTTTCATAAGGACAAAGCAGAAAGAGGTTCGTCGGTTTTCGTCAATTGAAGAACAGACCAGTACGGCTGAGTAATTATTAAATTTATTTGTCTATAAAGAAGTGTACTTTTAGGGGCAGAATTAATTTCTATATAAATGGGTTATGTTTTTGAAGTGAAAACTTATTTAGCACCGTTGTGATTTGAAACCCGATGAAACGGAAGCGAGTGACACTAAAAAGAGACAAACACCTACATCAATAGGATTTAGATTGCGAGAGAATGAGATAGCAATAAAATATTTTTTTTATTTTATTCACGGGTACTCGCTTACAATATAATACAATAAATCCACCGTCCCATCCAAGTCCTCTTTTGTATAGTGGTATAAAGCGCTTGACGAATCTTTGCAGATATTCAGCCGAACAGGGGTCGAATCCTACGAAATGTGAAAAAAATGTTTTTATTTGAACAACCAAAAGAAAACGACATTTATTTTATTAATTTATTTTTTATTTATTTATTATTTTTCAACGCCCTGATGGGCTTTTACATGACAAGTTTATAATACGGAGACAGTTTTTTTGAATAAAAAAGATAAACTATAAAAATATAACTAGTAAGTAAACATCATACAGATAAATTTAGGAATGATAGTGCATTACAATAAAAGAGAAAGTTCCTAAGTTGTAAATGACATAGAAATAAACTAGTAGGTATGTTAGTAATTACAAAATTTACAGGTGACTGATTAAATGTCATGAATAATACATGACAAAATGCAAGATACATAAAAAGAAAACGTTAACAAGTTTTTACATTGTAGATTAATATAGAAATACACAAATATATGCAAAAGACCCTAGGTGATGCTCCTTAGATATCAAAATATTCTACATAAATATTGTTCAGATATCAGTGTCGCCTCAACCTCTAACGGTGTTGGACGCGAGTGAGCGGCGATTCAAATAAAATAACACTTTCAAACCCGGACAAATTTTAAAAGTATATAAATTAACCGAAAATAAAATAATTCATAACCCGTGAAAATGGAGGAAGCGGTTGATCCGCATGCCTTCATCACTAAGGCGAAACAAAACATAAGTGACTTACATACAATCATAGAAGAAAATAAACTTACTAAAGAAACCAAATCAAAAATGATGAAAGAAATAAATAACATCATGGAAATGATATCCCACATGGCAATAGAATTAGCTAAATTACAAGAAAAATGTGAAATTCAAGAAAAAAACCAAACACAAAAAAACTTATTTTCTTACTCTTCGGCAGTAAAAAACTTAATACCACAAACACAAGAAAAACGATTTCCTATAATTATAAAAAGCTTAAAAGAAGAAGACACTGAAAAAATAAAAGAGAAAATACAAAAAATCAAAATATCGCAGTTGGGAATTCGAGTAAGTGAATTTAAAAAAACAAAAAAAAACATTATTATAACATGCCCAGAAAAAGAAGACGCAAAAAAATTAAAAGAAAAGATAAATGAAGTCGACAAAACCATAATAGCGGAGGTACTTGTGAAAACGGATCCATGCGTAATATTCAAAGGACTTGACAAAGACTATACCGAAAAAGAATTCTTAGAAGACATAATTGAACAAAACAACGACATCAAAATGATATGTGAAAAATACCAAGATAAAAATATATTACAAGTTAAAGCCATCATTACGAACAAAAAAACTAACAGCAAAAACTTAATTCTCCAAACAAATCCAGAATTGAGACTACATCTTATAAATAGAAAAAAAATTCATCTAGGATTCATGAGAATCTATGTAACCGATTGTAACGTTCTTACCCAATGTTTCCATTGTCAAAGATTCGGACACACAGCACAAAAATGCTACAATAAAATGAATAAGCCAACATGCAAGCACTGTTCAGAAGATCATCCCATCTCCGAGTGTAAATCCCTGGAACTGCCGCCCAAATGCGCTAACTGTCACTCAGCTAACAAGAAGAAAGAAATAAACTCCTTCAACAGTAAAATGAATGAAATAGACCACCGAACAAACAGCGAAACATGTAAGTTCCGTTCTTACATGCTTAAATTAGCCAAAGAAAGAATAAACTACGACATTGAATAAAAAAAAAATAAAAAATTATAAGTATATAATTTTGCAAAATACATCAATTAAATGGATGATTTCTTAAATAGCGAATTAGAATTAAATATTAAAATTCAAGAATATGAATGTATTTGTACTGATTCATGTAACAAAATTATTTCTAAAAACATCAATGATATAATTATTATGCACATAAACATCCGTAGCATTCAGAAAAATTTAGATGAACTAATTCTAAAAATAAATAATTTAATTAAAAAGCCGGACTTCATAGTGTTAACTGAAACATTTACAAACGCTGAGTCACCGTCTTATCACGTACCGGAGTACAATTATATTTCTACCAAAGTAGATATCAACAAAAATTCGGGAATAATAATATTTGCAAATAATAAATTTAGTATTGTTAACATTATAGAACACCCAATACATTTGGTAAACTGCATCGAAGTACATTTCAAACTCGGCAAATCAATATATCATTTAATAGCTATCTATAGAACGCATGGCTCAAGTATTATTACGTTTATTAATGACCTCAAATACATATTATTAAAATTAAAAAATAAACTCTGCTTCGTGGTGGGTGATTTTAATGTGAACATTAATGAAAAAATAGAAAATAGTAACAAAACTGAATACATCAATTGTATGACTGAACAAAATTTCATATCTTGCATAAATAAAAATACTAGAGAAATAAAAGAACATACTCCATCTTGTTTAGATCACATTTGGGCAAACGTAAACATTAAAGATCTTCACAAACTAAAATCAATTGTTTGGAAAACTAACATAACTGATCATCATTCATGCTTACTTCTGTATAATAATAATATTAAACATAAAAAACATAATTTAGTACCCAAAAAATCAACAATAGACATGACTATTCTCTCTGAAAAACTAAAAATGGAAAATTGGAACAATGTTTTAAAGAGTGATGATATCGAAATATGTTCGAAAAACTTTGAAAAAATCCTGTCACAACACATTAAAAATTCGACAACTGAAATAATAATACACATAAAATCAAAATTAAGATGTTTAAAACCTTGGATTACCAAAGGACTTATAATATCTATCAGAAACAAAGAAAAACTTTATAAAACAACTTTAAAAAATCCCCATGATGAAAAAGCATATATTTTTTATAAAAAATATAAAAATAAATTAACATCTTATATTAAAAAAAGTAAGGAAGAGTTCTTTAAAAATAAAATATTATCTTCAGAAAATAACCATAAACAAATGTGGAAAACTGTGAATTTGGCCATAGACAATACAAAAAAAACACAAAATATTAAGTACATCGAACATGATAAAAAAATTATAGATGCCAATTTACAGCCTAAACAATGTGCAAACATATTTAATTCCTTCTTTGCAAATGTTGGAAAAAATCTTGCGAAAAATATTCATAAGCCTTCTAACCCAGAAAAACAAAAAAATAAAAAATTACAGAAACGTAATATACTTTCAACATTTGAAATAACAACAGAATGTGAAATCTTAAAAATAATAGAAAATATGAAAGGAGGTTCGTCTCCCGGTTTTGATTCTATTACGGCACAAATGTTAAAATCTATGAAATCTTACTTAATAAAACCCATCACTCATTTAATAAACTTGAGTTTAACGAAAGGAATATTTCCAATGAATTACAAAAACACAATAATCTCACCTATTTACAAATCTGGTGATCCGCAACAAGTAACGAATTATCGCCCAATTTGTCTAATTTCTAACATAGGAAAGATATTTGAAAAAATAGTAAAAAAACAATTGGTAAATTTCCTAGATAGTAATAAAATACTACAAAAAAACCAGTTTGGTTTTATTAAATCGCTCAGCACACAAGATGCCATTGCTAACGTAACTTCATACATTTACGAATCATTAGATAAAGGTAAAAAATGTGCGGGTATATTTATTGACCTCAGAAAGGCATTCGATAGCATATCCCATGAGATGCTATTAAAAAAATTAAATGATATTGGCATTAAAGGCAACGCGATTAAATGGATCACAAACTACTTAAAAAACCGCCCTCAAGTGGTAAAAATCAATCATGTTAATAGTGATCAAGAGATTTCAAGCTTTGGAATCCCGCAAGGTACAGTGCTTGGACCAATTTTTTTTACCATATATGTAAATGATATTTTTTTTCAACATTTAAATGGTCAAATTACATCATACGCCGACGATACAGTATTAATAATAAGTGAAAAGACTTGGGAAAATGTAGAATTAAAGGCCACAGAAGACATCAACACGCTTAAGAATTTTTTCGACACTAATTTACTATCACTAAATAGTGAAAAGACATTTGTAATTCCATTTGCAATCCATCCAAACGATGCTCCCAAAAATTTTAACATTGTCATACACGATAATACTAAAATTCATAGCCAAAATTATTGCAAATCAAACTGTACAATATTAAAAACAACAAATAAAATTAAATATCTCGGAGTAATTATCGACAAAAATCTGAAATGGAAGGAACAAATATGTCAAGTAGTAAACAAAATCAGAAAATTAATATATATATTTTTAAGAATTAGAAATTTTCTGTCGATAAAAAATCTATATTTAATCTACTATGCCTTAGTTCAATCCACTCTACAATACGCTATTATTAGTTGGGGATCCGCGTATAAATGTAACCTTCTTCCAATAGAAATTGTACAAAGGACAATTATTAAAATTATATTAAAAAAATCCTTAGACTACCCAACAGAACGCCTGTTTGAAGAATTTCAAGTACCCACATTTAAAGATTTATATATTAAAAATTCATTGATTCAAATTATAAAGGAAAAAGATAAATATCCATTTTTAAATGAAAACAGAACTCGACTTAAACATGTTTTTCTATGCCCAAAACTAAATACGTCTTTTGCACAGCATCATTATACTTACCAGGGAAGAACTTTTTTCAATCGTCTACCAGAAGAAATCAGAAGCATTAATGATAAAACCCGAATACTGCTCTCTGTCAAGAGACATTTTAAAAATATTCTTAAGAAAAAAACTACTGTCAATTAATCTTACAAATATCCTTAGTTTTCCATTACATTCTTTCTTTTTTTAAAAAAATTCACACCATTATCAAACAAATACTGCAGCTCACATATATTTATGTACAATTAATTATTTAAGTACTAACTTATAACTAACAACTAATAGCATTTATGTACACTCCCCTTCCATACACAAGCAAATGCTTTAAATGGAAGGGAAGTAAAAAAAAAATACCTGTAAAAAAAAAAATTATATATTTGTTGTAAAATTGTAATTATAATAAATGTTGCAATAAATAAATTTAAAAAAAAAAAAAAAAAAAAAAAAAAAATTTCTTGAATAACGGTAAATTTGTATTAAATACATCGATATTTGAGGTGTATTTGTTCCCTAGTGTGTGAAGTCGAGAAATTGATGCATGTGTGTGATAGTTGGTTAGAGAATTATTGTTGCAGAATAATATGTTTTGCCTTGTCGCTCGAGTTGGTACCTTAAAGTCGATGAGATGCAGGAGTTCGCAACGAACAATTTCGCAATGAATAATTTTAATCAAAAAAGTTAGGTCGTTTATTTTTCTTCTGTTTTTAAGGAATGCAATTTAAGTGTATTTAGTAAAGATGTGTAGTTAATGTGTTGAATAGGTATGTGTAACTTGAAGTTAATAAATCTTAAAAATTTGTGCTGCACTCTTTCGATATTTCTTATATGAATTTGATAATATGGGGACCAAACTATGGAATTGTATTCCAGCAAGCTGCGTACGAGTTACAAATATACGATTTTTATAACTTCCAACGAATCGAAGTCTTTGATTGTTCTGATTACAAATCCTAGTGTTTGCATGCCTTTTTTAGTTATTTTTTGTATGTGATTTATAAAATTTAATTGGGAATCAAACACAACTCCAAGATCCCTAATTTCTTTGACTTTTTCTAAAATTTTATTATCTATTGTGTATTTGAAAGATAGTGGGGTCTTTGTTCGACAAAATGTTAGTGTCTTACATTTATCGATATTGAGGAATAAGTTGTTTGCGACACACCAATTTTGTAATTTGACGATGTTTGACTGTAGGATTAGGCAGTCACCTATATTGGATATTTCTTTGTATAATTTGATGTCATCGGCAAAAAGCAGAACTTCTACATCGTTGAAACAACTTATGATATCATTTATGAATATTAAGAAAAGGATGGGGCCGAGATGAATCCCTTGCGGTAGACCACTAGTTGCATATAATAACTTAGATTTAGAATGTTTAATTTTAACAAATAAGATTCTGTTAGACAAATAATTGAAAACCAATCCAACAACTTGCCTCTCAGTCCTGAGGCATACAGTTTGCTAAGTAATAATTTATGTGATACTTTGTCGAAAGCTTTTGAAAAGTCTGTGTAGATACTGTCAACTTGTTTTTTTTTTTTGTAAAAGATTCTGTAATATAGTTATGGTAAAGTAACAGGTTGGTAGCAGTTGACCTACCAGAAACGAATCCGTGTTGGTTTTTATCAATTACTTTTAATATTGATGGATAAATTAAATCGAGAACAAGGGATTCAAAGATTTTCGGGAGTGCTGATTGTATGCATATAGGACCGTAGTTTTTAATGACTGTGTTATCACCTTTTTTGAGAATCGGGGTAATATAACTAGATTTCCAACGGGTTGGAAAATGTCCAGAAGAAAGTAGGTGGTTAAATAGTGCGGTGAGTGGACCTGATATTGCAGATGCGCATTGTTTCAAAAATATTGGTGGGACGTTATCTGGGCCTGCAGATTTATTAGGGTCAAGTGAAATGATTTTATTTAAGCATGATTCCTGTGTTATGTATTTGTGATTTGATATGTGTATGATGGTACGTTTTTATCTGATATTTCACCTTCGTATACACTTTGGAAATGATCCGCAAACAAATTAACAATATCAAAGGTGCTATTGGCTATTTTGCCATCATAATGCATTGTGGGGGGGTAGTCTGTATTGTCATTGTTTAATTTTTTAACAAAATTCCAAAGATTCTTTGTTCCTAGCGCAGTTTTCTCAACGGAGGTGATGTGTGCTTTATAGCACAGTTTCGATAGTGTTTTACATTTCTTTCTTATTTCTGAGAAGTTTGAGTAGTCGTTGATTTGGTGAGTCAGTTTAAAAATTTTATGTAGCTGTTTTTTTTGTTTCAGTAAGAGTATAAGATCTGTGGAGAACCAAATTGGATATGTTCTGTGTTTTGGTGTATATGAGGGGACATGAGATTTTATATTTTCAGAAAATGTTTTATAGAGTTTATCTAGTATTTGTTCGGTATCACTGTTAGTGGTCAAGAAAGTCCAATCTGTATTATTGAGTTGGTAGTTAATAGAATCGTAATCAGCGTTTTTGAAGTTGAGTGTTGTTTGTTTCAGTGGTGGATTGTTCGTGTACATATTTACTATAACATGTAGCGATTCCGAAGAAAATAACATAAATTCTAATAAGATGACCAAATGTACCTATAGGAAAAGGTGCACTGGAATTCGACGACAATAATATGAAGAAAAAAAACATAAACAAAAATATGGAAAATATATTCTTCAAATTGATGAAAAAAAAGTGTTTCTTAGTCTCCCCACTTTCGTCTACTTAGGTTTTCTGAAGGTTTCATATTTACTTGTTGTTATTATCTAGGGGTGGGTTGTTTAAATATTTATTTGAGTTACGTGAACGCTCAGTCAAAAAATTTGGGAGGCAGGTGTGGGTACCACCGCTCCGGGAAAGATTTTTTTTGGATAACCAACACCTTGGCTGTAGGTCACCCTTAAGTGGTCGGCTACGTTTGGTGACTTAGCAGGGATGCCCGGGTTCACGGCGTTAGGTTTGTCCGGTTCTTGGCGGCTGTATGGCAGGTTATTACGAGACCTGCTTGGAATACAGATCTCGTCTCGAATAAGGTGAACTTTGAGTGCCTGAGGAAATTCACGAAAGTCTGGGTTGAGAGATGGCCTGTTCTTAGAGTCGCTGAGTAGCTGTAAAATTACTTAGGTACCAGGTGTATTTTGCTTCTGAATTCACGGACACTCTTCATGATTCCTTTACATTTACCGCTTGGATTTATTTGTTTTGATTTATGTGTTTTGTGTTTCTGTAATATGTTATTTCATTTATTTTATTAACATTTGTTTTATTATATATTATGTATTATATTTTACATTTGCGTTATTTTATTTTGTTCACTTTATTTTCAAAAATGTATATTATTGCCATACGATTTGTTTTGTTTATAATTACTATACTACCTGTTAATTTATGCCTTGTTCCTTGTTGTATTTTATTTGTCTTTAACTATTTCAATGTTTTTCTGGATGAACTGAACTCCAAATTTTTTTTTCCCTATCGCCATATGGGGGTGTGCTGGACCTCGTCCCTGATTCATATTTAGTTACATTATTAATTTTGCAGATCCTTCTCAAATCTATCTGCGCCTCCCCCAATGACATGTGCAGGCTTGAGGTTTGATCAGACGACCTTGACTGTCCTTTGTCCTGCCTCTGACTACCCAACGCTGAATTTACTTTTATTCTTCGGGTATTTTACCCCAAATATTCAGTTAACATTCTTTGAGGCTTCACTGGCTAAGGGACACGGAAGCTAAGTGTAGTTTATGGTCAGACCGAAAGCCATACACATTTTTTGTTGGTACTTGCCAATTGATTTGAGATTTATTGTATTACTTATGCTCTCTATTCTATACAGGTGCATGCAGGTTTTCACAGATGCAATGCCGACTCATGGAGCCTCAGGAATAAGTTTTTCTTTTGCCCTGTTTAATTTATCTTTGTCTTAATAACCTATTTTTTTTGCATTTTGTTTTTCCTGTTAAGCACTTACATACTGCTTACTAACAACGTATGCATGGACACTGGAGGTCTAGATTCGTTCAAAATAAATAAATGTAGCTTCGTTTAACAAAAAAAAATAGAATCTTGCGAGAGCCTTGAAGGAGTAACCATCTGTTACTTATACCAGGGCGGGAAGACGTGGATAACCTCCACTGTATGGCAGGCCGGATCGGGAGAGAATGGTCGGGAGAGGAAGTGAGTCACTTTGTCCTCTCCAGGCAAACTCTCTCGGAATATTGCTTCGAAGTGGTAGGGATGAATTTATACGTTACCCACCCCTATTATCCTTTTCCTTCCTAGAACTTTCTCTCATTCCTTTCATAAAAAGACCATCCACACAACGTACCCAAAGATGACATAGGCCCTGAGGGGAATTATTTTCCTCAGGGCCTGTCCTATGTGGAGCTAATATAAAAAAAATATAGTTGATGAAATGAAAAAGTACTTTGCCATCATCAGCTAAGGTAAATTTTAGGTACTAAACTCAGCGTTCAATCGGTTTCGAGACCAGTTTAATTAAAAAAAAAGTTGTTAAATACCTAGAAAGGTACCTAGCGATGTTTGTTTTTCACGTCTTTAATATAGATATTTTTCTGAGATAAAAAATAAGATTGAGAGCTTCAGTAAATTAGCGCAGTTTGAAAAAAGGGAAAATCTATCAAGAAGGCCAAATCTCACCTTAATAAGTAGCACCGTGTTGGTGACGAAAACGGCACTTGTTTACTTCCTGAAAGCATGAAGGATGTTGATGTGTAAGAAGTTTCCTACTGCAATATTAACTTGATTTTAATCACTTGAAAACCCACAAGAGCGTTAGTCCACTTTTGCATAAACTGACGGCGCGAAACCCATCCAATACCGATATTCCTTTGAATTTTCAAAGTGAAGCAAAAACTTCACCCGAACTTCGCAAATAGTTTCGCCATTAGATGCCGTTATTAGCTCTGGAAACCAGAGAGATGTAGGAAAAACGTTGATCTGGGATAGACTAGAGGTCTCCATAGTGAATCTTACTGTCTCTCATAAATACTCGCCAAGTATACTAGCCATGACGCATGAGCAGTATGAACACTGCCAATTCGATGGTGCATTTCATTTTAGATGAGTATTTGAAAGAATATTCTGCACTTCAACTGCAAGCCACCATGTAAAACACGAATGATTTCACCTTTACAGTAGAATTTTGAGAATTGGTTATTACAAGCCATTTTCCAGGTTTCTTTAAATTGCACAGCAGATTTAATTTATTTTTTAAAAATGTTATGCTGTTTTATTTTTTAATTATCTTTTGACATATTTTTTCACAGCAAAATGCGATGTATGACTTACGACCAGATTTAATGACGATCATTTCTCTCTCTACATTTCATCGGAGTTACCACTTTGGTTATTGTTTGCCAATTGTAAATTTCTTTTTGGATATATCATTGACCTATACAATTTATTTCCAAACAACCAGATTTTAAATAAATAGTCAATATTCAAATACGTCAAGATTCAAATTCGACAGCTTTAACCATTGGCACGACAGATGGAAGTGTGGTAGAAAGAATGCTCCGCTTCTGACACCAATTTCGTCAATTCTTAATACTCATCCCAGTAAATATTAAACAATTTGTTTCAAACTAGGTCAGTTTTGTTAGGACAAACCCCAAGCTTGCACACTTTGTCTCGCTGGATTGTAAAGCAGAGGAAAGCAAGGGAAAATAACGCCGCGCGCGTCAAATTCCGGAACTACCGTTCGCCTGACGCGTTCCATTATTCATAGAGCGTCTTGGCTAATCGCTCCCAGAACGTAGGTAATATGTAGGTACCCCGGCAATATAAAACGGATCTCTTGTCGCGGAAGGGTAATGGCCCACTGATGCCGAACTTGTCGATATAGTTTCTCACCCGAACTGAAATCCTCCCGGATCAGTTTCCCAGTTCGGTCCCAGTTCGATTGGATAGTGGCGCAAATGTTTAATCGGACAAAAAGGCTGATGTTTTATCTACATTATTTTATTTCAACCACAGTTTAAGTGCATATACCTGTAAGTTTATTTATAAGAAAGAAAGGATGTGACATCAGGTTAATTAGTAAATCCTATAAGATGAAGAAGAAACCTAGCCTGAAAATTATTGTGACTTAAAATAATATCTTCACTTAAATGAAACAACGTTGATGATCATATCTATTATATATTAAGTTTAATTAATGTAATAATTTATAAATCATCATACTTTTGAATGTAGCTATAACTTTGAGGTTTTCCATTATATGTAGATAGTTGAAACAATGTTACTTTGTTTGAACCACTTGTATATTTGTTTGAAGCCGACCGGTTTCGGAACGACCGTTCCTTCTTCAGGGCAAACGTATACTAAAACGTAAACGAATAAGTTTGCCCTGAAGAAGGAACGGTCGTTCCGAAATCGGTCGGCTTTAAGCAAATATACAAGTGGTTCAAACAAAGTAACATTGTTTAATTTATTTATAAATCATCATTTAAAAAATAATAAAACACCATCATTTTAAAAGGCTGTTTATTTGGTACGAATGAATTCTGACTTCACGGTAGTTGGAACAAATCCACAAGATTTTATTGAGTAAATGAAACCTAGGTTTGGTTTGTATTTAAAAGATTTCGTTCGTGTTTCACATTGTTGAATTGAAATATAATTTAGACCCAAAACAATTAAAACCCGAACGGAAAATGACAAAAATCATCCCACATCTAGTTGATAAGGAGATGATTATTTCACTGAAGTATTATTGTACAAACTCAAACAATCACAAAATATCACTCACAGACCGGTTAAATAAGCGTACAAAGAAAACATAAAAACTCCGGCGGTAAACGTACCAAAGGAACCTAGTACCTTTGGACAAACACACCATAAATACCATGCTATAAAAGCATTGGACAGTCTTTCACTTCAATCAAAAATTGAAGAAAACAAAAATAAATTTAGACACAAAATAAAAAAAAAATGGATTAAAGAACAAAAAAGACAATTTTACCAAATTTTTATAATGTAAAATAATAAAACATATACACGCAACACACAAAACCAATATAAAATAAGCAACACACACAAATCATAATACTCGTATATGCCGATTTTCATTTAATTTAATTTTTTTTTTTTATTTAATTTATAATCTTTATTTTTAGTTTAAATTTATCTTAATTTTCAGTGTTTTTTCGTCACCAGCACCTCATATATTTTTTTCAAAATGTCTTCTTCTTCCTTGCGCTGTCCCAACTCATTGCCTAGGTAGGCTGTTGGGGTCGGCTCTTCTCGTTCTCAGGTTGTAATTTCTTCTATTCTGAGTATCGCCTTCATCCAGGCCGTTTCTCTGAAGAATTTTGGAGCATTGAGTCTTCCAGGAGTTCTTCAGTCTTCCTCTGGATGACTGTCGATGAAACTCCATAGACATTGCCTGCCTCACTGTGTGGTCTGATGGTCTCCGTCTTATGTGCCCAGACCATCTCAACTGTCGTTCCTCCAGCTTACTATTTATGTCTGTGACACCCAGGCTACCACGAATGGGTGAACTTTTGATCTTATACGTGATTCTCCTGCCGACCATCTAAGTATTCGCATTTCTGCTGTTTCGAGTTGCCTAGAGTAGGAGTTGTACATAGTCCAGCATTCGGAGCCATACTTTATTGCGGGTCTTACAATAGTCTGGTATATCTTTCCTTTAAGTTTTATAGGCATTTTGGAGTCACACAATATTCCTGTTACGGATCTAAATTTAATCCATCCCACACCTATTCTATGGATGACATCCGCTGCACATCCTCCGTCTCTGTGGATTAGTGAGCCCGGATACTTAAATCACAGTTGGCTAATGTTACTCCATCCAGTTACATCGAAGGAGTAACAGCATTTGTGTCTTCAAATGGCAAATACAAATATTCAGTCTTTTTCCTGCTAATTTTAGGCCATTATCCTCCAGGATCTTTCTCCACCTTTCAAGGCTATTCTGTAAGTCATAATGATTATCTGCTATCAGTACTACATCATCTGCAAAAGCATAGTCTTGAGAATACTGTTCATTTCTTGACTTGTTAGATAATTCATGACCATTATGAATAGCAGTGGGCTGAGGACAGATCCTTGGTGTACCCCCACTTTAATTGGAAATTTTGGTGATGTCCCTGATATGCATCTTACTTGGGTTTCAATGTTTGTATACGTATCTTGTATGGAAAGCACATATCCTTCTGGTACATTGTGGGCTCTCAATGCCGCCCATATCAGGCTTCGGGGTACCCTGTCAAATGCTTTTTCCAAGTCTATAAATACCATGTGCAAATCTTTTTTTGAATCTCGATGTTTTTCAACTATTATTCTGACTATTTGAATAGCATCTATTGTTGATTGATGACATTGATCGTCGTATATTTTAAAATGTATTACCTATAAATTCTTATATTATAAAATGGGGTCTCAGCAAAAGGGTAAGTCACCCAGTGAGACCAACATTACTGGATTGAATTATGAAATGTAAAATATTGTATCAATAAATAAATAAATTGGCAGAATTTTGTGGAACTATCACTGTTGTAAAGTCATAGTTTGCTAAAAAAAACGTTTTTTGATTATGCGCTACGACCATGTAGTTGAGATTACGATCATGTTACATTTGACAATTTTCTTTACTACAATATCAGTATTTTCGTTTTGCTCTCGTAATTGTGTGCATGAGATCCCTAAGGTGCATGTGTGATGTATGATCGTGTGAGAAATGTGGAGATCCGCAAAGAATGCAAGGCTGATGTTAGCGTAATGAGTAAGATCAAGAAAGGAACGCTCGGATGGTTTTGGCATGTAGAGCGAATGAACGAGAAAAGGAGTGTAAGGAGAATATATGACACAAATATGAATGGTAGTAGAAGTCGGGGACGTCCGAGAAATACATGGCACGACCAAGTGATCAGATAGTTAAGTCGGGCCATGTCAAGAGTCAGAATAATAGAAGAGCATGTATGAGACGATGTATGAATGTGAACAAGGAGTGCGTGCTAAGACCGAGTTGTTTGGCGGTTCGTCTTCTCTGCCTAACCCTGCGGGGAAACGGCGTGACGGTTAATTAGTTAGTTTTAACACCGAGGGATTTTAATTTCAATATAACAGTCATCATGATCGGTGTATTACAAATACGTATTTTGCTTTCTTTTTTTGTTTTACATTAGTTCCACCACAGTGTAGGCAAAAAATCCCTAAACATATAACTTGTTTTTACTTCATTTATGAACTTCTATTATTACATAACCTATATTAATAATAATTGCTACAACACATGATACACCGTTGAAGCAATGCTTTTCCTCGCAATATTTTATGTCACCGACGTGAGACTCGACGCTGAAAATAAACAAGACACTACTATACAAAAGAAGCGCGGATCCGTGTGAAACCACGGGTTAATATCATTCCAATTTTGAAATAGACAAATAAAATTACTTTTATTTAAAATGTTATGTTATAGGTACAGTTTGGCAATTAAGTGTAGAAAATAAATGAGGGCGCTGCGATCGTTTTCTAGTTTTAAATGGCAACACCAAGATGGCTCATAAGACAATGAATGTATGTTTAAAAAAAACACTTCTGCCAAAATGCGTATTTCATAGCGTATTTGTATTTTCAAAAATTTTGCACAAAAAACTGTAATTTAATAGAAGTAAAATAAAACAAAACAAGTTTTAAGTAGGCGTTTATTTCGATATAACAACATAGGTACTTAAAAATTTAAGTCTATTAATTCAACACCCGACTTGTAATTATTGTCTTCGTCCTCGTGTGGTTCTTCTTCTTCCGTAGCTTTATCTTCATCTAAAAGCAGTTCATCGATATCATCATATATATAACTGCCTCGTGCATAATATTCTGCCTCAATTTTCATCACCTGTTTGCAACAATTTTTCCAATCATCAGCACTTATGCTATTACATATTATTGTTATAATGCCCATTTTCCGTTTTCCCGGTGTTTCAAATTTTCCATCTGCCTTTTCCCCTTCCTTGGCGATTCGTCTTACCGTTGATTCAGATTTAATACCTTTTTTTTTTTTTTACATTAACTCCACACAGGAGGCCCTGAGGAAAATAATTTCCCTCAGGGCCTATGTCATCTGGGATGCTGTGTGGAGGGTCTTTTTGAGGAGAGGAAGGAATGAACATTGGTCTTGAAGAGACCCATGTTGTAGGAAGGAGGAAACACAGAGGCCGGCAAATCATTCCACAGCCGAGCTGTTGAACACAAGAACGAGTCGAAGAAACGACCCGTTCTCATGTGACAAATGTCAACCGTGTACAAATGTTGGGCACGCGTTTGGCGTGTTTCCCGACTATGCACCGGTGCCGAAGGGATCAATGATGCTAGTTCCTCGGAGCATCTTCCATTGTAATACCGGTAGAACAAGGATAGCATTCCCACCCGACGCCTGTGCTCTAAAGATTGCAATCCGTCTGTTAAGATGGGAGAATCTATCAAACGGACCGCCCGTTTCTGCACAGAGTCGAGGGTATTTTTCAGGTATTTTGGAGCTCCAGACCAGAGATGGCTGCCAAATTCAACCGTGGGGCGTACTTGTGATTTGTACAAGGTTAGCAGTTGTGTACTATTAAAGTATCTGCGGGCCCTGTACAGTACGCCCAGTTTTTGGGAGGCTAGCTTTACTCTGGCTTCGATGGAGCCCCCATACCTGAGCTGGTCACTTAGGGTTACACCAAGCATATCAATGGAGGGCCTGTTCGGAAGATTGCTCCCGTTGAAAGAGACTAGATTTTCATTTCGATCCCTTTTGGACGTAATCAGACAAGATTGGGTCTTTGAAACATTAAATTCAACGAGATTATTTTTACCCCAAGAGAAAACACTCTCGAGGTAGCCGTCCATTCTTTGCTTCAAAGCCCTACGAGCTGTTGGAGTTTGTGAGCCCTTTGGGGGCTTGTCAAACAAAAAGCTATCATGAACTGTACTGTCATCCGCATAACAGTGAATTGGTGCACATGACAAAAGGTCGTTGATGTGCAACAAAAACAAAGTTGGAGACAGAACCGATCCCTGCGGGACGCCTGCATTTATCGAGTGTGAGGAAAAAGTGAAACCATCGACTACCGTCTGAATCGACCTTCCCCTCAAGAAGTCGGCAATCCACGTACACAAGGATGCGGGAAGTCCGTAAGAAAGCAGTTTGTTGACAAGTCCTCGGTGCCAAACCCGGTCAAAGGCCTTGGAGATGTCCAGTGCAACCGTTTGGGTCTCACCGAAACGTTCCAGGCATCGCCCCCAAACATGCGTCACATACGCGAGAAGATCACCGCACGAGCGGTTCTGCCGGAATCCGTATTGACGGTCGTTGATAATTTTGTTCTTCTCGAGGTATGTGAGCAGTTTGTCGTTGATCACACGTTCCATCACCTTAGACAGAACTGATGTGATCGCTATGGGGTGGTAGTTGGCCGGGTTGGAGCGGTCACCCTTCTTTGGAATAGGATGGATAACCGCTTTTTTCCAACCAGAGGGCACAGAGCCAGTCTTCAGGGACAGTTTAAAAAGCTTCGTCAAAATTGGAGCTAATTCTGCAGCGCACCTCTGCAATACCAGGGCAGGTATTCCGTCGGGCCCACTAGCTTTATTAACATCAAGCCCTCGTAAAACATGGAGTACTTCCCGATACCGGATCCTCAGCTTTTTCATATGAAAACCGCAGTGAGGAACCGACGTCGGGACCGCACCTTGGTCATCGAGGGTTGAGTTATCCGCAAACATTTTACCTACATAGTAAGTTAGCCTTTTCGGTGGCGGTGTTTGCTAGTGAGCCGTCAGGTCTGGTAAGAGGTGGCAGACTGGATTTGCAGAAATTGCGACCTATTGAGCCCGCAAGTGACCAGAATTGCCTGCTGCCATGCGGGCATGCAGTCAGCTTTCTGCTGATCTGCTGGTCGTGCTCGAATTTTGACCTATTTATGATTCTCTTGGTTTCCTTTGCCATTTTGTTGTAAGCTGTTCTGTCTTCGGATGTTCTAGATGTGTTGTAGGCTCGGTAAGCCGTAAACCTGTGTGTGAAAAATCATTAAAATTATTATTATAGAAGATAGTTTTAAAAACGCACACTAGATAATATTCACTTGGAAAGAAAGAAAGAGAAAACGAGAAAAAGGTAACTTTTCTACGAGTTTAAAGAAGTTGCATAATATTTTTTTTTTGTTGAGTTATTCCCTTTTTCCTGTGGCTGTATATTAACTGTCAAATTGAAGTGTCAAAATCGGATTTTTTTAACATAACCTCAAATCAGATTGTAAAGGTTATTATCCCTCGAAAATTGGCATAAAACTTGTAATACTAATCAAATTTATTAAAACTATACTACGTACCAGTCTTTTCTGTAGTTCGTTTGTAAACATCTTCCAAATTGCATATGAGCTTCTTCACGCGATAATCAGCTAGGCAGCGTCAAATAACGCAGTATATAACCTCTCTCGCATCACTATGTAATGGTTTATTCATTTTAATTAAATTCAAGCAAACAATCAATAAAAATATTATGAAATCAGCGATGTTCTTCTCAGATTTAAGACAATAAATCAACCATTAACATGCGATAACATGACATGACAGCCATAGGAAATGTCACATAATTCGGTGCTGCCATAGTAATGAACACGTTTAGTTCCAGTTTATTTAATTTCTACACTTTCTTGCCAAACTATAAGTGTCTACTTTATCGTTTGTCCGCACTATTCTAGAAATTAAAAAAAAATGACATTTATAATTTCATGCAGGAATAACGTACCTCATAGACAACCGAAATTACTGTTTGATAATGCCTAGGTCTTAATATGCTTAGAGAAAAAAATCAAACACAGTTGAATTCACAATTTAAAATGTGCCCAATTCCCATTTAAAATAATTATTTTGCTAACCAAAACCTCGATAAGCATCCATAAGACCCGGTTAAACTCATTGAATAGGCCACTTGCATCACATTTTTAAATTTTTTTTCCGGTTTAGGCAAATATTCTAAGACATTCTGTATTTTTTTTAAATCGTATTTTTGAAACCATGGGGATTTTTTGAAAATTTCAATCCTAAAAATCATACCATTTTTTATAAACCGGAAAGACGGGACATAATTTTATAG
Organism: Limnephilus marmoratus; assembly: GCA_917880885.1. NCBI lineage: Eukaryota > Metazoa > Arthropoda > Insecta > Trichoptera > Limnephilidae > Limnephilus > Limnephilus marmoratus. The sequence continues at coordinate 58,329,402 of OU862906.1, forward strand.
GTGTGAAAAAACGATAATCATTTTAAAAAAAGAACGTTTTCCACACGAATGGCACAGGGGAATAACGAGGCATACCAAAAATATAACATCTCATAAATATTTTTTCCTTGATCCATCTTATTGATCATAAATCATTATAAAGTACAGCGTCTATATTACGAAATTTAATGTGATATACTTGTACTTGTAAATTATAATAATAATAAGAATATTATAAAGTTTTATTTTGTTAAAATCAGCACCATAATCATTATACCTCTAAATACGTACCGACATCATTTTCACGTTCTGAAGAGAACCCCGTACATCATTAAATGTACGGGGTTCTCTTCAGAACATCTGTCAAAAAATCAAACCAAATGATAAGTTCGCAGAGAACAAACAATTAATCTAGTGAACGAATTCAAAAATTCGCCTGAAATCAAAGTGATGACATATAAAAAAATAAATCAGTGTGGAATTTTACAAAATTAATAGGAACATTTTCGGAGACGGGACATTTTCATGTAGTGACGTCACGAGCCCAAATAATGGATTTATTTATTTAAAAATAAATAACAAAAACTGTACATTTCTAAACAATTTTACTAACATTTTCTTAATCTTAGTAAAAAGATCTATTCACATGATTTTTTCCAAGTCGTTTTGAAATCCACGCAAGTGGCCTATTACCTGACCGGATAATTATTAATTGATCGCCTTGCATATAAATAATTTAGTGGCAACACTTCGTTCTAACTTCAGATTCTGAACTCCTGCAATGGCGGCCGTCCAAGATACATGTCCGGCATTGCATTTTGTCAAATTTACCAAGATAATTGTGTTTAAATTAAGTTATCCGGCAATTTTTCGGGATTAGTGTCCATGGTTATTACGAATATTTTTTAGAAAAAAAACTTTAGATTCGCCTTAATCACTATAAAAGGAAACTTTTTGCATCACGGGCGTCGGAAAATGATGCATTTTAATTTTCAATTGCGTAAAATTAAATTTCACTTCGCGAACCGATACGGCGACAATCCGGCGGCCATTCCGTCACTGTTATGTTGGTATCCCCGATAATATTATCTTTAAGCCCATGCTTCCTCATTTTACAATTTATTGAGATTCCAATTGTTGGGGGTTCAAATCCGTGCGTGCGGAATTAAAAAAAAAAATCATATATAATTTGTATTGTTTTAATTCACCGAAAATAATATACTTTATTTTATTTCGGAACTTTTCAGAACGTATAATACTCTCAATATACCCTGGTTAAAACCAACAATCAGAAATGAAAGTGATTTTGAAGTGTTTGGTGACCAAATCTGAATAGCCAGGTACTTCCCTATTTTCCCCTTCCCTACCTCCTTAAAATGGATTTAGCCGTGTTTGGTCACCAGACCTGAATAGTTAGGTACTTCCCTGTCTTTCTCTTCCCTACCTCCTTCTCTTTCTCATTCCCACTATCTTCAGCCTCACAACATATCCAAATTGGGGATGCCATATCTCACTGGCTCCATACGATTGGGAGCAGTTTAGACTCTTGTGCTTTTTCACATAAAATAATAATAACTTCACCAAAATCATTGAATTCTTTCTTTTTGAATTCAATGGGATCGCCATTTTCTCAGAAGTTTGCCAGCCGCTCAGCCGGCGCGGATGCGAAAACTTTTTTTGCTTTTGTCCGAAGTTTTTCCAATAGAAACACGCACATAATACCTACAAAAACGAATCTTACGAAATTGCCTCCTATCAGCGAAACTCGAAGAAAAGAGGGATTAGTCCTTAAATCAATACTTTTCCCTGATATTTGTTAAAGTGTTTTCTACCTTGTTAACGAACAAAAGAAAGAGCTTTCGCGATAAATGATTAGTCTTTTGTATCGGATTGATTACAAGAAAAACCGATCTCTGAAATGCTTAACAATAACAATGTTATTACCCACTAGCTACACTAAATCAGAAAACTTAAATGTCTGACAAATAAACGTAGGTAGTTTGCATTTTATACAAATATATATATACTAATTTAATGTAAACCATCATTCAAACCAACCATCCAAAAATATTAATTACTATTCTTGACGCATTGTTTCAGAATTCTTTTATTCAACACTTATTATTGAATTGGAATTACAATAAACATTTGTTTACTGCGCCTTGCATAGACTGAATCTCGCAGTAAATGATCTTAATAATGTTGCAGTGGTACGAAATACTATTGGTACTATCAAAGCAATTATTACACCTTTTCGTGGAAGCCCAAAAAGAAGGTCCTCTGTCCCACATATTCCTCTTCTGTGTGAGACAAAATGACAAGCAAGTATATAAATATTCGGATTTTTTCTAGTAAATTTAAAGATATTTATTGACTAATACTTATGTAGCATGTTCAGAAAGAAAGTGCACTGTGATCATAACGGGCGGTAGTTTTTAGTTTTTTGGGGGTTGGTAACACTGAGTGGTAGTGGGGGATCTCTTGAACAGAGCAAGCATCGCAGGAATATTAAACAGTTGCGTGAAAGATGTCGGAAAAAATCCTGCCAAGTGAAGGAATAACATTTACAAGAAAAAAAGGTGAGAATTTCTGAGCTAAATTGTGACTGGAAAAGAAAGTGAGTGACTTATTACACGCCTGGGGAAAAAAAAACAGTGGTCAAAGTGGCGCCACACTAATTCCCTATCTGCAAAAAAATGGAAAACCACAACTTCGTGCAAAAAAATCATGGCCATGTGTTGGGACCGAAATCATGGCCATATGTTGGGACCAAATCATGTGTTGGGACCGAAAAGGCATCATTTTGCTCTAATGTCTACCTCGGGTTGAGACCGTCAATGCACAACCATATTGTGATATCCTAAAAAAACTCAAAAGAAGCATTTAAAACACAAGGAGGGGAATATTGACCAGAGAGTGTGCTTGTTTCACGAAAACGTCCGTACTCACACAGCCACCAATAGGCTCTTGGACTCATTTGGTTGGGATGTTTTGAACCATCCCCCGTATTCCCCTGACTTGGCGTCTTCATTATTAGATTATCATCTTTTCACCTTCTTGAAAGCATATATATGCATTAAAATAAATTTTCAACCGACGAGCAGGTGCAGAAAGCGGGTTCTGAAGTTGGTAATTGAGAAATGAGAATTCTTCGAGGAGGGCATAAAGAAACTTGTGCCATGGCTCACCACATGCATGGAACTGAATAGCGATTATTTAGAAAAATAATCAACAATATCCTGTAATTTTGTTATTTATACACTTATTCAAGAAAAAATCGGTATACCTACTTTTTTATTTAAAAAAAACTGAACCACGTTACGTACAACTCAACGTCACCATTATAACTGTGTAAACTGTTTAGATAATGTATTATTATACAAAACAGGATATAGTTTTTCTTGCTTCTTCTTATTGAAAGGTTTGATGAAATTTGCAAAATGGGTAGGTACTGTATATTACTTCGCTTCCGTACGGGACGGGATGAAAGTGGAAAAACCCTTGTTTTTCTTCATCACCCCATTGGATGTTTATTTTCTCCCGGTTGGCCCGAGGTGTAATATCACTTGTGGATAAAATTGTTCGTTCGAATGAGATTCTATGACTTCAAATGAGGGATGTGCGGTTTATAAAACGAGTCATTCAAATAAAATAAAATTGTTCTAACAACACTCTGTCAGTAAACGAAGCATACTTACTCATTTATAACACATCGATAGCGTAAATCTGTAATGCTGTAAAGGAAAACATAATTCTAAATTTTGAAATAACAAAATAAAAAAATAAGTTAAACGTGTCACTTTTCTCAGTTTTTTCCTCTTTCCATCTGCGTCGTTGAAATATTTATAGGAAAATAAGTGCGTATTTTACGACGTGCATTTTAAAAAGATTTTTTCTGAAGAACTAAAAATGATTTAGTTCTTCAAAGTTCTTCTTTGCAAATAGACTTTGTGCCGTCATTTTTAATGAAACGAAAATAAACAACTTTGTTAAAACACCTCCATATAGCGGCATGAACAAAGTTATTTGTTTTCATTTATTTAAAAATAAATTAATTACTTACTCTTATTACAGAAATTTATAATATGTTAGTTTTCTGAAAGATCTATTCAACGGTATTTTATAATAAAAATTCCCAAACATAATTCCACAAAAATAAGAGACTCAATTTTTTTAATAAATAAAAATCTTTCCTTTCGATCTCCTGGACAATTAACATTTTGTCCTTTACAGCAATTCAAATTTCATAATCGAATTTAAAAGACCTAATTTAAAATTCCATAATCAATATAGGTACATGTAATCATAATTTGTGAAAAAGCATACTGTAATTAAACCGTTGGCGGCGAATTGTGAAGTATTTGTATTTATTTTGCCCTGCTAAATGTTAATGTGATTTTTCAACATTGATATGATATTTTATTATCCTACCGCGAATAAATATAGATAAACTTTAAGTGAGTGTTGACCCGTCATTTTCTGATTGGTGGATTCCACCTAAGCATAATTTTGCACAAGTTCCTGCCAGATGTTTAATGTTTATGTAGAAATAGATTGAATTAACTTTGTTATTAATAAACTGATGTTGTTTGGTTTGCATATTTTCGTTGGTTCCAATTTCATTGAATCAGTAGCGTGATGTGACATATTTGACGGTGAACGGTAGATCAATTGATAAAAGAGTCGTATTTTTAAACGAAAAATGGATATCGGAATGCAGATGGGTATTTTTCGATTTAAGAAAAATCATAAATTATAATTTGTTTATTTATTTAACGCCCGGGGGCTTTTACGTAATACAGTATCTACATCATACTGTTAAACAGTTAAATAACTTACGCGATATATTTATAAATATCCGCAGGATATCAGAATAACATTAAAATCTCAAAGTTGGAGACTTTGCATGTTCAAAATACCTACTAGGAATAATTTACTTTAAGGCGCCGCAACCGGGCTCATAAAGAAGAAGGTGGAGAGATATGAAATTACGAATGTTAGAGGAGCGCGCTAGTATTTAAAGCGACAAAATAGATGCAAAAATTGTGGAAATGTTTAATAAAACACGACTCGTTTAAAATAGAGCAAAAATCTTGCGGGGGTTGTCTTAAACAGCATTTAAAGAAACACTGTGATTTTTTTCATACATATATAACTTGTAAAATAACTGAAACAAACGTGTTTATAATAATTTTTGGAGCATACTTTGCTATTTTGTTTGTTACTTTGGATTTTGTTAAGACCTTTAAAATTAACGTGTTAGGGAGATATGTTAGAAATCGGTAGAAATTCGGGTAGCGGCGGCTTAATAACATTCCTCTAAATTAGCACAACGAGTCACAAGTCTTGCGAATATCTTCATGTCCAAGTTTCTTGGTGGTTTTTAAAGTTACGTTGTGCCAGGTATATTCATAAATACGTGTAATAGCTGTTCTCCTTCCTGAACCTTGGCAGGCTGCCATTGAAAAATATGTTATACCTACCAAATAACAATTATAATAATAACAATTGGATAATTTGTTGAGCGCCATTTTTTTGAAAAATCAGACTATTTTCTGCCGAGTGCATTGCAATAATTGAATCTCTCAAATATATAATAAAAAATCATTTTGAACATTCTCTTATTCTCTCTGACTCTCTCAGTTCCCTCCAACAACTTAAATCCAGTCCTCTCCTTCATCCTGATGATCACTTTTTTTGTCTTATTCGAGTACTGATAACCTCCATTCAAAGCTCTGGAAAAACTGTCACTATGATTTGGATTCCTGGACATGTTGGCATAGTGGGTAACGATATTGCTGATTCCTTGGTAAAACAAGGAGCGTCTAACCCACCGTTACCCTCGTAAACCATATTCCTCTATCTGATATTTTTTCCATCATCAAAGATAGATCCCGCAATGTTTGGACAGAGTATTGGAACATTGGTAGTCAATCCAAGGGTGCCCGCTACGCCTCAATACAAAGGACTATCCCATCAAAACCGTGGTTTCAAAAATTCCCCCATTTTTCCAAAAAAAGAAATTTCCTTACTTATTCGAATGAGAATCGGACATTGTTCCGTTCCTTCTCACCTTTTTAAAATTCATGTGCTTGACTACCCAGATTGTACGTTCTGTGGTCTAGATGTGGGAACTTTAGATCACATATTTTTTGATTGTCCCTCTCTAAATAAATATCCTCTCTTCTATCTGCGTTATCAAAAATTGCCTCTCCTCCATTCAACATCTCATCTCTTCTAAGTCTGAACTCTACTCCAATCTTCCATAAAATTCTGAAATTTGCACATTTAAATAAAATTAATATATAAATTCACCTTTCCTTTCTCTGTAATTATAAATGATAGCCTAGAACACCCTTGAAGGGTGAAAGCCAGAAATAATTGAAAAAAAAAAGCTGAAGAGTCTAATTTATATAAGTTCCACACACACTTTTAAATAAAAATATTAGCTGGCTCGGACACGCGTTGCTCTGGCTAACGAAACACAACGCCATCTACTGGATGGTTACCCAGCTTTTATAATCACCGCCATCTGTTCAAATCCACAAAGCCTGCTTGCCAGCCCGCTCGTTCAGCACATACAGACACATTTTCCCGCGGCTTCGCTTGCATGGTATTAGGGGGGTTCCCACTCCATCTTCTCTGACCTTAATTCCCCCCCTCCCAATCCCCTTCCCCCCTAGAGATAGATATTAACTACGACGTCAACATCGTTTCCACGGCAACCGTTTGTTTTGCTTTTCTTCTGACGTTTGCAATAACTCGATTTTGTTAGGAACAGAAAACGTATGATAAATAATTTCATAACGCCAGAACTTACCAATATATCTAACCTTTATTACTCGCAAATAATGTAGCTTCCCATTAGCGAAAAAATTTTTAAAGTCCATTCAATAGTTTTCCGTGAAAAAGTAACAAACATCCGTACAAATTATATACCTAAACCTTCCTCACGAATCACTCTGATGATTGATCAGTTTTTTTCAGTTCACTATTGATTGATTGTGCCACAATTGTATTCAGGTTTTGCATTTATTAGTAATTGATTATTACAAAAAATGACCTATTCAATCCACTTATCATGTTTTTTTAGTGATTCTTTCAACACTTTTGAAAATACTAACAGAATAACTAATTATTCACTAATTCACGTAAATCAAAACGTAACAATTAACTACACGAGTCGTGTTAATCACAATGTATGAAAGAAATGAGAATGATATAGGTAACAAGCAAGGTATATAATAATTCCCAATTGAGCTAAAGTTAGAGCTACGAAAATATAAATAACAGTCAGTGTAAATTGAGTATAAAATATTTTTGTGGCAATATTCTACATTCCTAAGTTTTTTTCATTGTCGGGTATCAACCCTCTTCGGGCGGCACCCGGTGCAAATATTACTATATTTAAAAAAAATATGTCTTACATTGAATATTTCGTCGATGAAGCATCTTCAAGTACTGTTTGTCCGACTTGACTTGAAATCATTCCGCGATTAAGAGTAAAAATGCAAGTCTATAATGTGGAAATACTATTCAATTCAGCACGAATTTATACACCCTCTGCTAGAGAATATATTTCACCTTATGACGTAACACATGGCACGGTTCACAGCGAAGTACCTCTGCGACACGGAAAACAATTTCTATGGACTACTAAACATGGAGCACGGGGAGATTTTCCATGTTTCAGCCGCTAACTTCATTTCTACCTTGTATGCCCCGACAAAATGCAAGAGAGTCAATATGAAAATTCTACAATGAAACCGCTTATTCGCTAACTTTCTGTTGTACTTGGGAAACACTTTTAGGACTGAATTTAGTCTTTGAAAGTTACGAGTTTTAATACCATGCATTATTGAATTACAAATTCTATCAACATGTTCGTAGATAGGTAACTTGTAATCTTAATATATTAAAAATAAAGTTTCCTTGTTTGTACCTTATGCGGTACCTAAACCGTTCAACATTGGGGTGTTGTTATGCGCACACCCGCGAATGTTTCTATTTATAAAATTGATCTCTGGCGTTATGAAATTTGTATAAAAATATTGCAATAGTTGGCGCGCGAGTTGTTTGCAAAATGGGTGTTTTTCATATATCATTGAAGAAGAAGATAACACTCATAATCTAAACGAATATATGAAAGAGAACAAGACACAGAAAAACAGAAAAATATGATGGTCGCAACTGGGATTCGAATCCAGAACCTCTCGTCTAACCGGGACGTGCGCTTTTACCAATTCAGCCATCGCCACCTTCTGTCAAACCGTCATAATTGTCAATCTCATATTTTCGAATTTTAGAATGAACTATATTATCTTCGACTAATTTTTTCCATGTCATGGTTAGACGAGAGGTTCGAGAAGTTCTGGGTTCGAGTCCCAGTTGCGACCATTTGTTTTTCTGTGTCTTATTCTCTTTCATATGTTTCGTTCAGATTATTAGTGTTATATTCTTTTTCAATGATATTGTTTAGAATTAAACCCAGGACGCAAACCAATTATGGAGTTGAGTTACTATCAAAGGTTGGATTGCGATCCAAGAGTTGTCTGATTTGTTTGTTAGATGTCGATAGAATCATGTTTTATTTTTTGTCTCTCTCACACAACAAACAAGGGAAATATAGAGGTACGAAAGTCTTATAAAAAGGCTTGTATCAGTAAAATTAACTTGCTTCTTTACGAAAACTTGCACTAAGAATTTAAAATACTACTGAACCCTTGTCCGTTGGGTGGGGAAAGTTATTGTCGTCAGTTATAAGTTTATAAATATCAAATCATAACAATAAAAATTCAAGAACTTAAAGTTAAAACAAAAAAGTGCTTCATTTATAAAAAACCAGTCTGCCCAAAAGAAATCTCCTAAGTGAAGACCTCAATTTTTTACAGATATATTGCATTAATGGAAATAACCTTCAAAAGTTATAAAAAGAGAATTGTTCTTATAAAAAATGGAGTCTTTCATATAGTTTAGCGGGGAGGGAAGGAGGGATGGGAGAGGAAGGGGAGGCGGAAAGGGAACGGGTTGAATGGGAAAGGAGGAGCACGGAGAAATCATTTATTTGTTTATTGTGGCAAATATACCTAATTAATTCGCGTCGCTCCGGGAACCATTATTGGATAGTCATACATCTGCAATAGGTCACCCTAAATGGTTTGCTACGTTTGGTGACTTAGCAGGGTTACGGGTTTGTGAGGTGAGGTTTATTAAAATCTTGATGGTGGATTCATCTGCCCACCAAATGCGTGGAGGGCCAGATCGGAAGAGGCCGATACCACGAGGAAGATCCTTTGTTCTCTCCATCTGGTCTCTGCAGACTAATACCTTTCGTTGTGACTCCTGGACACACTGACCCTTAATATCTTTTCATCTTCCCAGAATTTACTCTTTTTTTATATGAATACCGCACAAGAGTCCCAACTGCTCCCGTCTGAAGCCAGAGAGACTATGGCATCCCCAATTGGGATATTTTGTGAGGCTGAAGGTATGGGGAGGGGAAAAAGATAGGGAAGAGGAAGGTGGGGAAGTACCTGGCTATTCAGATCTGGTCACCAAACACGGCAAATGCCATTTCAAGCAACGTTTCAATTCTGAATGGTGGTCTTACACTAGGGCGATACTGAGAATATCTTCCACTCTGGAACGTGCCGCAAATATACTATATATTATTTTAAATGAATAATTTATTAATCAAATAAAATTTATTTTCCACGCCAGGATTCGATCCCGCGACCTTCGGAATGCGAGTCAAGCGCCTTACCACTGCACTACGCCGGCCGTCATGTATAACAGTGTACATAATAATAATAATTTCGTGTAATGTAATAAATAAAATGTACAACCGTAATAAAGCTAGCTAGGCCTGTGTATATGGGGGAAGTGTTATTATTTTATCGTTATTTCTTTATTGTTCTTATTTATGTCAGAATATGCCGTTTAATTAATCAATTAAATGGACCATTGTTTTTTGACATTTTGGAGTTGGGAGAATTGGTGTTTGACTGAGATTTCTATTATTTTTGAATGGTTCTGTTTTATTTAGATTTTTTTTGTGAATTTGTAATGTTGGGTGGTGTATAATGCATTTTGTTTTCTGACTTTAATTTCTGACAGAAGAACCTGCTGAAAATGGATAAGTTTATTGATGTCTTAAGTTTTTAAGATATATACGAAATAGTAACACAAATTAGCAATTAAATTTTGGTAGGAAATTTATAAAGTTAAGAAAAACAACTATTGAATATCCAACCATTTCAGCTTTATTATTGCTCTTATCTAGATCTAGATATGTCTCTGTGTAACCAGTTCAATGAACTATAGAACCTTAGCTTTGAATTGTGTCATCGTTTTAAAAATTGGAGGTGTTTAATTGGAGAATTCAGAAAAGCGATAAAGTACCTACTTTTTTACATTAACTCCACACAGGTGGCCCTGATGTCATCTGCAATGCTGTGTGGAGGGTCTTTTTGTGGAGAGGAAAGAGTGAACATTGGTCTTGAAGAGATCCATGTTGTAGGAAGGAGAAACACAAAGGCCGGCAAATCGTTCCACAGCTGAGCTGTTGAACACAAGAACGAGTCGAAGAAGCGACCCGTTCTCATGTGACAAATGTCAACCGTGTACATATGTTGGGCACGCGTTTGATGTGTTTCCCAACTATGCACCGGTGCCGAAGGTATCAATGACGCTAGTTCCTCGGAGCATCTTCCATTGAAATACCGGTAGAATAAGGATAGCATTCCCACCCGACGCTTGTGCTCTAAAGATTGCAATCCGTTTGTTAAACTAGGAGAATCAGACGGACCGCCCGTTTCTGCACAGAGTCGAGGGTTTTTTCAGGTATTTTGGGGCTCCAGACCAGAGGTGGCTGCCAAATTCAACTGTGGGGGGGTACTTGTGATTTGTACAGGGTTAGCAGTTGTGAACTATTAAAGAATCTGCGGGCCCTGTACAGTACGCCCAGTTTTTGAGAGGCTAACTTAACTCTGGATTCGATGGAGCCCACATATCCCCGATTATGTATCTACTATCTAATATATTATTTTTGTGACGGAAAATTATTTTGATTGGAATTTTTTAACAGATTTCTAGAGAGTGAGATCGTCTCCTACAACGAAATTTCATATTTTTTGCAAAATGTACCTACTCATATCATATTAAAAAATTGGAACATGCTGACCGTTTCTGCAGCCGTACCATTTGAAATATGAAGTTAAGTTTTACTTATTTTTTATTTATAGAATTGTTCTTAACACGTTGGTCTCCATTGAACTTTTTGGTCCTTAGGTTGATTGACGTCTATGTGCCAAGTAGAATGGTTCAAGCGAAAGTATCTTACCATTGCAACAATACAGGGACAAACGCAGAATTAATTGCGTCATGAATCGTCAACTACAGGGAATAAGATCTGTATTTAGTACTGTGGCGGCCACGTCTGCCGAATGCATTGGGCCGCCACTGGACTCCGACCGAACGCGCTAGAAGCACACTACGAAATATCTACAGCGTAAGGTACCGCGCGCCCGCTGGTACATGCCTACCTACAGCGGAATAATAATTCCGCCACTTACGCGAAATGCCTAGAACGTGTGGCTGTACCATACAATTGCCCGCAGACGGTTCAGTACCTTTCCATCCATCGGTCAAGCAACACAGTAGCCGCAACTAAGTACGTGCCTGCGCCGGGCACCGGCCCCGCGCAGTCAACAGTGAACAACATTTGTCCAGTGTGACACCAGGAACGTTTCCAGCACCTTCGAGGAACTTCACCAACCACCAACCGGCAACGAACCAGCAACCAGCAACCGGCAACGAGCCAGCAACCACCAACCGGCAACGAGCCAGCAACCACCAATCGGCAACGAGCCAGCTACCAACAACCGGCAACGAGCCAGCAACCAGCAACCGGCAACGAACCAGCAACCAGCAAACGGCAACGAGCCAGCAACTAACAACTCTCAAGGTTCCTTCCTGCGTCACGTGTGTGTGTCGACTCAAAGGCCACACAGCCGCCATACCTCGTCAACACGACGACGGTCGACCGCCTGGACCACGGTCACTTCTACACCGCCATGGTGTAGAGCAACACGCCGGCTCCCTGAAGACCAGTGATCTTCACAGCCGTAGTCTCCTGACCTTCTTCACACTTTATCAGGCAGCAGCAACACTCACGGCACCATTGTCACTCCACTCCGCTCCGCTTTGACCTCCGCTACGTAGCCACAATAAAGACTGACTCACTACACCGACTGACGCCTTTTATTTCACGCCCCGTCTCTGCCGATACGGCCCGCTCCCTCAGTACCATAATTATAAGTACCTACAACACACCTCAGATTTTAAAATACTATTGACTTAATAAAAAATGGTTACATATTTAAATTTGATGGTCCTTAATATTTTGTTATATTACTTCGTATTTATCTTATTTCTTTATTACTTTTAAGTGAATTTTATGCATAAAAATACTTGTGTGCCAAAACAAAGGACAAATTAGCAAATGCCTAAAAATACCTAACACGAGGAAATAAATAACACCCATAAACAAGACCATCTCTACCCAACTATTAACCCCTCTCACGACACCCGACACTCTCGGAGAAATTCAATTGCACCACTCACAACCAAAACATCTCTCGCCCAAAGATACTTCACATTCTTGGGTCCAAAACTATGCAACTTCATGCCTGATGCTTGGAAAAGAAAAGCACAAGTGTTATTCGTAAATTGACCACCACTTGGTTTCATCAGTTAGGGAGAAAAGAAAGTGAACTTTTACTACAAAAAATGAAATCAAACACAAACCAAAAACGACAACAAAGATTCCTACAAAAATTCCAACAGAAATTTCAGCAAAAACCAGACTATGTAAAACATACCTTTATGTTGTAATCTAATATTAGGTCCTTACATATGAAATTGGCGTTTTGCCGTACTGGCAACTTTGATCTCAAATATCTTCTCCTTGGTTAGGAATTCCAAATTCAAATTTATACAGCTATTTACTCATGTATTTGTGTTTCGAAAATTAAAATTCATTTGTTTTTTCCTTAATTGTTTTTTTTCTTTGCGCCACTTAGTTTACAAAATGGATAACTTGAAATAACGCGTTATTTACGAGTACGAGTTCCACCGTGGTACGAGTTCCAGTGCTGCAGAAACGGCTCGAAGAATTAATGATGTGTATGGCGACGGCGCCGCAAAAGAAAACACAGCGCGTTTTTGGTTCCAACGTTTTCGTTCTGGAAATTTCGACCTGCAGAACAAGCCTCGTGGACGGCCGGAGACCAAAGTTGATAATAAAGAATTGAAGGCTATTGTGGAAGCGGATCCATCGCAAACCACGTCCGAGTTAACTGCAGGCTGCGGTGTTAGTGATAAAACTGTTTTAAGCATTTTAACCTGCAGACAAGCAGCCATGTCGTCGCCTTAGTTCTTAATTGTCCAAACGACCATTTGAAAATTTGACAGGAGGTGAAGGTTTTCTTTCATTATTTCAATAAAACATTATGATAGGTGTTTAAGATAAAGCTATTTCCGTGAAGGCAAAGGTCTGATTAGTTTAAATAATTCTTAATTAAGTGATTAACCATCCTTTTTTACACTTATTTTTAGTTTTAAAGTGGAGATTGAACAAAAACTAAAATGGTCGTTTGGACAATTAAGAACTGAGGCGACGATGTGGCAGCTTCGCGGGACTACCGATAAATTGTTTAAATTATATATTTATGTATACTATGTTTTTGATGGAATAAAAAAAAAAAATCCACAAAAACCTCACGAATTGAGTGAAGCAAATCAACAAACGCGCGTTAGAACGCTAGACCACACACTGCACAACAGACGACTACCAAATTAGAGGAGCTTCAATTGGAATGTCTAAGACATCCACTGTACTCTCCGGACCTTGCCCCAACAGATTACCATTTTTTTCGAAATTTGGATAACTTCTTGCAAGGGAAAAAATTCAACTCCGATGGGGCAGTCCAAACCGCCTTCAAAGATTTTATTGATTCCCGTCCGAATGGTTTTTTTAGTAAAGGGATCGATGAACTACCTATGAGATGGCAAAAGCGCATAGATAGCAATGGTACATACTTTGATTAAATAAATATATTATATTATAAAAAATCGACTTTATGTTCCTCCCATACAAAACGCCAATTTCATATGTAAGGACCTAATATTATTATTAAGTGTATGTATGCACCTACCTATTTCTTTTAAATTAGAATGCTAATCATGCAGCAGTCAACTTTATGCTTAACGAGTAATGGAATATATATTATTTTATTCATGAAAAATATGTGTGTAGGCATATTTATACAAAATATGTGTGCAGGCATATTTACACAATATATGTGCGAGCTTATAACATGTAATGCAAATATCAGTTACCTTTATCTTATTGTTTAATCCTTCGTTATTAAGTATATACGAGTATAACTTCCATTATATAACGTAGTCCTTAAAAGGACTTTTAACTCCAGACGTTTCGGACAGGTATGTCTTGAGTTTTGTCTTAAACTGATCGCTTTTGCGTGTATGCTCGGTCCAAAAATCAAAAACTAAGTGAGTGCTTATCAATTATATTATTCATTTAATAACTATGCTAAGCAAAAAACAGCGAACAAAAGTATTATTCATGTAATAATTTGTTATTTTATTTTATTATTTCTTTTGTTTTCTAGTTCTTATTTATCCCTTTCCGACCGGCAAAAAATGTCAAAATTTTGATGGGCCTCACCAGTAAAGCTCTTAATTATGATTTCTTGGGGCTGGGCGACTTACTGATTTAACCACGTGCGCGTGATGGCGCCCTGCATAAGCAGGCAAAATGTGTATGTAGGACTATAATATGAAATGCAAACACCAGTTATCTTTACGTTTTAATCCTTTGTTTTTAAGTACGTAAACCTTTTATTTTATTTTATTATTATTTACTACATTATTTATTATTATTTATAAGCTCTTCTCCGCCACCGCATGGGAAGTTTATGGCGCAGACTGCGCCATTCGAAGAATGCGATCATCACCGCCATGACTGCCTGGATGGATTCTCCCCTGATGACCCTCTGGAGACGGGAGACGATGAAATACCCTCCGTAAACGGCTATTTATATTCATTTTAGTGTTAGATACATACATAATTTTTTTTTCTCAGTTTCATTTTTCATGCTTATTCGTTTATTTTATTTTATTTATGTGTTGTTATTTACTTTTTACCTTAACTTATTAGTCTTATTACTTATCTTTTTTTGTTATTTTACATTATGGAATGTATTGCATTGCACTTCCCCTGCATACATTCTGGAATAAACTTATTATTATTATTATTATTATTTAAATAACTATGCTAAACATACCACGGATATTTCTATGTTTTTATTGGTTCTCTTATTTTTATTTTTTTCTTTCCCTTCTCTTTTTTTTGTTTTGTTTTATACAACATTATGTAGAGCTGTAAAATGCAATGCATATCCCAGTTACCTATATGTATTAATCCTTTGTTATTAAGTATATACATATACCAATTTTTTAAAAATTGATATTATTTTATTAACTGTGCTAAATAAACAATAGTTACCTTGTTTAAAATTTCTTATTTCATTTTTTATTTTTTATTCTTTCTCTTCTTTTATTTCCTCCATTTTCTTTTTTTTTGTATAAAACATGTTCCACATGTTCATACTCATTCTAATTTGACTGTCCTAAAAGGAGAATCCTCCTAGCTGGGCAGTAAAAACATCTTATAAATAAATAAGTAAAATATATGTATAATCTTGTACAAAAAAAAAATAATAAAATAAATGTAAATCATAGACATCCAAATTCAATAGACCAGAAATAACAGGTGAGGGGAAAAATCAACTATGGCGGTACGAAGAGGGGAAGATGACTGTGATTGGTTGAAAAATTAATCTGACAGTATATAGGCATCTCGCATTATAATATCGCCATTTAGTTCTTAAAAATAACATCTGCTTTTTAATGAATAGACCTTTTTATGTGGGAGCGCGAATTGCTCGCTACGTTATTAACATATTTGCGAAGTCTGAATAAGCAAAGTAAAGTTCGCATCTTTTCACAGACAACTATTTGGTTGCCGTATTTAGTTAAGACACTTTTACAAATGTTCCATAATTTACTTACCCCTGTAACCAGCGAGGAGCACATTCGAGAACCGCCCACATTCGTGATGATCGACAGATTTTAGGGTTATCACAACCGCTCTGTTGCTATATAATAATTACATAGTATAAAATGAAGTCACTCAAAATGTATGTGCGCATTGATCTTTTAAAATACGCAACGGATTTTCATGCGGTTTTCACCAATAGATAGAGTGATTCAAGAGAAAGGTTTATGTGTATATTACATGCTTATTATAGTAGAGAAAAGCCGAGAAATTCAAATATTCAATTCAGGCAGCGGGCAGCAGGCAAGCGGGTGGTGAGGATTTTATAAAGGTTGGGTAATGGCGTTGTGTTTCGTTAGCCACAGCAACATGTGGCCGGGTCTGCTAGTTAATAAAAATAATGTAATTATCTCTTTTAATTAAAATTATTTTACCTAAATTATTTCACACGTTATTTAATTACAATAATACGTAGCACGTAGCAGTTACATTATTATTTGCTCCTTTTTGTAGATACTCTTAGTATCGCCCCAACTGCTTGAAATGGCTTTAGGCGTGTTTAGTGACCAGATTTACATAGATAGGTACTTCTCACCACCACATCGACGCATTGTGTATAGGCAACAACTTCCCCCCTCCCCCCTAAACCTCCCGACTTATCTGGGTTCTGCAAATCGGATCGTGCGTAGCCAGGAGTGGGGTATTAATTGGAATATTTTGACGACGAAGGTGCTTTTTATTTATTTTTTGGGTATAATATTTTTTGTTTAGCTACATTTAAGCATATATCAGCAGAAACTTAGTAAAACTGTATTATATACCTATACCGACACAGTAACAGTATTCTCAGACTATGCATAATATTGTTTAAAGAAATAATATTTATATAATATATATAACTTCCATTAAATTATTTCTTACATTGTCTATGGACAATGGAAGAAGTGAAAAGAAAAAGACAAAAAGGGTTAAGGATAACATTATATTTTTGAGAACAGCATTCAATAAACAACTTACAGAGGTTTAAATAACGTACAAAAATAATAGCACAGCTTAAGAGAAAACAACATAACATGTACAGGAGTTATATTATCGATGCTAAAAACAGTACAATAATAACAGCTGAATATATTAAAAAGATGAGCCAACATAGTAAGAAGGTATTAATCTGTTGACTGTGATGATGGCCGTGAGCACTCATTCTCGTTCCAGCACTCAGCAATACCGTAAATACGAAACAACGCGCTTACCTAACACGTGGTCCGCTGAGACGTGACAGTGTGATCCAAAGATAATATAATCGGTGGCGACGTGCGTTAGAAAAATATTTTATTTTAAATTTTGATTGATAAAAAATATCATCGGACAGCAAAATGTCACATACATTTTTCATTCCAAACATGCTCACTGTATCTACATTTTACTTCTAAACATACCACGATGGAGTACATAATTAAGAAAGCAAAATATACAATAACGCCTAATAAAAAAAAACCATACTTTATTCCACGTTTATATATGAGTTGCGTAAAATTCAAAACTCGTTTAGTAATAAGGCCCTTAAAGTGTGATAAATTTAAAAACTATTGGTTTATTATCCTTTATTAATACCACGGATTTCCAGCAAGAAATAACACATGAAAAGATAGACGTTCCAAATGATACGATTAGATATTTTAGCAGAGCGCAAAAGGCGAAGGCACACCCCTGATTCTTTTGCAAATGGCTGTGTGTTTTACGTCGCAGCTGTGTGTGAACACGCCCTCTGAGCGTTAACACGTGTTCACACACACAACTGTAATATGCGTGGGATGGCGTATTTCGGCATATCGCTCGCCGTACATTCCCAATCGGAATATATGGCGAGCGATATGCTGAAATACGCCATCCCACGCATATTACGGCTGTGTGTAAACACGTTCATGATAGTATATGTTACAAAACTGATAATATAATAATATAATTCGAATAAGCTTAAAATAAAGTAAAATAATGCTTCCCTATGGAATGTAATACGACAATTTGGTTTATTCTCCTTTTCACTTCTATTTTTACACGTTTTCATAGCACAAGCTACCATTTTTGCCTTGTTATTTCGTAAAATGTACTATGTGACTTCGGCGCTGGTCAGAACAAGAATGATGACGTCACGTTTTTAGATTCAAGGGAGGCGGCTCTCGTAAGCCCAGGCGGTTCCATGGAACCGTTATGGGGAGGGGGAAATAATACGCTTTTATTACTTAGGGCAGGTCCATATATTCCTACGTCCGTGATGTAAATGTAATAAATGCAACAAATATCGTTTTTATCATTAAAAACAATAACACAATAATAAAAAGGCATATCGATTTCTCTTTCATCCATGGGTCTTCTTTAAGTTGTTTCAGAGTTAATATTATCTAACACACCTGCATTCGTACGAGTTATGAGTTAACAGCACCCTCAAGGTGATTTTTAATAGTGCTATACAAATTGTAAAGGAATCTATTTAATTATTTTAGTTGGGCTTCAAATATGCATTATTTTTTCAGTTAATATCTTCAGTTTAGTTAGTTTAGTTAATGTTCAAAAAAATAATGAATAATTGTATTGTTTATTTTGGTTCCATGCCAACTCAGAATGAAACCAAATCAGAAACACCTCAGAAAGGTCATTAAAAGTTATGAAAAAATAATTTTAAAATAGCCGGTAACCCTAACCTAACTTAACCTATTTATCATTTTTTTATATTTTCTTATCATCTTATGACTATATACAGCCGGTAACCCTAACCTAACTTAACCTATTTATCCATTTTTTATCATCTAAATATAATGACCTTTCTGAGGTGCTTCTGAGTTGGTCTCATTCTGAGTTGTCCGGTCACCGTTTATTTTACCACCTCTAAGCAGACTGATTAGTATTATAAATTCACTGACTCAACGTATATTTGACCTCTTGAAATGCTTATTTAAGTATAAAAACATTTCACAAATTATTCAAATATTTTATTATACGTATGACAGTTTGTGCCCAGTGTTTCTCAGCATAGGTAGGTACGATATTTTCTTCTTGTCACCCAATATGATTTGCCTTTTATGATATATTACGAAACATAATTTTTAAATCTCCCTACTTAAAGCAAAAGTATTAAAGTGCTTATAACGCGCTGCAGCCTTTCCAGTTGTTAAAAGAGGCTTTAACTTTGAAACAACAAGCCTTGCCAGGTCCAGGGGGCGAAAATTCGTTGATAGCAGAATAATGTAACTCCCTGGAGATTTCCGCCTTCAGCCATCCAACCTCCTCACGCCACCCCCTCCTGTCTGACCGCACGGGCAGCGTTTTAACCGACACCGACGCCAATGCCAGCGTCGAATTTTCCGGTTCGACGGATGAGAAAAGTACGTCTTTATCAACACATCACAATCCTTTCCGGCAGGCGGCTGCTTTTGGCGTCTCTAAACTGCTCCAACACCTTGCGGACAACCTAAATAAAATACTATAGTGAAATATTTATAAGAACCATCAAGCTTGTTTATGACGCACTGGTGCTTTTATTCAGGTCGTATTGAATAATCGCCTGGGGAGGAACTTAAAATAAACATGTGAAACTACTTAAAATTGCTTAGAATTACACGGAGGTTAGGGTCTAGCCGAGTTTTTTGTCAATGCTTTTTTCGAAGATATATTCAATCACGAAATTTTTATTACGTTTAGAGGTACATTTGAAAAAGAAAAAACACTATTGAAAATTTGCTTTGAATATCTATATACATAGATATAGCGGCCGCGAGTGGGGGGAACCCATCAAATCAGGCTGAAATCCTTGGAAATTAAGTGAAGCATGAAATTCAAAAAAATTTCATTATAGTATAAATGTAGAATGCTCATGAATCATAAATTGCAAAAAAAGTATTGATTGCAGCAATAGTGAAAATAAAATGGAAAGTGACGAAAAAAATCGGACATAATTTTGCAATAACTTTGCCCTTTATAATAATTTTAATAAGTGGGGGTACATCCCGTGTAATTTTAATTCTCTTTAATTTAAACTTTAAATGAAGTGAATCGGATGAAAATTCGATGCTCTACGATTCCAGCCAACTTGAAAAATGTGATTGTGAGAAAAACGCTTGTAAATTTTTGCTTGCAAAAAGCATTAGTTTTTAAATACTTCCGGCTGTTTAAAGATAATCTGCGATTCCAGGAGCATAAGTAGGCCCTAGACTCCTCGAAGTACTGCCGCTTTTGAAGTTTCTTCATTTTTTGTGCAGATCGACCCTCCTCTGTACTTTCGAGGCTGCGCCATGCTTGCCGCTTCGTGCGTGCGCTATCGAACATATCGGTTTCAGTTCAGTATCGAACAAGTTCAGAATGTTCAAGGTCGAACTTGATGCTATAACTTTTGCAATGTTTCTCCACAAGCAAGATTTTAAGGCATTGGGTGGACCAGACTACCCCCTTAAGATAATGTATCAGGCCTATTGCACCAATCAATTGTTTTGGGTAATTAAAATTATGGAACTAAGGCGGAACTAACTTGTCCAATGTCTTAAATATATGTAAAAGCTCGTCCTAACAATAAAAATCTAAATCGCACTTTGCCATAAAAAGACCTTGTGCGTGTACCGAAACCTGTCTGGCATTTCCCCAAAATTGTTCAATTACCCAATTCAATCAACGTGTGCTAAAATCTGAACTCATGAAAAAATGTTAAAGGCTGGGTAAAAAAAAAATCCGAATTGAGTAACCTTTTACTATAAATTATCAACATTTATCTAATTATCTAAAATATGCTATGCCTAGCTACAATTATTAATTGTGTACTCTAAACGTTATAAAATGCAATTTGTTAAATGACAATTAATTCTATTTTTAATTTTTTTAACGATTAGGGAACATTAACACTAATCTACTAAGCATGTGTTTCTTTGCGAAAAAATTATACTATAATTTTTTTCCAATTTCTACGGTAAAAAAAAACCCGACAACAAAACTTTTGTCGGGTTTTTTTTTTTAGTGATTTTTTATTAATTAATTTATACAACACTTATTTAATCAAAATTATCAATTAAACATGATGAATAATTTGATTAAATAAGTAATATATAGGTACAATGTGATTTGTTTTGATTTAATTTGATTATGAGTTGGTCACTAAATTTCTGTTAAATTAATCAATCAATCAATCAATGAACGAAGGCACGGTACCTGAAATATGGAAAAGAGCCTATGTAACACCAATCCACAAAAATGGTGAAAAAAATAATGTTAAAAACTATCGGCCGATTTCAAAACTAACAATATTCAGTAAGTTAATGGAAAAAATTGTTTACAAATATCTAAGCCCACAACTGAATCACATCATTACAACAAAGCAACACGGTTTTACAAAAGGCAGAAATGTGGAAAGTAACCTCGTTCTTCTTACTGAATTCATTGTCGATCACATGGACAACCGCACTCAAGTAGATATCATTTATACAGATTTTGCCAAAGCATTTGATAAAATTAATCAAAAACTATTACTCAGAAAACTTTGGTCATTAGGTATACGTGGTAATTTATTTCGTTGGGTTACATCTTATATACTCAAGAGATCACAGGCAGTAGCAATAAAGGGTTTCGAATCAGATTTCAGTGAAATTTCCTCTGGGATCCAACAGGGTTCACATCTCGGACCATTATTTTTCATTTTATATATCAATGATTTGGTCAATGTTGTTAAATACTCTGAAATAGAATTATTTGCTGATGATGCCAAGCTATACAAGCCAATAAAAAGTCAAAACGATTGCCTCAATTTACAACATGATTTAAACAATATATTTACCTATAGCCAACAAAATCAACTATTTCTAAATGTCTCAAAATGTCATCATATTACCTTTTCAAGAAATAAAAATAAAACATTATTTAATTATTCTATAAATAACAACAACATTGCAACAGTCTCAGATATTCGTGATCTTGGAATAACCCTTGATAGTAAACTACAATATAACCTTCATATACAACAAATCACAAAGAAAGCTGCTAAAATGTTAGGTTTTATCATGAGAAACACAAAACTTTTTAATAGTATCAACGTCATTAAGCAACTCTACTTTGCCTACGTACGAAGTCATTTGGAGTTTGCGTCAGTTGTTTGGTCTCCATTTTATAAAATCCATACGAACAAAATTGAAGCAATTCAAAACAAATTCCTCAAATATCTTTGTTACAAGTCATAAGTCGTAAGATTTAATAATTATGCAGAGGCAGCCTCATACTTTAAAATTGATTCATTGAGTGTACGAAGGCATCATAAGGATGCAATATTCCTGTATAAATTAGTTAACAATAATATTCAATGCCCAGAGTTGCTAAATAAAATTCAATTTAATGTACCTGCGCGTACAACACGCTCTTCTGTCCTGTTCAGGGTTGATCAATGCAAGACAAACTGCAAGCAAAATTCTTGTCTGAACAGACTATGCAATAGTTACAATAGCATATTATTCAAGGTGGACATTTTCAATTCCGAACCTACCAAATATAAGGGGTACATAAAAGAGTATTTCTCTGATGTTTCATGAATATGTTATGTGTCTATGTTTCTATCGTTTATCTTTAATTCTGTTATGATTTGATTTATATGTACAATCTGGCTTCTTATGGTTACCAATGTATTGATATTTTATGTTTTATGTAAATTTTAGTTTTATATACTTAATCTTTTGTTTTATAAATTTTTTTATCTCATGCTGCTTTATTATAAATTTATTATTTAATTTTTTTTATTATGCTGTTAATCAGAGGTAAAGTCACATGGAGGAAATCCATAATTGATTTTATTTTGGCTATACAAACATGTAGTCCAGTAAACGAATGGTCCAAAAGGAGGTGTAGAGTGCGTGAGCAGGAACCTAAGCGATTCTTTCAGGACTTGTTTAGGATGCTCAGGGTGTGAACATACTAAAAGTCCTGATGTCTAGGTGGTGAGCTAGGGGGGGAGGGGGGGGGGGGAAGGTCCCGATTTTCGGTTTTCCATTTATATCTCAAAAATGGTGCGTCACAGAGGAAAACTTTTTTAGAATAAGTAAAAGCTCATAAAATTATCTACATCTTTTATTCTATACGTAATTTTGGAAATCCCAGCCGTTTTTGAGTTATACGCTCCACAAATGTCAATATTTTCGAAAAAAATCATTTTACCTCACATTTTTCGTCAAACATTCCTTCATATCGTCTAAAATATTCATCCAAGAAAGAAATTTATTTGAAAGAAGTTGTAAATAATTTAATTATCTTCTAGAATATTTAAACATATGTGAGTAAATCTCTAACCAGTAAATATTTACAGTAATTTTAAGTTTTTTCGTAAAATGTCGTCATTTTCAGAAAAAGCTGTTTTTTCTAACCAATTAAGACGGGTTTTTTCTTCATGGGAAATTCCTTATTAATTTTTGCACGCAAGAAAGCAGGTAAGTGGTTCTCAAACAGATGATTAGTGGAATTCATTTTATAATCATTATTATTGTAATGGGTGATTAGGTTAGTCGTCGGAGATGCTACAATAACGTGCTACAATGCTGTTCGAGTTGGTGAAAAGGCAATGAATGCGATAGTGGGCTTGACATTCTCAGACATCAAGTTGTCCTGCAAAGATCGGGCATTCCCAATGTCTTCTGTCAGCTCGTCGATAAAAATTCACGATGAAAAGGTTGCAGTTGACCCAACATTGCTGTTTCAGCGGATGTGTATAAGCAAACGATCTGATGAGGATTTGATGAAATTCTTTGAGTATGAGTTGGCCCCATTTCCCTTGGCACTGTTCAATGAAAGTGGGATGCGAAAGACAAATAAACCTGTTCTGTATAGCTCATTCGAGCCTACCAAAAAAACTGTTCTACTCTCTCAGATGAACATAGTTGTGGACGGAGGATTTCTATCATATTATATCGACGCTGGAAAGGAAGACTGACTAAAACGCCACATCGGGTGAATATGAGTTATATATTGCCGAATTTTCCAGATGGTGGAATTTTCCAGATTACCGGAAATCTCCAATATTTACGATCCCCACGAAAAAACACAGACGAATTTGAACCGATGGCAAAATCTACTGCAGTTGACACATCAATTATTAATGAACGACACTATGAAGGTTTTGAAGATATCAACTATTAAGGAGAAGAATCATGTCCCTTAAAAACCCAAAGGAATGATCTAAAGCAAATACGAGCTCTTCTTAAAAAACTGAACAAAAAATGGCACTCAAAAGCCTCAGAAATAAAAAGCTTTTTGTCCAAATATTTTTTTTGCATTTTAAGCCGATGAAACCATTCGTACTTTTATTTTAGAAACTACTTTAGATATTAGCCAAAAATTCTTACACTATACGCTGTCCAATACTTACTTTGGAGTTTCAAAGTTGGATATGAGAGGCAAGACAATTGCAGCTAATAAAACAAAAGCCGATCTATTACAGTCCGCAAGAGATTACATAAAAAAACTTTTTTGAAATTAATAGCTGAACCTTTCAAGCTTGTTTTAATTTATATTAAAATTGTAGGCCTGCAGAGTGTAGGCCATTCATTTTTATTTTTTCATATTTTAATGGCTTTCACCCTTCAAGGGTTAAATAATATACTACGTCGTTATTTGCTCATCGTAGTATATATATATTTTTTTTAAATAAGGCTTCTTAATTTCAAATTTATATTGATTGAAAAGTATAATTTATAGGCCATTAATCCCCTTTTTCCATTTTTTCAGGCTTTACCCTTCAAGGGTTAAATATTATTTAATAAATCGTTATTTTCTCATCGTAGCGTATTATAACAAAATACTATATTCTTTATTTCAAATTAAAATTACTGAAAAGTTAAAATTGTAGAAAGCAACTTTATACAAATGTTTTGGCGATCGAAATATAATAAAATCCGTGTTTTTACTATTTTTTTTCTTTTTTTAACCAATAAAATACCCCAATGACCATAGTTTAAATATGTATTCGTCATGTCCGTAAGTCTTTATGTCGGTCAAGAAATCACTTACGGTGGATCATTAGCCATTATTGCTTGGAATATCTATTACTTTTCTAATGATTAGCTTTTTTTCCTCACTACATTATTGGTACATTTGTCCGTAGGGTATTTTTCCTCTCGTATTAATGTGTAGTACAAAGAGTTTAGTTCTTCATCCTCGTGTGAAAATAACATAAACATGCACATTAGTCTTTTTTCCTGCCTAAATTTTTAGGCACTTTTGACTAAAGCGCCACTATCTTCGGAATTATTAATATTATTAAAAATATATGTATTACAATTGATTAGGTTTTATAAAAGCATTTATAATTTTCAAGCGGCAACAAAATCAGATAATCTTTTTCAGAGTTATGATTTTTTTAAACTTTCAAACAGCTCTCCTGAACATTTAGCATAATGGCGCTTTAGCCATTTATCCTTTCCAGCGTCGATATATATTATCTATATTATACAGAGTAATTTGACAAAAAGATGCCTCCGTTGCCGCAATTTGTGATCGTTATATCACCTATGTCAACCACCACTATCCTGGAATGACTCGCACTGTGGTATTTGATGGGTACGCAAATCCAGTCAATAGTTCGAAATCACAAGAACAGATGCGACGATACAGACTGAGAAGGTCAGCAGACATCAATTTGACATGGAACAAATCAATACCCGTTAAACAGGAAGATTTTTTATCCAATCCTACCAACAAAAGTAACTTCATCTTCTTACTACAGACAAAGTTTCGGGAGAATGGGATACAGACTCTTCAGGCCACCGATGATGCTGACGTCCTTATCGTGAAGACTGCTGTGAAACTATCCTTTCACAATTCTGTGGCTGTCTTTGGTGAGGATGTGGACCTCACTGTCCTTTTGATTGCTTCCACTCCTCCCACCTAAGATATTCTGTTGCTGAAACCCGGACGAGGGAAAACCAAAACATTGGCACTGTCCACCAAAGAGATGCAGCATCGTGGATTTGAACACATCATATATTTACATTCATTTACCGGATGCGATACAACGTCTGCAACTTTCAGGAGAAGCAAGGTGGGCTTTTCAAAATTGTACTTGGAGTCAGAAATGATCAAGCAAGCGGCAATGATCTTTTACAACCCCTCCTCTACTCACGATGAGGTTGAAGAGGCTGGAAATAAATGCTTCCTGAAATGGTATGCGGCGCCAAAAAGACAGACCTCCCTTAACCAGTACCGCTCCCAATCGTTCACAAGGTCCGTGGCAAATATGAAGCCTGACATCAGCTCCCTCCCTCCAACAGAGAGTGCAGCTAAACAGCATTCCCGGCGGACATACCACCAAGTTCAGCAGTGGCTCGGGATTGAGCTGTCCCCTGAAGATTGGGAGTGGAAACACGAAGGAGACACCCTGGCGCCAATTACAACAGAAGATCCTCCAGCACCGGAGGTCCTTCTGAAAATGATATTTTGCCGCTGTACCAAGGATTGTGCAATTGGCAAATGTGGATGCCGAAAAGCAATGCTGACCTGTTCTGCAGCGTGCCTTCACTGCCAAGGGAGATGCCTCAATAGCGTGCCTGTTGCCGAGGACGACGATGAAGACGACGTAGAGCCCTTTCAGCAAGAACATCCACCACTGAGAATGACGATGCCATGGATGAACAACGCTTGCCAGGACCCTCACGTCCAAAGAGGAT
This sequence comes from Limnephilus marmoratus, assembly GCA_917880885.1. NCBI lineage: Eukaryota > Metazoa > Arthropoda > Insecta > Trichoptera > Limnephilidae > Limnephilus > Limnephilus marmoratus. Next base: position 58,356,198 of record OU862906.1, read on the forward strand.
ATGAAAACGTGATTCCACATAAAGTTGAGAGTGCAACATGATGTTATTGAGAACAGTGCCAAAGGAAATGGGGCCAACTCATAATCAAAGAATTTCATCAAATCCTCATCAGATCGTTTGCTTATACACATCCGCTGAAACAGCAATGTTGGGTCAACTGCAACCTTTTCGTCGTGAATTTTTATCGACGAGCTGACAGAAGACATTGGAAATGCCCGATCTTTGCGGGACAACTTGATGTCTGAGAATGTCAAGCCCACTATTGCATATCTATGCCTTTTCACCAACTCGAACAGCATCTTAGCACGTTATTGTAGCATCTCCGACGACTAACCTAATCACCCATTACAATAATAATGATTATAAAATGAATTCCACTAATCATCTGTTCGAGAACAACTTACCTGCTTTCTTGCGTGCAAAAATTAATAAGGAATTTCCCATGAAGAAAAAACCCGTCTTAATAATTTGGTAAGAAAAAACAGCTTTTTCTGAAAATGACGACATTTTACGAAAAAACTTAAAATTGCTGTAAATATTTACTGGTTAGAGATTTACTTACATATGAATATATATTCTAAAAGATAATTAAATTATTTACAACTACTTTCAAATAAATTTCTTTCTTGGATGAATATTTTAGACGATATGAAGGAATGTTTGATGAAAAATGTGAGGTGAAATGATTTTTTTCGAAAATATTGACATTTGTGGAGCGTATAACTCAAAAACGGCTGGGATTTCCAAAATTACGTAAAAAATAAAAGATGTAGATAATTTTATGAGCTTTTACTTATTCTTAAAAAGTTTTCCTCTGCGACGCACCGTTTTTGAGATATAAACGGAAACCCGAAAATTGGGACCTTCCCCCCCCCCCCCCTCCCCCCCTAGCTCGCCACTTAGACGTCAGGACTTTTAGTATGTTCACACCCTAAGCACCCTAAACAAGTCCTGAAAGAATCGCTTAGGTTCCTGCTCACGCACTCTACAACTCCTTCCTTTACTGGACTAATGTACAAACTGTAAAAATGTAAACTGTCGATTTCCCGAAAAAATAAATAAATAAATAAAGGAATAGTTAGTAAATATAATGAAACACGTTGATGATTTTGTTTAAATAAATGGTGTGTACAATGTGATTTGTCTTTTAATCTGATTGCATTTTGTTCCCTAAATTCCTGTTGAAATACAGGAGTAGTTTGTAAATATAATGAAACATGTTGATGATGGTATATCGAACGCGTTATGCAGACTAGATGAAACATTTCGTAATTGGCTTTTGATAACAACGACACTGTCACCAGATACTCACCATTTACTCACGACAGTTGGATTTGCGATAATTCACTGTGGATTTTTACGCGATGGATGAATCTCAATCATTAGCTCATCAATAATTTGAGGATCCAGACATTAGACCATAACTTTCGGTAAAACTTTTCAAAAACGTAAGATAGTCTGTAACACTGTAACGGTTTGAAATTATAATGTACAAAATCACTTGATGAAGCAAGCACCCAATAATTAAGTTAGTTACTACGTATCAATTCAAATTGAAATTTGAATTCCTAATTGAATATATTCTTTGAAAAAATCGAATCCAGCATTTCTTTTGTTGCCCAAAACATACTACGAACAATAGAATTTTTCTTCGAGGAGTTCCAAGTAGGCAGCCAGAGGGTCCGCAAGTTTGTTTTAACGTGAGAAGATACATACTTCGGTGAGATCGCCATTACCTGTGAGCTATAACTTCGGTTAGTTTTGAGTTTATTGATTTACCATTTAATATTTTGTTCAATTTGAACTGGCGCCCTTATAGTAATTTTAACATCTTGAGATTATTTTTAAAACACGATACGCTATCGATTCATTTTATAGTTTTTTTAAACTATTTAGTTTCTTTTTCCAAATACTAAACACGACCCTGATGTATTAGAATATTATTTTGTTAGAGTCTCATGTTCTGATTTTGTTATTTAATAATATAATTTAATTGTTGCCACAACTTTTTTATTTATAGCTAATGTTTTATTAAGTATTGTACTTATTCATATTCTAGCATTACATTAACGCCCAAGTGTGGTGTACATTTACGAACTATTTACAAGTCGGGAGTCTCTGGGTGCCGGTGCTTATTATTTACATTTTTTGTGCAGGTCTACAGGTCTTGTACAAATGGTGTTTAAAATGTGGTTGGTTTTCTTTTAATTTGATTGCATTTTGCTCAATTAATTCCTGTCGAAATACAGGAGTAGTTCGTAAATAACGTGTAAATAAGAATATACCATATTATAATATTAATACATTTAGGCATATCATGATGAATAAAAATATTTCTAGGTAAATGAAAAATTTAAAGTATAAAAATATTTCTAGTCGAAAACTAAAATTCCATATGTACCTACTATAAAATATGAATGAATCTTACATTGTAAACTGACATGATTAGAGATTTTGAAAAATGCTTCATGTGTTAAGTTAACTTAACTTAAGTTCATGTGTGACAAAAGGTATCTTGAATCGAAAACTATTTTATAAAAAGTGCGCAATTCATGTACTAAAATATCTGCAACCGAATGTTTTCTTTGCAAAACATCCTCAAAATATATACATCCTTAAATAAGCATATAAAAGTAAATCATACAAATATTTTATCATGAAACACTTTGCGCTACCAAAATTATTTCATTCCCGGAAACGTACACAAAGTATTACTTGTTTACTCATTAAACACATTGTAAAGAACACAGATACCAACCTTTAATTAAATATTCTACTAATTAACTTGTTTTTATTAAAAAAATATGGGTTATATACCAATAGAGAAATGTTAATTAGTTGCTCAAAGAACTTCTGGTTAATAATACTGCAGTGAATTTTGAAATTTGTGCATAGCCTTTGTAAAAATGCATATTTTTCGTTGACGTGACAAATTATTAGTTATTCTTTGTTTTTTGCTTTGCTTTCAATAAAGAGTAAAAGTTAAATATTTTAGATTTACAGTTACCTAAATTAATCACAGCTCATCTTCAAAGAATGAATTTTTTAACGTTACGACTCTATTCTCAAAACAGGAAAACCATATTTCAATGTATGAATAAAAATGCTATATTATCGTGATATTATAGCCGTCTCAGAACAGACATCGTCGAAGGCGGAAACACACTTGTGTGGTGTGGTGTGTTGTGACTACAAATTAACCAATCATCGTCGTCGCTTGTCGACACGCCACAACCTACAAATATGTCTCTAACCATAATAAATGTATGAAACCGATGTGCTTCTGGCGCGCCACGACACACCACACCACACAAGTGTGTTTCCGCCTTAAGACAGGAGACATGTTTTCATTTGTATCGACCATACATATTTCAATAAATGCCTAGGTTGTCAGCAATGACACTTAAAAACTAAAATTTAAGGCAAAAAGCAGTTCCGATCCACGGATAATAATATTTTTGCTGAACATTAACAACTTATCTTGCAACACTCGGGTGCGTGCATACATCATAATAGGGTAGTTATGATTTTTGGTATGTTGTATTTACATGATGGTGGCACAATGAAAAAAAAGGCCTAACTCGACCGACCTCTGGATCTTTGTCAAAATCCAAAAAAGCCTATTTGCGCAATATTATTTGACCTTTATTTAGTTTTTGCCAATTTTGACCCCGAAGGTAAAATTCTTCAGTAAAGAATGGTCAATAAAAAAATTGTGAATTTAATGATGTTTGAGATAGAGATGTTCAAAATTAATTAAATTTTTTAATTTTTTTGAAGTTTAGCAATTTTAGCGGTTTTAAAATAGAAGCTGTGATGTACCTACCCGAGGTTAAAATGAAAATTCAATAAATTCACACCTGGCCTCAAAAGAGTCCCCCCCAATCGTGTGTCAAAACATTGAATGCCATTGAGTCTGGCTGGTAATTTAAAAACAAGATTTGCGTTTTGGAAATTTTCTATTATTTAATTTAATTAAAAGATCTGGAAGTCGGCCGAGTTGTGCTGAAATGTGCCGATCTACAAAATAAAAAAGATATATTCTGGTATAATATTATATGGTAAACTTTGAGAATATTATTAATTTGTATTTGAAATCAGCCCACAAAAAATTATTGCTTTTTTTTTTTTTTTTTTTTTTTTTTTTTTTTTTTTTTTTTTTTTTTCATAAGAAGCAATTACTTTGTGGTTAGACATTATATTATAAAAATAAATAAAACACTTTGTATTTTAACCACAAATTTATTATATTACATATCGACCGGTTTCGCTTACATCAAGCTTCTTCAGGATATAAGTAATAATAACTAAATGTTAAGTGAGAGCTATGGCTTATATATAAGTTGAGTGACAGAGGGAGAAAGAAAATGACCAAGAACATAATTAGAAAGGTGGTAATGAATTAATTGTGAAATAACACAAATTAATCAAATAAAATTTATTTGCCTCGCCGGGATTCGATCCCTCGACATTCGAATTGCGAGTCAAGAGCCTTACCGCTCGACCAGGCCGGCCGTCAAATTTAAGTTCCAATAATCCAGATTTAAGAAAAAATATTTTTATGTAGGTATCTACTGTTTTCAACATATTTGTGTATTTTCTGGTACGCTTAAAAAACATCAGGTCATTAGAATTATCGTAAAAGTCTACGGAAAACAAACCAGAGCAATTCACACGCGTAGAAGTAAAACCTTTAAAAAACTAAAGTAGATAAGAGTGGGGAGGCATAAGAGGAGACTGATTATACTATCTCATTCCCTTGTAGGTTAAATTCTATAGATATATGTCTTTGTTCCTTTTTAGTGTCGCTATTTTTCGATTTATCGAGTTTCAAATCACAACGGTGCTAAAGAAGTTTTCACTTTAAAAACTCTAATTTATAAAAAAAACACCATGATTTCATGTTAGTCTGTGACCTCGTCAACACATTGACAATAGTATATGGTGTACCTACATCTTGCATGGTAAGGTACATGTTTATGTAGGTACACATCCTCGCGAATTATCTAAATTTCCTTAATAAAATCGTCGCAGAAAGTTTTCTCAATAAACATTTATTTTTCACGCTTTAAAAATGCACATTTCTTCAGTTCGTGTTGGCCAGATAAAACAAGTTCGGTAACTAACATTCAAATTGAAGAACAAATTATAAATTCTATGTAGTATTTAGGCATTTTTGAAAAAAAAATTGCATTTACAACACCTCCAGTGAAAAGTACGAATTCGTTTCAGAAGGTTGCGTTAATGTACATCCAAAATTTTGATTATTCTCACAACAATTTGACAGAGTGCTTTCTGAACTTTATTTTAAAGAAAACCCCAACGTCACATAAAATTATATTACGACTTCACTTAGAATTCTGATATAAAACGAATGAAAATAACATAATCTAATATATAATATTTTACCACATGATTTTAGGATGAAAAATTTCAAATTTATAAAAGTTTTAAAAAACTGTTTCATGCTTAATATTTCGATGCAAGCGTAACGATATTTTAGAATTTAAGTTTTTTTTTCTTTTTTTAACTTTACATATTTAATAATATTATTATTCAATTTATCAAAGCAGTTCATTTGCAAAACAAATTCCGGAGTGTAATTATTATAACAGCTGTCCGCGTAATAATAATTACACAGAAGTTGTTTAGAAATAAACGGTTTTTATATAAATTGAATGATAATATTATTGAATATACTCGTACTAACATAAAAGACAAAATTAAAAGGAGTTCTACAATTTAAACTTGTTAACAATAAATACATAATTATGAAAGCCTTAAAATTTTGTTATTATTGTTTTCAGATTTCGTTTACTTGAAGGGTTTTGATTGATTTTAAATACTCTTTGCAAAGCTCTTAACAAAACATTTACGGAATATTAATAAGTCTTATTAAAGCTTTAATTCTATCGTAAAGTTCCCAAATCGTTTGAAATTATCAATTTTATATTTTCTAAGATAAGACGTTTATAATTACTGTACTCGTATGCTAATGCCCAATTGGAATATTGCATGTTTTGCACCATTATACTTTTTTCGAGGGTATAGTGAGTGAAAATTCCTTTGTGGAAGACCAGAAATTGAATGTTTTTTGATGTACCTAACAAGATTTCTCCACTTCCCACAATATTGGGAATCGCACTGGCTAACTTTATTTTTTCTGCCTTTTATGCAATTACATATTGTGGTAATTTGCATCGGACGTTATTAATACCCTAGCAACTGTACAGTTGAAATTTAAGAATCGGACACCGAGTACAACTCTGACGCCGCGCCATATGAAACCATCTGTGAACGCGAAGTTTGTGACTTAAGCTACTATCGTAATGTGACCGATTTAAAGCAAGTAGCTAATAATGCGAAAAGATTGCACCATTTACGTTAACAGCTAGTATGAAGGACGTTGGCTGGTAGGCGTAAGTACTCTTGATTTTGAATTTTCATTAATCTCTCCTATCTGGATAAGGATGGCAGTTTGTACACTGTTGTTCCGCCCGCAGTGCCTAGCAGCAAAAACCTACGGAGCGGATAGTCTTATTTATTGTACGCAGAACTTATTTGAATCCAAACATTGAAATTAGGACATCTGCGTAGTTTGGCTAAACATAATTTTCTTTAAACTTTACGGAGTTTGCGTTTTTACGCTGCCCTTTACAGCTTTAAAAATAAAAACATATTTCCCAAGTCAACCAGAAACCAAAAATTCTTCTTTTATAATTAAATCCACTCCGAAGGCAAAATAAACCAACACTAGTTTTCTTTCTCACGAACACGAAGAAAAAATAATATCTCTCGTATTTGTGAAACATATTGTCCCGTGTTTTGCTTATGGTTTGTGAAGCATATTTTTTATGGAATCTGTTTCCTGCTAGTTTCGGTGGCGCTTCTAGGTCAGGGATAAATTATTATTTCATGTTATTTTATGGTTAGTTTATGTTTGTATTATACCCGAAACGAAATTTAAAAATCAAGAAAACAATTTTTTTTGTAATAATTATCTGAGGTGTTATCGAACGAACGATATTGCTCTGGATATGCTTTAGATGAACAATATGCTTTAATAGTACACTATGCTCTAGACTCTAGATTAAAGTGGTCCAGGCCTGCAAAGTAATTTTTTTTTTCAAATATAAATGTAGCCACCCATTTTATTTGTTACACCTATCATTCCTATTATGTATAAAAAATTTCAGCCCCCTATCTTATATACAAGGGAGTGCTCATCGAATTAGAAGTTTCTGACAAAAGTTCTGGATTTTAAGTAAAACACGTAATTGAGGGTTAATTAATTTTACAACTACTTTAGTAAAATAAGTATAAAACGTATTTAAATTTGAACAAAATTTGGTAACAAAGCAATAATTAACATACTATTAGTCGCAATCTCTCAAAACTATGTTTGTTAACTCCATTTTGTTTCAGTAGAAACGATTTTTCTATTTTGTTCAACGATGTGAAGTAAAAATTGCTTTTCTTCCTCATTCTTAGTGTTGTAATCTTCAAATAGTTTAACACCTCTCTCCGCTGTATCATTAACAACACGCAAATTTTTGACTCGGCTTTTGCCCTGAAGGTAATCAACATTGTTATTCCAAGTCTTAGGAGGTAATTACAAGAAAGAGTCCTTGATATCAAGACCTAAGAGCGTTTTCAACGTTCTTTGTGATGGAAAAGCTTCTAATTTAACCTCTGAGGCAAGCTTAGCAAAATCACCTCGTACTGAACGATTACCGCCATCAGAATTTATTTTTTGAATAATGGCCTGTTTCTCAGCATCAGACAGCTTCTCAGAAAACAAGGTAAATGAGACTAGTTCATCTGACAAATACCATAAGTGACGCTCTAAGACACCCCTAGCTGCTATACTGATTTCGGAATCAATGGCTTCGTACAATTTTAGGCTATTCCAAAGTATTAAGTCATTTACTGGTGCATCCGCTGCCAAAGACGCTTCGATTCAAACTTTGGTGTAGATGATAACTAACAAATCGAACCATTTGTTTTTCTTCTCTCTTGATTAGTTTAAATCTTATTACGATCAAGCGCAACGTATTGTGTAAATATGTCACTTGTAGACAGTTTAACGCACTGCAAACTCATCTTTGAACTTATCCTCTAATATGCCAGCAATACTAGAAGTGCTACTGAAACTGCACTCAAGTTTTAACTCTTGTCTCGACACCACCGAAGATGAAGCATTGCTTTCAGCAGCTGTTTCTTTCAATTCTTCAGATCTTTGTTTCCATTTTAGAGAACTTTCTTTGACCTTTTCTAATTTCTTGTCGATTGAGGTCATAATCATCTTACGTTCTCATCTTTGATCGATGAGAAACGCTCTGTCTTCCGAAATTTTTATCAAATTCAAAGCGCTTGCATGTGCAATATCAAAAAGTTTGTCTAGTTCTTTTTTAAACAAATACTCTCCTTTTTTGTGCTTCAGAATTTTTTCCTCTATTTTTATTCAATTGCAGCCAGTTCTTAAGAAACTTAATCAGTTTTTCAATGCAGTGATTTTGTTGTCTGGTCGGAATACTAGATTTACTCCATACTTTTAGAAGTTCTTGAATAAGTACATGCGCGGAATCTTTCACATTTTTGGAATCATTTAATATGTAGTGATAACGGAGTAAAACTTGCCAAAGAGTAGGATGTTGGTTAAGCCTCATCAATGGCTCAATATCTCGAACCTCAAGTAGAAAAATTTCGTATTTTTTTCGAGTAGATGAACACATTTTACTACACTGATTCACTTCACAGTCTACTAAATAAGTATCAAATACTGTTCAAATTTGTCTATAAAACTCTTCAGTAGTTTATTTTAATATTTATTTAATAGTTTAACACACAAAACTGACCTGTAGCAAAAAGTAAAAATTAAGCATTTTACCCAAAAAATTTAAAAACAACACTCGATTGAGCACCCCTTTCTACTTAAACTATCTCGCTGAAATTTTACTATGTTTTTTCTATGAATACGTGTAACAAATTCACGGGGTGGCCTAATGAAAAATAATAATAAAAAATTTTGGACCACCTTACTCTAGATGTACAATATGCTCTACATGTAAAATATGCTTTAGATGTACAATATGCTTTAATGGTATACTGTGCTTTAGACTCTAGATGTACAATATGCTCTACGTCTAAAATATGCTATAAATGTTAAATATGCTCTACATAGATGTACAAAACGCTCTACAATATGCTCCTAAAGTACAATATGCTCTAGACTCTATATGTACAATATGCTCTACATGTACAATATGCTTTAGATTTAGATGTACAATATGCTCTAGATGTGGAAACAAGTGCGGTCCTGAAAAGTTGCTATATTCACGCTCCGATAAATACTTGGTCTATTCCCGGCGGGACCATCGATGAGTATTACGAGTACCGCCAGCATTATAAAGTATTGAATGTGGTAATAGTCCTTGCAAAGTACTCTTCACTTAACAGGATTAGTGTTCTAATTCCGTTAATTCTGTTAGCCAGGGCTTAGTGCAGTCCGCAGGACCTCTCCACTGGTCAGAAGGATTACGGGATCCTACCAAGATACTGGGCACACTGGTAGTCACAAGATAAATTAAATTCCTTTTTATTAATCTCTTGAACCTTTGAAAAGTATCTCCTTTAGGATCAAAAAATGTTGTAAACCTTATTTCAGAGTTAACTTTGCAGATGCTGGCAGATGCCTACTAAAATTATTCATACATATTAGTTTTGCATTATTTTTTAAAGTTTTCTGTGTCTTTCGCGGGTGAAAGTAAATTCTTTAGGCCCTGAGGAAAGTAATTTCCCTCAGTGTATGTGTCATCTTAGGGGATGCTCTGTGAAGGGTTTTTTTATGGAAAGGAAGAGAGGAAGTTCTGGGAAGGAAAAATGTACGAGTGGTAGCTAGGAATCTGGGGGTCAGTGTGTTCAGGAATACGTGTAATACGTATGATATAATAATACGTATGAAATAGTCCCTCCAACCACCGTACAAGGCGATTGATCAAAAGAGTCCGGCTGAAGAGGTCAAAATGCATCCCTCAATCAGTCTCTCTCGATCCGGCCCGCCACGCAAGACCTCTATCAATCTCACCCCATGAACCCAGGTACCATTGCTAAGTTTCCAAACATAGCCAACCACTTTGGTCGACCTATAACAGAGGTGATGATTTTTTTTTTTTTTACATGAAAACCGCACAAGAGTCCCAACTGCTCCCGTCTGGAGCCAGTGAGACTATGGCATCCCCAATTGGGATATGTTGTGAGGCTGAAGGAAGTGGGGAGGGAAGGAGATAGGTAAGAGGAAGGTGGGGTACCTGGCTGTTCAGATCTGGTCACCAAACACGGCGAAAGCCATTTCAGGCAACGTTTCAATTCTGAATTGTGGTCTTACACCAGGGCGATACTGAGAGTATCCTCCACTCTGGAACGTACCGCAAATATGCTATACATTATTTTAAATGAATAAATTGTGAAATACACAAATTAATCAAATAAAATTTATTTGCCACGCCGGGATTCGATCCCGCGACCTTCGGAATGCGAGTCAAGCGCCTTACCGCTGCACTCTGCCGGCCGTCGATTATCCAATAAATGGTTCCCGAGGCGGCGGTAACTATACCCGCCTCCCAACTTCTAGTTGTTTAATCTCTTGTTAATATTAAATATATTTTTACCAAAATCTTGCTTTTCACAAAATTTCATCATCAAAATTTGAGAAAGTACTGCATTTCTCTGATTCTCCTATAACGAATCGGTGTTATAAACTGGATCAGCAGGAACTTGAGTCTAGAACTGAAGATGAAGTGAGATATTTCGAGATCGGGAGATTTCTCGTTTCTCGGCTACACAATTTACACAAAATATTTCGTTTGAACCGACTCCGAAGGTACAATTTTAAAGTTCTATGTTTTAATCTATTAAATAAAGCAATAAGTTGAATAATTTGACATCTCACAAATCACAAAACCAAATGAAATAGAAATATGTCTGAAAAAATATCTACTCATGCCAATATCAATTTTTTACGCTGGAAATCCATTTAAGCTCTAGTACAAGCGAGATTTTTATCGGATTAAGAGATCAATTTTCTGTTAGGGTTGGAATTGCAGTCAAATCACTGTCGGAAAGAATATATGTGTATTTAAGGTTTGTAATAAAACCCAGTGGCATGCAACTTCTTTCAACAAATCGGTCCTCGTGGTCGAGGGGTAAGACTTCAACTAGCAATCCGGAGGTTGCGCGTTCAAATCCCGGCGAGAGCAGGTAAATTTTGTTTGATTAATTTATGTTATTTCGCAATTTATTAATTTAAAATATAATATAGAACATTTGCGGCACGTTTTCGAGTGGAAGATAGTGTCAGTATCGCCCTGGTGTAGGACCACTATTCTGAAATGAAACGTTGTTTGAAATGGCTTTAGCAGTGTTTGGTCACTAGATCTGAAAAGCAAGATACTTCCCCATTTTCTCTTTCTCATCTCCTTCCCACTGTCTTCAACCTTACAACATACCTCAATTGGGGATGCCATAGTCTCACTGGCTCTAGACAGTTGGAACAGTTGGGAATCATGTGTGATATTCTAATAAAAAAAGGAAAACTAAATTATTGCTTTCATGTAGGTATGCATCAAATAATTTGCGCACTAACACAATTAAGTGATAAAAAAAACTAATTGCAAGTTGAATTTTATGTCCGGTTTTGAAAAAATGTTTAGAATTAATAAATTAATTCTAAACAATTAATAAATTAGCAGAAATTTACTTTATGAGATAATTATTTACACTGATTTAACTTTAAAAAAAAACAAAACAGAGTGTGCATTTCACTTTCTGGATAAATCCTATAGATGTATGTGTCTCTTTGTAGTGTCGCTATTTTGCGTTTCATCAAGTTTCAAATGACAACGGCGCTAATGAAGTTTTCACTTCAAAAAGTTATGAAAAACTAAACAAATTTGGAACCATATCATTATCGCACTCTAACAAGTAGGTCCATAAATGTAAAAGAATAAATACCCTCAGTTTTATATTATCATTTCATCAAATAAAATTTCTCCAAACACGAGAAAGGCATAGAAAAAGCAGAGACAAGTGAATTAATATGGTACAATAGATTTGTGTGCTCACTGCCAAGTAAATGTCGATGGGCTGTAAGCAATCAAGCGAATTGCGGTGAATCAGGAGTGCTGAAACGTAATTATATTATAAAGCTTCCCTTGATCCAAGGCGCTCCCCACACCGTCTCTTGTCCCCTGCCATGCTTTTTACCTACTATATTTCTTTCGCTTCACTGTCACAGACGTTCGGAATGATTTTTATTAAAGATTTCAGTCGATAATTTTGAAAACATGTTCATTCAAACTTTGCATGGAATTAGCGACAAATTACTGCTTTCTAATATTCTGACGCTTTCTTGTATTATTCAGCAGAAACACATATTTTTATTTCCTTTTGCCCATGTCACGACTAGGTATTGCAAATGTCAAATTATTTTTCTTAAATATTTGTGTGAATATTTTTACACAGTATATTTTCTAACATGGTTTGGTTAAATTACGCACATGAAACATGGTTTGGGTAAATTACGCACCCGTTTAGAAACTATAAATTACTGCTTTCTAACGACTCCAGATACTAATATCTACAGCCTGTATGTCGGACGAATATCTACAGCTCATATGTTGGACTAATATCTATGAACTTCAGAGTGAGGACTAATATCTACAGAGCTAAGGTCGGACGAATATCTATGACGGTCCCAGGTCCCAGTGGTGACTAATATCTATGGATCGTAGGTTGAACTAATATTTACAGAGGGCAGCTGAGCAAGAGGTTGTACGGAAAAGCATAAATTACTTCAATTACGTAATAACTAACCTAACCTAACCTAACCCAACCTCTGCCAGTGCTGTAGATATTCGTCCACACCTTGGTTCTCATAGATATTTGTCAGCAGTTTGAGCCGTAGATATTCGTTCTCACTTTGGTTCCCATAGATAAAAGTCAGCCGTTTGAGCTGAAGATATTCGTCCTCACTTTGGTTCTCATAGATATTAGTCCGATTTGTTCAGTTTTAGGAATTCCTGTAGATATTAGTAGACGCCTCCCTTTCTAACTACTAATTCTGTTATCTTGCCACGTGTCATCATTGTTTCTCTTAAAAATACTACTAGAGTTGTTTGAATAATTTTTCCTACGTGAGAATTGAGTACAGGATTTTTCATGCACATGATTTTAAAACTACGCATCTGATTTACGACTTATTACTATTTTCTGCATACAATTTTTGGAATCCTGGTTCTTAATTCCACTATCGCCTATGCAAATTAACCACCCGTTTAAGTAAAAATGTTTTAATCTACTATTATATAATAATTTAAATACCATTTTTGTCACTGATCAATTCAAGATAACCAAATTCAATATTCTCTCTGTATTTTGACAATCGGCTTAATATGAAAATATTATATCAAAGAGAAGAAATACTCTGCTTAGAATCTATTTTTGTTCAATATTGATATTCTTATACTTTTGGGGGCTTTGATATAACCAACATTGGCTACCAAAGTCTAAAACATTAAAAAATAATAATTTCAATTGATTCATTATTTTCACTTCACGGACACTGTATTTTTTTTTTTTACATGAGCTCCACACAGGAGGCCCTGAGGAAAATAATTTCCCTGAGGGCCAATGTCATCTTTGGGGATGCTGTGTGGAGGGTTTTTTTTTAGGGAAAGGAAGGAGAGGAAAGTTATGGGAAGGAAAAGGGTTTAAGGGGTGGGTAGGAATCTGGGGTTCGGTGTGTCCTGGTCATCAGACGTAGACAAATCTCATCCCATTAACCCGGGCACCCCTGCTAAATCACCAAACGTAGCGAACCACTTGGGGTGACCTATGGCAGAGGTGTTGTGTATGTGTTTAGATTTGTCTCTTTTGTTGCTTAATAGTATTGTCACTTTATGAAGAGCCAAGGCCAAAAAAACCAAGGTAAACAGTTAATATAAACAAGGTTGTGTTGCGTTTGAAAACTAGTGTTGGTCAGAATTGAGGTCAAATAATTATAACACCAATTTTAACATTTCGTAATAGTGAAACGACCGATTTGCGTAGACACGCCATAGACTGGTACAAAATTCATAAAAATTAAAACATTATTATCAAACAGCGCAAAATTTACATAATATACCCAATTTGGGAGGCGGGAATGGGTACTGCCGCCTCGGAAACCTTTATTGGATAACCAACACCTCTGCCATAGGTCACCCCAAGTGGTTCGCTACGTTTGGTGATGTAGCAGGGGTGCCCGGGTTCATGGGGTGAGGTTTGTCTAGGTCTTGGAGGCGGATGACCAGGACATACTGAACCCCAGATTCCTACCCACCCCTTAAACCCTTTTCCTTCCCAGAACTCTCCTCTCCCCCATTTCCTTAAAAAAAAACACCACACAGCATCCCCCAAGATTTTATTTTTTTTTTTTAATTTTTTTTTTTTTTTAAGTATATATAACAGGCATGGTGCCCAAAAAATTATATACATGTATGTTTAAACATAGTGATAACGAAAATACATAGTATCGAAAATGATAATATTAACATAACATAACAAATAAATGAAATGATAATAATAACAAAAGATAGTAACAAAAGTAATTAAGCTGAGGTGAATGACAAGTAGGAATGGGTAAAAGGTAAGTACATGGTAGGTAAATGTTCATAAATGTTCATAAACAACAAATGTTCATAAGATGACGTAAGCCCTGAGGGAAATTATTTTCCTCAGGGCCTCCTGTGTGGAACTCATGTAAAAAAAAAAAATACTCAAGATTAATGAAATTGTGGACTCTATTGTAAGCATCTAGGAATTGAGCATTTTTTACCGCAAGCAATCTCTTTTCCTGAACGTTTCATATAATATATTTGTCATTTCCAGCATTAAATCCCGGAGTTGAAGTCATGGTATTTTGCAAAATTGTTATAATTGTATAACGGTATAGTAATTAAAATTATAAGCATTTAGAACATCTAAATCTATCTGGATTAGATAGAGATTGCCAAGATTTTTATCTCATGTTAATTGGTCTTTTAGCAGTTGATAGGAAAAATGTTGAAAAAATTTTTTACCTCTAGTTTCAGGTCGGTTTTCACAAAATATTTTTCGACTATATAAAATAATATAACTAATCATACAAAATTCGATTGTGGGTCTGCCCGTGATTGTAACTCTGGTTAAATGAAATCGGAATTTATATTTAGAATTGGAACTGATTGTCAATAATTCAGACAAGTGATAATATCACACTTAAGATATAAGACAGGAAATTATATATATATTTTATTTTTTTTATATATATTTTTATTTTATTTTTAATAATAAGGTTTACATGGTATTTACATGATAATTTTACATCTCAGGTTTTTTTTACTACCCTTCCATTAAAAGCACTTGCTTGTGTATGGAAGGGGAGTGTACATAAATGCTATTAGTTATTAGTTATACAAGTTAGTACTTAAATAATTCATTGTACATAAATATATGTGAGCTGCAGTATTTATTTTGATAAAGGTGTGTATTTAAAAAAAAGAAAGAATGTTATGAAAAACATAGGATATTTTTGTAAGATTAATAGACAGTAGTTTTTTTCTTAAGAATATTTTTAAAATGTCTCTTGACAGAGAGCAGAATTCGGGTTTTATCATTAATGCTTCTGATTTCTTCTGGTAGACGATTGAAAAAAGTTCTTCCCTGGTAAGTGTAATGATGCTGTGCAAAAGACGTATTTAGTTTTGGGCATAGAAAAACATGTTTAAGTCGAGTTCTGTTTTCATTTAAAAATGGATATTTATCTTTTTCTTTTATAATTTGAATTAATGAATTTTTAATATATAAATCATTAAATGTTGGTACTTGAAATTCTTCAAACAGGCGTTCTGTTGGGTAGTCCCAGGATTTTTTTAATATAATTTTAATAATTGTTCTTTGTATAATTTCAATCGGAAGAAGGTTACATTTATACGCGGATCCCCAACTAATAATAGCGTATTTTAAAGTGGATTGAACTAAGGCATAGTAGATTAAATATAGATTTTTTATCGACAGAAAATTTCTAATTCTTAAAAATATATATATTAATTTTCTGATTTTGTTTACTACATGACATATTTGTTCCTTCCATTTCAGATTTAAATATTAATTGTCATTTTCAAAATTACAACTGATGTGTTCAGAATTTCAGATAAGCAATAAGTTTCTACCTATAATAATGATATAATATATTTTTTTAATCAGAGATTATTAGGGGTATGGTATGGGTAATCCACAATTAAAATATCCCGTAATGTTTTGCGGGCCTGCGATAGTTTTAGCAAATATTTGTAGAATGTTCATAATATTTTGTTTATTAATTTTAGATGTAAACATAGAGCTCTTATTCCCTTATTCTTTGTTACGGTAGGCACCGTCATAAATCAAGCCGAACAGGTACTGTAACGAACATTCTCAATTCAAAAACGTGTAAGCGACAGAACAGCCTCCGTCGGCATTACGGCGGTCTGCTTTTCAAAATTTACCGACAAATTAGATAAGAGGCCGCATAATATTCAGCAGTGGGTATGGTTTAAAAATAATGGAGAACATGTTTAAAAATAAAAGTAATGTTTGACTTTAATGAAGGATTATTTAAGTTAGGCATTTAAATTGATACGACTTAATTCTTCAAATAAATTATTCTTTGTTAGAGTCCTTGATTCATATTCCCGAATAAGTTATACTCTCCCATTTCAAATTTCCATACATTAAAATAAGCCTTTTTTTGTTTATCAATAAATTAGTGAAACCATAATTGACAACTACGGAGAGAACAGTATTATTATAGCGCCTTGTTTAGAGAGTAACTTCCAGAGCCTGCATTGTAAATATTTTGTAAAATAATGACAATAAAATAACAGTATTTTTATTTAACTTTATTATATATCCTTAACAAAACGGTTTCGGTTCGACCTAAACCTTCATCAGAGGTGAATAAAATATATTGAATAAAACACAGAGTTACAGAGTATTTAAATGAAAAGTAGAAGACGGAGAGAGAGAACTTTGGTGGGGAGCGAGGGGAGGTTACTAAGAGGGAGGGGGTAAAATTAGGCGTGGGGAAGGGAAATATGTGAAAAATGGGACAGTTTGACAAATCTAACTGTTTAATTTTAGTAAATTGGTTTAATTTATTTTTAATGTTTTTTTTTTGTTTCAAGAGCTTCTAGATTATTAACTTATCTCACGATCATTATTAAGGCGCAGACATGTTCCATGAGGCACATCCCCTGATGAAGATTCAGGTTGAACTGAAACCGGTTGGTTAAGGATATATAATCAAGTGGAATTAGAACAACGTTACTTTATTGTCAAAAACTTAAATATATATATACCCACAAAGTGTTTGCTACATGTGAAATTGGTTCCATGACAGTTCATCCTGCGACAATTCATCCGGCGACAGTTCATCCTGCGAAAGTTCATCCGGCCGACAGTTCATCCTGCCGACAGTTCATCCTGCCGACAGTTCATCCCGCCGACAATTCATCCGGCGACAATTCATCCTGCCTGATTATTTAGAAGATTTTTCTTCAAGTAAGTATGCAAAGAGGATATACGGCCGTACAACCTAACCTAACATAACCTAACCTAACCTAACCTAACCTATTTAGTAAAAATATTTTTACAGCGCATTTCCACTCAAGATGCCTTCAGATATAAGTATATCGATTTTGGTTGTACGGCCGTATATCCTCTTTGCATACTTACTTAATAAAAATCTTCTAAATGATTAGGCAGGATGCATTGTGGCCGGATGAATTGTCGGCCGGATGAACTGTCGGCAGGATGAACTGTCGGCAGGATGAACTGTCGGCCGGATGAACTGTCGCAGGATGAACTGTCGCCGGATGAATTGTCGCAGGACGAATTGTCGGGTCACCGTGAAATTTTAATAATATTGTATTAGAATACGTAAATTGAATGGCGTTTACTCATCCCAATCATACATTGATGGCATTTCTTCACTCCTACTCTTGTGAATGATTTGAAACTGTAAAAAAATCACAAGGCCCAATTCACCCACTGCATTCTTCTATTTATACTTTTTTGTTTTAATTTGTTCATGCATACTTATTCATTCCACTATAATTTTATAGTTTCATTCGTGTTAAGCTAATTCAGAAATCGATTTACGCGAAGCTTTTCTCAATATAAATTTATTTGCAGCAAATATATACATTTTTTTTGGCCAACCGCCTCTATCATTTTCATCATGACTTTGCAAACAGTTACTACACTATAATCTGATCATAATAGTAGGCTATCATGTAGGAGTACCTGTCTCACCAGATTATTTATTTAATACACCGCAAGAAATCGCGGTGAGAGACAATGCTACGGTTATGTAGCGCTCTAGCTCTGGCTGGTAGCTAACACAGCCTTCCCATATAACCTAACCGCGACATTACACCGCGGGTATTGTACGGTGGCGTTATAAGTGTTTCTCGTAAATTTTCAGCAGGTGACTTCATAACTGAGAGTAATATTATGATATCTGGGATACTAGGGAAACCTTTATAAAAGCAATTCAGAATGAATAATATTGAAATCTTCGCACCTTACTCTAATACTTCATCTTTCCGTGAGTCGTTAACATATTTTTTAAATTCATGGTTTCATTGTATTAAAAATAATCTCGTTGAATTTAATGTTTCAAAGACCCAATCATGTCTGATTACGTCTAAAATGTATCGAAATGAAAATCTAGTCTCCTTCAACTGAAGCAATCTTCCGAACAGGCCCTCCATTGAAATGCTTGGTGTAACTAACCTACATATCCAATATAAATGTAACCTGTCAATTTGACTGTCCTAGAATGGGAGACCTTCCTAGTTCGACAGTCAAAGCTTCTTTATACCGTTAATGTATTATTCAAAACGAAATAAAATAACTAAAAATACACTCTACGTGACAAGCTCCGACATGGTGGCTCCATCGCGGCCAGAGTTAAGTTAGCCTCCCAAAAACTGGGCGTACTGTACAGGGCTCGCAGATATTTTAATAGCACACAACTACTAAATCTGTACAAATCACAAGTGCGTCCCACGGTTGAATTTGGCAGCCACCTGTGAGCAGTAGCTCCAAAATACCTGAAAAATACCCTAGACTCCGTGCGGAAACGGGCGGTCCGTTTGATAGATTCTCCCATCTTAACAGACGGATTGCAATATTCAGAGCATCGGGTGGGAATGCTATCCTTGTTCTACCAGTAATACAATGGAAGATGCTCCGAGGAACTAGTGTCATTGATCCTTTCGGCACCGGTGCATAGTCGGAAGACACGCCAAACGCGTGCCCAACATATGTACACGGTTGACATTTGTCACATGAGAACGGGAAGCTTCTACGACTCGTTCTTGTGTTCAACAGCTCGGCTATGGAACTCTGTGTTTCCTCCTTCCTACAACATGGGTATCTTCAAGACTTTTCTTTCTTTCCTTCCTCTCCTCAAAAAGACCCTTCACACAGCATCTCAGATGTCACAGGCCCTGAGGGAAATTATTTTCCTTAGGGCCTCCTGTGTGGTGTTAATGTAAAAAAAACAATGTTTTAAACATCTCAAAAAGTTACGTAATATTTTTATGTCAATTTTACCACGGAACAAACCAATTAATCAAAATTTTCCAAAATAGATTATTAATTTAAATATGGGTTTATTTAAAAAAATAACATGTTTTTAAGCAAATTATTCCAATGGTAGTCTGTTGGAATCGTAATGGAGTTTTATTTTAATGATTTGATTTAAACTTTGTTTTTTCCTGTTGCTTCTGCTCACATAAAGTTGAAATGAAAAAAGTTGCAAACCTACTCGTAGAAAATTCAGACAGATAGAGACGTAGAATTTACATTTTTTAATTTTTTTTTATTAAATTTACTTATTACAATCATTAAGGTTCTTAAATGAACATGATAATATATATATTTCAAATTATAAACTAGACATATCTACCTTTACGAAAGTTAAAAACTCGTGTGTAAAGGGTGAGGTACATGATGTGAGTTTTTACAATTCAAGGGTTTTTATCGGAGCATACAAGCAGATTTTCTGCCATATTGTTCAGAAACTATTCGACGTACAGTGTATACCTTCACCTGCTTTATTCTATAAATGTAACATGTTTTTATCAACGGAGACGTGAATAATTATGTACATAGTACATAATTTTTAATATTTCAGTTCATCCAAGAATAACATGTAATCTATGGATGAAGGAACATCTTTTGCCAGAACGATTACTCCGAATAGTACACATTTTACCACACAGACAAAAAAAGTCCTGATTAACTCAGAAAAAGTCAACACCAAGTCGGTACAGTACAGACTACAGAGTATAAGCAGCACCCTACCCGCCTACACATGTAAAGTAATATTATATACAACCTTGTCTCGCTTTGGGACATCAATGACAGAAATACTTTACAGCTCGATGCAGGTGGCGTAATGGAGTAATTCTAGTCTTACTAGCGAGGAATGTTTTTAGGGGTTCAGATAAGGCCGAAGTTTCCCCCCGGAATGCCCGTATCTCGGCAAATGAAAGGCATTTTTACGTTCATGACACCGTTAAATTTTTGATGGTTCATTTACTAGAAATGATATACGGTGGCGTAGTACGCAAATGACTGCGAATTAATTTATTACGGCATAATTAAAACATGACGAGTCTAATGAAACACGCCTTTTTGACATCATACTTTACGGAATATTTCTATTAAAAGAACTTAAAGGGGCCTTTATTGCCAATCTATTCGGCGTTCTTCATTTCATTACCTTTCAAACATCGTTCGTAATAGTAATAAATATTCGCGAATTTTATAAAATTTCAATTTTTTTAAACATCTACACAAGATAATGCAAATATAGCGTTTTCATCCAGAATTTTCAATTGAACATTAGAATGAAAATTTACGGGAAGTTAAAATTTATGAGATATTGGATGGCGAAAGTGACGAATAAATATAACCGGTTTAACCTTTAAAGTCTATTTGTCTCTTTTAAGAGGGTATTATCAGAGAATACCAGAAATATGTCATTTTCAAATCAGATTTTAGACGTATTGACTGTTTTCCACAAAAAATATAAATGGATTTCGAAAGACTGTTCCTTTATCTAGCAGTCGCATGTTTCAAATTTCGAGAAAAATGTTTATTTTTAGTATAATACGGTTATACCATAGGTCGTTGGCAGATTTGTTAAATTTTCAAAAAAGATTTTGTTTTATCCCACACCCATTTCAAATCATATAATCATGTATTGAAATAAATCAGTACATTATTTAGGTATCGCATGTTTTAGAATTTTAATTTTAGTTTAAATAAAATCATTAAAAAGTATATAAGTACATGAGCTTCTTGACGAAAATTGGTCCGTTTAAGTATTTATTTGCGCACTTATAAACTAATATATTTCAGATTTTTTTTACATTCCTGTTTAACTTAGACATTATTGAAAAATGATAAATACTTATGATCAAAAAATAATTACAAAAAGTACATTATTTGAATAGTTTTATCATCACGCCTTTCAGCATTATTGAATGTAGGTGTAAATTAAAGCAAATTTGGAATGAAATAAAATCGATATTGAGTTATAATTTTAAAAAGCTCGTACGGAGAATAATTAATCTTTCTCATTGTAACCGCCCTGCACGATCGTAAGAACCGCCCTGCACGATCGTAAGAACAACTTTCGACGAAATGTGGATTTTTAATCGCTCTTAAGGGACAACTCATATGGGTCTCATAGTAGTGGTTATATTTCCCTTACTTTCATAGTGAGAAAAATGATATAAACAGTGTTTAAAAGAGAAAAGACTACAATTTATATTAGATACAACTAACCGAATTTGTAACAAAAAGAAGTAACATGTACACCTTTACGAAACAAAAGTTTCGAACTGCATTTTGAAATAAATTTAAAACTTTGGAATTTTTTATTATTTATTTTTACATGGAACGATGAGCAGATAATAACTTTAATAATACATTTGTCTAATTAAATATGTACGTGTTTTTATTTGGTTATGTTATCAGTAATTTTAGTTAGAAAAAACGTAAGGTGAGCAATTTTTAAAACTTTTCCATGCCTGTGAGTAAAATTTTTATATTTGAAAAATTATTTGTTTATTTTGATTTATAAAATTTAAGTGCGTATTTTACAAGTTTTTAGATTATTTATTTGGATTTTATTGTAAAGCGCAAACATTTGACCCTCTGAAATAATACAATCATACACACAATAATACAGAATCTTATAGATACTCAAAGAAAATAAACTAAATTCATTTTTTATATACTTATGTATAGATGATGATGATGATCGATGTGATACGCATAAAAGTAATCCAGGTAAAAGAGAGTGAAAAGAACGTTAACCGTTATCCGTCTCTAAATCTCGAGCAACATTAGTCATAGCCTAAATCAACACCATTCAATTAACTCAATCAATTGAACCAAATTACCAGCGGTAAACACGATTTTTCTGATTTTTAAGATTTTGCTTTGTAAATTACCCACCTGTTAAAATTTAAATATTACATTAAAAAATATTTAGTTTAAAATTTAAAAAAAATCGAACATTTGAAATACGCATCTCGCCCTACTGTCTGCATTTTATCAGAAATAATTTCATCGTTCAAAGTTAATCATGAAATAAGCGTGTTCGAGCGCAATTTATATTTTTCTCAATAAATCAATTTACCTGAGCGTCAAGTGGAAAAAGTGTTGCAGCCAATTTGATGATTGCCTCACCGCTTTTTACCCAATGATATTATGATCGGTTCTTTACTTTAAGAGTATAATAAATTCTGCTGTTTTTTCGTTTGTTTATTTTTAGAAGATACTTTTTAACTTAGAATACACAATACCGGTTCTATTATCGATGATTTGCCAACTATAATTCGGTCGATGCACATTCCGAAGAGAACAACACCATTTAAAATTGACCGTAATTGTTGTACCAATATCTGGGAGAGGACATTCAACGTTCGCTTGTACTTAGCTTGCATTACAAATATTGCATATAATGCAGCGGTGGCGCGTGTGCATAATTGTTCTGAATGTACAATACGGCTTTAACAGCTGTAACACTTGCAAAAGAGATGCAATAAAATGTTTATTTAATTCACGGATAGGTACTCGGTTCCAATATAATACGATAAATCCACAGTCCCACATAAGGCCCCTTTGGTGTAGTGGTAAAAAGCGGCTGACGAACCTCTGAAGACATTTAGCGGATCAAGGAGCAAATCCTATGAAATTTAAAAAAAAGTTTTGTAGGTAAAATCAATATCCAATCTTCAAACCACTCCAAAAGGAACAGGCAAAATAAAACGACATCTAGCGACTCCAAAGACGAACACACAAATACTAAAAATACTAATTGGGATGGTCCGATGCTCTGTAGGGAACCAGCTTGCACAGCGCGGGTGTAAACTGTGCGACCTAAATTATAACTTTAGACTTATTTAATTTAATATTTCGTTTGTGTGAAAGCACTATGAAACCATACACGATTTTTTACTAAGATGACCAAATGTTTTGAAAAAGGTGCACTGGAATTTGACGACAAACATATGGAAAAAAACATCCTTGACATTGAAAAAAAAGTTCTTCAAAGTCTCCCCACTCTTGTCAACTTTAGTTTTTTCTACTTCACTTCTACCGCATTTGATTTTTTTTATACTTTTTTATTATGCATACCTACCCACCTGCTGTAAATAATATTTTGTCAAGTGAATTCTATCTCCTTATATTTATTTTTCATCTGTCAGAACACAATGTACCATTTTTTAGTTATAATTTTTATTTAGATGCTAATATTCAAATCAAGTGTAAGTAAAACTTTTAAAAAAGTTCGTTGATTTCAAAGTTATGATCTTCGTTATGCTAAGTATAAAATAAATTATAACATAACAAATTGAACATGAACTTTAAATACCAATATTTTCCCATCCCATGATTGAAAAAATCTAAAATAATAAACAAAAAAATCTGATGGTTGATATTATAGATATACTAATGACTGATTTTTTAAAACTATTAAGTTGTGCATTTTTTATGCTCGTTTTTTTAATCTTCACCAGCGTGATTGCTTGATTGCTTTTCAATCTCATTTATAACAATGGTTTTTCGATACTTGTTCATATCTGCAGCGGCCAGTAAACTATCCGAACCGTCACTTAAGCGGTGGTAATCGGCTGACATTACAGTCGATGGTGGAGCAGCCACAGCATTAGCATAGACATGAATATATTAACTCTTAATTGGGAACCTACAAGGGCCCCGCCATTACGATAGACATGATATATGCGATAAAGACAGATTATAGAAATGGTCCAGTAATTGGATCTTGCTCTGTACCCAGCAATAACTGACATGTATTCTGTTGTTTACGACCTTTTAATGCTAATATTATGTATCACGTAAATTATAGGATTACCTTAACATTACGTTAACGCTTGGTAAAGGATACTTTTCTACGCAAAACTCTTCTACGCAAATAAAATATACATATTTTTGAATGTAGCTATTACTTTGTGGTTATCCATTATAGAAAAATGAAATAATTCAACTTTGTATAAACCACTTATATGATGCGCAAATCCGACCGGTTTCGGAACAAACGTTCCTTCGTCAAATTAGTATAAGCTTTCCCTGACGAAGGAACGTTTGTTCCGAAACCGGTCGGATTTGCGCATCATATAAGTGGTTTATACAAAGTTGAATTATTTCATTTTTCTAAAATATACATGTTTATAACTTTTAAAGGTTACTCCCATCAACGTACGAGTAATATATCGTTGAAAAAGATAACACTAATAATCTAAACAAAAATGAGAAATAGAAGAAGACACAAAAAAATAAAAAAGATATCTTTGAATGTAGCTATTACTTTGTGGTTATCCATTATAGAAAAATGAAATAATTGAACTTTGTATAAACCAATTATATGATGCGCAAATCCGACCGGTTTCGGAACAAACGTTCCTTCGTCAGGGAAAGCTTATACTAATTTGACAGTTTCGAACAATATTTTATTATGGTAGGGGTGGAGCCGTTGCTAGTTAATAATGTAGATTGGGTGGGTAGGTATTAGTGTAGAGTGGGTGGGTAGGGGAACAAATCCATGATTGGGCTATATGACAATATTTTTTGTTTGTTGATAATAGATTCATTATTTTTAAGGGATTTTTTAATTTCCGAGGCTTCTAAGTTATCTAAACGTTTTCCTTTATGATTAATATGAAGAATATTTATCCCTGTATTTTTTTCAAAACTATGGTTATTTTCAATGATATGGTTAGCAAACTCAGAAAAATTATTATTATTAAGACACCTTAGTCTTGTTCTCTTTCATATTTTCATAAAGATTATTATTGGTCTTTTATTCTTCTTCAAGAAAAAAATTATCTAAATTTTTAATAGAATAAATAACTCTCTTTTATAATATCTGACGACCTCCATAGTCCAGTGGGTAAGACTCTTGACTCACAATCCGGAGGTCGCGGGTTCGAACCCGGCATGCGCAAATAAATTTTATTTGATTTTAATTTGTGTTTTCACAAATAATTCATTTAAAAATAATATATAGTATATTTGCGGCATGTTCCAGAGTGGAAGATACTATCAGTATCGCCCTGGTGTAAGACCACCATTCAGAATTAAAACGTTGCTTGAAAATGGCTTTAGCCATGTTTAGTGACCAGATCTGAATAGCCAGGTACTTCCCAACCTTCCTCTTCCCCACCTCCTTCCCTGCATTGTAGAAGAAGATAATGCTAACAAATCTAAAAGAAATATGCAAAAAGAACAAGACATAGAAAAATAAAAAGCTAACGGTCGCAACTAATACTCGAAACCAAGATCTTTCGTCTTACCGGGACGAAAGCTTTAACAAATTCGGCCACTGAGACCTCTTATTTTGAAGTTATTTTGTCAATCTTTTATTTCAATTTCGGAATTAACAATATTATCTTTACAATAAAAAAAATTGTCCTTCGTTCTACATAGGTAAAACAACTAGAAATGTAAACATTAAAATCATAGAACATTTAAGATGCTGAAATAATTTTAATTTTTCAGAGTTTGCTAATCACCTAATTTCCACAGATCATACTTTTAATAAGGACACAGGGGTTAAAATTCTTCACCGTAAAAAAGCAAAAAATTAGATAATTTAGAAGCACTAGAAAACAGCAAATCCCTAAATAATAATGCTAGTATTTTGAATAACCAAATTAATTTATATTTCAGTCCCATTCTAAATATTTTTCCAATTAACCGCTCTGTTCTTTCCGGAAATCCCGCAATTACCCCCACCCCTTTTCTCACTTCCCACTCAAACACTAAAATTTGTATATCTGTCAAAATTCTGTTTCATAGTTTAGTTATAATATTCTCCTGATGAAGGAAGGGTGCTTCTGAAACCGGTAGAGTGTTTTAAAATAAAAGTTGTCTTAAACAAATTTATGTGCTTTTTTATTGTAAATTATGGCGAGCAACAAAGTTAATGCTTTTTACAAATATGTAATATTATCTTTGACAAATATTTTTCTCATGTTTTTGACAGCTACTTTTTAAAAATGGAAACAAATGTTCGAAGAACTGGTTTGTGACATAGATAGTGTCTCGGATAAATATATCCGATTTTATTTATACGGGACAAAATGACGTCAAAATATTTTCATCGACAAGATGAAAGTTTTTAATAAACTCTATTGGTAATTAGTCAACACTCTTGCTGATCCTAAAGCAAATTGCTTTCTTTTCTACATAGTTATCCCGAAAATTACTGTAGATTGTCAACGAACAAACAACTGTTCACCACGTCTAAGTGTTCTTAATTTTTTCGACGTAAAGTGTTGTTTGTTCGTTAGTTATAGTCATGCATGTGAACGATGACAAGTTATCGACATTATAGATAAATTCTTTATCGATTGACCGTGCTAAATATCTTGCACCCATTAAAGTACTATATTAATGCACACGGGATATTTATCATTAGTTCTTTCAACGTAAATACTCTAATTGAGTATGACCAAAAATGATTTAATGACGATTTTGCATAATTGAAATCGTCTTTAAATCTCCCTAGAATTAGCCACAAGCCTTAATATAACATTATCATGGAAACTTACTGTCTGTCAAAAGTGTTTACAACTGTAACATTAATTATACCAACATTCTTATTTATTAATCTCTAAAATGGCAGCACTTAACTACATTACCGTTACTTTAACAACAACATCGTAGTGTTGATACAACCCGTCATGCCTTGTCTTTAATTAAGGAGGTAAAACAAGTTTAAATATTTAACCTAAAGCTTTGCTTTCACTTAATTTGTATTAGCATGGTCTACGTCAGGCTTAATGACGTCTCGTGGAAAGAATTAATATGTTTGTTTTTCGTTTTGTTATTTAGGTATTTTTTTCACACAACGACCATTGTGGAGTTTGATGTTTATTGAAACAATGTATGTCAATAAGATAACAAAATTTAAAAAAAAATTAAAACACATTGTTAATTACGAACTCTTTACCCCCTGCAGTGCGTCATTTTCTCAGTCTCGTCACGTTGTTTTTATTTATTTTTAAATCTTTTTTATCTTTACTCATTCTCCCGAAACATAAAACCGCTGTATTTGAGGGTAGTTTCAGCTATTATTCTTCAAAACTTTGGAATGAAATAGCACTGTCTATTCGAATATCGAAATAGAACTTCAAGAAGCTCTGCGGCGAATGGTTGCTGACTGCACAGTCAAACGCATAACATCTTAATTAACAAAATTTACTATTTAAGGAAAAAATTCTTGTATTTTTGTTTCGGTTTTTATTTTTATTAGATTTAATTTGTTTACATTTTTTATTATATTTTAAATATATTATGTATTTAAATATATTATATAATTTAAAAAAATTTATTTAAGAATTGATAACATTATTTATTGAGATTAAATATGTGATTATATTTTAAACTTAATTTGATTTCATTTTGAATTTGGTTTGATTTGAATTGATTATATTTTATTTAAATTAAATTTAATTTTGTATTGGACTTTTATTATTAAAATTATTTGCTTTAATTTAATTATTAGTTTCCATTTATTTTTTAATTAAATTTTATTTTATTTTAATTTTAATTTCCATTTCCATTTTTTATATTATATTATATTGTGTGTGTTGAATTAGAGATTTGATTTAACTATTATGTATGTAATAATTTAATTTAATTGTATTTATTTTATTTTAATTTAATTTAATTCAATTATTGATTAATTTTTATTTAATTTAATTTCGGTTTTATATTGGAGGCACTACTACCAGCTGCTATCCAGGAGAAATCCTCAATTGTAGCTGAGCGGTGACCTTTTCATCAATAGAATCAGTGATAAAAGAATAGTTGTATATTGTGAAAAAAAATCTATTGATGAATAAACGTTTTTATTAGTGACCGACCGAAGGTTCGGTTTCGGCAAATTTCCGCAAAAAATCTAGTTTCGGCATCAGTTTCGGTTTCGGCAGAAAACCTGCCGAACCTTCGGCCGCACCGAAACTCTGCGTTCGTGAATTATCGCGCGTCATTCGGCCGACTTCGGGCGATTTCGTGGCTCGTGTGTCACATATTATAGCATGACGGCATATTACAGTTTGTTTTAAAGCAGTAATATCAAAAAAATAAATAATTATT
The DNA here is from genome assembly GCA_917880885.1 of Limnephilus marmoratus. Taxonomy (NCBI): domain Eukaryota; kingdom Metazoa; phylum Arthropoda; class Insecta; order Trichoptera; family Limnephilidae; genus Limnephilus; species Limnephilus marmoratus. The sequence continues at coordinate 58,384,968 of OU862906.1, forward strand.
TTTTCACATACTTCATTTATTGATTTTTTGTTTATTTCATTTAACACGTGGATAAGAACTTTGTGATTGTAAGGGCAATTGAAATTAAAATAATCAATTGGTGAGTTCCTTCATTTATAATTTAAGTGTTGATTAATTATTGACAATTTTTTGTTCCAACGTTTAGTTAACATGTTTTGTTAATTTTTTATAATTATTGTTTGTTTTATATCAGTAATATAAAAAAAATATTACATATTTTTTCACATAATTCAACTATCGTTTTTTATTTCATTTAACACGTATAAAAAAGTGTAAAAAATAAGCTGAATTTCATTAAATAATAGATTTTTAGCATGTCTAAAAAAGTTTTGGTTTCGGTTTCGGCCGAAACTGAGACAGATACCGAAGATTCGGTTTCGGTTTCGGTAGAAAATCCTGTTTCGGTCGGACACTAGTTTTTATTATTTTTGAACGGTGTCCTATGATGTAAATAAATATTATGTTTATATAGATACATAGTTTAATTTCATATTATCCATCCTTCATCCTGTAATTTTCTTTTTCTTTTTTTCGATTTTTTTTTTCCACCAACTCTACTTTATAATATCTTTAATCGTCTATTTTTTTCTGTATGTAACATGAATTTTATGCGGAAATTTTGCTGGTTCATGCAACCATATACATGTAGATAATTAGTTTAAAAAAATGTACGACCGTTTCGCTAAAAAATAAAAAAAGCTATGTACGATCCTTTAAGAAATGAAGACATGCACGAAGAATAAGAGTCTGACGTAAACGAAATAAGTATCTAATATTGGAAAACTTCGTGCTCTTTAGAATTTTAGATTGTCAAGGCTAATTTGACAACGGAAATTCACTTACCGTGCAGTAGTTTTCTATTTACAATAAATCCTAAGTTGCTCTTACTTTTAGAGGAAGGTTTATTAAAGGAGCATGGTAAGTAAAATAAAAAAAAACATTTTACATTATTCAAAAAACATTTCATAAGAATCTGTTCCGTCGAAACTCTAAATTTAGACTTTATCCTTCTCGACAGCAAGCTATGAAATATCCATATTGCATAAACTTAATAGAATTCGCTCGCCACCACGGGCTTGTTCCTGTAAGGTTTTGTAGGTATGTACTTGAGCATTGATGTAAAACTACAAAAAGGCTTGAATTTCACGTACCCACGTGAATAACACATGAATTACACATAGACGGAATTATACTTGGAAAAAATTAAACGTATGGATAATTACACCTAAACTTTAATTATACATGTTAAAAAAACCGTTTTTAACTAACTAACTAACCATCACGCCGTTTCCCCGAAGGGGTAAGTAGAGAGGACAGACCGCCAAAGAACTCGATCTTGGCACACGCTCTTTGCCTCGTTCATAAACATTCATCGTCTCATACATGCTCTTCATTATTTTGACTCTTGACATGGCACGACTCAAGTATCTGATTCACTTGGTAGTTCTTTGTCTTTCTCGGTCGTTCTCGAATTCTTTTACCATTCACATTTGCGTCATGAATTCTCCTTACACTCCTTTCCTCGTCCATTCGCTCTACTTGAACCATTTGAGCGACTCTTTCGCAATCTTACTCATTACGCTTACATCAACCTTTCATTCTTTGCGGAACTCCACGTTTTACACACGATCGTACATGGTTTTACCACACATACGCCTCAGGGAACTCATTTCTACAGCATACGGTCTACTTTCATTCTTCCTCTGCCAGTTCCATCAGGGTAGGTACCAGCACCCCATTATAAACGGCTAGCTTCACTTCTTTGAACAGTTTTTAAAGCAATAAATATTAAGATGGCGAATATCGTCTAGCTTGGACGATGATTTGGGTAGGGAAGAGCGTGTGTGAAAACGCACCACTGTTCTTATTTAAGATCTCATCTTTTGCCGTCTCATTTTAACACTACTGAAAACAACTTAGAGGCTTATAATAATGATCCTAGAGTGATGTAATTAAAAAAATAGCTTACTTGGAATATCACGATTCAACACAAAAAAATACGCCCATATTTGATAAAACACCATTAAACATGTCAATATTATTTTTTAATTATTTCTTATTCATTGACAGATAATAAAAATATACTTAATAAAATAAAATACTTTTTTGTTTAAAACCACGAGATATATTAATTTATGAACCGACCGGTTTCGCTTTACTCAAGCATCTTCATGGTACAAATTAATACTAAACAAGAAGTACATAATGTGTGCTTATATATAACAAAATATAGAGGGAGACAACATGATACAAATATTATAACTGGCTCCAGACGGGAGCAGTTGGGACTCTTTTGAGGTATTTCATATAAAAATTGCGTTACTTGTAAAAAGATAAAGTATCTTTCACTCTCTTGGTGGCTCTCATCCATAGTAGTCTTCTACCGAGGACCCTCTAGGTCGGCTGCCCATCTTAACCGTGGTCAACCTTATGTCCCTACTCTGTGACAGTTGATCCGCTGACAGTTGGCCTCCCGGCATACTTTTATACACTACGCAGTCGGTATAGGGAAAATACGATACCCACTTACACAAAATATAACTTAAGTGTCCTGACAGGGTGTGCATAGAAAATGTACCGCCGAATTACAAAAGCATAAAATATATTTTCATTCAAATGCATCAAGGATATAACTACTTGTCTCGTCTCTACACTGTATATACCAGGGTATAAGTACAAAAATCGATATTTTATATACATTCGTTTGATATGCATACCGACTTATTAAAAAGATATTTTTGAAGTCGATTTTTCGTTTGAAATTGGTAAACAAATGGGCAAAAAATTGGGTCACCATTCGAACAACTGGGAAGATAATCCTAACAAAGGAAATCATTGGTTTGCCACGGTAATTCTTTAGTCGTAGATACCAAATACCACAAGCATTGCTTCGTTTGAGTGCAGACATTGTGGCGTTCATGTGGGCTAAGTCTTCAAAGTGCATGAATTATTTCATATTAAATTTACGTCAACATACGATAGTGTGGTCCGTTTACATCAGTGCCAGAATTACAAACCATTGCTTTATGGCAGAGGGCTCATCTAGCGTGTAGTTTATCGCTGATAGTGCTACGGATGTTGCGTAAAGCGTGGGGCAGATTAGCATGCTCTACGGATCTACGCCGCTACGTCGCTCCGTCATGTCGCTACGCTGAAGCGCCGCCAGTTGATGTGACGCTCCAGCACAGCTTTTTGCAACGGATTAGGCATTACGGCAAAGCTTAGTGAGTGATGCATGCTTTTGGCACTTACACTTATGTCGTAAAATGAATTTATGCTTTCAAAATAGTCCCCAAATAAAAAATTCTTTTAGCGGATTTTTATTTACTTTCGAACATTATAGGAAACTAACATGTTGCGATATTCCAGGAGTATTTTTCGGTGTTACCATTCTCTAAGGCATTGGGAAGATAATTTAACTTAAAAAGCTAAAATTATTTGAATTAACTACAAAATGCTTTCTGTTTACTGAATACATGTACGAGTATGTAGTTCTAATATCAACATTTAAAAAGTAATGTTGTGTAATCCCAAAATATGTATCTAATACATATGTGAGGTGTAAAATTTTGCGGGTTCCTTTAAGCTCCATTTAAGTGAATTAAGATTATTATTTGAACCCATTTATTTCAATACCAAAAAAAAGGCAGAACGAAAACATTTACTAAATTAAGTACCTGCATAAATGTTGTTAAAGTTACACACAAACATATAAGTCGGTCCCGAAAACAATGTTGGATGCGTGATTTTGTGGTTTTGTAGTAGCGCTGTTTAATGTTTCGTTTCTGCATTTTTACTTTTTTGAGATCAAGAAATGTAGTTTTTCCGTAATTTGTTTTTGGGGTGTTGTGTCGTGTTAATCATCATCAGGGCAGATATGTCACGATGGATGATGGACACTGTAACGCTGTCCAAAACGGTGGCTAAAGAAGAAGGTAGCGCAACACGGCATAACACCCCAAAAACAAATAACGAAAATTATTTTGAGTATGGTAGTCACCTATGGCAGATGTGTTGGTTATCCAAAATATAGTTGCTGGGGAGGCGGTACCCATAACCGCCTCCCAAATTAATTGGTGTTTAAATGTGATTGTGATATTCTTCATACTTGAATTCCGAAGACAAAATCTTGGAATTATTTTAGAAGGTGGGAAAAAATATATTAATATTATTTTAATTCTTTCTTCCATGTTGAATTCTAATCAAGTGAAAAGTATTGACCGAGCGCTATTATCTGATGAGAACGTTTTCTGTGAAATATGTTAATTGTTTCATTCCCGCTAATACAGGCAGCATATTTCCACGAAGCACTTTACTTTGCTTCTATTTTTGCAAACTTTTTCATAGCGTTTCAAAGCATTTTCAAACTTTGGTGTGTAGATGAATTTTTTTTATTCTAATAAACTACCGCAAAACGTATGTTTAACATTTTCTATGTACGAGGGATGTTCACAAAGTAAGTGTAATAGATTTTTATATTTTTTTAGGAAAAGTGTATCTGAAAAAAAAAAAACATAATATTGTTGATACAAATGTTGACTTTATTTCCACAAAATCCCGATCCGATTATTTTTTTACATTAACTCCACACAGGAGGCCTTTAGGAAAATAATTTCCCTCAGGACCTATGTCATCTTTGGAGATGTTGTTGCTGAAGATGATTGTACCGCTGCCCCGAGAACCATTTATTGAATAACCAACACCTTTGCCGTAGGTCACCCCAAGTGGTTCGCAACATTTGGTGACTTGGCGGGGGTGCCCGGGCTCATGGGTTGAGGTCTTGGCAGCGGATGCGTCTGCCAACCAGCTCCATGGCAGGAAGGAGTCCCTTTGACTTCTCCAGACGTTCTCTCTTGGAATATCACCTTGTGGGAGGGATGGTTTCATAAGTCCGTCACACATGACCGTCAATCTGACCCCCAGATTCCTATCCACCCCTCAAACCCCTTTCCTTACCAGAACTTCCTCTCCTTCCTTTTCTAAAAAGACCCTCCACAAAGTATTCCCAAAGATGACATGTGTAGCTAATGTAAAAAAAATCCGAGACATGTAAGTTTCATATTTTTTTATAAACCTAGTAAGAAGTCCTTTAAATTCACATGCTTTGATTTAATCATAAACTTGTTTTAAATTTCACGTAACTGATCAATAACATTTTATCATAATATATGAATAGTTGTTTTATGGTTTTGTAAAAATTAAAAGACATTTATAAATAAGTTTAGCTGTATTTTTATTTTTCTTGTAGTTGTGTTTAATTATGTATTCTTATATTTTGACCATTTTCCAATTGTTGTCAAAGTGTGCAATGTCCAACAGTTGTACGTTAAATTTAATTAAACATAAGTTTCTGATCCTGATTTTTTTGATTGATAATTTTAGCCGTTAAAAATTAAATTTGGTAACAATTAAATCTTCATATAACATATTATTAGTTATTCAATATTTCGTGGAAACAGTGTTATTTCACCCCTTATCCAGATAACCTGACATTTGGCAAAACTTGCGAATCATTAATGATAGTTGGTAAAGATCCAGCAATGTACATATTGCCAAATTTAGATTCTTTATTAGTAAATAATGGTAATTAATAGACAATTACAAACGTACTATTTAAAAGTGTATATCATATCGTCGCCTTATTACCATTAGAAAATTTTACAGGAGGAGAAGGTTTTCTTTCATTATTTCAATGAAACATTATGATAAGTGTATAATATAAAGCTATTTCCATAAAGGTAAAGGTCTGATGAGTTTAAATAATTCTTAGTTAAGTGATTAACTATTATACTTTATTTTTAATTTTAAAGTTTTATAAAAACTAAATTGGTCGTTTGGACAAATAAGAACTAAGGCGACGACATGGATGTGAAATAAGTACAATTTTACGTACTTATAAATGAGGATCACAAAGGGCATTATTTTTCAAAAATGTATCGTTTTTATGCATGATAGCAGCCTAAGCAGCAAAGTAGGTTGGCATATTTATGATTACTCGCGGTAAGTAGGTTGGATTATTTTTGATTACTTGCAGTGGGGTAATAATATAATCCTATTTCTTAAATATATCCATTTGACATTTTTGTTTTGAAGAGTTTTAATTTTCAATGTACATTTGTTACCTTAATTTTCATTTTTTTGCGACCGGTTTCGGCATGTCAAACCGTTTTCAAACTCTTCAAAACAAAAATGTCTAGAAATTGTTACATAGTTAATGCCCTAGAAATACAAAAAATATCTATTTGAATTCCGATTTTGAATTCGTGAAAATGAATGATTGCAGAACTTGGAAGTGGAAATTAACCCAATTCTCGTTATCCAATCGAGCTTAATCTCGGCAGATTGACTCGTTGCTGATGATAATGCATTCTATCAACTTTTGGTAGTGCTCACACTGTGCACACACATACATTTCTCTAAAGTTGGCTACCATCCGTCCCAAGACATAGCGCAACTCGGTCAGGCCGTTACATGCTTAGGACCATATTATTATTATGTATTTTGAAAATAGACGTATTATAGTAAAAAAAGCTTTGTTTTTATTATGGGTTATTTTTTTTTAAAACTGTTGATGTCCGTTCTGAGACTGGTAAATATTTTATTTTAATGATAATTTTAGATTTGCGTTCTGTGATCTGTTAATTGGCTTCAAATCCACGAATGATTGAAGATTAAAGTATTCATTATTATAAGCAATAATTATCAGCCTGAAACACTCATCCACATTGAAAAATCTTCCGATAAAAGATACATGACGCCAACGGGACTTGAACCCGTGTCCTCTCGATTGCCGGTCGATTGCTCTTGACCACTGAGCTATGGCGGCTTATCTCGTACCCGCCAAATGATTCAATATATGCTAGTGTTTCATTCAACAATTACTGCTTATTATATTTTTTCCACCTGAAAACAACCAACTTTATTTTTGCGAGAGAAACATTGTAAGTGTTAAGTCCCTCGCTAGGTGGCGTCGAGACAAATTATGTCTTCATTTATTGGGGAAATACTTAAACTTGTCAAATATTAATTATTATTTTTTTTAATTGTAAAACTAACGTTTTTAAGACAAGATTTTTTATGCATAGCACAAAGGGTAACAATTATTATAAGCAATAATTATCAGCCTGAAACACTCATCCACATTGAAAAATCTTCCTTTATTAAAGTATTCTTCCATCACACATTTCCCTGTTGAAGTCTTTATTGGAGTTAAAAGTCCTTTAGACTGAACGAGTGGAAACGAGACAGGGTGGAGAGTCAGTGACGTACTTATAAAGACGTTTAAAACAGGCTCAGGGATGTCAAAAACATTTGATGACATGAATACCCACTCGACGGGTATGGACATGGGTCGGTCTCTTTCATAATCCCGCATAATTTGGTCACCGTCTAATGGCAATTTTGGCACTGACAAAAATGATACTAGATTGCACCATTCTAGTGATGGATGTAATCGGATAATCTGCTTATTTTGACAGCCAAAGATCATTATAAAGATGCAATACGTAATGTTTTCAAAATAAATAAATAATAATAAATAAATAAAATTTTGATTCAAAATATGCAATTCTGAACTTAGCGAGGCTTAAGTAGATGTTTCAACGACGATTTGTTTCTGCAAACTTTTTGAAGTGAAAACTTCTTTAGCACAGTTGTGATTTTGAAATCGATTAAACGGAAACGAGCGACACTAAAAGGAGACAAACGTATACATCTATAGGATTTAGCCTGCGGGAGAAAGGGATATACTAATCGATATCCTCTTTGTGCGGTGCTTCGTAGCCTATCGGCCTTCTCTTTGTGCGGTGCTTCGTAGAATAAAATGTAAAATATTTTTTAAACTTGGTTGGTAACAATATTATGATAAATTCTTATTCTTCTTGTACCCTGTCCGTTCAACTGACGTTGGCTATCATGTTGGCTATGCGGACTTTGTTTACTGCGGCCTATAACAGCTCCACGGTAGGCGGGCCAAACCACTGTCTCAGGTTTTTCAGCCATGAGGTTCTCCTTCTTCCAGGGCCCCGTCTTTCGGAAACTTTCTCTGCATTATGAGATGCAGGATCTCGACTTCTCTGCACATTTTTTATTTATTTATTTTTTTATTGGCAATGCTTATTAAAAATACATATAAAGTTACATCAGTTACATAGTTACATAAAGTTAACAAAAAAATAAAAAATTGCATTTCCTCACCATAAAGAGACAATGCTCTTGTGTTTGGTGAGAGAGTTTTAGCTCAATCAGTAAATTAAAATATCGTGTAGGTTAGTAATAACGGCTATTGTAAGTAATAAGTAAGTTAAAAAATCATGTATAAATTTAAAAATAAAAATCCTGAAGAGTTTAAAAAATCATAATATAAATTAAAAAATCATTATAAATGAAAGAATCATGTAAGCTAGTAACAAAAATTATTGTAATAAGTAAGTAAAGGATATGTAAGAAAGAACGCAAGATTTATACAATAGTATGTAGACTCAGAGATATAGAAACTAAGAAATGAAAAAAAAAGAAGGAATGAATGATTTATAAAATAGCAGACTTTAAGATACAAAGTAAACATATTTGGGATTTTTATAGCAGTTTAAGGTAATTTTTTAATTTGGGCTTAAATTCCTGCATATTTTCGATGGTTTTTAATTTTAATGGGAGGTTCTTATAATAGATTATGCCAAGATAAAGATAGGAATTTTGAATATGCTTAGTATTAAATTTAGAGATTTTAATAGGTTTTTGTTATCTTGCTGATGTATTGAATTGGAAGTTACGAGTATTTAACTGTATTTCTTTGTAAATTTGAAGTATTGAATATTTTTTATAGATTTTGTCTATTGTAGGCACATTGAATATTGAAAAAAGAATTTCAGTAGGAAATTTAGACGGTTTTCTCAAGATTACCTTAATTATCAACCTTTGAACAATTTTGAGGGGATTTAAAATATTGTCATATGTTCCTCCCCAGCCAATAATACCATATTGCAATAAAGATTGAACAGTTGCATAGTACACTCTTTTAGGTTTTCTAAGCTAAGACTATTTCTAAGTCTAATAAATATATAAATACATTTCCTAATCCTTTTGACGAGTTTACAAATATGTGTTTTCCATTTAAAATGTTGATCTATATATACACCAAGATATTTGATTTTGGGAGTTGGACTAAGTATAGCACAATCTTGATTGCAGTTAGTTTTATTATATTTCTTTGGCTAGGTTATTAACAGTATTCCAATTGGTACCTTCAATTATAATGACAGTATCGTCAGCATAAGATATTATTTTCCGTTTAGTTTTTGTATAAATATGTCATTAACATAGATGATAAACAGTAACCGTCCCAGGACTGTACCTTGAGGTATGCCGAAATGACTCACTTTTGGTGAACTAAGCACACCATTCATTTTTACAACTTGGGGACGTTTGAAAAGGTAGCTTTTTATCCATTCTAGAGCTGAACTATTTAATCCAATGTTTCTTAATTTACTTAAAAGTTTGTCATGTGATATTCTGTCAAATGCTTTTTTGAGATCCATAAAAATTCCCAGGCATTTAAATGATTTATCTAATGAACAATGCACAAGGCTACTTAATTTTGCAATTGCATCATGTGTGCTTCTACCTTCCATAAAACCATACTGGTTTTCATTAATTATACCATTGCATTTTATAAATTGGGTCATTTTTTTTAACTAGTTTTTCAAAAATTTTTGCTATATTTGAGAATACTGATATGGGACGGTAACTGTTTACATCTTCTGGATTACCTGACTTAAATATTGGGGTGATAGTAGTTTGTTTGTAAATTGATGGAAATACTCCGCTTTGGAAACTTGTGTTTATTATATGCATTAATGGCTTAGAAATTAGATTTTTTATGTTTTTTAAAATATCAACCGTAATTGCATTAAATCCCGGAGCAGATCCTCCTTTCATATCGGTTATGATAGAAACTATTTCCTCCTGTGTGGTGACTTCAAATGTCGTCATTTTATTTTTAGCATTTATATTACAGTCTGGAGATGTTATAATATTTGGATCAACGTGAATGAGATTGGCGAGATTTTTCCCTACATTTGCAAAGAAAGTGTTAAATATATTTGCAGCTTTTGAGGGGTTTTCTTTACAGCATGTTTTTGAGTTATCATGTATAATAGCATTGATTTCGTTATTATTGTTTTTTTTCTTGTCAATTATTTCATTTACAACCGTCCATACTCTTTTACCATAATTTTCAGCTTGATCCAACTTCCGCTTATAGTAACTTTCTTTGGTATGTTTTATGATATATGAAAGTTTATTTTTATATGCTTTAAAGTGATTGAGTAAGTTTTTATTATTAGGTTGTTGAGTTGTTAATTTATAAAGAGCTTGCTTACGTCGTACAGATACTATTAATCCATGAGTAATCCATGGTTTTATAGGTTTGAAGTTAGACAGTTTGTGTTTGGGAATTATATTTTTTGACGAGTCATTTATGTATTTAGATATTTTTTCTTCAAATATTTTACAGCAGATATTGACATCATTACATTGTAATAATTCGATCCATTTTTCTGATTGGAGTCCTGGAGTCCCAGAGGTGTCAATATGTTTTTCCGATTTTTCTGTTTCCAGATTTTCGATTGAGTTTCGCTTATATTGTCTTCATTTATTTAAATATTACAATTTGAGGTTTTACTCATAAAGTTAAAATAAAATAAAGATTTTCATCCAATGCGTTATTTTTGCATATGAGCATGTATTTTGTTTTATTTATATTCAGTTCTAGCCCAAAATTCTCACAAGTCTTCACTACTTGTAGGGGCGTGTAAATAGCCCCTGACACGAGGGAGTTACTACCCTATGTAAATTAACGAAAATTGAATTCTTCCCTATGTGACACAAAAACAGTTGACCCAGCAATTCCAACCAAAATGAAACAAAACAATACTCACTCAGAGAATGCAGCTCATCCACGATGTCCAACACAAAAGACACTTCTTTTCATTAAAAAATATCAAGGCGGTATTGCATAATCTTAACAGATGTTTCGCACAGCAAGGAAGTTTCAACAATGAATAAATTTGCATATTAATAATACGTGCCAAAATCACAATCTTGTACAACAATAATTCAAGTATTGGATGAATTATTCGATTATGCGTGACTAGGAGCGACATCTCTTGGCCTTTTACTGACACTCCCGTCGGAAGCAATTGCCTGCCTCATAGAGGTAAGGAAATGCATGGATACACTGAATTTCAAGTCACACAGGTAAATTCAATACAATACAAAAACCACAGATGGCGCCCTCATGGTCTCATAGCATAAATTATTAATTGATTAAGAAAATGGATCCAAATATATTTATGGCGCGTATCCATATTCCCCGCCTTGGAAGTTCGTAGAGCTTACAAAAGAAAGAGTATAAAAATACAAATGAAACAAGAAATGAAATAGAAATAAAGTGACTGTATTCACCGGTAATATTAAGGAATGACACGCATTGGAAATTCGCAGAATCTCACAAAATAAAGAAAAAATAACTAAAAAATACAATGTAATAAAGTTCAATTGACCAAGATAACGGATATTAAGTAATGCCATGTCTGGGTCAGAGATCATTGAAGCAATGACTAAAAAACAAAAAATAAATAAATAAAAATAAACAAAAATAGATAGAATATAAAATTATTGCGTTGGAATGGGATATAATTTGACAACCGGACGTTTAAAAGAACCAAATCGTGTCTTTACCGTCGCAACGCGAACAATTTTATCCATTCCGGGATGGATTTCAGTTATCACGCCTAAAGGCCAATTTAACGGAGGGGAATCTTCCTGTCCCAATAGTACGACAGTTCCGATATCAATCGGATGATCAGAAGTTTGACGACCTCCGTAGTCCAGTGGCTAAGACTCTTGACTCACATTCCGGAGGTCGCGGGTTCGAACCCGGCATGCGCAAATAAATTTTATTTGATTAATTTGTGTTATTTCACAATTAATTCATTTAAAATAATATATAGTATATTTGCGGCATGTTCCAGAGTGGAAGATACTATCAGTATCGCCCTGGTGTAAGACCACCATTCAGAATTGAAACGTTGCTTGAAAATGGCTTTAGCCGTGTTTTGTGACCAGATCTGAATAGCCAGGTACTTCCCAACCTTCCTCTTCCCCACCTTCTTCCCTCCCCACTACCTTCAGCCTCACAACATACCCCAATTGGGGATGCCATAGTCTCACTGGCTCCAGACGGGAGCAGTTGAGATTCTTGTGCGGTATTCACTGTAAAAAAAAAAAAAAAAAAAAAAAAAAAAAAAAAAAAAAAAAAAAAAAAAAAAAAAAAAAAAAAAAAAAAAAAAAAAGTCCACTTCTGCCTGACTTGCAAGGTGTGCATATACTCTGAACGCCACTTCTTCCAGAAGGACTGAACCATGCTGTCTAATAATTGCTTACCATGCTGTCTAATAATTGCTTACGCTGAGTGAAATTGATTTTACCGTCTGCCAGGACAGAAGCAGGCAAGTACTGCAACGGTGTCGACATTAACCCGTCTGCTTGGTCCAATATATTCGCACCTCACAATACGGTAGCTTCAGTTTTGCGCGAAAAATCTGAAACCGTCACTTTGGATCGAGATTGTAAAATATCTATGCAAGATTGCTTTCATATTTCAAAGACAATAAGAAGCATTATTTTGTTCTCTTCCTGGTTAAAAGAAAAATACATATGTTTGCATGAGAGGAAGAGTGATATATAGCTTTTAAAATGTAAGATCGCTCGGGACGTTTTTGGTCTTATGAAAGTATAATGCAATTACGTGTTTTGGGATGTATTTGTTCCTAAACAAGCAGACGGGTTAAAAAATGCGCAGGCGTAAGGAATTCTCGATAAGGGTCAGAAGACATAACTGTAAGTGGACGCGAATTCATTATGCACTCAATTTGAACTAGCACAGTCTGTAACTCCTCATAGGTGAGAAGCTGAGTTCCAATCACACTGTACAAGTGTGTCTTCATGCTCTTTATGTTCGACTCCCACATACCCCCAAAATGAGGCGCGCGCGGTGGAATCATTTTCCACTCTATACGACGCTTAGCGAGTTCGCGCTTTAATGAGGGCTCATATTCAGATTCAACCAAAAACTTGTAGAGGTCATCTAATTGTGCCTTCGCACCCACAAAATTAGTACCATTATCTGAATACAAGCATGTTACCGGGCCACGCCGAGAAATAAAACGGCTGAAAGCAGCCAGGAAAGCATTTGAAGTTAAGTCAGAGACCAACTCAATATGAATAGCCTTGGTCACAAGGCATACGAATAGACAAATATATGCCTTTTGAGAATGTTGTCCTCTCCGACGAGTCAGCGTAATACGGAGGGGACCTGCGTAATCTACACCGGTATGTACGAAGGCCTTTGCTTCTGCAACACGATATGACGGTAAATCTGCCATCTTCGGTGTAGGATGCGATGGATTTAAGCGGAAGCAACAATTGCATTTCCGCACCATCGCCCTAATAACAGTCCTAGCATCTAATATCCAATAGCGTTGACGTAAGATAGACATAAGAAGTCCAGGGCCTGTATGACAGTTCACGACATGAAAGTGAGCGATGATCAGATCGACAACACAGTCATGTTTGGAAGTAAAACCGGATGTTTAACCTCAAAAGGTAAATCCGATTTAGAAAGCCGCCCCCCAATACGTAACAGATTATCTCCATCAAGAAATAGAGATAAACTCTGAAGTCTTTTGGAATGAAATTTGCCTTTCTGGAGTGCAGCAATATCTCCTGCAAAATGAATACTCTGCACAGCACGAATCACAGCCTTTTCAGCAGTCATAAGATTATTGACCGTTCCAGAGGAAAGTGATATCTTTTTTATGAATCGGAGGACATAAACAACAATCCTAAGTAGTTTATCCCAAGTGGATATACGCTGAGCCAGTTCACTCAGGACCGATTTTTCACCCTGAAATGTTGCAATGAGCACATTAGCTTTGTGTTCAGGCATTTCACCAGTATTGGTAGGGTGAAACGGTTTTAATGGCCATTCCAAAGGTGGGCTGCGAATTCATGATGGGCCGTTCCACCATAAATCATGTGAAACGAGTTGGGAAGGAAGCATGCCACGAGAAAGGCAGTCGCTCGGGTTTTCACTACCAGCAACATGGTAAAAGTTCTCTGGAGACAAATTTTCTTGGCACTGAGCTACGCGATTACCAACAAACACCGACCAGCAATGCGGTGAAGAATGTATCCAAGAGAGCGCAACGGTAGAATCGGAAAACGCATATGTTCCTGCAATAGGAAGACGCTCAGAATAATTATCTTGAACCGTCCATATTAATTTGGACATCAATACTGCGGCACAGAGCTCCAAACGAGCGAGGGTCGTCACTTTGGTGGGAGAAACCTTTGATTTTGCGCACAATCTCACTGTAATTTTCCCAAACAGATCAGTGGTGTGCAAATAAATCACACAGCCGTAACCATTCATGCTTGCATCGCAGAAAGCAACAACGAGCACCGTACTGTCTTTCAGGACACCAACATGGCGAGGGATTTTCATCATTGAAATTAGAGGAAATTCCTGTGTAAGCGCCGAAAACCGACGAATAACGCTATCAGGGGGTGTATCATCCCAACCAATGTTGCACAGCCATAGCTCTTTGATAAGTAATTTAGCGTACAGAATGACAGGGGCGACCAAGCCGAGGACATCAAATAAGCGGGCGACTATGGAGAGTATGCTCCGCTTTGTGCACTTCTCCTGAACATAAGATGTCGTAAAGATGAAGCTGTCATCAGCTGGTTCCCACGAAAGGCCCAACACCTTAGAGGTATTGTTAGAACTAACAGTGAAGTCCACTGGGCTGCGGTGAGAATCCGGGAGGTTCTCAAGTACAACTTGAGAATTACTAGTCCATTTTACTAAATCAAAGGCACCGGACTTAAACAACGAGATTAATTCTCGAGAAAGACGTATGGCGCTGGGCTCATCTGCAATAGAATAGACCAGGTCGTCCATATACAGCTTGGACTCTGCCACTTTGGCAGCGTCCGGGTAATGTGGTCTCATATCCTGGGCCAACTGGCGAACCGTCCGCATTGCTAAGTACGGACTTGCCGTCAAGCCGAAAGGAACTCGATTGAACTGAAAAGTTCGTATGAGACCATTATTTGAGAATCAAAATAAGATCCTCAGGTATCTGCGATGCTTGCTAGGAACTTCAATCTGTATATACATTTGCTTTATATCCGCAGTCATAGCGATGGGAAAAAGACGAAAGTCAAGCAAAAGCAGAAACAAATCGGCTTGCAAATTGGGACCAGTATGAATAATATCATTCAGTGACAGCCCTGTGTGTGTTTTAGCACTAGCATCGAGCACAATACGAGGCATTGGTTTGTCTGGACGAGTGACAGCATGATGTGGGATGTAATATCCATCTTCTGTGATATCAGACTCTGAGACTTCTGATAGGTATTTATTTTCAATATATTCACTGATAATCTTGTTATAATTCTCCTGCAAAGCAGGGGAATGCTTAAATTTTCGCTCCAATGCCAAAAATCGGCGTTGGGCAGCAGTACGAGAATTACCCAATTGTCTTGGATCTTTACAGAAAGGTAAAGCAACAGAATATCTACCATCATCAGTGCGAGAAATTGATGAAATAAAGAGATTCTCACATTCTGTCTCCTCCGGACTTAGAAATTTTATATTAAGTATCTCTTCTAACAGCCAAAATTTTTGCACTAAATCATTCAGTGCGAGTGCCGAAAATGATGTGTTTGTGTTGAGCACATTATTGGGGTAATCACCCATCAACACGAAACCGAAAGCGGTCGATAACGCGGGGGGTGCACTAGTACCCGATTCAACCCTGTTCCCTAAATAAATATATGGGAACAGTTGCGCACCGATGACGACATCCACGCATCCAGGAACATTCCACGTTAAGTCTGCGAGAGGTATGCCCTCTAAGTACCTCATATCACCCTTGGCTATATAGTGATTAGGTAATTGGTCGGTGATACTGTCAACGACAAGCGCATGTATATTATATTTATTCTCTGGGTATACGCGAGACTCAATATCCAAATACACGTAACCGAAAATTGGTCGAGACGTTGATCCAATTCCTTTGACAAACGAATTACTCAAAGGAATTATTGGTAAATTCAGCGTCTTACAACAATCGACCGTAATCAAATTATTTTGAGAGCCATTATCAATTAGGCACCGAACAATAACTTTATTTCCGTTTTTAAGCTTCGCGTATACTTGTGCGGTCGAAAGTAAAATATAAGAGTTCGGTGTTACTTTGGCACAAAGCGAACACGAAGGATTGACATTCGCGGTCCCCTCCACTTGCTTATCACCAATGCCAGTTCCATTGATGCTGGATGACACTGGAGGGGGGACTGACGGTTCTTCACTGGTAGGTACTTGCGACGTATGTACATGAGTATTGGTTTTCATATTATTCACACTGCCGAAATGTAAGAATGTATGATGACGTTTATTGCACAAATCACAAACTAACCCCGATTTGCATGACTTGATTGTATGTGAACCACTAAGGCAATTTACACAGGCATTTTTCGATTTTATAAATTCAAATCGAGCCTGTGGGGAACTCATACATTTAAACTTTGAGCAAACGTTGACTAAATGATCAGTTTTGTTACACAGAATACATCCTTTCGGCGGAGCTGGGAAGCGCGGAATATTCGCATTACTCGCGACGAATAATAATAATAATAATAATAATAATAATTGGATAATTTATAAAGCGCCGTTTTTGTGAAAAATCACCTCAAGGGCGCTGTACAATTTATTAGGAATGCTTAATTTCTAACTGATTTTACTATTTACAAATGGATACAGAAATATACTTACCTGGCAGGTCACTTCCGGTAAACACACTTTAATTCTAAGTTTATGCTTGGAGAAGATACGGCCTTGCACGCGGAGGACATTACAGTTAACACACTGGACATTGCGTGATTTTACATTATTTGCTACCCTCATCGCTGTTAGTACCTATTACATTTGTGAATAGAAAAGTAGAGGTATTTATTTTAAAGTACTGGAGAATTTAGGACTATTGGAGATTAGTGGCAAAAGTATAGTTGGTATTTATTTTAAAATACTGAGGAATTTCGGAATCTTTAGGGCTGGAGAATGTTCATGAAATGACCTTCACAAACGCTTACATATTTTTTTTTTTTTTCCATGTTTTTATAGGTTAGTTATTTACGGTGTCGCGGGCATTGAAAGTGAGGGTGAAAGATTTTGAGTTTATGGATACGACTGTCTGAAAAGGTGAGTTTTAAGTCTAGCTCTAAATTCCGCCGCGTCTGTGATCATTCTTAAGTCATGTGGCAGTCCGTTCCAGGCTTTAGGTCCTGACACTCCGAAAGCGCGCTCACCGAACTTAGTATCTGGTGTGCGCTTTGGTTCCTTTAACCTTCCGATAGCTGATGACGCTGCTGACCTCAGGGTTGACTGTCGATGATTGGAAATTTCTGGAATACACAATTCCGATAAGTAAGCCGGAGCCATTCCATTAAGGGACTTAAATACCATCCAGCAGAGCTTAAACTGGATCCTTTCAGGACATTTAAGCCAGTGTAGATTTTTGAGATGCTCTGAAATATGGGAATATTTTGATACGCCGGTGATAAGTCTTGCCGCAGCGTTGAAAACGGATTGTAATTTGTTAATTTGATATTTTGGAAGACTTGCATATATTCCGTTGCAATAATCTAAACGTGAAACCACATACGAATTGACTAGTAATTTAGTCGCCTCTGTTGGCAAGTTTCTCCTTACTGCTTTAATTTGTCTTAATTGAAAAAATCCCGTGCTTACGGTTCTGTTCACTTGGGTTTTAAGGGAAAAGTCAGCGTCCAGATTGACACCCAGTAGTTTTATACAAGTCTTTGGAGTGATGTCGCTTCCTGAAATGGCTATTGGGGAGTTATCAATGTTATGCTGACGTCTGCTTGTGGCGGTCCAAAGAAACTCAGTCTTTGACGGATTTAGTTTTAATCTATTTGAGGTCATCCAGCGGGTAATTGCTTCTAGACACTCAATTATGCGAGTTTTTAGACTGTCTACTTCCTCTGGTAAGCAGTAAAAGTAAACTTGTTGGTCATCAGCGTAGCAGTGAGATAGAAGGCCAAATGATTCGATTATTTTAGCGACATCATTTGTGAAGAGGATGAAAAGAAGTGGGCCCAGAACAGACCCCTGGGGTACTCCAGATGAAAGGGTTGCATATTTTGATTGGTTTTTCCCTACCTTTACGGCTTGTATACGGTTACCCAAGTACGATGTCAGCCAGCTTTTAACGCCGCCATTTAAACCAAAGGATTCTTCTAATCGTTTAATAAGAAAATCATGGTCGATCGTATCAAAAGCGGCACTCATGTCCAAGACTGAAAGGAGTGCCAGTTTTCCCGACTCGATAGCAAGAGTTATGTCTGACAAAACACGTAGTAATCCAGTTTCCGTTGAGTGAAACCTTCTATATGCAGATTAGCCGAACGTATTATTTGATCGGGAGGACGAAATGGGATGCGTTTTATTTACGACACCATGCGAGTTACTCGTTCGTTCTAAAATCTTTACTTGATCTTGTACAAACGAAACTAACTCATTATAAGAAGGAATTTCTTTATTACGAACTGTCAGCTCAAAGTTCTGAGCCGTCTGTGAATCAATTTTTCTTACCGCGCAGTGAAACAAAATAAAATCAGTTAAATCTTCAATACCTAACTGCTTTAATGCCGACACTGACGAAGAATATCTTTCAATGAAAGAATTGAGACTGGCAGATGTATTCGTGCAGTTTTTCGCATCGAGAATATTATTTATTTATTTATTTATTTATTTAATTATTTATTTATTTATTGTAAGAAACAAACAGCAATTTATATACAGGTGAGTTATACAAGAGGTTAAACATGAGGTAAGCCAAAACAGTTTCTTATGCTAATGTTGGTTATTATGATTGTAATTGGTAATAACCGTTAAATGAAAATGAAAATAACAACAAAAAAAAATATAATATATATATGAGTATATAAGAAGGAAGAAGGAAGAGGAAAGGGCAATAGGCAGAGGAAGGTGGGATGGGGACAGGAGATGCTCATGCTGTACCTTTTCTATAGTTGTGCATTAATTTAATTAACATTTGTGGTCGTACGTTTGACTTCGTTTCGGTATTTCACAAGAGTGTTATTAAGAATATCGATATTGTTAAATTGCGTGTTATATTGCGCGCATATACGGGGGATTGGAGAATTTTTTCTAAGGTTGGTTCTGCACGCTGGAAAATGAAAAAAATGGTTTAGTCTGGTTGGCCTTGTAGGTATGTGAATTCTTAAATAATTTACGAGTTCAGGAGAGTCCAGGCCGTTATTCAGAATTTTGTATAAAAATATTTGATCAGATATTAATCTTCGTGTTTGAAGTGGAGTAAAGTTGTGAAATTTTAAGGATTCGGTGTTATTTGCAAAGAGTAATTTGAATTTATAATTTACGTGTTTAAAAAATTTATTTTGTACACTTTCGATTCTGTCAATATGGCATTGGTAGAACGGTGCCCAAATTAGTGTGCAGTATTCTAAGTGGGGGCGGATATACGTGGTGTAAAGGGAATACAGAGTTTTAATATTGCGAAAAGGTTTAGATATGCGAATTATAAATCCCAACATTTTATTGGCTTTGTTGATTACTTCGTTAATGTGTTTGATAAAATTTAGTTTTACATCCAGTACTACCCCAAGGTCACGGATTGATTCTATTTCATGGATTTGTGTATCATGAAAGTTATAATTAAAAGAAATTTTATTTTTGTTACGCGTAAAAGATAATTTGTTGCACTTAGAAATATTTAGGATTAATTTGTTTAATTTACAGTATGCAAAAAGTCGATTTAGGTCTTCTTGAAGTTTTATGCAGTCATTGATAGATTTGATTAGTAAGTATATTTTTTTGTCATCTGCATATGCTAGGTAGTTAGCATGTAAAAAACATTTATAAATATCAAATATATACACATTAAACAATAATGGTCCCAAGTGAGAACCTTGCGGTACGCCAGAAGGCACAGTAAAAAAGCTAGACTTAGTTCCCTCAACTGATACGCACTGTAGTCTTCTATGCAGATATGAAGTTAGCCACCTAAGTAAGTCACCATGGATTCCTAATTGCTGTAATTTTTTAATGAGGATAGAGTGGTTAACTTTATCGAAAGCTTTATTTAAATAATGTGTTCCTAGTGTACGTTTATCTTGATATTTTTTAACTAAACTCTCCCAAATGATCTGATATGTATCACCCGAAGGCACAATGCCTGCGGTTACGTTCAACGCCCCGTGTGTGAGTTTTCCGACTAAGTACTGCACACGCTGCGAGTCAGTTAGCTGTCTATTATTATGGATATTGGCTTTAAATGACTCAAAAAATTTCGACCAGCTTTCATTCTTACCATCGAAGGTTGGAAGATCTATTGCAGGAAGATTAATCATACACGGCTCCCGCGACTTATTTTGTGACGTCAGTGATTCTCTTACAGAAGTTTTCATATTCGATCTAGTCCGTTTGACCTTCAAAAAAAGATCATCGAAAGCATTTAAAGCTTGAAAATCTGGTTTTAATTCTGGATTTAAAGTTAACTGACGATCATTGATGCTATCTATAATATTTTCAAATTGACTTCGCATTTGATCAATCATCTCTGACTGAGCCATAAACACTTCATTATTTTTTGACTCAAAATTAGATATATTCTTTGTTGCATTATACAGATCGTTCATACGAAAAAAAAGATTTTCCTTTTTTGCAGTTAAAAGAATAAGCGATCTGTCTTGAGCCTCACCCTCACCTTCCTTCGTAATTCTTGGCATTTTTTATATGCGAAAAGATTACCACAAAATTTTACAAAAAATGTTTCAATGTTAATAATTAATTAATAATAATGTTGCGAATAATTGTCCAAAATAACGACAATATTCTGCGAACAATGTTAACAATTAATTAATAATAATAATGTTGCGAATAATTATCCAAAATTACGATAATTCTGCGAACATCCAAATATGTCATCCAAAAGCAAAAACAAGACCAGCTATAGTTCTCAAAAAATGAGAGGTACTTCAAATTTACCAAAAAAAATACGTAAATTCAAACATACATGTAATTAAGCTATAATCTCGAATTGAATGTATGAATGAATTAATAATCCAGGCTACGAAAGGACCATTAAATATGTAGGGGCGTGTAAATAGCCCCTGACACGAGGGAGTTACTACCCTATGTAAATTAACGAAAATTGAATTCTTCCCTATGTGACACAAAAACAGTTGACCCAGCAATTCCAACCAAAGTGAAACAAAACAATACTCACTCAGAGAATGCAGCTCATCCACGATGTCCAACACAAAAGACACTTCTTTTCATTAAAAAATATCAAGGCGGTATTGCATAATCTTAACAGATGTTTCGCACAGCAAGGAAGTTTCAACAATGAATAAATTTGCATATTAATAATACGTGCCACAATCACAATCTTGTACAATAATAATTCAAGTATTGGATGAATTATTCGATTATGCGTGACTAGGAGCGACATCTCTTGGCATTTTACTGACACTCCCGTCGGAAGCAATTGCCTGCCTCACAGAGGTAAGGAAATGCATGGATACACTGAATTTCAAGTCACACAGGTAAATTCAATACAATACAAAAACCACAGATGGCGCCCTCATGGTCTCATAGCATAAATTATTAATTGATTAAGAAAATGGATCCAAATATATTTATGACGCGTATCCACTACTTGATTCAGTAAAAGTTGTAAATAAGCTTGTAAAAGTTGTAAGCCCTACAACTAGCCTACTCCTGATAGTCTTATTCTGAACTCCAACTGCACACATGATTTTTTTAAAAATTGAGCGGTTCATTGAATCGATTCTTTACAATAATCTAATATAAGCTCACTTCTAAATGTTTTCAAAATATTTTAATTATTTATTACAGAACTCGTATGCAATTCACAACATATCATGTTGAAGAAGTGCATTGATTGAGACTATTGTAATAATAATATTTTATTATACATATAATGTTGTTGGGTGGTTCTGATTTTCTGTATGCGCCATAAATTTTTCCACTTACGATATCGCTCCTGCGGGGAAACCGGACGAAGTAGGGGTGCGCATTAAGCGGCACGCGAAAGCTTAGTTCTTGGAATTTTTTCACCTTGGAAAGCTTTACGGAGCAACAACGCGCTTTCTGTGTAGACATGGCATGACGACAGTTTTGCAGACATGACGATTCTTACTTGATTTTTCGGTACCTTATTTGTGTTCATTTGTTTTATTATTATTTAAACGCCCGTAGAGTTTTTACATAGAATGCAGTACATTTTTTGTTTAATTACAGTAAAAATAATTTACAGGTAACATAATATATGTTAAAAACCAAATAATAGGTTACATAAAATATAAGCGTTAACAAAATATAGGTAACATAAAATAAAAGAAAAAAATGCAGGTTGCATGAGATATAGGAATTGACACAAAGCAGACAATGTTTAAAATTGTTCACATTAGTTTATGAGATATGTAAAAATATATAGTTGGCACACATAGCGTTTGAAGTTTGCTAAGTTCACATTATCGATTAAATGTAAATCAGTGTCCCAGTGTTAATTTATTAATTTAAGAATTATCTTTTATCTCTCACACGGGAGCCATTCCTTCATAATGTACGGAGGCAGGTATATAAGCAAATTAGGATGGGGACTGCCGCCCCGGAAACCATTTATTGGATAACCAACACCTCTGCCATAGGTCACCTCAAGTAGTTCGCTACGTTTGTTGACTTATCAGGGGTGCCCGGGATCATGGGGTGTGGATTGACCGGGTCTTGATGGCGGATGCGACTGCCTACCAGATGCACGGCAGGCCGGATGGGGAGACAACGATTCTGGGAGTCCCTTTGACTTCTCCAGTCGTACTCTCTCGGAACATCGTCTTGCACCGATGTGGGAGGGATGGATTCATTTGTCCGTCACTCTGGGAGATACTGACCCCAGATTTCTACCCACACCTTAAACCCTTTTCCTTCCCAGAACTTCCTCTCCTTCCTTTCCTAAAAATACCCTCCTCACGGCATCCCCAAAGATGAAATGGGCCCCGAGGGAAATTATTTTCCTCAAGGCCTCCTGTGTGGAGCTAATGTAAAAAAAAGGCTTGGCGTATTTCACCATCCCGTATTGGAAATCCCGTGAAATAGGCTAGGCCCACATATTTTATGAGAGCGTAGCTCTCGTGTGAGAGTAGCACTACGTCATATTCTGACATTGGTTTTAAAATTACATCTTTACAAGACTAATATTTTTATTTTATGAAATATTTTCGTTGACATAATGCTTCATAGGTTCTCCAGTTTTACATCTTCTTTGTTTTTAGACGAGGCCCCTTTTCAATTGTATCCTTGTCCCTTTTAATGGCATAAAATGGCTCTTCATTCTCGAAAAGTGATGGTTTGGGTAGATACTAGACATGTCATGATAGTTATTATGTCATTATTTGTACTCACTTCTTCAAAGATTCACGCGGATAATGTGTTAAAGTTATTGATAAAAGAAATATACTCCGAAAAACTGATTTCGCGAAGAGGTGATATCGCATGGCCACCCCGCAGTTCTTGGTTGAAACCCCCTGATTTTATTTTGTGGGATTATCTTAAACGTCGGTTTTACATGAATAAACTTGCCACAATACCTAACTTGAGACGAATATTCTACAAGAGATCATCCGATATCCCGCGCACTAGGTGTCAAAGAGTTTTTAGAATCTTGGTGCCAGATTCGAAGAATGTCAGAAATATACGGACTACATTAAAAAGACGTACATTTTCACTCGATTCATAGTAAAGTCTCCTTTTAATTGAGTTTCCATCAATGCAAAAAACTTATGGCGCACCTTACATAATATAATTTTATAAACTATGCTTCATGGTGGCCTCAGGGACATAATACACAATTATTATTGTATCTAGGCATGTTAATCGATGAAATTGGGCGAGTTTACAAGCTACTATCTGGGAAATTCACTACATAACTGTAAGTAAACTCGCTCAGTATAATCGTGTTACTTGCCAACCAGCAGATTGTTGACAATCGACGAAAAAAGTTGAAAGGTTGTCAACTTTACTTGCTACTCGCTTACATCTTGACTTACGTGATTGGAAATTTATGCGTTCAAAATGGCTGCCAACAAACAGTTGATTTCGACTATCAAACATCTAACAGAATTAGTTCTAGACCGGGCGCTAGAGGTAGTTCAGTATGCAAAATGTGAGGACCGGCAACTATGACCAGATTCTTATACCTGAGACCCCAAATAATAACAAAACACATCTTGCCGCTAGGTTTGATGGTCCCTTCCCTCTCCCTTCACACCCCCTCTTCGCCCATACGGCAAGTGTTGGCGCCAGAGGTAGTTGATATATGCAAAATGTGAGGAGTATCTGTAAAATTGTAAAATTTAACTTTTTGTATACGATCCGATAATTTCTTAGTTTTCTTGAACAATCTTTCATTTTCGTACGTAGTTAATAGAATCTCTCCATTTTCCTTAACATTATGTAAGCATCGCGAAGTTGATTCTTCAGTAAGTTCACCAGTGAAAATATTGTAAGGCACATATTCCCCACTAGTTTTAAATGGATTACAAGCTTTGAAACACTTAATGATATTTTCAATATCCATATCGTCCATATTAATTCTCGATTGTGTCCATTCATTATGACTATAAATGTTAACTGTAGTATCAGATTGTATTCCAAGGTATGAAGTAAAAATTGAGTGGACACTATTTTTGAAAGTATACAAAAGCAACCATCTTTGTATTGCTTTTTCCTTGGCCTTTTTATTGGCAAATTAACCACTTTTAACCACATTTCTAACGTTTTTCAATACAGTATACTTTAAGCATACACTCAAAAAGAACTAAAATCGAATTATTTTATACGTATACAAAAAACACGGCTTAACAAAGCAACGTCTTTACGTCAATAGATGTAGAAACACACTAAACACATAAAAGCGCGCTGTGCTTGAGGGGGTGTGACGGGAGAGGAGGGGACCATCAAACCTAGCGGCAAGATGTGATTTGTTATTATTCGGGGTCTCAGGTATAAGAATCCGATCATAGTTGCCGGTCCTCTCATTTTGCATATATCAACTACCTCTATGGGCGAAGCACTTGGGCGAAGCACCTCTGCACTTGCCCTATGGGCGAAGAGGGGGTGTGAAGGGAGAGGGAAGGGACCATCAAACCTAGCGGCAAGATGTGTTTTGTTATTATTTGGGGTCTCAGGTATAGAAATCCGGTCATAGTTGCCGGTCCTCACATTTTGCATACTCAACTACCTCTAGCGCCTGCACTATTCATGCAGGCGTCGTTATTCTCGCTACTGGCGCTAGCAGCGACCTGCGAGCTTAGTTTTTTCGACGACCTCCGTAGTCCAGTGGCTAAGACTCTTGACTCACATTCCGGAGGTCGCGGGTTCGAACCCGGCATGCACAAATAAATTTTATTTGATTACTTTGTGTTATTTTCACAATTAATTCATTTAAAAATAATATATAGTATATTTGCGGTATGTTCCAGAGTGGAAGATACTATCAGTATCACCCTGGTGTAAGACCACCATTCAGAATTGAAACGTTGCTTGAAAATGGCTTTAGCCGTGTTGAGTGACCAGATCTGAATAGCCAGGTACTTCCCAACCTTCCTCTTCCCCACCTCCTTCCCCTCCCCGCTACCTTAAGCCTCACAACATACCCCAATTAATTGGGGATGCCATAGTCTCACTGGCTCCAGACGGGAGCAGTTGAGATTCTTGTGCGGTATTCACTGAAAAAAAAAAAAAAAAGTTTCCTACAAAAATGTTCGCTAGTGAGCGAGTGGACAGTTTTGTGTGTCATCATGACAATCTCACTCGCCGATTCACCCGCTTTTAAACTTAGTAGATAATAGCTTGTAAACTCGCTCAATGTAATTAAGGCTTTAGGTGCGATTGGCCGATAGCCTCGAAAAACCTTTTTTCCTTCTTCAGTAACATTTCTTGTTCCAGCTGTTATGAGCCAAACACCCTCTATCTGCAAACATTTGCACACGCTACTACGCCAAAGCAGACCTAACTGTATCCAGTTTGCCACATGCTCATAATATTCTGATTTCGCAATAAAGGCTCGTATGACATGGGTTGATTATTGTGCCGCAAAGTCCAACTATTGCAGTCTGTATCTCTGGTTAGCTACGATGCGAGTGACGACATTGTCCATCACAGATTGGAATGCCGGACAAGTTGGTTGTTGTGTCCTAAATACGGGACGAGTTGTGTCCTAAGTAAGGGATTCACCATGTCCTTTACGGAACACGCGCTGTTCTCCAATATTCTGAACAATACCCACCTGCTAAGTACCGGGGCTTTGGTGATATTAAGTGTTATTGAGGACGTACTCAGTAGGTTGTTAATGAGTTCCTTTGTTCGGCCGATTGCAGATACTTGATAAGCGTATAATCATCGGTTGATATCATATTCAAAAATATTACAGGTACCTCTAGTGGACAGTATATTAAAATGTTCAAGTGAAAATTTTTCCAATTTTTTAAAAAGTGCAGTTTTTATTTTGTCAAACAAGAATCGAATTTGATGGTAAAGAACTGAATTTCAATATCCATTGTGATAATATATACGCTCAGTAGGCCATATACTCGTATAATGCCATATACTCGTATAATGCCATGCGAGTGAATTGAAAAGTCGTGTTTAGTTAATGAATTTAAAAGTCCAAGCGTACTTTCAAACAATCTTCCTTCACATCTCTTTTCCCTTTTCGATTCCTACAGCCTCGCAATATACCCCCTTAGGGAATGTCATACTCCAACTACCAGTGCCATGAGCAGTTAGGCGGTAATCACAAAAAGTAAAGTAAAACACATTTTTATTTAAAATTATATGAGAGAAGCAAATGAGTTTGTTAGATTTTAGATTTTCACGGCCAAAAATTATTTTGTTATTAGTTTTTGGGGTATTATGCCGTGTTACTCCACCTCCTTCTTTAGCCAACGTTTCGGACAGCGTTGAAGTATCCATCATCAGGACAGATGTGTAATAGTTAGGGGTGATGTTTGTACTTATCTACTTAGGAGCGATACCGTGTCGCCAGCTCCACTTCTCTACGAGCTGGCGCTACAATATACTTCAACATGTTTTTTTGCGTTTAGCCGTGATGTAACCGTCAATTACCGGATACCAAGAATTGTTGAGCTTAGCTCCGTCGTCTCTAACTATTACACATCTGCCCTGATGATGGACACTGAAACGCTGTCCGAAACGTTGTCTAAAGAAAGAGGTAGCGTAACACGGCATAATACCCCAAAAATAATAACAAAAAATTAAAAAAGAGTTTGTTATTTAAGTTATTATTAAACTCAAATGTAGAAGTATTCCATCACATATTTTTTCGCAACTATGTAGGTAAATACTGTAATATATAGAAATAAATAAATAAACATTAGTTCAGTATTAACTCGGCAGAATGTTTAAAATTAATAGGTTAAAGGTAAGTTATTAAATTATTATCGTTTCTGTTCTGAGATATGCTCATTTTGAGAGGACATATTATTCGAGAAGCAATATGTTTCTTTTGAATTATAGGCTGCATTATACTATTTTTACATTGTATATCGGATGAAAATGGAAACTTTTTAAACGGCAAATAAATTTCTCATGATAAAATAACAAACATATTATTAAAATGATAAAATAATTATAAACATTAGTTTTTATATGCAAATGTAGTTTTTATTACTAGAACCAGCTTTTATCAAAATATTTAATTTTATTTTCTTAATATTTAATTAAACACCTCAGCAACGAATAAACGCCTTCCAAAATATCTCTATATTCCTCATAAAATTATAAAATGACGAAAATGATAAAAAGAATGATATATTAGCAATATTACGGTATGTTTATGGACGTAACAGTATGGACAGTATGGACGTAACGACTTTCACGTTCTCCAATCGAACTAGTGCTCTTGGGAATATAAGCCAGCTGGAGTCAAACAAAGTTCTATCGTAACCTACCGAGATACTGCAGAGCTACGGAAATGTTCCTGAAGGACTTAGTGCTCACTTTTAGAGCACTTCTCCGCCACCGCGTAAGAAGCTCGTCGATTACGCCAATCTAAGGGCAATCACCAGGGTCAAATATCCACCGTCAATGGCTGAATGCATATATTTTTATTAGAATTTGAAATTAAAACACTTTTGTACTTTCTTCCACTAATTTGTATTTCACCAGGACCGGTTTCATCCTATTACGGACATTTTCAGACTGGTAGTTGAAATTCTTATGCTACGGTATTTATACATCTTAGGCAGGGGTACACAACTTTTTCTCTATATAATGAATATTTATATTTTGTTAATTTTAAGGTATTATAAGTTATTTTGTTAATTTTAGGTACATACAGGTAATTATAAAGTTTATTATTAAAATTATGAATGATGTTACATATTAAATAGATATTTTTACTTCAAATGAATATACATGAATTTAATATTTGTCAATTAAGCCCTAAACAACAAGAAGGGAATAACCCAACATTACCAAAATAAAATATCAGTAATCACAAACCTTTTAAATTATATAAATTTATTTAACATATATCGAAAAAATACGTATTTATCCAGTTCTTCATAACAAAATATTTTCGGCTGTTGCGAATTCCACGGGCTGTTACAAACATTCTTTCAAAAACTTTTAAAAATCATTCCCATTTTACACATCAAAACTAACAATATCATAAAGTTATTGAAGAAAACACGCGATTTCCACAGCTTCAAAAAACATTTTCCAAAGTCTTAATATTTTTAAAACATAACTGAGCATTGCAACTGGGCATTGCAAAAAAACAACAATAGTGTCAAACAAACAAATCAATTGAAATAAAATAGTTATTGGAAAAAAATAATCCTGTTCAATTTAATCTAAGCATCTACAGATTTATAAACCTTTGCAATTTTTTTGCTACAAGAACTCCTGACAAAGATCCATAAAACAAGATATTGTTATGATTTAGACAAGAGGTTCCAAACCTTATTTTGCTCACCGCCCACTTTCCAAGTATGTGTTTCTTCGGTGCCCCCCCCCCCCCCCTTCCAGTCAGAAATTAGACAGTACAAAGAAAAAAATTGCGCAAGAGAATTTTTATAAATAACAGGTACGTTTTCAAGGGGAAGCTCACCGCGAATCGTTTTACAACCGGTTGATAATGTTTTAGTGATGAGTTCCCACGCGGGCGTTGTATGTTCGATCCTTTACTAGTTTAGTCCTTCATCAGTACACATGCCACATTTTCCCATTATAATGAAGAAAGTGGGAAAAGACTCCATTTTAAAAGATTATTGTTAATCTAATCTATGGTAAATAAAATGGATAATGTGTCCAGACATAATCTAGATAGCATTTAGTTCGGGTTTGAATCTTCCAATCATAAATATAGCAGCCATAAATGGGCGTGCTGTATAGGGCCCGCAGATACTTTAATAGTGCACAACTGCTAACCCTGTACAAATCGCAAGTGCGCCCCACGGTTGAATTTGGCAGCCACCTCTGGTCTGGAGCTCCAAAATACCTGAAAAATACCCTCGACTCTGTGCAGAAACGGGCGGTCCGTTTGATACATTCTCCCATCTTAACAGACGGATTGCATTCTTTAGAGCACAGGCGTTGGGTGGGAATGCTATCCTTGTTCTACCGGTATTACAATGGAAGATGCTCCGAGGAACTAGCATCATTGATCCCTTCGGCACCGGTGCATAGTCGGGAAACACGCCAAACGCGTGCCCAACATTTGTACACAGTTGACATTTGTCACATGAGAACGGGTCGTTTCTTCGACTCGTTCTTATGTTCAACAGCTCGGCTGTGGAATGATTTGCCGGCCTCTGTGTTTCCTCCTTCCTACAACATGGGTCTCTTCAAGACTAGAAAATAAGACAAGAAAATAATTTCCCTCGGGGTCTATGTCATCTGGGATGCTGTGTGGAGGGTCTTTTTGAGGAGAGGAAGGAATGAACATTGGTCTTGAAGAGACCCATGTTCATTCCTTCCTCTCCTCAAAAAGACCCTCCACACAGCATCCCAGATGACATAGGCCCTGAGGGAAATTATTTTCCTCAAGGCCTCCTGTGTGGAGTTAATGTAAAAAAACCCAACAGAATACGCGTTAAGAATAAGGGAAATAATCTTGGTAGTTATTTATCTAAGTATGATACGGTTAAAGATGACCGAATCTAATAGAGACACCTTAGCTCAGGGGTCAGAGCTGTCGCAGTGGTTCGAGTTCCAGAGGTGTCAATGTCTTTTTCTGATTTTTCTGTCTCCAGATTTCCGATTGAGTTCCGCTAATATTGTAATTTTTTAAATTCCAATGTCCACCGTATTAGCCCTTTACCGGAGACTTCCACCGCCCACAACTTTCCCTTGAGGCAACCACCGCCCCTTTGGATCTCAGCAATGCCTAGGGGAGGATGTAGCGCCTCCGTTGGAAATCACTGATGTAAACTAATAGAATGGTAAATACAAAACCGAGAAAAGATCTTTTTCCAAAACGAAATAATATTTTTTCTTCTTAAGTGAACATGTTTATGTAGAAAAAAGTCCAATTTTGTTACGTAGAAATTTAATGAGTATTACATGTATAACATATTTGATCAATAAATAATTATTGTTATAATTAACGGGCGGCTTTAATTAAAATTTTCGTCTAACCCTTTCAAAATCCACACAATTACTCAATTTCGAATATTTCCCTTTCATACCCAAATATTTCCTGGAAAATCAAAACCAATCTCAGCCCTTAATTTACCACCCTGTCCATGACTGGATCAAACATTTTCGTTGAAAAGGTAAGGTCAATAAGACTAGAAGATGGGAATATTTTTGACTTCAGATACAAGAATTCCTGCTCGCATAAGGGCAGCGAATATTGGCGCGGATTCTACTGTATTTTATATGAGCCACTTCACCTCCTGATATAAATCTGTGTTATCTGACCTATATATCTCGTATCAAAGAAACTAACGCCTAGCGGCTTGACTGAAGATCGGTATTTCTAATTTATACCAGCGGCAGGTTTATTTCCATACGAATAATGATGTGGTGAACACTTTGCCCTGTAAATGAAATTCTTAATTTTGAATTCTAAAATTTTGTATTCAGCTACCCTTCGAACCTAAAAGAACACCATGCGAGTATGGCTTTTAATACACATTTAAAGTGAATACCGCACAAGAATCCCCACTACTCCCAACCGACTGGAGACCGTGGCATGCCGAATTTTGATTGCATTGATCATATCTGGTGTAATACTAATGAAACTGAAAACATAAAATCAATTATTTGGAAAAATAATATTACTGATCATCACACATGCACCGTAGCTTTTAAAACTGATAAATAGATGTGAATAATTATTCCCGCTATATTTTTCTTAAAATTAATTACAACCTTATCATTGAAAATTGGGAAACTGTTCTTTCCTCTAATAATACCGATTTATATTCACTGAATTTTGAATCAATCTTAAATAAGCATATCAAAGATTCCTCTTCCATTATAACATACTCCAAAAACTAAATTTGAAAAATCAAAACCTTGGATCACTCAACGAATCAAAATTTCAATTTGACATAAAGAAAATATTTATAAGGAACGTAAAAAGTTTCCAGAAAACTATAAACTATACGAATATTTAAAAAAAAATCAGAAATAAACTTTGCTACATTATCCGAAAAACCAAACAAGATTTCTATAAAAAAAATCAATATTGCTGGCACTAACAACAAAAAGGTATGGCAAACTATCAATGAAATTATCAATACAAAACAAAAGAATCTAACATGAACAAAACCACAGATATTGATAATAAAATTTACGTTATAAACACGGATACAATGAAATGTGCTAATATATTTAACAATTATTTAGTAGTAATATTCGGTTTGTTAAAAATTAGCAATTAAAATTTAAAAAAAACGAAAATAATGGTCTATATACTTCGCCTTCAAATCCCTGTAACACCTTAACAACGAACTAACTTTGATGAAATTAAACACACAATTAATCAATTAAAAGGCAAATTTCCCCCCGTAATGACGCGTCATGACACTATTTCGATAGAAGTACTTTAAAAAAATTCTGATTTACTTTGCCATACATCATACATCATTGCCACATATATCATACATACAGCCATACATCATTGCAATACATCATAAATACAATTTTCTAATATGGCATCTTTCCATTAAATTTATTATTCCATTTTTCTATTATTACTACTCTTTTTAAATCTGGTGACCCCATTCTAAGTAATAATTATAGACCAATTTCTCATACCTCAAATACTGCAAAAATATTTTAAAAAATTAAAAAAAAACAGATGATCAAATTTATAAAAGATAATATTAAATGCTATATATTAAATGCACATCAATATGGTTTTAGAGAAAATTTGAGCAATCAAATGCTATCGTAGACTTAACGTGTGAAAAATATAAATCTTTAAATAACAAAAAAATGCATTGGAATATTTGTCGACTTAAGAAAAGCATTTGACAGTATACCACATTCTAATTTTATCTCTAAACTAATGAAAATTGGTACTAATGGAGAGCAATTTGTCAAGTTAAATGGTTTTCTGAGTGATTCCCAGATCAGTAAATTTGGAATCTCGCAGGCGACTGTAAAATCCAAACTAATATCATACGCCGATGACACAGCAATTTTAACTGAGGGATTAACATGGAATGAAACTCAGAGAACGGCGGAATCAGATATAAATTTAATAAAAAAATGGTTTGATCAAAATTTACTATGTCTTAATACAGATAAAACTTTTGTAATATCATTCACTCTGAATAAAAATGCTACCCCTGAGAATCTAAACAAATGCATTCACTCATATAATTGTAATTCAAATTCATATCTATGCAAACCTGATTGCTCTGTACTGACTGGTTAAACCAATGTTCAATACCTGGGTGTAACTATAGATAGTAACATAAAGTGGAAGATGCAGATCAGTACAACAGTAGAAAGACTAAGAAAATTATGTATTCGAAAAAATTGTAATATTAGGATATTAATCTAATCAGTGCTACAATATGGAATTGTTGGTTGGGGTGGTGCTTTCAAGGCTTCTCTTTTACCCTTGGAAATCATTAAAAAAATTATTTCGAAAAAGCCATACCATTACCCCACCATCAAATTATTTCAAGATTTTAAAGTACCTTCACTCCATGTTATTTATAAAAAAAATCACAATTTCGCAAATACACAAAGATTGCTTCAAAAATGAGAACTTTAGAATAAATATTCTTGGCTCTATGACTGTCTCGCGGTGTAATACCACCACAGCTCAAAAATTTTATAAATATATTGGAGTGAAATGGTTCAACCAATTACCAGTTAATTTAAGATTGGAAACAAATTAAAAAAATAAAAATAAAATAAAAACACTCTATATATAAACTATTATTAAAATCACTATATCTTATGATACTTTATTTTCTCAATACAATTGTATGTCAGATATCGTTTTTCTTTCTTTATTTTTTTCTTCTTTCTTTTTTTCATCCCCTCTTTTTCATTTTGTTATATTCCTGATCTATTATTTGTTTTACATATATAAACAAATATATATATATATATATAAGTTTATGTTACGGCATTTAGTGGCTCAAAGCGTCCTTTAATTACCGGAACTTCTTGATCATTTCGACTTACTGGCTCATTTGGGCACTTAGTGGCTCATCGTTTTTTTTTTTTTAAGTCCATCATATCAAACTCGATGAGACGAGTCGAACGGTGTAAAAAAAATTTTTGAGTGAATAAATGACATTTTTACGTGGACCGTTAATGCTCCGGAATGCGTTTTTTATCAGTAAATATTCATCAATACTTAGAACATCAACTGGGTACACTTTTTATCGCATCTATAACCATCACGGCATGCGACGTTGCCGGATGTTCTCGTCATACAATATCATTCAAACTCCAAGTCGTTTATCAATGCTTTGCGATATTGAACTCAATGGTTAAATTCCTCAAAATCTATTATCGCATGAAATTGCTATGTCAGATTGAATCTTTTGCGATATGTTATATGTTTGCCGGTATGTTATGTTGTATTCTATCTACATAGGTAGCCAGACTGCCAAGCGCTCGCTGTGGACTGTTAGTTGTTTTAGAAGAACAGACATTATATTATACGAGTAATATTTAGCGGCTATTCGCGCGCTTTTTTAAAATTGAAGATTGATTTACGAATTGCTTTTATAATATCGTTATTAATTTTGTGTTAATTGTTTTTGTGTTTATTACAAGGTTGATATTATTACGTATTTTAATACACATTTATGTAGTTTTTTCTTTAATAAATAAAATATTTGCCACGTCATTCTGTATTTGTCTTTTGCGTTCCGAAAGCATAGTCAGTTGTAATGTAATGATATCTATACAGGGTTTTCTAAAAATTTCAGAAATATATTAGGTACTCATGTAATATGTTTTTTCATACAGTTATATTATTTTTTTTAAATGTTTTTTTAGTAGAACGTAATTTTTATAATAGATTATATTATCATATTTAAGAAATCTAACAAGTTTTTCATTTTAAAAAATGTTCTGTACCTAGGTAATTACTTTACGCGTGACAATTTTTCAAAAGCATTGTCTCTAGTTGTATTGAAGTAATTAAAATATGTTTTATTGTTGTTTTGGTGTATTTTATAAAAAAAAGTTATGAACAAAAATAAACAATAATTTAAAAATAAATTACAATATACGGCCTACATAGTCCAGGAGTGAGACCCTTGACTCGCAAACCGCAGGTCTCAAATTTTATTTGATTAATTTGTGTTATTTCACAATTAATTCATTTAAAATAATAAATAGTATATTTGCGGCACGTTCCAGAGTGGAAGATACTATCAATATCGCCCTGGTGTAAGTAAGACCACCATTCAAAATTGAAACGTTGCTTGAAAATGGCTTTGGCCGTGTTTGGTGTCCAGATCTGAATCGCCAGGTACTTCCCAACCTTCCTCTTCCCCACCTCCTTCCCCTCCCCACTACCTTCAGCCTCACAACATACCCCAATTGGGGATTCCATGGTGTCACTGGCTCCAGACGGGAGCAGTTGAGATTCTTGTGCGGTATTCACTGTAAAAAAACTCCACACAGGAGGCCCTTAAGAAAACGATTTCCCTCAAGGCCTATGTCATCTAATATGCTGTGTGGAGGGTCTTTTTGAGGAGAAGAGGGAGTCAACATTGGTCTTGAAGAGACCCATGTTGTAGGAAGGGGAAAACCCAGAGGCCGGCAAATCGTTCCATAGCCGAGCTGTTGAGCACAAAAACGAATCGAAGAAGCGACCAGTTCTCATGATTTTGAATTTGATTTTGAATTTGATTTTGAATTTGATTTTAGATTTGATTTTGGATTTAGGGTAGGGTTCAAAAATCTTGATTATTTTGTTTTTACATGAATATCGCACAACGTAGTGGATAGGGGAAGGAGATAGGGAAGAGGAAGGTTGGGAAGTTCCTGACTATTCAGATCTGGTCACCAAACACGGCTAAAGCCATATCACGCAACATTTCAATTCTGAATGGTGGTCTTACACCAGGGCGATACTGAGAGTATCTTCCACTCTGGAAAGTGCTGCAAATATACTATTTATTATTTTAAATGAATTTAAATGAATAAAATATATGTATTATTTTTACTAAATAAATTGTCAAATAACACAAATTATAATCCCGCGACCTTCGGAGTGCGAGTCAAGAGCCTTACCGCTGGACTACGCCGATAAATATTCAATAGACTAATCATACCTAAGATGACTTGAGTAAGGACTAATTGTAAACGAGGTATTCCAATTTGGGAAGCGGGTATGGGTACCGCCGCCCCGGGAACCATTACTGTATAACCAACACCTCTGCAAGCAGTTTGCTACGTTTGGTGACTAAGCAGGGGTGCCCGGGTTCATGGTATCAGGTTTGTCCAGGACGTGGCGGCGGATAGGTCTGCCCTGCTGCGTGGCGGGCCGGATAAGAGAGTTTGGTTGAGGGAGGCCTTTTGTCCTTTCCAGCCGGACTCTCTCGACCCATCGCCTTGCACCGCATTTGGAGGGATGGAATTTTAGGTTCGTCACTCCTAGACACATTGACCCCAGATTCCTATCCACCCCACATACCTTTTTCCTTCCCAGAACTTCCTATCCTTCCCTTCCTTAAAAAGACCCTCCACACAGCATCCCCTTAGATGACATAGGCCCTGAGGGAAATTATTTTTCTCAGGGCCTCCTATGTGGAGCTACTGTAAAAAAAATGAGATTGCGAACTTCGACTACGAATCCGGAGGTCGCGGGTGAGAGACATATTTTTTTTTTTTTTTTTTTTTTTTTTTTATTGAAATTTTTTGATACAATACATATAATACATACATGAAATAATGAAAAGTATATAAAAAAACTTAATATAATTAATGTATGAACAAAAAAATCCCACAAAGGCAATGCCTGTGCGTGGGTATAATATAGATTTTTTACTTTTATTTCTATGGTTATAGTGAATATTTTAAGTATACATAAATAAGGAATTTTAAAAAAAGTAACTGAATGAATGCATTTAAAAACTACAGCATAATGACAGTCTGCACTGTTATTATTGTATTTGTAAGTTTTGTAAAAATAGATGTTACAAGTGCAATTTAAAAACATAAAAAACAAACAAAATAAACTAGCAAACAATATTATAAATCTTCTCTAAAAGCTGTCCAATGATAGATATATTTAATGGCTTTATTTAAACTTATAAGAAAAAAATATCTGTTTCAGTGTTTTTTAGCCAAATTTTGGTATATTTTTTATAAGATTGAAGATTTTGACATATGTTCTCTTTAAAGGTTGTACATAGTAAATTATACATTTTTGGAGCTATAAAACTAATATGCCTTTGGGACAACCTAGTTTTGCAGTGGGGTACTGCATACTCACATGTGCCACGTCTTTGGCTGGTACGATTTGAATTTTTTAGAAAGTTATTTGGACGCATGTAAATAAATTTAAGGCATTGAAGTCCATAAGTCTGTCTAAGGTCCAAAATATCAGTTTCCTTAAACAATTGTTTGGAGGGATACGATTTATTTTTTTTGTACATAATCTTAATTATTGATTTTTGGGCAATTTCTAAAGGTTTTACATGATTATTATCATAAACTAGTTTTATGGTTTTTATATTTACTATGTTACACATTCTTTTAAAAATATAATTTAAGTATCTGAGTTTGTTAACAGTATTTTCTATATGGTTGGTCCATTTAAGTTGACAATCTATGGTTACACCTAAGTACTTAATCATTTTTCCTGATATGAATGCATCTCTCCCACTGCATTGCAAGGCGATGGGTTGAAAGAGATTACACATCTGCCCTGATGATGGACACTGCAACGCTGTCCGAAACTTTGGCTAAAGAAGGAGGTATACACGGCATAATACCCCAAAAACTAATAACAAAAATACTTATGGCCGTGAAAATCTAAAATCACCTCTGCGATAGGTCACCCCAAGTCGTTCGCTACGTTTGGTGACTTAGCAGGGGTGCCCGGGTTCATGGGGTGAGGATTATCCGGGTCTTGGCGGCGGATGCATCTCTGCCCACCAGCTGCATGGCAGGATGGATTGGGCGAGAGTGTTGAGGGAGTCCCTTTGATTTCTCCAGCCGTACTCTCTCGGAACATAGCCTTTCACCGCAGTGGGAGGGATAGATTCCTGGACACACTGACTCCCAGATTCCTACCTACCCTTCATCCCTTTTCCTTTTCAGAACTTGCTCTCCTTCCTTTCCTAAAAAGACCCTTCACACAGCATCCCCAAAGATGACATAGGCCCTGTGGGAAATTATTTTACCTAATGTAAAAAAAACAGTCTATCCCGATCTGTCCTGCCATGCAGCTGGTGGGTAGACGCATCCGCCAACAAGACCCGGACAAACCTCATCCCATGAACCCGGACACCCCTGCTAAGTCACCAAACATAGCTTACCACTTGGAGTGACCTATGGCCAGGGCTGGGCAGTATTTGAAAAACTTGTAATTGAAATACGTATTTGAAATACAAATATATACAAATACAATGTATTTGGTAATTGGTATTTCAATTACCTGCTGCTGAGGTATTTTGTAATTTGTATTTCAAATACTTAAGGCTTCAAAATACATTTTCAAATACATTTAGTGATCTTAATAATGATAATTAAAAATAACCACACATAGATAATACATAGACTAAAAACGCTAGAATCCTGTACCTACTATTGTCCTTTGCTATAGGACTCTTTATTAATGATTATTTGTAGTTCTCTTAGGGGGCATACATTAATTATGTGAGCTTAAAAAAGGAGGGGGGGGGGGAGTAAAATCTCACGGTACTTGAAAAGAATAAACGAAGTGGTCCAAATTATCTCACCAAGGGGCGGGGGGAGTCTAGTTTGGAAGAAAAACTGCTCACCTAATTAATGTATGCCCCCTTATAATTGCTTTATAATGTACTGTACTGTATTTTTTTTTACTTCATGCTAGTTATTATTATTGTCCTGTGCTATAATAGCACTGTTATTGTACATTTTGTATCATACTTGTCATTGCTTTGTATTGTACACTCTTGTATCATAGTATTAGATTTTTTTTTTCATTAACTCCACACAGGAGGCCCTGAGGAAAATAATTTCCCTCAGGGCCTATGTCATCTGGGATGCTGTGTGGAGGGTCTTTTTGAGGAGAGAAAGGAATGAACATTGGTCTTGAAGAGACCCATGTTGTAGGAAGGAGGAAACACAGAGGCCGGCAAATCATTCCACAGCCGAGCTGTTGAACACAAGAACGAGTCGAAGAAATGACCCGTTCTCATGTGACAAATGTCAACCGTGTACAATGTGTTTCCCGACTATGCACCGGTGCCGAAAGGATCAATGATGCTAGTTCCTCGGAGCATCTTCCATTGTAATACCGGTAGAACCAGGATAGCATTCCAACTCGACGCCTGTGCTCTAAAGATTGCAATCCGTCTTTTAAGATGGGAGAATCTATTAAACGGACCGCCCGTTTCTGCATAGAGTCGAGGGTATTTTTCAGGTATTTTGGAGCTCCAGACCAGAGGTGGCTGCCAAATTCAACCGTGGGGCGCACTTGTGATTTGTACAGGGTTAGCAGTTATGTACTATTAAAGTATCTGCGGGCCTTGTACAGTACGCCCAGTTTTTGATCGAGCACTATTGGAATAATTAAATAATGGACTGAATACTAGAAATAAAATATTGGACTGAATACTAGAATGTTTTTAAGTTAACTACTGTAGAGCGCACTTGAAGTGAAATAACACAAAACTTCGCTACACAAATGTCATCCATTTATATATAAAAATGAATCCTTGTTTCCCTTGGTCACGCCATAACTTCAAAATGACTTTACCTATTTCATTCATTTTTTTAAAGTTTTCTTATACTTTTAGAAGGTTCTTACGGAAAGAAAAATTAAGAAAATTACGCAGAAAATGGGATAATTTCAGAAAACTTAACGACTATTTTTACTACGCACGTTTGACAGTTCGCGCGTTTGATGAAAATAAATTTAGCAGGCAGCTGTTTTTTTGTAACCAAAGAATTTTCATTGGATTTTTAAAATTATAGATATTTTAAATAGGTACCTATGTTACCAGGTACCAGATTTTATTGATTGTTTTTATAATATAGAAAAATGTTCTGGGACTAAATATATGGAACGCGGGAGGGGTTGGCGGGATGGGGGAGCGGAAGAGGGGTGAGGGTAGGCAGGGAAGGTGTACGGGGAATGCAAGAGGGTAAAGGGAAGCGGTAGGGGAACGGGGACGCACGGGAAAGGACATGCAGGGAGAAACAATTTATTTCTTTGAATATTGCAGTGCAACGCATTCCGGGAACCAGCTAGTGTTATTATAATAATAATTATTATAATCTAACACCTAAGTCCCATACCACAAATCTTTACAAGTGGAGCGGAGACGAGATGTGTGTCCTGAGCAATATTATGATTAGTCAATTTTAGCACGTCTCTGTTTCACTATGCTCTGCTTTGCTTCTGTCGAAACGCACTCTTAGATATGGGCACTTACGACAATTTATTGCAACCAAAGGTTCTACCTAAACCAAATGTATTTTGTAATTTGTATTTTGTATTTCAAATACACGACTTGAAAGTATTTTGTATTTCGTATTTTAAATACATGCGAAAAAGTATTTTGTAATCATAGAGATAATCAATGTTTGTAATTTGTATTTTAATTACAGTAATGCATGTATTTTGCCCAGCCCTGCCTCTATGGCAAAGGTGTTGATTATCCAATAATGGTTCTCGGGGCGGCGGTACACATATCCGCCTCCCAGATGAATATTACCACCTAATCTAAACAAGTTAGCAATTAAAACCGAAAACCCAATTTAAGACTATTTATACAATGTAGACTTAAACCACCTGTACAATGTTGGAGTTCATTTTTACAAATTCCTTCAACCAATTAAACAATAATGATTGTCTCTTTCTGATATATTTTTATTTCACACGACAAACAGAGACGGGTATAATTGGAGTGATGTTTCTAAAAATGGTAAATTCAATATTTTACCGGAAATGTCCCAGACGGAATCATCTAGTACCGGCACGCAAATATTTAAGCATTGTAAAAAGATCATATGAAATGCAAAGTGTAAGCGAACGGGATGTAGTCCTTTCCATTAATAACTTAGAAATTGCTTATTATTGCTTGAATTGTCAAGTTACGCCAACGCCCATTTTCAACTTAAGTAAAGTAAAAAAGTAAAAGCGATATTAAGGAAGCTAGCGTGATTCAATTATTATGACACTTCCCTTTTTATTAAAATGCAACTATTACCGATCCGCTACCAGTCCGTGGAATCTTCAGTTTGTAGGCACGGGGTAACGCTATGCGATGCGTGGCGGAGGGGGGGAGGGCTACAGATACTTTGCCGGAATTTGATAGAAATTATTTTATATTAAAAAAACTAGCAATGCAATATACATTTTTAAAAACAGATCGATAACCAAATAGTTTTTCTATGATTACCAAAATTATTGAGTATATGGTGTAAAAGACAACTGAGA
Organism: Limnephilus marmoratus; assembly: GCA_917880885.1. Lineage (NCBI taxonomy): Eukaryota > Metazoa > Arthropoda > Insecta > Trichoptera > Limnephilidae > Limnephilus > Limnephilus marmoratus. The sequence goes on from OU862906.1 coordinate 58,426,319, forward strand.
TACAGAGTAAAACTGTTCTTAGTGTAATTATATTACCCCGGTCTAAAAAACTATCGAAAGAAGCGAAGCTAGCCGTCCATAATGGAGTGCTGGTACCTACCCTAATGCTTCGCTGTGAGGCTCGGAACTGGTAAAGAAATGATGAAAGTAGACCGAAATGAATAATAATGATCCGCACATAATGTAAGCCTGATGTAAGCGTAACGAGTAAGATTAAGAAAGAGACGCTTAGATTGGTTGGGCATGTAAAGCAAATGAACGAGAAAAATAGTGTAAGGAGAATATATGATGACGCAAATGTGAATGCTAGAAGAAGTCGGGGACGCCCGAGGAAGACATGGCACGACCAAGTGAATCAGATACTTGAGTCGAGCCATTTCAAGAGTCAGAATAATAAAAGAGCATGTATGAGACGAAGTATGCATGTGAACGAGGCAAGGAGTGTGTGCCAAGATCGAGTTGTTTGGCGGTCCGTCTCTATTTGTAAATTGTAAAATATGATAGCAACTAAGTATAATAATAATTTAATAATGAGCAAAATTAAGAAAGGGACCCTCAGATGGTTTGGGCACGTAGAGCGAATGAGCGAAGAAAGTAGTGTAAAAAGAATATATGATGCAAATGTGAATGGTAGAAGAAGTCGGGGGCGCCCGAGGAAGACATGGCACGATCAAGTGAATCAGATACTTGAGACGGGCCATGTCAAAAGTCAGAATAATAGAAGAGTATGTATGAGACGACCATCACGCCGTTTCCCCGCAGGGGTAGGCAGAGAGGACGGACCGCCAAACAACTCGGTCTTGGCACACACTCTTTGCCTCACTCACATTCATACATCGTATCATACATTCTCTTCTATTATTCTGACTTTTGACATGACCCGACTCAAGTATCTGATTCACTTGATCGTGCCATGTCTTCCTCGGGCGTCCCCGACTTCTTCTAAGAGTATTATAATTGCTCTTGAAAAGAGAAACTTCTTCGCGGCCTATTTCATACAAAATTTAGTTCTGGATTTACGGTTAAGATACCAAATTATTTCATTACAGAACTTCCTCTTCTTCCTTTCCCTAAAAAAAACCCTCCACACAGCATCCCCAAAGATGACAAAGACACTGAGGGATTTTTTATCAGGTGTGGTGATAATGCGAGAAAAAATACAATTTAACCAATTAATATTATTTGGCGGTCCGTCTCTATTTGTAAATTGTAAAATATGATAGCAACTAAGTATAATAATAATAATTTAATAATGAGCAAAATTAAGAAAGGGACCCTCAGATGGTTTGGGCACGTAGAGCGAATGAGCGAAGAAAGTAGTGTAAAAAGAATATATGATGCAAATGTGAATGGTAGAAGAAGTCGGGGACGCCCGAGGAAGACATGGCACGATCAAGTGAATCAGATACTTGAGTCGGGCCGTGTCAAAAGTCAGAATAATAGAAGAGAATGTATGATACGATGTATGAATGTGAGTGAGGCAAAGAGTGTGTGCCAAGACCGAGTTGTTTGGCGGTCCGTCCTCTCTGCCTACCCCTGCGGGGAAACGGCGTGATGGTTAGTTAGTTAGTTTCTTTTAGATCGATTTTATCCATATAGATCGGAGGTGACAACTTAAAGAAACGTACGAATCAATGAATAAAGTAAATTGTGTAATATATTTCTAATAAGTTTATTCATAATTTTTCGAAAACACTACTAAAACTAAGATAAAATAATTATGTAGCAAATAAAAGAAACTACACCAATATGTATTTAAATACCTAATTTTATTTATGATAATAATAAAATAAACCTTAACACAAAAAAAAACAACCGTAAACACCAAATAAATAACAATATTAATTAGCAAATCATACTACAATTTTAAAAAAACGCGCCAATAATCAAAAACGGCCGCTAGAAATGATAAATATGTGTGAATAATCAACAAGCAACATCCAAACTGTTCTGTCAACCTACCTACATATGTGACTATATTGGTAACATTAAACTTGGCAACGTAGCGTGATGCGGTAAGTGTGTTCTTAAAATAGATCAAGGAATGCACGTTATTTTAAGATATTTTTTTTAATAAATAAACATAATTTTTGATTACATATTATAGCTGACCATATTTTAAACAAAATTTAAAAGACAGCTTGTTGGTACTTCATCTACGTAAGTATATATTACATGCGAAAGAATGAGCAACTTAAGTGGCTTCTTCTAAGATGAGCCACAAAATGTGGTATGACATAAATATATATATATATATATATATACATATACTATACGTGTATGATTTTTTTGTTCACTGTTAATTATCTATTCTTTGTTTTATATGTAAAAAAAAAAATATTTTATTTTTCCTTTGTTAAATTTTGTGGTTTACATTAGTTTTCTCCGCCTTTTTAACACGAGCTTTGCTCTTAAAAAAAGTGTAAGACGTATAAACTAATGTATTTTTGAGATTTTTTTAAAATTATATAAAAACATGTCATTTTTGTACCATAAAATTAAATAAATTTTAAAAAAAGTGCACTGTAAAGTATAATAAATAATTTGAAGTTGTCATCATTATGCTATTTGTGCATGTAATACTTAATTTATACCTAGTACTTAATATAATAAGGCGTATACTTATTGTTTGTTCAAATCCAATCAATTAATTCCTTCGTTCAAGTAACTTAAAAGATCTGTTTTTCATCCAACACTCTTATTTTTAGATTCATCATATTCAAATGTCTTTGACATCCGTTCTTCTTCCGGTTCCATTCATAAATCATATTTTCAAAGTGCCGGCGGTTAAAATGTTGGATTATTATGGAACATAGGTCTGAATATAATATATTTCCAAGAGCCATGTTTACAGGGTATTAAAAAGGGTTGCCATATTGTTGCGAATTCTAAGGCGAGAATTTTTGTCATCTTACCTAGAGGAAAAAACTTTTCCACTAGAAATTATGGTCATAATTCACATACGCTGCTTCTCAGAATGGGTATAATGAAATATGTATATTAAAGCCGAGGTAACTGGTAATTTGGATGTTAAAATGGAGAAAACACGTTATATTACGAGTTTTATTTTCTTACTTATAAAATTTTATGAAAATATTTATTTTTGCTTGTTGCACGCAACAAAGAACTAAACGTAAAAAAGGCTGGAAATTCTTACTGGTAATACTTTTATCATCCAAGTACGCAGAAATTCATCATACGACTGTGATTAATTTTTGGAAAAAGTAATATTGTCAATCACCATGTAACCGATTTTTTTTTTGATTCCACAAAAAATAAGTAGTTACCTATTAGTTCAGTATTAATAACATGGCTTAATGGTAAACCCTTGGTTCTTGACCATAAAGATGGAGTTTCTAAACCCGGGCAATAAATTAAAATTTGATGATATTTTTGCAATTCGTTACAGTGTGGAAGATACTTTTCATTGGTGAGAGGTGCATTGAAAGATGATCGGGCTGCAACGCAACAAAGTAAATAGGCTAACTAAGCTGATTTTAATGAATATTATATATATTTTAATATTTTGGAAAAGGCGGAAGAAAAAATTTGTGTGAAAAAAATAAAGAAACTATGCATACGAAAATGGATTAAGAGCAGAAATAAAAAATTTCGCTCCAACGAGACGACATTTTTGCGGCTACTGATGAACTCTACTAAAACAACGGGTTCGTACTTATTTAGTGGTTGAGCCAGTGAGCAGTTGCAAATGGTGGGGGAGCGCTATTCGTCCGAAAAATATAACAATATGGAATAACTCTTCTAAACCATTGCCGCCGACTAAACTACTATACTAAATTTATGGTGTTCGGACAAGATTAGTTACTAAATTACTCTCTACTCGACTAAAAGTGAATAATAAAATAGAGTCAATGTTGTGATTCAACCTTAAGAGGAAAATTAACTTTGGATTTGAAAACTTTTAACTTTATCTTTCTTTTTTTCTTTATTTTATGTAGTGTGTTAAGCGACGCTCTCCACTTACTCCAGTGATTCCTGACATTATCTGGAGTAGAAACTATGAACGGTCTCGGTTTGGTCTCCGGTGATTTATTTGAATGCTTTTATCCATTTTATTTTCATATCCAAATTTGAAAAACATCTTCCACATACCATTTGGGTTTGGTGGTTACTCACCCGAGTAACCACCAAACCCCTCACACCAACCTCACCTGTCGAATACTACTGATATTTTAGGTTTGAGTTGAAAAAAGTAATCTAAAATTATGCCGGAGACCTAAAATTAATTATGCCAGAGACCTAAAATTAATTAACATTTTTTACTTCAAATAATGTGAGATATTACACTTTTCATGTCAAAGCCAAAGAATCCATGCCCTAGAGATCACAGGTACGAACAAGTCTAAAGCTCACTACCACTACTATGTGTGCAGGAACTTCATTGTAACCTATCACTATGTTAACAACTAGTGCCCCTTTAACCTAACAAGCTGATGTAGAAAAATGCAAAAACAATTTATGAAAACAGTTTATAAAAACGGTTTATTTATAAATAAGTTCTGCTGTGTATTATTATTGTAAATGTATCGTCTGTAAGTGGGTTCACCACAGTTTCATAATGCCTTTATAAGGCGATACAGCTGTCACTCCTAATAACAATTACTCGGCAGGAGATGATTATAAATAAACTGCTCTTTAAAAAAATGCAAAATAATATTGTTGAGTACATATCTTGAAAATCTTGAAAAAAGTCCATCTTTTGCAATAATTTTTTTATTGTGAAACAAAAATCTTTAATTTTTTTACTCGAATCAAGAAAGATGGAAGTGGAATTGACTAGGTATACAATATGTTACACTTTGACATCTTCTGTGCATATCGGCAACAAGCGTCGCTAAAAATAAAGCCAGGTACTTGCCAATCTTTTTTCTCCCTTATCGACTCTCAAAAATTGGACAGGCAATGGTTCCACTGAGTCATACCCGGTATCCGGAAACTAAGATGTTTTTGCGGTTCCAACCTATGACTCGATTCCGTCACATCCTTTTTTTACATTAACTCCACACAGGAGGCCCTGAGGAAAACAATTTTCCTCAGTCTACTTTGGGGATACTGTGAGGAGGGCCTTTTTATAAATATAAAGGAAGGAGGAGGAGGGAAGGAGGTCTCTTCAAGACCCATATCGTAGAGGTCGGTGAATCTTTCCACAGCGGAGTTGTTTTATTCATTTGAGTCGTAGAAACGACCGTTCTCATGTGACAAATGACAACTGTGCACAATGTTTGCAAGGTTATGTTTTGTTTGTTTACGATAGTTTCTTGAAGCATCTTCAGGACAGCATTTCCAACTGACAACGCCTGTGCTCTAAAGATTGCTTTCAGTTTGTACAGATAGGAAATTCTATCTATATCGAGGGTCTTTTCAGGTGAGGGAGCGGGAGACAGAAATGAAAGTCGTCAGGTCGATGTATGAGTCAGCCGTTTATTGGGCTACGTAGCAGATGGTCGGTGGTCGGTAACTTGATGTAATGCGGAGTGCCGTAGATGATGCTGCAGGCGTACGGAGGTGGAGATGGTGTGGTGAAGGTCAGTGAGTTGCTCGACACCATGGCGGTGGAGATGACCTATATTCCAGGCCGTTGCTCGACGCTGTAAGTCGCGGAGATGAACGGAGTGTGGCTCGGTGAGCTGAGCCACCAGCAGGTAGTCCTGGCGAGGCGGAGCGCGTTTCCATGGCAGCGAAGCACGGTGGGGCTTCGGGGTGCCATGAAGTGGTGAGCTGATCCCTGGACTGAAGGTGACGCAAGCCTTGTAAGTCGCGGGATGGAGCTGATCTCAGGAGCTGAAGACACGATGGGCCTTAGAGCTGAGACGTGGTGATGGACCTCGAGGAAGCTGCCCTGGAGCGTAGCGATGCCATGCAGAGATCGTTACATGCTGAGATGTTGGCCGACTGTAAGTGTGAGACTGAACTGGACTGAACAGTGTGTGGCTCGGTGAGCTGAGCCACCAGCAGGTAGTCCTGGCGAGGCGGAGCGTGTTTCCATGGCAGCGAAGCACAGTGGGGCTTCGGGGTGCCATGAAGTGGTGAGCTGATCCCTGGACTGAAGGTGCGTCAATCCTTATAAGTCGCGGGATGTAGCTGTTCTCAGGAGCTGAAGACACGATGGGCCTTGTAGCTGAGACGTGGTGATGGACCTCGAGGAAGCTGCCCTGGAGCGTAGCGATGCCATGCAGGAACACTTATTACATGTTGAGATGTTGGCCGACTGTAAGTGTGAGACTGAACTGGACTGAACTGCAGCGGGCGAGCGATCGGCTGCTTATATAGCCGCGGTAGAGTAACTACCTCGCGGTAGGTAATACGAGCCACTTCGAGAATATTCGGCGCCGTACAGATATTGTACGGTGCTGTCTCGAGACCTTTCTAGGCGAGGGCGATATTATTAACGTCGGGCTGGCACGGGAGGCGAGAAAGTACATCGCGGCCAGTATAGGTACGAAGGTACCTAGGCAAGTAGGTTTGCCGATGCGCGCGGATATTAGGAGATGTTTCTCGATTCCTCTTTTGGTGGCGAAGTTCATAATGATGTGTCGCCACACAGGTTTTTCGAGACTCCAGAGAGATGGCTGCCAAATTCAACTGTGTGGCGCACTTGCGATCCATGTCCATTACTCTTATTAGTTAAGTTTTAAGAACCGTTTTCATCCGAGGCAAAATCACCTACTGTTATTACAAGGACATTAATATGTACTATAACCATGTAGTAAGTTAATTTACAAGTATGTAAATATATATTTATCTTACAACTTGTGTCATAATGTACGGTTTTTGTTTTAATTGATTGAATGTGAAATGATTGACTGAATGAATTAAATATATGTAGCTTGATTTCTTTAAATAATTACTTGTACCAAAGGAAGAATTGGTTAAAAAACAAAGTTATGTGACATGTATTTTTAGTTTGTACTGTTTATACAGTTTACAATGAAACAAAGACACTGTTTATACAGTTTTCAATGAAACAAAGACAGTGAAATGTTAAACAATAGGAATGAAGGAATTGTTAAAGCAAAATACATACTCGTAAGTTACGATTCAGTATTTAAAAACCGCGAGGCTGAGAAATGACTGCACGTTCTCATTTCGTTAACCTTTAACTGCTGACGTGATTTTTTTTTACGTATTCTCTGATGTGAGGCCAGGGCGGCAAGTTAGATACTTTAAATGTTTATATATTGGAGATCCAAAAAAATTTTGAGGTCCAAATTATTGTTTATTGGACGTAAAATAAAATAAAATACTTTTTTTATTGTTAAGTATCTTAAATTTGACAATTTGGATATTATGTAATAATTTTTGGCAAAAATCACTTGAGTTCAGAAATCAGTCGGTATTATTTATTAAACTAAATAAAAAAAAAACAATGAACTCACCTTCATAATAATATTTCAATAGTGTCTCGAATAAACTGTGTATATAAAGCTTTAGTGTAGTATTATTAATATAATATTATTTTTACACAGTAAAAATCAACTTAAAAAAAGTCATGTAGCCTGTTACTTTAAATGTTTATATATTAGAAATCTATGAAGATTTTGGGGTCCAAATTATTATTTATTGGACGATTTAAATATATTTTAATAAAATAAAATACTTTTTTTTGTTAAGTAACTTTTATTATTTGACAATTTGGATATTATGTAATAATTTTTTGCATAAATCACTTGCGATCAGAAATCAGTATGTATTATCTATTAAACTAAATAAAAACAATGAACTCATTTTTATTGTAATATTTTAATAGTGTCTAGAATAAACTATATATATAAAACTCTAGTAAAGTTGTTTGTGTTTATTTTTAAATAGTAAAAATCAATTTAAAAAAAGTCACGTAAGTACTGACGATGGGTCAGAGAGGCCCGCAAAAAAATTGAAATGAATTTACTCATAGAAATTTAACTTTAAAAATTTAAAATTTAAAACTGACGGCTCTGGCGCTACTAAATTCGAAGTTACTGGAAGCGGCGTACGCTTCACGCGCGGGGGAGGGGAGTATTTCGATATTATTATTATAGCTGGACCTGAACGGCCCCACGTCAGCAGTTAAAGGTTAAATCTATGTTTAACTAGTATCCCCTTTCCTTTCACGTATAGATAAATGAAATGTTGAAATAGTCAGGCATTTAATTTAGTGTTTCAAAGAACTCAGTAATAGAATATTGTTTTACTGGTTGGTTGCCACTGTTTAAATACTGATTTTTACAAAATTTCACTGCTAGTTAGAAATATCTACCGGCCACGAACAGGTTTGGATTTTGATTCTTCTAAATTTTAGGCGAATTGCTACTGGTTCCGGTTTCATAGTATTCTAATAAATGTATACACAATTCTAATATTCAGCGTCAAATCATGGAACCCGATCGTTTGAAACCGAAAAGGCTTCATTTTGGTCGAATTTGCACAACAATATTGTGATACCCTAAAAAAACTCAAAAGGAGCATTCATAACAAAAGAAGGAGAATGCTGACCAGAGAAGTGTGCTTGTTTCAGGAAAACGTCCGTCCTCATACAGCCTTAGCCACCAATATGCTTTTGGACTCATTTGGTTGGGATGTTTTGAACCACCCCCCTTATTCCTTGACTTGGCGTCTTCAGATTATCATCTTTTCACCTTCCTGAAGGCATACATGGATGAAAATAAATTTTCAACCTACGATCAGGTGCAGAAAGTGATTCTGAAGTTGGGGAAGGAGCTGGCGGGAGAATTCTTAAAGGAGGTCATAAAAAAACTCGTGCCACGGTACACCACGTGCATTGAACGGAATGGCGATTATTTAGAAAAATAGTCAACTAGTGTATCAACAATATTCAAAAAAAAAAATTAGTATATACACTTACTTTCTGAATATGCATTAAACAAAAATCTTTTGCAATGGATTAATTTGTAAATATACCGACGAATGGTTTTATATTTTAACAACGTTTATTTGGCTACTGGTAATAATTCTGAATACATCGATTCTTTTTCTGGAAACTCGTTATAACATTTTGTAACTTCGAATACGCGAATATTCCAACCTACAATTTAACTTCAATATTCATCTACGTTAGCAACGTAAAATATGTCTACGTCTAGATCTATGTTGCCACGATTCCCAGGAGTCTATGAGTCAAAATGGAAGGTATACATATAAATAGGTACTGACATAAAGCGAACTCTCTCCACATCGTTCTTATGCATTTGACGCCCCGCTTCAGGCGTGACAAGTACCCACTCAACTTACGACGGCAATGTCAAATTTCTAAAAGGAAACTCGGCAATTTCGCCACTTAAATAGCTTCTATACAAGGCGTGCGCTAGAGCTGTATAATTTGTTGAAAGCATTAAGATCAATCTTACCTGACACAAGGAAATGATTTATATGAGACTTCAATTTGTAACTCCCCTCTAACCCCGAGTAAAGCCTTAATTTATTCCCCCTTAGTTACTCGTGGATGCATACCGAAGGAATAAAACATCTTATCTGCAAAGTGAAACACACCTACCCGTAAAAAATAATACAATCAGATATTCGTTATTTACAAGAACTTTAAAGTGTCAGCTAATTCAGGTAATATGACGTGAATTAAACGTCTCTTTTGTTTGAAACATAGGACGGAATTTTTCCTTGTTATCAATTTTATCGTAAGTTTTAGCTAAATTTTTTTATAACGTCAGGCAAACAGCTATTCGCATTTACGTGGAAAGTAATTCGAAGGCTTTGTTTGGTCTAATGCACAATGACCTAGTCACCGATGAAGATACCTACTTGAAACATTTATAAAAAACCTTTAATAGCCATTTCCTTCAGATTAAAATTAGCGTGCATTGTAAGCAGCTGGGTTTAAACAAGCGTACAACTAACAAACCAGTCCTATGATTTTTCGGATCACTGAGTAAAAAGGCAATACCAAGTAGTCTGTGTAAATTAGAAGCTTTGTTTTGGAATAGAAATTTGTACTGAAAGGCGTGCTTATTTTATGAAAATTTGATTTAAAAAGATAAAAGTGTAGTGTTTACTGGAGGAAGTGAACACGCAACCATATTTGCATACTGGTATGTGTTTTTTTAAATTGTGTTTTTTCTTCATTTTTTAATCACAATAGAGTTCTGTTTGTGGGCAATTTAATTAGGACATAGTCGCTAACTGGAATGTAATGTAACGTAGCTACGAAGCAAAATCTTCATGAAGTGCTTCAGATGTAAAACATGTTGAGTTTTACTCTTAATACTATTCAATACAAAGTACCTGCAGGCAAAAGTACGCAAAAAAAGATTAAAGTATTACTGAATAAAACTTTTTAATGAGTAGCAACCGGGTGATATAAACATATTACGATATCTTGCTATGGGGGGGACGCGGGCGTACTTATCTACTGTAAAGTTATGTAAATATTTTTTTTCAATGGTTAATGAATAAAATAATGTTATTTTCAGCAGTAGCTGATTTAGAAATTTTTTTCAGATTTGAAATGATTTTTTTCCAGAACACATGGCCCGATGTTTGGGATGTAAACTATATTATTGTACCCAAAACGGCCCACGGAATTGTATGACCTCTTTTTAAAAGAAATGCTATGGATTGTCTCAAATTCGTATTCTTATTGTCCATAATGGACACAGTTCTAATAGTTTCATTTGTACCATTTATTGGATAATCAACACCTTAGGTCTTGCCTTAGGTCACCCCGAGTGGTTCGCTACTTTCGGTGACTTAACCGAGGTGCCCGGGTTCACGGTGTTGGCGGTGGATGCATCGGCCCACCAGCTGCGTGGCAGCCGGATCAGGAGAGACTGGTTAAGGATTGAGGGAAACTTTTTGACCTCTCAAGGAGGACTCTCTAGGAACATCACCTTGAACCGCAATGGGAGGGACGGATTCATACGTCCGTCACTCCTGGAGACCCTGACCCTGAGATTCTTTTTTATCAGAACATCCATGCTTTCTTTCCTTGAAGGGACTTATGTTCCTCAGGGCCTCCTGTGTGTGGAGCTAAAAAAACTTTAGCAATATACAACAATTTGAAAGAAAACATTCCTTAAATTGGTTTTAGTAACAAACTCGTATGTTTAGTTACTAGATCTAAATAGCCTAAATATTTTCACTTCCTCCATCTACTATAATATTACTCGTATCTCCTTTCATACCAGATTAACTTTCTCCTAAAAAAATTCGTCATTATTTTTTTTAGTTTCATTGCGGCAACCGGAGCGTTTGCTTTTTTTTATTTTTTATTTGTACATGTTATATAAGTGACCGGTCAGTGGATGAGTTGGCATGGCGTTTGCGTCTCATCCGGACGTCACCGAATTCGATTCCTCGGCTGGCTAATTTCTTCATCATCTCCAGCATTTTCCGCTTACTGTGGTGGTAACAGAAGATTTTCAAACATTGTTGGGTTATTCGTAACCAATAAAATAAAAATAACGTATGGTATGACGTATTTGCGGCACGAGTGTTAGATGCCCTCGGTATCGTAAGACGTATTTGGTAACAAGATTTGTATAGCCCGGTACAGCCAGGTATTGCTAGGTACTTCCCAACCATCCATTCCCCATCTCCTTCCCCACCCTACTCCCTTCAGCCCAGTGATGTTATGTCTAGGGAAATTTCCCTAGATCTAGGGGAGAAAAATATTTTTTAGGGAAAAGGGAAATCAGGACAAAATCTAGGAAAATTTCGAACTCTGGCAAATTTTTTATTACATATGACAATATGACTGGTATTATTTATATATATATATATATACGTACATATTTTTTTGGAATTCCTATGAATCTTAATTATTATTCATGTACTTACATGCAATGTTATTTTTAACACTGACAACTCAAAATGATATTATGTATCTTAAAAGATAAATAGGACCTCTGAAAAAAAAAATTAATTTATGTTTTAAGTTCCATTTTATCGGTGATTGCGATTGATTTTTATTGTGCAAAGTGTTTTTTTTTTTTTTTAATTTGAAATTCAGTTTCTAATTCAGTGGTGAGTGTATTCGTACTTTTAAATTATTATTTCACATAGCAAAAAGTGTTTTATTTGGAAAAGCACGGTATTATAAGTACATTTACCAAATTCCGAAATCTTTCCAATTAATTAATCATATTAATTAACTTATAACAGGATTAGTGTTACGTAATCAGGTGGCTACGTAGGTAATTGCGTAAATGTGAAATTCTAGGGAAATTTTACCGCGAAATCTAGGGAAATTATTTTTTTTGGCAGAACATCCCTGCTTCAGCCTCCCAAAATACCCCAATCGGGGATACCACATTCCCATTGACTTCGGGTAATTGGGACTCGTGTAGAACAAAACAAAAAGAAAATGAAAGTGAAAGTCGGTAGCCCTGGTATGAGAGAAATAAGCAAATCATAATTGTTAATCTCCTATGTTCATATAATATAAGAAGTTCTTAGTGAGACAAGCATGGCACCCCAACTGTAATAGAATTAATAAACTTCATTTCAACATTACTACAAGAAAGAACTATTTACATGCACAAAACAGGTGATTGAGTTCTTAGTTTCGGTAAACTAAGTAAATCGTTTGTATTTATAGATATTGAAATGAAACTTCGCGAATGTCAATTCCATTAAAAAAATCCATAATGGCGGCAAAGCGATCGTTTACATGAGAAATTCTTTGCCTAATTAAAATGCGACCGTTCGTGGAATATTTGCCGTTTTTTCTACAAATCTACAGTTTTATTCCGAGATTGATGAAATTGTAATCTTGACTTTCGAAACACAAGGAAGGCCATTGTCTACGTGAGATTTGAAAAGACCACTCCCATCCCCATTTCCTACCCCTGAAAGCTAGGGATGTCGAAAGTGAAAAAAATATCGATGTATCAATATTTATTAAAATATCAATATCGACGTTGATATATCGAGGAAAAAATATCGATATATCGGTCAAATTTTCAAAAGATTTTGCGTTTTTAAAATAATAGTGTATTCAGCCCAATATTATCAATAGTAATTTTTATACACAATGTGGTTTTTTTTAATGTACGAAAATCTCAATAAAAATGAAGGTCTTCATATTTTTTAGGTAATAATTACAAAAATATAAAAAACTTAAAAGCTGTATTTTAACTTTCTTATACGTAAATTGAGACGCATAAAAAGTTAGTATATTCTAATCGCCAATAGAATGGCGATTAGAATGTAGACCGAGATTATTCTATTGGCGTATTAATCTGTCAAAAAGGACTTTGGGTTTGGAACAAGGTGTAGTCAATAATCATAGACAATTGGCAACTAACACATAGGAGTGGCTTAGAAAAAAATTGCGAAAAATAGCATACATTTCTATGTATGTACCTACACATTTGAGATAGTATTAGAGATCACAAATACTAATGCAAAGACAATAGATTTGTAAGCTATTAATAGTTAAAATTTCAACCGCCAGATGTCATGACCCAATACAGTTACTTTTTTGATACAATTTTCGATATTGGATTTTTTGTATCGATATATCGGATCAAAATATATCGGCTAAAAATAACGATGTATTGAATTAAAAATATCGATACTTTTCAACAAGCCTACTGAAAGCAGAATTTTATACTTCTTGATGAAATTTTGCACACTAGTTCAAAATAGGAGGAAATATACTGCCTACATTTGATTTTCAAAAATTCCCGGTAACGCAGGGGACATACCTCAGCCAGTCGTGATAAAAAGACTATTGAATATATCTGTTCGATAAATTAACGAACGTTTCGTCGGAAAATATATTAAATTTCTTGGCTTTTATGACTTGGGGGTGAAAAATAATTTATGCTTCTGCCTTGGTTTGCATATTAATGCAATCGTGAGTACAATATAAATAACTTATTAGGTTGGAATAATAAAATATTAGGTCAAGGAAGTTCCGTCGGGTGATTTTGGAGTGCATGCTTATATACACACGTTTACACGAGAAACAGCACAATCGGAAATATAATATAAGAGGATCTTAGTTATGAGATTTACTACGTGCTAGTTTCGTGAGCAGGCTGAGAAAGTATTTAATATTCTTAATAGTTTCACCGTATTCCAGCTCTGAGGTCGGTCTCACGTATAACTAATACTTTCGCTAAGAGGATTGTTCAATAAGGCTTACATTTTCGCATGCGGGTGAAATCAAATTGCCAGCCTCCAAATATAAACATGTGTGATAGCAAAATAATTATATTCATACTACGAGTTATTGAAAAAATGTTTTAAGTTGCTTTTTTAATACTTTTTTGCCATAAATAAGAACTGACATTCATCAAAACATACGTATCTTAGCTATCTGAATTATCACATCCGGAAAAGCAAGCATTTTAAGAAATTACATAGATATAAAACGAATAATCATTTCAAAACCATTATGGGAAAGACAATTTACTTATGAGGCAAGCAAACAAATCAAATGTTATGCCCATTATTGTAAATCTTGTTCGCAAATATTGTTTTTTTTTCACATGATATATTTGTTTATTATGAATTAACGACAATTAACGGCTTTGGAATAACAATAAATTGAAATGGATGCAGAATATACAAAGTAAGAAAAAAAATAATATGACAAAAAATTAAAAAGTACATTTTGAAGTGACACATAAAGTACAAATAGTAAGCCATTAAAAATACAAATACGAATAAAAAGAATACCTCGTATACATGTATACAAGATATTTTGAACTAAAAAAATAACTACGTAAAGTACGTAATAAAAATAAATTTTAAAATTCCAAAAGGACCAGAAGTAAACATTGATGAAAAATATAAACATTAAAAGTATATTTGATTATAAACCAACTGAGAAGCGCTGTCCAAAATGTCAAAATTATGTGAGTCAGAAGAGTCGATAAAAATTAAACATGGCAAAAATAGACTTTTGCAACACATTCATCTATTTACGTACCTTTTAACCTTCTGTCGGGCGTAACGCAAATCCTAACACGATCAGGCGCAATTCATCTGGAGATTAAATCACAGAAAAACAAATAAAAATAGATCTTTTGCTTAATTTTTCGAGACGACCGGAAACTGGCCCTCTGGAGTGGTGGGGAAGGATGAAAAGTCATGAGGCCGAGACCCTAGATCGGCGATATTTACCTTTTGGTGCAAAAATAACAGATCATTCCATCTCACAGATTAATGCGCCTGACGGAAGGTTAAAATCTATAATATAAAAATGAATCGCTAAATGTGTTGGTAGGCGCAAATCTCGAGATCAGCTGAACCGATTTCGCTAATTCTTTTTTTAGAATATTCCTTGAAGTAGGAGGATGGTTCTTACGGAGAGAAAAATTAAGAAAAGTGCGCAGAAAATTGGATAATTTCAGAAAACCTGAGCATGTTTGACAGTTCGCATATTTGAGAATGACATTTCGCAAAACATTGATTGTTCAATCAGAATTCTATTTTTGAAAATATGTAATAAATTTATTTAAAGTAGGTACTCCCCTAATAGTTTGAAAGGAATCAATAATTTTAGATATTTTAAATAGGTACCTATGTTAGGTACCAAATTTAATATACATGAAAAATGGAAATTTGAGTAAAAATAGTAAAAGGTGGCACGCGGGCTGTTTAAAAACTGAATGTACTGGGATTGAATATATGGAACGCGGGAGAAGGGTTGGCGGGACAAGGGAGCGGTAAAGGGAAGAGGGAAGGTGGGGAAGGTGGAAGGAGAAGGCGAAAGGGAGGAGGGGAAACTGGGAGGGGGAGGGGAACCTGGGAGGGGGGAGGAGAACTCGGGAGAAGGGTTTGCGGGACGGGGGAAGGGGGGGGGGGGAGTGAAATGGTGAGAGGGAAGGTGGAGGTGACGGAGTGGGAATGCGAGAGGGGAAGATGACGCAGGAGAAGAAGGGGAGGCGGAAGGGGAACGGGACGAATGGGAAAGGACACTCAGGGAGAAACAATTTCTTAATTAAATGGCATAGCAACGCATGCCGGGACCAGCTAGTAAGCTAATAAAATAAATCACTATAATATCAATGAAAGACTCAGTCGACCATTTAAATTGCCGTTCTATATTATTTTAAACGGTCTGCATAATGTAGTGATTTTGGTCAGTTCTAAAATGTTCACTATTTTTAATTTTATGTTCACAGATTTTGGTCAGTACACAAAAATGTTAGTCCATTGAGCAGCAACTTATGGTCACCAAACACGATTGATTGGGAAATAATGTCAACTAACCTTACTTTACTTAACCTAACCTAAACTAACCTAACAACGTATAAAGCTTGATATTTTTTCACTGTCGAAAACGATGAAGTCCGGATGTCTTAAAATATGTTTTTTTCTTGCGAACCCTTCTCATTAAATTACTTCTCATTTAAATTTATACCTTAATCATTAAATAATATCAATACATTTGTACATACAAAATAAGGATAACATTTTCTCGCTTAACTTTACTTACAATTTTATTTTCATTTCAATTCATTTTCAAGCAATTATCTGTTGGAGTCGTACCCTTCATTACATTATTTATTGCAACAGAAATCAGTCAGAGCTATAAATGTAAAATTCGCTTTCAAACTCAACTCGCGTCAGTACAAACACAAACAGAAGTTATTCGTGTTTAAAAATCTCTAATTTATTTTCTCGTGTACCATTTTATTTGAATTTCCAATTTCAGATGATTTAATGCGAACCGAATAACTGAGCGAGATATCTCCATTCGAATCTGTATTTTAACCAAACAGTCGTACATCGCATTCGACCGTTTACGCTAACGAGTCTCGCTTTTAAATTTACATTTGGAAGTAAGTCTAACAAATCTTTCACTCAATTAAACTTCCCTGCCACGCTACCCCTTTCCCCGCCCCTACAGCCATTCTCTAACCACCCCGAACCCACCCTCCTTCCCACACTCCCACCGTTGCCCTGAATTGGTTACTGCAACTTAGAGAATCACTTCAACTCTTTAATAAAAAAGATTTCTGCGTATTTGGTTTGCAAACTTTTAAGTGTTAAAAGTTTATACGTGTACGCTTTGGGAAGAACACCAATTATTCGAGACAGGAAACTTGAGGTAAATTTATACGTCTCAATTTGTATGAACGAATTGTAAATTTATAACTTCGTTTTTGTTGAATTTATAAATTACATTAAACAAGCCTTTAAATAAAAAATACGCAAGTTTATTGTACCTTGTAATATCTTGAACGAACTATTTGTACAGTATAATTTATTTACTCGTCTTCTTAGGCGAAATATGTTTCGCTTACCAAAATGTATTTTTTATTAGGTTAAAACAAATACATGTTTTAAAATAAACCAAAATAAATTTTAATGGGTTTGCTAGGACTCAGAATGGCACTTTTTCAAGCAAATGCGGTAAAGATTACATTACATTAAAATTAGGTTATTTGCATTTAATAGTTTTGAAGTACTTATAAATTTTGTAGGTACATGTTAAAAAATACTTAACCCAGGAAAGATAGTCTACGTAAAATTAACGCATGCGGGTTACAACTATTGCTCTCTCGTTCTAATTAGTGCGAATCCATCGCTGTGCTTTTCAGACATCTCACTCGCTATTAAGACCTTCAGTGGGGCGTGCGCGATGTTAAGATAGATATCATCAGTTTTGAGATATGACGACCGCATTAGTTAAAAAGCATAATATTGATACGTCCTAAAGCTGTATCTAATTGATTTTAATATAACTATATGTTATTAAACATAATATTTCTTAATTATTTAGTACATTAGACAAAATGGCTTATTATTTATAAGGAATAAGTGATTTGAGATAAACGAAGAATTATTCCTGAGTTATTTATTTATTTCAACTCCATAAAATGGCTATTACAATCCGGTGATACATGATACACAGTGGTACATAGGAGGGTAATTACAATGATAATAATGTACATTAAACAAAGTACACATGTATGATAACAACCAGTATTTAGTCATGGGATACAAATATGAGTTATGTTGATTATTGAAGAAGTTTCACGTTTAATTTTTTTCATATAAAAATAAATATATATTTAAAAAGTTTTGTATTTCTTAGTCATTTGTAAAAATATAATACCGATTGGTTCATTAATTAACAAAATCATATATTGCAGCTGGTTAAAACTCATGCGTCAATTTTACGTATGATTATCTTTACCGTACATCAAAATATGATTAACTTCTTTGTATTAAAAAACATTCATTTGTCACAGTAAGAATAACTAAAACTAGTTGTAGCATGCAATTCGTTGTCAAAACAAAGGAACTGAAAGTGCGCAAGTAGCGAAATAGGGACAAAAAGAACAAGCACTGCAAACACCACCCACCAGTTATAAAAAGTAGTCAAGTGGTCCTTGTTATAAGTATTTTGGTAAAGTTGTCTATCTATCCGATTTCATTTGTCTCGGCGGAACAAAAGAGGGCAGGAAAGCTTCTAGTGTTTAAGGCGAGGGGGGTTGGGAAAGTTTATCTGGCGTTTTATTAGATTTGGTCCCGCTTTCTTCCAACCAGACCTATGGAGGCAAAATTAATGGATTTTGAAACAAAATCGATATTTCTTTTTGATGCGAGACGCGAAGTTTTATAGCGCCATTCTTCGAGGGGCACTTCAAGTTCATTGTAAATAAATTACCGGCAATAAAGTTCCATCTTGCGCCTGAGATTTCAATTGCTTGTTCATTTTTGTTGTCTCGTATTTAATACTCGCAAAAAATCACTATTTTTCACAAGTTTTCAATACTACAGTGTATTTTCTCATATGCAGTATTTTTTAAAGATTGCCGTGCCTCTTTATATTATACATTTTTTTTTTTTTACAAGAGCTCCACACAGGAGGCCCTGAGGAAAATAATTTCCCTCAGGGCCTATGTCATCTTTGGGGATGCTGTGTGGAGGGTTTTTTTAAGGAAAGGAAGGAGAGTAGAGTTCTGAGAATGAAAAGGGTTTAAGGGGTGGGTAGGAATCTGGGTTCAGTATCCTGGTCATCTGCCTCCAAGACCTAGACAAACCTCACTCCATGAACCCGGTCACCCCTGCTGAATCACCAAACGTAGCGAACCACTTGAGGTGACCTATGGCAGAGGTGTTGGTTATCCAATAAAGGTTCCCGGGGCGGCGGTACCTATTCCCGCCTCCCAAATTGAATATGAATTTTAAGAGAATAATATTATAAAGAGCCTTACTAAAAAATCACTTCACAATCGTTAAACGTTGAAATTACTCTTAATAATTATGTAGCTCTTACTTTGTCGTTTTCTATTATAAATAAACGAAGCATTATTTATTTGTTAGAACCACTTATATATTTTACTAACGCCGACCAGTTTCAGAACAACCGTTCCTCCCTTAAGGCAAACATATAATGACTGGACAATTACAAAACACTATTACTAAGTGCTGTTGTAGGGGTGAGGGCGTGGCTAGGAATTAATAAAGAGTGGGGAAGGAAAAAATGGCAATTGAAAGGAAACAGAACATACTTAACCGATACATAATTTTTTAATTAGTAGTATTTTCACATCCATCCACGGTCGTTTATCAATTGAATTAAATTTTCACGGCGTTTTTTAGCTGAATATAGGTACATAACTCCTCAAATTAAATATCGCCTTCTTTCATTGACGTAGATATTAAGTTTTATTAATGTACATTTTAGCTAGAAATATAAGTTATTTTTATTAAACTTTTTTACCTTCATAATATTGCCTTCGCACTATTTCATCTGAAGGGTTTTCCGTAAAAGGATTAAAACCAGAGTGTAAAAGTCCGTCTAAAGCGTGAGATAAACCTGATAATCCTAAAGGGGTTGTAGTTAATAAGTAGGGTGAAACATGCTAAAGGACATAATCTAGTAACTATTATATTATATATATATACATATTTTTGGTACCACATTATAAATTTTTTTATTCACTTAGACGGCCACAAAGTTATTTTATGATTCTCGTATGTGGTGTATCAATCAAATTAAGGGCCATTAACCAGCCAGAGGCCGAGAATTCATATTTTGTCGAAAGTATTAAACTGAAGTATTTTCGTCACAAAACACGTGTGCGGATCTTTTTTAATTGCTTTTATTTAAACTAAAATTAAAATTCTGAAACACAGCATTTCCAGATAATTTATTGATTTATTTTACTGATTTGAAATGTGTGTTGTATAAAACAAAATTTTGTTTGAAAATTTAACAAATCTGCCAACGACCTACGGTAAAACCTCATTGTACTAATAATAAACATATTTTCTCAAAATTAAAATCCAGATAAAATAACAATCTTTCGAAATCAATTTATAATATTTGGTGGAAAAGAGTCAATACGTCTAAACTTTTATTTAGAAATGACATATTTCCGGTTTTGTCTGGTTATTCCCTCTTAAGCATTTTTTTTCATCAAATTCTTTTATACAAATTCCGACGTGTGCAAGTAAATTTAATTTAATTGTTTTGTGTTGCTTCGCAATTAATTCATTAAAAATAATACACAGTATATTTACGTATCGTGCAAATTTAAGTATCGCCTTGGTGAGAGACCACCATTCAGATTTGAAACGTGGCTTGAAAAAGCATTAGCCATATTTGGTGACCAGATTTGAGTAGTCAGGTACTTTTCCATCTCCTTCTTCTCCAAATTATTCCCCTTCCCACTACCTTCAGCCGAATAACATAACCTAATTTGGGATGCCATAGTCTCACTGGTTACGATCGGTTGGGAGCAGGTAGTATTCACTTTTTCTAAATTTGTTTCTCTGAACGTTATACTTAGAAATGTTATTCTTTTACCCGCTTTAATTATTGGAAATTAAAGCCTAATAGTTTATACTTTTATTCCCCGGGAAAATTGGACGGATGGAGATAATCACATGTTTTAAATTCTCTTGGAATTGTAAAAAGCCCAAAGTAAACTTAAATTGAAATTTCACTTCTCTTGCCAGTTTTTCCTTTCTCTATTCTTGTACTATATTATAATACATTTAAAAAACTCCAATAATCCTTTACGGTATGGGATTTGAAAAAGAATGTTAATTTGATGCCTGTTTAATTTGTTTCTTAACAGAAATAAAGTAAACCAACTTGTCCACTTGCGTATTGGAAATGATTATAAAATAGAGAGAATTCCATTAACTTGCCGCTGACGGGTGGTAAATCAAGACTAAATAAGTATTTAAAGAACAGTTGAATGAATCAGTGGAAAGAATTCAGACCTTCGCTGTGGAGAAGTCAAGGAGCGTATTTTAAAGAAAACAGCCCATTCTTTTCCAACCCTCGCCTCGACACAAAATGCTTCTGCTCGATGTTTTCAATTAAGACCACTAAACCACTAAATAACTGATAAAGCTACGATCGGATATCTCTCCATTCGTTCTCAACCCCTAAAATAGTGGCTTTCTCCTTTTTACTTTTAAATTCTTTTCCTAGCATTCAACACTGCCCTCACGTCCAATTGTAAGGTTCTTATCTAAGGAGCAACGTAAAGCTTTTACCAGAGCTTTCGGATACAGGCTCAGTTTTGAACGATAAGCTATCCCAGACCATTAGAAATCCGCGTTCCTCAAACCAAGGTCTCAGCGTTAATGGGAATAAGGGAACAATTTTTCCGGGCAAATATTGCAGTAATTTTATATACCATCACACATTTTCCTTATGATTCTAATGTATTTGTTTGGTTACCGAGGTAGATTTTTGGTTACGTCATTGAAATTAAACTCATTTATATTCTGATTACAAGCTACAAAACTGCCCATCATATTTGTGTATTTGAATAATCGCAAACAAGAAAAAAGTTTACAAAAATATTTGCAAATAAAATACGACCTTTCATAATTATTATAACTATTAAACCACGGAATTTAGCAGTTACAAGCTTAAACAGAGATTTATTTACGTATCGTCGAATTCAAACGTTACCAGGGTTACTATTAGTGTGGGTTTGGATTTTTAAACAATGTAAACCATTTAGATAGACACCAGGTTTTCTGACATAACTCAACTATTTTTAGAATATTTGTAAATAGAAAAATTTAAAAAATATTCCATTATTATATTTTCACTATAAAAGTATTCCTATATTTCAAAATTTTACTAAATAACTGGTGGTTACCTCCCTCTTCACCAGCTTTAAATTTTTTTTTCTCTATTTCACTATTTCTGAATGAACAACCTTTGTCAAATAATTGAATTGATCATCACCATTAGCATGACCAATAATTTCACTATTTCTCGAATGAACAACTTTTGTCAAATAATTGGATTGATCATCACCATCAGCATGATCACTAATTTAATTATTTCTGAACAGCTTTTGCCAAATAATTGGATTGATCATCACCATTAGCATGATCACTAATTTAATTATTTCTGAACAACTTTTGCCAAATAATTGGATTGATCATCACCA
Source organism: Limnephilus marmoratus (assembly GCA_917880885.1). NCBI lineage: Eukaryota > Metazoa > Arthropoda > Insecta > Trichoptera > Limnephilidae > Limnephilus > Limnephilus marmoratus. Next base: position 58,448,686 of record OU862906.1, read on the forward strand.
TTAGCATGACCACTAATTTCACTATTTCTCGAATGAACAACTTTTGTCAAATATTAGGATTGATCATCACCATTAGCATGACCACTAATTTCACTATTTCACGAATGAAAAACTTTTGTCAAATAATTGGATTGGTCATCACCATTAGCATGTCCAGCTGAAAGCAATAAAATTTGCCCTGAAATTAAAGATAAGTAAAACTTTGTAAATATTCAAGATGCCTCAGCTCACTATTCGAAGGTATTTGCTTCTCAGAAATTTGGCTGTAATTATGAATATATTCAGCCTTACTAAAAAAAAACCACAGCACGGCCGATAACCTGTGTTGCTGCAGCAACCTGAATAAAACAAACATACACTAAAACACGATAACATTATTAATAAGATTTTTTCTTAAAATATATTTTAAATCTGGCAACAGTGGAATTTTTCATAGTGTACATAATTTAATTGTTTGTTTTCCTACAGAACCGCTAGGTGGCGGCGCCTGCGCATTCGTCATTTGCGTTGATACCGCCAAAAAAAACTCACTCCGCGGGTGTGTGTGTAATATTACACAAATGTTATCGTAATATCTATTAATATGACTAATTCACTATTACATTCGCATAATTGATATATTTACCATGTTTTTGTGGTTTTTAATAAGGTTTAGTCGAGTTATAATAACAATAATCATACTTTGAAAATTGAAATGTCAATAAGTATTTTATGTAAAACACGGAAATTCAAATTTACATTTAAAGGATTTTATTTTATGAGAATTTCATAAAAGTGGTGTTTTTTAAAAATATTAATATCTAATACATGTGTTCCTAAACGTATCAATGAAATTAACGTCTTTAGAGTTGCAAGAAATCTGTTATAAAAGTCGGTATTATTTTTTTAGGTTAGTTTATGGCAATAAAAAAACTGTGAAATTTTTTATTATTTTTTTATTGTATGCACGAGGAAAAAGTGAGGTGACAGTTTCGTTCCAAATTCATTATATAAAAGGTCTGTATTTTTAAATTTTGTTTTCTTATAAATTTCTGTAAACTTTCATCAAATATGTTTTGGTAAAAAAAAATATCCACTTTTTTCTCGTTTGAATCTTAATATATGGCAGTTTTTAAAAACTAAAGTGTATTTCAATTTCACAAATCTAAAAGGTAATTTTATCTAGTTTTCATAAGTGGTATTTATTTTTACGACACCTTCAAAAATAAGAAATATATAGAACATTCAAAATACTTTGGAAAACATTCCAAATTTCGTTCAGACATCATTACTAAAACAGAAATAAACTACCCTCTCAGGCCGTGTAAACCAAGTTTATTTTTTTCCATGAACAATTTTTTAATTAGTAATGTTTTCCCATCCGCGGCCGTTTGTCAATTGAATAAAATTTTCACTCGGTTTTTTAGTAAGGCTGATTATGTTTAGTATTCAGGCTCACTCAACACTGAAAATTACAATTTTTCTAAATTAATAGATTCCCTGCGTATTTTTTAAACCTGTGATGCATTCTGAAAACTTCATAATACTTCCTGTCTTGCCAGTTTAAACATCGCTGCTAGCATAGTTTCCAGACATGCCCAAAGCACTAAACAGGCACAAACCCCGATCCTTAGGTCGTAAAACACTTGTAACGCTCTTTCGGCCCATTTCACGGGGTGTGTGTGCATGTTCAAACCGTTTCCACCCCCCGAACTACCCGCACCCCTCACATGGTAGTCAAATCAACGGTCAGTTGTATTACTTCGGCGGAAATATAGCAGTTTGTGTCTGTCTGAACGAGCGTGATAAACCATTCTGGTTCTTGGATTGAAAAGGAAATTGTTAAAAGTTTCTGTACCATGTTGCTTTTAAATATCTCCCTAGAAGAAAATAAAACAAACATGATAATTTATTGTTTAGTTTGTTTATTTATTGACGGATTAATGTCCAATTTATAAAATAAGTAACAGGAAATTTAAAGAAGAAAAAATATAATAAGTACCTACTTAAAGGATGGTGTATGGATTATGCAAAAACAAAATACAGAAATAGACATAGGAAAACAGGTCAAGATAAGACCTCGCAAAAAAATAATATAATCGTCGAACCTTGTCAATTATTTCCAGAGTTGTAGAATCTTTCGGTATCACCCTGGTGAAAACCCACCATTCAGATCCTGAACGTTGAATGGCTTCAACCGTGTTGTGGTGACAAAATGTGAATAACCAAGTACTTCCCCGCCTTGTACTTCCCCATCGTTTTTATTCCCTCTGCAATCAGATTTTTTATTAACGACTGTTACAATATAACAAATATAATAGTATATATTATTCCCAGTCCTTCTCACTAGGGATTTCTGTTTCAAGGTGGGCTGTATGTTAGTATGTTTGTTGTTGATTTTTCATGATTTCCTCACTTTAATGTTTGTTTTTCTCAATTTCTAGTTTGTAGACCTCGTCTTCATGTTTGTTCATTTCATATTTTCTTGTTTGTGGACCTCATCTGCATGTTTCTGGTTTCTTTACTTTCAAGTTTGTAGTTAATCTACATGTTTGTCGACTGCAGGTTGTCATGATGGGGTTACTTAATAATTATAACTATAGGTAATAATTATAATGATTACATAAATAGTTAAGATTTTATAAATTGCACCCTAATGTTTTGTTTGTGCAAAACTATGAGCGGGATAAGACAGAGCAATTAAACTGAAATAAGAATTTATCTGTTACTTACTCGACAGACAAAGGCAAGTTCATGAACAAAAAAATTGCCTGAACGGAAACCGAGACAAAGAAAAAATTATCGGAAACTAAAATAAATATATCGTTGGATGCAAAATGGCATCATCAAGGAGACTAAAGCCGTGCAAGAGCTGGACGCCCATCAGAAATACGCAAATAGATACTAGCATAAAATGGTCGCACTTTACTACACTCACCCATACCACGCTCATATTCTTATCATTTTATAGAACCATTTTGGTATATAAATAATACAATTAATTATTTATAATATTCACGCAAACATTGTAATAGGTATCATACCAGTTGGTTCCCCATTCGTTCAAAATATATTAGAAATTCGTTCTTAGCCATAATTATAAGTCCCACCTCATTACATAACCACTACGGTATAATTATTTATTACACCCATACATTTTTTAATAATTAACAATAATTATAATAATTGTCCGCCTCACTGGGCGCAATCCACTCGAAAATCTAACCTTTTCGTCAACACATTTCGGAAATGCGAACTGAGGAAATGGAACAGCCGGAACTGTGGCACGCTCCAACCTTTGCCCAAACCTTTGGGGAGCAGGATTATAAATGTATGTCATGCATGCTTAAATAATAATGATGCAATCAACCCAAACCATCTCCCCATTGTTCTTGTGGTCAAATTATTTATAATTTATCGATTGTAGGAATCTGCCTTATATTAAATGGAAATAAATTTAACCTTTTCTGTTTTTAGACCAGTTTAATCCACACACCCCTTTTCATCGTTGTCATATTTTGTTCTCGTGGGAAGGCTTTGTTTTGTTCCAAAAGGCAGGAAAAAGGTCCTGAACGGAGTATTTCGGTCAGTAAACAACCCTGATTCTAATTTCTACTCGGCCGATTTATTAATAAGTGAAAATCTGGTCTTTGAATACAGTAAATTCAATAAAGTGTTATCTGCTTCATGTATTCTATAAAAGATCTGCGGAACTTGTGTTCCGTTAATAAGACAATTAGATAAATAAATTAATAATAATTATGACTGAGCAGCAATAAAAGAGGATATTTTTTCAACATCGTCCTTGTTCCAAATTGAAACCTTTTAGACGTTATTTCAGTAACATAGTTTTAGTAATTAACATTGTCAACGCTATATCTTCAATACAATATTCTCATTCAAAGCTATCATAGGTAGGGATAATAATGTATAATAAATCAAAAATAATGTCAAAATCGAACCATTATTATCAATAATCAATGACCCTAACGGTATATTATTGTAAACAAAAATATTTATTATACATTTAGTCTCGATGAAGAAACTACTGGAACAGAAATTTTTCGATTACTTTTTTATTAAATAGTGGTGTAAGCAAAATTTGTTGTTTTTCATTAAATTAAAATGACGCCACAAGGGAAATTAGTAATTATTGAAGAAATAATATTTCTTTTTTTAATAAGAAAAACTCTCTTTTATAACTTTTGAAGGTTATTCCCATCAATGAAATATATCATTGAAGAAGAAGATAACAATAATCATCTAAACGAAAATATGAAAGAGAACAAGACAGAAAAAAGACAATGGTCGCAACAGGGACTCGAACCCAGACCTCTCGTTTAACCTGGACGTCTGGGTTCGATCCCAATTGCGACCATTGTCTTTATTCTGTTTTTCGGTGTCCTGTTCTCTTTCATATTTTCGTTTAGATTATTATTGTTATCTTCTTCTTCAATGATATATCATGTTGATGGGAATAACCTTCAAAAGTTATAAAAGAGAGTTTTTCTATAAAAAAATGAATATTTATTTAGACTTTCATAAAAAGTCAATAGTTCCATATGAATATATTCGGATACATTTATCCGAGACGCTATCCAGGATACAAACCAATTCTTAGAATGATTGTTTCCAATAAAAAGGGGTGGTTGCCCATAATATGGAAAAATATTTAGTTGATAATATTATTAATTATAAAATTTGAAATATGAGATTGACAATTATGACGGTTTGACAAAAGGTGGCAATAGCGAAATTGGTTAACGCGCACGTCCCGGTTAGACGATGGGTTCGAGTCCCAGTTGCGACCATTGTCTTTTTTCTGTTTTTTTGTGTATTGTTCTCTATCATATTTTCGTTTAGATTATTACTGTTATCTTCTTCTTCAATAATAACATGATATTTCATTCAACCGAAAAACAGAGGAAAACCAATGTCATTAAGCTAAACGCCCTTTGTGCTTCCTTGAAAATATATAAGTTAAATCTTAAAATATATAAGTTGAGAAGTGTTGCTAGCATACATTTTGTTCAGCTTTCCAGTAACCACCGTTCGAAATTGGGAACCGCAAACATTTCATTCACTGGGTTACAAGAAAGTCAGTCGCTACCACGAAAAACGTGGCGTTTTCTGAGGGAATACAATTCATAAACAAATAATATTGGAAATATTACAAGCGGGTTTTTGTGGATGTGCGATAAACCTCATTTGATTAAAGTAACCTGCAATTGGATTGCGATCCACGGCGGTAATAGGCTGGTTAAATGATGTAACTTTCCCCCTAAGCGGCAGGAGTTTTTCGGTGACGTTAAATAATAATTGAGTTGCCGAATTTTTTTTCCGTAGTCAGAATTTCCGTTTCACGTTAATTTTATTTTCGATTTAACACGATAGCGTGCTTTAATGACATCTTTACACCAGAAAAGAAATACTTTTGTGTTTCGACGTGATTGGTGACCTGGTAATCAATGTATAATATGAACTACTTTGATAAATATATTATAATACAATTATTATTGGTGTGGTGAGCCAACGCTCAACAAAACGTTGAGCAACAACAACGCTGAACACGGAGAAGTACTTACCTACCTGCGCTGAAATATTTGGCACATCGTCGCACCTTATGGAAAGTACCGGAGCATTCAAATTCCCTGTACATCAGTCTTTAGAACAGCAAGCCAAAACAAAAGGTCCCGTTATTTTACTACTATCACGCTCCGTATTCCGATAACATTGTGAATTTTAATTCTTAGTAAAAAAACTATCAACAGTTAATTCTAGAGTTTTCTTTTACACGTTTACGTAGCATGTCCGATTGCTACAGTGGTGACCTCCAACATACAAATTAAAGTTTTTTTCAACGAATTACGATTTAAATTAATTATAAATAATTTATCTCCCAATGTCTCTCCCAATTGGATCATCGACATCGACGGGTACACCGCCCAAAGTAAATCGTGTGGCGGTGCGAATACCTCCATTTTACCCAAACAACCCTGAGCTCTGGTTTGCCATGGTTGAGAGAAGTTTTGAGGCATCAGCTGTAACCGTAGAAGCCACGAAATTTGGATTCATCCTTGGGGCCCTGGATCCCACGTACGCTCAGGAGGTCCGGGACATCATCGTAAAGCCCCCAGAGGTTAGCGCCAACGCCCTCCTAAAGAGCGAACTAACAAGGCGTCTCAGCTCTACCCAGGAGCAGAAAACAAGGCGACTCCTGGAGCACGAGGAGCGGGGAGACCGAAAACCTTCCCAGTTCCTCCGTCATCTACGGACCCTCGCGGGCAGCGCTGTGCCCGATGAGGTGCTGAAGACCTTATGGATGAGCAGACTCCCTCGAAGCATGCAGGTTGTTCTGGCCATACAGCAGGAAGCCTCGATGGACAAGGTGGCGAACCTCGCGGACGCAATCGATGACTACGCCGGCAGACCAGGGGTTAATGCAGTTGCCGGATAAAATATTGAAGACGGTCTGGTTACCAAGATGGAGAAGATGATGAGGTCACTCCAGGAAGAACTGACCACCCTACGACGAGAAATATCAGCGTTGCACTCCAAAGAACGACAATCCAGGAGTACCAGCCCTCGTTGGCGAAACCATCGCTCTCGCAGCAGTTCCAGGGGTCGGCAAATTGAAGACACGTGCTGGTACCACTGTCACAGGAACGTCCCCTTTCCACAAAATTTTACAACAGTACCCTGATATCACGCGCCCTGATGGCGCCATGAAAGAAGTTCACCATGCTACCCTTCATCACATCCGAACTACTCCAGGCCCTCCAGTTGCCGAACGACCCCACCGCCTCGCTCCTGATAAACTCAAACGGGCCAAGAAGGAGTTTGAGACCATGGTCCGTTTAGGAATCGCCCGGCCTTCCGAGAGCTGCTGGGCATCGCCACTACACATGGTCCCCAAGAAGGATGACCAATGGCGACCATGCGGTGATTATTGCGGGCTGAACGCAAGAACCATTCCTGACCAATATCCTGTACGCCACATTCAGGACTTCGCTCAGGCACTGAGAGGCACCAAGATTTTCTCAACCATAGACCTTGTACGGGCTTATAAACAAATTCCGGTGGCTCCTGACGACATTCCAAAGACGGCCATATCCACTCCATTCGGACTCTTTGAATTCCCAATGATGTATTTCGGCCTCCGCAACGCAGCCCAGACCTTCCAACGCTTCATAGACGAGGTTACCAGAGGTTTGGACTTCTGTTACGCCCAGATAGACGACATTCTTATTGCCTCGACGTCAGCACCTGGCCCACCTCAAGATATTATTCCAGCGCCTATAGGAATATAGTGTTGTCATTAATGCCGTCAAATGCCAATTCGGCCTGACTGAGGTCAAATTCCTAGGGTATATGGTGTCTGACGCAGGCACTTCACCCCTCCCAGATAAAGTGGAAGCCATGAGGGAGCGGTCCGTATCGGTAGAGACGGGAGATCAATGAAAGTCATCAGTCGATGTAATGTGAGTCGTCTTTATTGTGCCACGTAGCGATAGTTAATGAGCCAGGGGCGTAGACGGAAGAGCAGACAGTGATGGTGCGCTGTAAGATGTGATGATGGTCAGGAAGCTGCAGTGGTGAAGATAACGTCTCTTCAGATCACTAGAGTGGTAGATGCTGACCAGTCCAGGCGGTCGCTCGACGTCATGAGGACGGAGATGACGGCTGTGACTTCGGTGAGCTGGAGTCATACGCAGGGCAGGAAGAAGACCTTGTGAGGCGATGAGGAGAATCTCTGCGGCAGCGAAAAATGACAGGCTTTGGATTGCCGAAGATCGAGTTACTTCCCGAACATTGAAGTACCCACCACTGTCCCACCCCGGTATAGGCAACTTATGGTCGCCCCTTCGGAGTTCTCACAAGAATCTAATTTTTTTGAATAAACGGCTCTACATTTAATGTAACTAATCTAGACCTTCAATGTCCCCTCATACTGTATTAGGTGGCGGTATGCGGTCGCGCCTACAGGACTGTACTGTGATGATCATTTCTACAATTCTAAAGCCCATGGAGGTAATCACCGCCAAAGCAGTGAGCCTCGTGGACAGCCAAACAAGTGGTTAGTAACATCGACATAAAAAAGTAAAATGAACAAAACAGACAGCAGCCGTCATGAGTAATCAGCTCATGACAGCGAAAGACCATACGCAATCCGGCGGGCGGCACCAAGCACTGTTCATAAAAAAAAAGCAACAAAAGTAAAATAACATTTGTACAGAGTAGAACTGATGTTACCGCAAACTGGCTACCGGCGGTCCCCGAGACAGTGAAGGAGGCTGATTGTCCGGCCTCCTGACAACCGGCAGCGTCGTCCGTAAGCCAGCTAGCCGGTGGTGCCTAGACGAGAGTAATTGGAAATCATAGAAGAAGACCCTAGGGAGAGAAGCGTCGGATCGCCGGAGGCGGGACGGACAGCCTCCAGATGTCGTTCAGCCTTCTCCCCAGCTTCTTCATGTCACAGGGGGTGGCGCGGCAGACAGGTGCAGCTCCACCAGTTCCAGAAGACCAGCCATGGTACGTAAGCGGGGACACGGTCCAGGGTCCAACCCCTTATATGGGGAGAGGGACGGCACAAAACGAGCAACTGAGTTCAGTTAACACAAAAAAAAAATTAACTAAAAAGAAAAATTTATTGATAACATAGTAAATCGCAAAAAAGAAAATAATAAACAAGAGCGTATGGAAGTCAGCGGTGGGCATGTGAATGCACCATATAACCAAACTGAAGATCATAAACATGTAAAATAAAATGGCGATTTAGAAAGAAAAAGAAAAAACATAAAATAGACATGAGCGTTAAATTACGCAGGGCATCTGTAAACAGTAGACTATGAACATAAAAATGTAAAAGCATAAAATCATAAAAATGTAAAGGTGTAAATAATAAACTTAAAAATGTAAAAAAAATTATATATATGTATAAATACTGTAAAAGCAAAAAAAACATAAAAATGTAAAGGTGTAAATAATAAACATAAAATGTAAAATAAAATAAAAAGCTGAACATCCTGGGCAATATTGGTAAGAGAGTAAGAAGCAAAGAAAGTCCATGGTTAGTCAGGAACAAGTACACCTGGTGCCAAAATCTACTAATCCGCGACTCTAAGCTCAGGCCATCTCTCAACCCAGATCCTTGTAAAATTCCTCAAGCATTCGAAGTTCGTCTTGTTCGAAACCAGATCAGTGTTCCGCACTGGTCTGATAGGTACGTACAAACCATCGAGCATTTCCTCTTTAGCGTCCGTCAAGATCTAGCAGTGCCACAGAATGTGCTCGGCCGACTGGTTGGTTGATCCGCATGCGCAGTTGGGGTGGGGGGACAGGGAGAGGGTGTGAAGTCTCCCCCTGAATTCCCCATGCCCGGACAGAAGCTGGGTAATGTGGTGATCCAGTCTGAGATAAGCCCCTTCCATTCTGATTTTAACTGATGGGAAGAAGGAGAAGGTCCATCTTCCCAAATTCGATCTATCCCAACGGACCTGCCACTCATGAAGCGACAGATCCCTCATTTCACGAAGCAGCCCAGGGAGAGTCCCCGGCCCGCCCGGTGTCAGAACAACGCCTAGGTGAGTGGCCGGAGTCCCTCTAACTTCTGCTTGGTAAACACTTCCCTGATTTCAAGATCGATTGGCAAAATGCCAGCCAAAACGGGTAAAGTGTCCGAAGCCACGGTTCTATACGCACTGGAGAGTGCTAGCAAGGGGGTTCGTTGGCCTCGCTTGAGAGCTAAGAGAATGAGCGAGTTGTCCAGGCGGTGTTCCCACACAGAGGCGGCATACGAGACTTGCGCCACGTATACGCACCTATATACCGTTCGCAGAACCGGATTACGCAATCCCCACTCAGCTGTGGAGAGTCTCCTCAGCTTCAAGAAGAGAGCCTGAGCCTTGCTGGATACTTCTTTGACGTGAGCCAGAAAAGAGGACGATCGATCTAGTGTGACGCCTAAGTATTTCACTGTTTCAAAAAACCGGATGTTAGAATCTCCCATTCTGATGGTAGGATTTCTTTCTCTACTGAGACGGCCCTTCATCAGGAGGCCCTTGGTCTTATGGGGAGCGAAGGTCATCTTGTTTCTTTTACCCCAGTCCAGGAACATCTGCAAACCTTCACTGCCTTTACTCTCCACTTCCTTTCTACTGTCCCCAGCGACCAGATACAACTTATCATCAGCGTAGTCGACAGCGATACATCCTTCAGGCAAGGGTAACCTGGAGGAGTCATCAAAGGAGATGTTCCACAAGTCAGGTCCAAGGATAGAGCCCTGCGGGCATCCCATGTCTGCTTCCCTCTGGATACAAAAGTCACCGAAACTGATCGTAATGGTACGATCAGAAAGGTAGTCATCGATGGCTTTGAACAATAAGTTGGAACACTGCCTGTTTTTCACCTTTGTACGTATCATTGCCCACCACGCGTGATCGAAGGCACCAGTGATGTCGAGGAAGATTGCAACTACATACCTCTTTGGGCAAGCCTTCACCCATTCAAGCGCATACGACAGGACGTGCACCGTGGATCTACCGGGGACGAAGGCGAACTGCAGGTCACTGGCCGGAGACAGGGTTTGTCGGAGTCGATGCCTAATCAATTTTTCAAGGATCTTGCCTAAAACGGGAAGAAGGGTAATCGGCCGGTAGGCCTTGATGTCCGTTAGTGGTTTTCCGTTCCCCTTTGGTATAATCCGGAGCATGCCGCGCTTCCACTCAGAGGGGAAAACTCCCCTCCTCAAGCACGTGTCCATCACCTGGAAGAGCTCCTCCTTGGCATGGACCCAGACTTGCTTCGCAATTACGCCATTAAGCCTATCATGCCCTGGTGCCTTCTTAGGACCCAAACCCTTAATTATCACTTCAATTTCCGCTTTAGTGACTCGAATAAAGTTATCCTCTTGGGCGAGGTCTCTCGGTGGCAGCCGTGACAGATTTCTGATCTGTTTATGGTGGTCACTTTCCCCAACTACTGACTCTACAGGAACTAACTCACCCAAAAGTGTTTTGAGGGTAGAGGCCACATCCACCGTCTCAGCGTTCCTCCCATTTGTGATCCCAATTACGGTTGACAAGTACCGGTCAGAGCCTTTACCGGATTTTGCAATTGCGCTGTGGATTTCCCACGGGTTGGCGTTACCCACGTCTTTAACCCAATTACGCCAAGTAGCTCGTTTTGCTAGGAGAACGGCCCGTTTAAAGGCCGACCTGGCAGACCTCAGGCTCGCCTGAAGCGCAACTGTCTCCTCCTCCGTGCAGTTGCCACTCCTGGACAACCCAGGCGCCCTGTAGGCCCTCTTGAAGGCCCCCTTGAGCGAAGTCAGCTCAGGTGACCACCACGGCGTTCTAATACTCATCTTCGGGTTTGATCTTCCCAAAGACGAGTTGGCAGCAGATACAACCGCCCTATTGAAAAAATTCCCCAAATTATCCGGATCAGTAGCACCTACGTGGTGAAAATCCCTTAACGTATCTCGTAGCGCTTCCCCAAAGTTATCCCAATTCGCCCTAGTGGTATTGAAGTTCCAGGAGGATCTTGGAGCTTCTGTTTTCCTAACACCAACCGTATAAGTAATCAATCTATGATCCGAATTTATTGCGCACTCATGGACTACCCACTTTGAAATCCTGGTCGCAACAGATCCAGAGCAGAGAGTTAGATCAATGTTGCTCTCACCATGTATGTTCGAGAAGGTACAAAATGAACTCTGTTCGTTGATGATGCTAAGAACTTGCGCAGCAATCAGGTCCTCTACGGCGTCTGATCGCTCCGTTCTACAATCGCTAGTGTCGAACCATAATGGTGAGCGTGCATTAAAGTCACCTCCGATAACTATGTTACGGCCTTTAAGCGCGTTGAGCGCGCGCGTCAGACTCAGGATGTGGGGTCCTACCGGATTCCCAAATTTAAAGTAAACTGAGATCAGGAAGATCTCAGTGTCGCCAAATCTAATACATACACAGGTTTGGTATTCATCAGAAAGACCAGCCAGAAGGAGGGGACTGATCAATGTAGTGTTGATCAGGACACCCGCCCCCGGTGAGCGGCCAACTTCGAGTACCACACCCGGAAAATTAATGGGGGTCTTACCTTCCCAGGTGTACTGTTCCTGAATAAGCATAATGTCGATGTTGAGGTCAGTCATGACCCTCAGTACTTCCAGTGTGGCCATCCGGGATCGCTGAAGGTTGATCTGACCTAAGGAGAGGGGATTAAGAGGAGCCATAATCCGTCATGCGGAAGGCTGCCTCCACCGCTGCTTTTTGGGCCGGACAGTCCCTATCACCCGTAGGATGATCCGCCGGCTTCTTAAAGCGTGAGCAGGTGGCGCAGACAGCAGGCTGTGCCTTCTTGGGGCAATCTTCGAAGCCATGACCCATAGCGGCGCAGTGGCGGCAGGATTCTTTTTCTTGTGTGCAATTTTTCTAAATATGGCCATATAGATGGCACTTGAAACATCTGGTGGCGCCAGTGTAGTCGCGGGTCCGACAAGCGTTCCACTCAAGGTAGCACAGCCCGCTGTCAATGAGTACCTTCCTGGCGGCCGGGTGACACGTCAGGACCATATTCATAGTTCCACCGTCTCGCTTCCCAAAGAGGGAAACTCTACTCATAGTGCGGAGGTGGTCTTCCAGGGACAAGGGGGTGCGTCCTTCCAAATTGTTAGCGAAAATTTCACTGAAGAGGGCCTGGTCAGCGGAGGGTTCTCCTTTTGGGACATTGTAGATCACAATCTTAGGCAAGCGACCCAGGGGATTGACTAGTTTCAACCCACTCGCTGCCAGCTTGGATCCCGCCTTTAGGATGTTCTCCAAGTCCTTCTTCCCCTTGGCTTGCAGAGCCATGCCCGCACCTTTGATCTGCCGAAGTCGAACAATTTGGAAATCGTCAGTCCTGGGGTTGATCAGTTTCTCCATATCCTTCTGAGTGCCCTCAGAAGTTTTCCCCTCGGGAATTTCCGGGTACACCAGTACCGTCAGAGGTTTGGGGGGCAATGGACGCTCGAAACCATTCACCAGAACCTTTTTTGAAGAAGGTAAACCAGCCGCTGCTGAAGCATAGGACATCGGTGGAGTGTTCAGGGTTGGGCGTGCCTTGATGGCCGTGTCCAATTTTTTAGTCATGGAGGCTTGGACGTTGAGAACCTGCTCGATGGTGGCGCTCCTGGTGGTCAATGTGTTGATCTCAAGCATCAAATGGGTGATATCACTCATCAAATCATCCAAAATCTCGTTGAGAGCGCCTTTGTCTGTCTTCTTCAGTTTGTTAGTGCCGTCCGTTAGAATGCATCTGATTCGGTGGCATTTCTCCATGGCCGGAATTACCTTACCGGAAGATTCCACAAGTGTCATCTGACTGTTTGGAGAGTCACTGAATCGAGCTCTCTTTTTGTTGCCAGCCATAGGGGTTGGGGGGGGTGAATGCCCACGATGGAAGCCCCACTGGGTCCAGGAAGGGGTTGAGTGCCTCTGTTTCCATATCTGAGTCAGTCTCTGACCCAATATCAGTAACTCTGACCGTTTTTTTAGACTTCCTTTTACCCTTAGGACGCGGGCCCAAGGTCAAGGACTTGTTTAGCGCATCTATCTGACATTGGATGGAGTTTTTCCATAGTTCTGTCTCTTTCCCGAGGTCGGGACCCGCACCATCCGACTCGCACGTCAAAACTGAGTCCGAAACCATCATTAACTTTTTTTTCCTAAAAATGGGGAAAATCCAAAATTTTCCCAAAAAATGAGGAAAACACTACGGCGGGGGGGGGGTTGGTTAGGGGGGGGGGGGGTTCCGAGCTGGAGGGGGGGGGGTAAGACACAGCACTAAAAAGAAGCACCACACTCCCCTCAGGGATCCGAAAAAAGAGTCACGGGGAGGTACCTAGACCAAATGGAAGCTTATAGATTCTTCTAGAAGGAACCAAGATGGCCGTCGTACCTGCTACCGAAAACCAACGGTTTGCCACGTGTTTTTTGCGCAAGTCGAAAATTAAGACACAAAACCTGATCAGAACTTGACAAACTGGGTATCACTAGACGCAGAATTTTATTCCCCGTCGAATGGTGTTAGTTTTAAAGCTAAAAAATTAAGTTTATACACTGTTTATGAGTCAAAACACTGTTTTTACACTAAAAACTAAAAATTATCACTAAAAAATCGACTTTTCGATGGGATTTTTTTGAGGTTTGTAGGGGACACAAGTACACACACTAAGACAGTTTTTGATGTTGGGGGATGTACAAACATCCGCCCTTAGCGGCAAAAGTTTGATTTTTTTCACTTAAACACTAAAAAGTCACTGAAAAAAACTAAAATTAAAAAAAACTGTTAGCAGGTAGCCCTTCGGGAGATGCACCTGGTGGTGCAAAAATTACAATTGTAGGTGCCCGGCAAGTATTTTTAAATTTGATTTTAACGGGAGCGTATTTTAAGTGTGTTGTCTGGCTGAGAGTTAGAACTGAACTGTTACTTCCCGAACAGAAAGCACGACGGGCTTTGCGGGAGAAGACATCTCAAGTCGTGGTGCGGCAGACCGGACTGCGAGACAGCGGTGGTGGATGAGAGCCTCGAAGGTGTTACGGAGAGTCCAAGATGGTGCGCTGGAGAATGCGTGTAAATCACATAGCGTCTGTATAACGTCTAGACGGTTCCTCGCTGGCGGACAAGCGTTGACTGACGGATCGGGACTGACTGTGCGAGCGCCGAGTTAAGTCGCTTATATATCCGCGGCAGAGTAACTACCTCGCGGTAGGTAATACGTGCCACTTCGTCAGTTGACGAGAATGTTCGGCGCCGTACAGATATTGTACGGTGCTATCTCCAGACCTTTCTAGGCGGTGGCAATATTATTATCGTCGGGCGGCCGCAGCAGTGGGTAAGTATGTACTCAGGTAAGTAGCTTGTCCATATCGTGCGAATATTAGATATTTCTCGTATCTTCTTTTGATGGCGAAGGATAATGCGTCGCCACAAACAATTACAGCCAACCAGCTTCCATCAAGGATCTTCGCCGTTTCCTGGGAGCTATAATTTTTTACAGGAGATTTATCCCCAACGCCGCGAGGACACAAGCTCCACTCAATGACCTACTAAAAGGGAACCAGAAAGGCAAACAACTCGTGTCTTGGACTGCCGAAACAGTAGAAGCCTTCAGCAAATGCAAGGAAGCTCTTGCCCACGCAACTATGCTCGTTCGCCCGCAGTGCGACGCCCCACTCTCTATCGTCAGCGACGCGTCTGATACTACAGCTGGTGCCGCACTCCATCAATTCGTCGCAGGTAACTGGGAGCCTCTAGCATTCTTCTCAAAGAAGTTTTCGGCAGCTGAAAAGAAATATGGCGCATACGAAAGAGAACTCCTAGCCATTTATCTCGCTGTGAAATACTTCCGCCACATGGTGGAAGGCAGGTCGTTCACCATATTTACCGACCACAAGCCCATCACGTTTGCCTTTCAACAAAAAGCAGACAAATGCTCACCGAGACAATTTCGTCACCTAGACTATATCAGCCAGTTCACCACAGACATTCACCACGTGGCAGGTAAAGACAACATCGTCGCAGATGCCCTCTCCAGGGTCGAGACAGTGCACGCTCCCTTGGATTACGTAGCGCTAGCAGCTGACCAAGTGAACGATAAGGAACTGGAAAAGTGCCTACACGGAGGTTCTAACCTCCAGCTAAGAAAGGTGCGCATTCCCGGCATCGACACCCAACATTACTGCGATTTATCGAAAAATATAGCCAAACCTTTCGTCACAAAGAAATTCCGTTCTGCAGCTTTCAATGCGGTCCATGAGCTGACTCACCCAGGCATCAAGGCAACAGTCAAACTCATAACTGAACGTTATGTCTGGCCGGCCATCAAAGCTGACACAAGGAAACTCGCACGCAACTGCCCCCAGTTGACTGGGTAACTGGTAAGTAAGGTGTCACGACACGTGTCAGCACCCCTTGGAACCTTTCTTAGAACTTCATCCAGATTTGAACACGTCCATATCGACATAATCATCACGCCCATGTCAGAAGGATGCCGGTACTGCCATACATGCGTAGACCGGTTCACTAGATGGCCAGAAGCGTTCCCTATCAAGGACCAAGAAGCAGAAACGGTGGCGCGCGTATTCTACCATGGTTGGATCACCAGGTTGAACCCCGCTTCGAATCACTACTGACCAGGAAAGACAATTCGAGTCAAGGCTGTTCAGGCAATTAAACTGCTTGGCAGGTACGACTCAGATTCATACCATCGCATACCACCCTGCAGCAAACGGCATGGTGGAAAGGCTACACCGCCAGCTCCAGGCAGCGATCAAATGCCACCAGAAGGACCGCTGGACCGAAGGGCTTCCCACTGTTTTAATGGGAATTAAAGCAGCCTGGAGAGACGACCTCGCTACCACCTCGGCCGAGCTGGTAAACGGCGAGCCGCTCCGCTTACCAGAAGAATTCCTTGCTGCACGACCAGCAACCTGCGACAATACGAGCAACTTCCTCAAGGAACTTCGACAGCACTTCAACGAACTTCGACCGGTTGAAGGTACCCGCCATCTTCAAAGACTTACTCACAACGACTCACGTCTTCTTGAGGGACGACACCATTAAGATCCCGCTTCAGCAACCATACAGCAGCCCTCACCAAGTCGTCCGCCGGAATGGTAGGACCTACGTCATTCTATGCAAAGGAAAAGAATTAACCGTGAGCATTGACCGCCTCAAACCGGCATACATCGCCAAGGAACCGAAAGAAGCCGCAACAGAGCTACCACCAACCCTTGCAAAACCAATCATCGAACAGGATTGGACTCACACGACCACTCGTTCAGGAAGGCGTGTTCGTTTTCCGACTACCTCAATGTCTAAACGACTCTTTTTATCGCAGCCCTTATCTGTGCTGCTGGGGGGGGGAGTGTGTGGCATGCCAATGCTCAACAAAACGTTGAGCAACAACAACGCTGAACACGGAGAAGTACTTACCTACCTGCGCTAAAATATTTGGTATATCGTCGCACCTTATGGAAAGTACCAGAGCATTCAAATTCCCTGTACATTAGTCTTTAGAACAGCAAGCCAAAACAAATGGTCCCGTTATTTTACTACTGTCAGGCTCCGTATTCCGATAACATTGTGAATTTTAATTCTTAGTAAAAAAAAACTATCAACGGTTAATTCTAGAGTTTTCTTTTACGCGTTTACGTAGCACGTCCTATTGCTACATTGGTATAGAATCGTGATCACAAATCATGTAATCAAGTATGACATAAATATGAAGAAAAAAAATAGAAATACTCAGATCGAAGAAGTTTTTTTCGTTCTCCATATGATGTAGATTTAAAAGTTTCATAGAGTTTCCGGACACCGTGTGTATGTATCAACAAAATAAACCATGTTGGTAATTATAATGTAAAATAAATATGATAGGTATAAACCTCGTGTTAGATAGATATAATACAATCTTCACAAATTAAAATAAAACTAGACATTTAGATGATAATCAGTATTTTTTCCAATTCTCCTTTTCATTGAAAGGTATGCATTATTAGGTAATACAAAAGCTCGCGGCAAAGAAGCTCTGACCTTTTCCGTGGCGCGTAATTTCAGCAGCAATAAAATATAAGCAGACACCTGTTTTAGTATGTCATAAAGCACGCTATCTTTCATTGGTTGCGTGATCGCAGAATGAGGTTATTATTATTTCGAGTAGTTTTTTCTATTAATAAAATCAGAAAATGATAATAATAATTCTTACCAGGTTGTGTGTTCATTCATTAGATCCGAAGAACACGTCATTTCAATTTACCAAGGGTCTTCTCAACTTTACGATTATCAACAAATAATGAAATGAAATAAAACAAATGTCTTGGTGAATGCTTTATTAAAAAAATAATTCTTATTATCAGGTACATAAAAGATTTTTACTCTCATAGATGATGTAAAGTATTTGCTAGTGTAGTTGGGCCGTTATTTCTTCGAGTACTTTAAACATAAACCTTGATTAAGAGAAGATAAAAATCGGAAACGAGAATCTAAGTGACAAACTAGCAAAAGAGATTGGTATTTATTTCAATTTCTTTGTGAACTTCGCGTGAAAATCTTTATTTTGTTTTTTTTTTGCTTTCTTACCAACGAGTGATAAATATTTTATTTTTACATGTATAGTAATAAGGTTATTGATGTCGAAAGTGTTATACCCAAGGAATTCAAAAGCTGGGAGAGATTTTAATTTAACTACATGTATACTACGTCTAAATTTATAGACAACTATTCGTTGCGAACACGATTAGAGGCAAATGAGCTTTTTAAAATTAAATCAGTTGTAATAGAACTCAAGTAGCCTCACGAGTATTTTCCTCCCCCTCTACTTATAAGAAAACGTTTATTGCATGAGGATCGAAAGCCCTAAGTTGATCGTTTTATTGCGTATTCAATTCTGGGGATGAAATTTTCAATTATCTACCCCATCATTCTCTTTGGGGAATCCTTAGGCGGCGGAATAACCAAAGGGCTGATAAAAGAAACCGGAGATTACGTGCTCAATTTAAATTTCGACACATTTCAAAGACACGACACATTTCAAAGACAAGACACATAAAATTGATTTGGTTCAAACATATTATTTATCACTCGCAGAATCAACTTTACGGTATGGACTAACCACTTGGGGACACGCTTACAAAACTAATTTAAACCATCTACAATTAGTACAAAATTCTATGGTTAAGTTATTAATTCAAAAACATATTTATTCACAGAGACGAAACATATCATTGTTGTATCGGAATTTAACAATATTACCGGTGCAGGTCTTATTATGGTACAAAATCTTGATTTAGCATATATGTCGGATTATAAGAGGAAAGTGGAACATAAACATAATACAAGGGTCACAAATAATGAAGGAATGCTTGTTCCAAAATATAATAAAATCTACGGACCCTGGAATATATAAAGTGCCAAAATTCTATTTTTATTTAACATGTTAGCAATTATTATAATAAATTGCGATTATACACATTGATTGAGATATATGCTGAAACAATGGTTACTAAATAGAGATAGTTTATATTCATTTATGTGTTTAACACTAGAAAGACCGGAGCCTTCATTTTGACGGCAGCCCGAAGTAAAGTGACGATATAATGCTTAATAATTATTGTATTGGTGTGATTCTTTTTAACATTTCATGATTTATGGTTTAACAACTATGGTGAAAAAAACAGGTATGTGTCTTAATTACTTTTTGAGATATATTGACTTATACCTACAAAGACCGCCGCCGTCAATGTGACGGTTTGGGCCATAATGCTGAGTTCATTTACAACCTTCTTTACCCAAGTTAACAACATACCCATTCCTCCTCGTTTATGATAGTACTATTATGTCTGTTTCTTTATTTCGGTATCGCGTATTATTCATACTCGATCTGTACGTTTATTGGTCACTGTCACATAATTTATAAAAATACTAAAAAAATATTGCTCTCGCCAAAATTAATTTTATTGCTTGTTGGAGAAGGACAGAGTATACAAATACCAGAGTTGATCCAGTTGCGTTAGCTTCTGAAAAACTGACAGAATCATTTATTGGATAACAAACACGTCTGCCATAGGTCACCCCAAGAGGTTTGCTATGTTTTGTGACTTAGCAGGGGTGCCCGGATTAATGGGCTTAGGTTAATCCGGATCTTGGCGGATGCGTCTGCCAAACAACTGCGTGGCAGGCCAGATCGGCAGGGAACGGTTGAGGGTAATCTTTTGACCTCGGCAGCAAGACTTTCAGAACATTGCCTTGCACCGCAGTGGTAGGGACAGATTCATACGTCGGGCACTCTTGAACACACTGAACCCCAGTTTTCCACCCACCCCTCACCTCATTTCCTTCCTAGAACCTATTCTTCTTCCTTTTCCTACGGGTACCCTCCACACAGCATCCCAAAAGATGACAAATGCCTTGAGGGGTATTATTTTCCTTAGGGCTTTTTTGTGGAGCTAATATAAACGAAAAAGAAAAGAAACCGGAAAATAAAACTACTGAAAGACGACAGTGCCAAATTAATAAAAAAATATAATAAAAACCAAATAAATGATAGGTGGTAGGTAATTGTAAGAAACCCGTTTGCGGAGAGTGCATTCGATTTTATAAAAAACGTAACGATTTGATATTGTACAAACATAACACATGCGTGTATTAAAATTGCAGCATTTTGCACTCACATGTTTTTTTCCAGGAAGCCCCGAGGAAAAAAACCCTCAGGGCCTATGTCATCCTTGGGGATGCTGTGTGAATTTATGTGTGCATTAATGTTTTTAGGGAAAGTAAGGAGAGGAAGTTCTCGGAAGAAAAAAAGTGTGAGAGATGAATAGGAAAAATTCGTAAATATATCCAGGAGTGAATGAGAATGAATCCATCCCTCTCACTGCGGTGCAAGGCGACGGGACGAGAAAGGTCCTGCTGGAGAGGACAAGATAAGCATCTCCCTCAACAAGTGTCTCCCGACCCGGTCCGCTACGCAGTAGGTGGGCAAACGCATTCGCCACCAAGGCCCAGACAAGCCTCACCCAATGAACCAGGACACCCCTGCTAAGTCACTAAACGTAGCGAACCACTTGGAGTGTCCAATGGCAGAGGTGTTGGTTATCCAATAATTGGTTCCCGGGGCAGCGGTACTCATATCCGCCTCCCAATTTGATAAAAGTGATCAGCCGTCAAAATGACGGTCGTGGTCTTTATAGGTATGGAGCATTACCCGGTCTTTCTAGTGTTAAATTGTGACAATCTGTACAGTAATAGTAATAATGTTATGTACGTATGTTTAAATTGTAATTGAACATTAACATCCTGTTGACATACTGCTTTATTGCGGTTTAACGGGAGTGTACCTATCTTGAAAACCAATAACTGAAACAAAATGCTTTAGTGCTTTATGATTCAGTAAATTTATGATAGGCGACTGCTTTATCAGGTAACACGAAGAGCTATATTACATTGTTCCTTTTTAACTCAATGGGTATAAATGACCCTAGCAACGCCCCACACTTTTAACGGTAAATACACAACCCGAAGTCCCGGAAAAAATGCAATCAATTTTTAAATCCTTTGTTTTGCTGTAATGATAGGTTTTCGCATTTGTATGACGATAAAATGAAATTATTTACTTTTTCCGCGCCAAAAAATATCAACACTCACTCTGATACGATAAGATAATTGAAAGACGTTACATATTTTAAATTAAGTCTAAACAAGTATTCAGCAAATAGAAATAGAATCATTGTTTGTTCAATGATTTATTTGAAAATGAAACCCCGAAGACGTTATTAAAAACTCGAAAGCTCTGTCCGAAATTTGGAGTATGTAGAATCATCTAGCTAAAAGCTTTTTGGACAGTTAATTTTCCTGTTGCCAACATTTTCATCCTAAAAATTTTTTTTGATCATAGTTTATCGCGTTGTATGATTTAAATATATAACACAAAAGAATGTGACTTGATTTGACTAAAGAAAAATTGTTTTATCTGGACTATCTTTAACATTTTATAGCCTTCAGGCCTCTAATTATATCTTTTGATGAACAGACAACAAACATTTTTTTAATGAAACATTTCATGAAATGTTTCAATTTTGAATAGTGGTCTTCCACCAGGGCGATACTGAGAGTATCTCCCACTTTGGAACGTGCCGCAAATATGCCTTGTATTATTTTAAATGATTAAATTGTAATAATCGCAAATCAATAAAAAAGAATTACTTGCTCTCGACGAAAAAGAATCTTCTTTCTCGACCACGGAGGCCGTCAAGTGTAGTAAAGTGTGGTAATTCAATAAAAAATAAATATCGTGTTAAGACTTTTTCGCAAACATAAAAAATCCCAGCAGTGGCGGTTAAACAGTAATAATGAATATAGCGACAGTAATGAAGTGTTTGTTTGACACTTTACAAAATGAATGACCGCAGTTTGTTCTGACACTTTCACAATGAAAATGGCTTTGTCCGTATTGATAGCAATCGTTTTTAGCAAATTACTTCACATCACGAATAGAAAATATTTACCATGTCCAAAACACGGATTTTTTTAAAAACAACACAATTTTGTAGATTTTCGTGTTCGATTCCATAGAATTAACTGTCATTATAATAGAAAATATTTGTAAGGGCCATTAAAAGTCACTTCAACCCACCAACAAATTCGATTCCAGTGGTTTATAAAAAAATATGAAACAAGATTTATGAAGACACATCTCAAATCGTTGAATAAAATGTAAAAAAATTCCCCTTCTTTTAAAGATTATTTTTGAGTTCTTCACTAGAAATCTTAAATGGAAATATTTGATGACTTAATTGCTGAATTAATGAACGCCAGAACAAATAACGACCAAAAAAATCAAAAAAGTAAAACAGCTTCCTGCGTTGGTTGAGTGCTTTAATTAATTCACAAAATATACTTTTGCAAAGTAAGAAAGTAAATCGTATTTCCATAAAAATATTTGAATGCGCTATATTTATATTATCACTAGAACAACATTATTAAAAGAGGCTTCATTTTAGAATACTTTTCTCGGAACGAATTACACTTTACATAAAGCTGATGATTACGAAAGCTTTTTTTTGTCATACGTTATTTTTAAGCTTCGGTAATAAGATATTCCGGATTTCGTCAAATTATTTACCTAGGTACAGATGTCGTTCTCTTTACAATTAAAATCAACCCACGAGTCACAAGTGGTATAATAAATTATAATTCAACAAAGGCTTTGCAAAACCTCTAGAGTTTAGTATTTAAAATTTGATGTGAAATATTTTAATGGCATAATAACTTTAAAATATTATAATAGACGTATAACATAACATTTATAATCAGCGCGATCGATGATACTTTATAATAGATGAAAGAATTTTCGACACGGTAAATAAAACAAATGATATTTAGATACAAACCCAACAGCCAGAAGTTTTGAGAAGAATTTTGAAGTATTTCTTGGAACAATTTAATCTTTAAATAGACTGATTGAAAGGTTTTATCAGAAAATTTATTAAATTACTGTTAAAAAAAATCAATTTTAGAAATATACGAACAAAATAAACATTGAAACAATTAAAACTTAATTCAACTTTAGGACATAAATATTACATCAAAATTCCTCTATTTTCTACACAACAAATGCATAAAAAAAATCTTTTGGTTCATATGGAGCAGATACTTTGTGATGTGACATTATAATTAAAAATCAAATAATAGCTTCGTAAACACCACTTTTATTTTTTTATATAATTTATGCTGACTGGGTTTCGCTACATCCGTAGCTTCTTCAGGGCAGTAGAGTGATGTGTGTAGAATTAAATACAGCAATCTCCAGTATTTTCAAAAGTGGACTAACAATGCAACTTTGATAAAATGATTTACTCTTTTAACTAGAAAAGCAGTAATTTGGAATTAAAACCAGCTCTTTATAATTTTATCACTTTGTGATTATAATTATTAACTTAGGAATGCGTGAGAATTACTGCAATGAAGCGTTTTGGTTTTAGTTTTCCCAAGCATTTGGAGATTGCTGCATTTGATTCTACACACCTCTATTATACTAGTCTGAAGAAGCTACGGTTGCAACGAAACCCGGTCTGCATAAAGTATATAAAAAAAAAAACAAAAGTGGTGTTTACTAAGTTTATTATGAATCATAATAATTTTATTCATAAAGTGATGAAATGTTTTAATAGTGTTCCCGAAGAAGTAAAAAAAAATAACAGAAATTATTCAAGAAAATTTAAAAATTATTTTTGATAAACTGAACATTCGTAACAACTTAAACACAAAGCAGTAATTTCAATTCAAACCATTTAATATTTTTTAATGTAATATTAAAGTTTTATACTTTAGATATTTACGTACATTATACACTTTGTAAAATTATTTTTTACTCCCACACCAAATTCAAGAGCCAGTTTTCTTCATTTACATAGAAATACAATTTTTACTACTTCTTATGCCATTGTATATATATATTTTTTTAAATTTATAAGTATTTTAAATATATTTTTTTAAATAATATATATTTCTTAAAATAATATATATATTTTTTAAATAACAAACCGATCGTCACCAATTGCATTATTGTTGTAATCTACTGAGTTAATAAAAAGAAATATAACACTTTAATAACTGGTTTTATTTTAAGATGTACGTATTACATGAAAACAAGAGAAGAACGCTTGGAGCACAGAGAAAAAAACAAAAGAACTAAAATGGTTGCCACATACAAAATGTTGCCAACCCTTAAACCAACATTATTATTGTTAAAATAATGTATTACATTGTATATTTTAACACCCCCGCTCAATGTAATACATTCTTACATTATCTAGTAGAGTCCACATTGAGTAATAAATTTAAACAATAGATTTTTGTTCAATGACTTAGTAAACATATCAGCTATTTGATCCTCAGTCTTAACATACATTAAACATATCTTAGATTCCTTAATTAAATCTTTGACAAAATGATAACGTATATCGATATGTTTTAGTCTTTTAATATTATCAGTATTTGCAACCATTATGGCAGACTGGTTATCACAGTACATAGGTACGGGACAAACATTTATATTATTAAAGTCTTTTAATAAACTTGACAGCCAACAAGATTCACTAGCCGCCATACTGACTGCAACATACTCTGCTTCGGTTGATGATAAGCTTACGGAACACTGTTTCTTAGAACACCACGATATAAGATAATTGGAGAACTTGAAACAGTAGCCAGTGGTAGACTTTCTATCTCGTGTGTCACCACCCCAATCTGCAATCTGCCCAACAAGTCCATCATCATTACATTTGAAAATCAGCTTATAATCTAGAGTATATTTTACATATCTTAAAATTCTTTTTAAATGAGTCAACAAAACATCACTTGCATTATTTTGGTACCTACTTAATATAGATACAGCTACACAAAGATCTGGCCTAGTGCCTAAGACAGCATACATTAAACTTCCAATAATTTTCCTACAAGTGTTTTCAATATCCTTGTCAGACTTACATTCTTTAGATTCTAAGATTTTTACATTAAAATTTTGATCAATAGGGGTAGATATTGGTTTGCAATTTTCCATGTTAAATCTTTTTAATACATTTTCTAAATAAGATTTTTGACATAATTCAGTTACACCGTCTTTCAAATTCTGTTTAACACTGATACCAAGAAAATTTGAAATTGGTCCCAAATCTTTCATCTTAAATACATTGTGTAATTTTAATTTAAGATCACTTAATTCCTGTTAATTATTACTAAACATCAAGAGTTCATCGACATACAATAAAACATAAGTTTGGTTTTCTCCATTACACTAAGTAAACAAACAAGGATCATTCTTTGACTTTACATAGCCTGCTTTACTTATTACATGGTTAAATTTTTCATTCCAATATTAAGGGGATTTTTTTAGCCCATACAATGATTTATTTAGTTTTACAATATTATCACAACCATCATACGCCCCTTCCGGTAATTTAATAAACACAATTTCCTTTATATCCCCATATAAAAAGGCCCCAGTGACATCCATCTGATGTATTGATAGTTTTAATTTTGTAGCAACTGAAACAAATAATCTAAATGTTGACAATTTGGCAACAGGTGAGTAGATTTCATATAAATCTAATGCATCATTCTGTTCAAAACCTCTGGCAACCAATCTTGCTTTATATTGGATAGTATTATCAACTTTCTTTATTTTGAATACCCACTTACTACTAATAATGTTTTGTTTTTGAGGTACAGCGCACACTGTCCAAGTATTATTCGCTTTGAGTGTATCCAGTTCTTGTTTGACAGCTTCTTCCCACTGACAGGCATCACTCATCTGCATAGCTTCCTTATAGGTGCCTGGTTCTGTCTCTGCAGTGTACACATTTTGGCAAGTATAGAATTGTGGTGCCTTTTTGACACGTTTAGTTCGACGAGGAGAAGCTGGCTGTAATGTATTATCACTATCGCGTTCACTGTCTTCATCACTTGCTTCTTCAGGTTTATATAAGCTGTGCTGCTCATCATCTGACATCTGATTTGTAATGTTTGGATCACTCACAACATCTTCTACTAACTTTTGCTGGTTATTTTCATTTTCATTGTTGAGTGTTTCTGTTACAGACTCTAGGTTTAAGTTATCGCATTCCTCAAAGACAGGTTTTGTCTCAGTATTCATAAAGGGCAGCCGGTGTGATCTACCCTGTAAGCAGTCTTGACAATTCTGAAGAGAATTACTTGAGACTTTAATATTATTGCTCTCTAACACGTTTTTCACCTTCTGTATATTCTGGTGTACAAGTTTATCATGCCTCTCACTCAAGCTTGATTTAACTGTAGTTTCATTTGCAAAGCAATTTATATATTTATAGCGAACATCCATAATATACATATTTCCAACACGATTTGCTACCGCACATACTTTATTATTCTTGAAAAACTTGCAAATGTTTTGATCTGTCAACATGACATAACCTTTGTCTGCCGTACAATTCACAGATAACAAGTTTATTTGTAAGTCTGGCACATACAGTACATTATCTATGGTTGTCTCAACCCACTGGTGTCCATTGAATACCTCTAGCTCCACTCGTCCGCAGCCAATAACATTTATTTCAGTACCATCACCTATTATCACAGACTTTTGTGACACTTCTGGTGAAAATGTCGAAAACAGATTTTTATCTTGACACATATGTTGACTAGCACCTGTGTCCACCAACCATTTTGACTGTTGATAAAGTTCTTTAGGTATTTGTTGTACTACAAACGCATTTTTTTCCTTTCATTTATTATACCAGCACTCATTCTGGTTGTGCCCAATTTTATTGCAATAAAAACATTTTTTAATTACGTTCTTTTCACTATTATTTTTATTATTCTTACATTCGCTCTGGAAATGTCCTGTTTTCCCACATTTGAAACACTTCCCAGTCTTTATATTTTTGATTAAAAAAGACTGGGAAGTGTTTCAAATGTGGGAAAACAGGACATTTCCAGAGCGAATGTAAGAATAATAAAAATAATAGTGAAAAGAACGTAATTAAAAAATGTTTTATTGCAATAAAATTGGGCAAAAAAAAGTGTAAAAAAGCTGACGATGATGAAGTTTGCTGATGTTCATTATTTTTATCCATAAGCCTTTCTTCCTCCATCAATAATCTGGCCACTAAGTTGTCCAAGGTTTGCTTATCATCAGGGGCAGATTCCCAAGCCGAAACAAAATATTTATATTCTTCTGGCAGCGACATAAGTACTTTAGTTATAACAAATTTCTCAGAAATCTCTTCCCCCATTTGCTTTAAATGGTTCTGCATTTCTTGGATTTTTGACAAAAACACAGACATTTCTGTACCTTTTTCGTATTTTTACTGGAAAAATCGCTGTTGAACAATGTGAATGCTAGTCTCCGTCTTGTGTTCATAAACACTCTGCAACTTTTTCCACATTTCCGCTGAAGTAGAACAGGATATAATGTGCAACATAACATTTTCTGTCATCCTTGTGACTATTAAGGTCTGAGCCTTCGCATCATTGTTTTCCCAAAGAATTTTCTGTGCCTGTTCTTCAGGTTTTATACTTCGGCCTTCAACTACATCGAGCCATCCTTGTCCACGCAAAAGCACTGTAGTCTGGAACTTCCAAACATTCCAGTTTCTCGAACCTTCCAGTTTTAACACGTTTTGGTTTCCTTCCATCTTGATCACTACACTTAACAAGATGTTTTTTTTTATTTCTTTTTGCCTTCCTCCTGCAAAAAATGAAGTGATGCACGCGGCGTGGTGTCAACTTAACCTCAATTCGCCGGTCAATCAATTTGCAGCAGTTATTCACAACTCAGCATGTATTATATTATAAATCAAGGTTTATGTGTCTGGGCCCATAACCTGTTGTAATCTACTGAGTTAATAAAAAGAAATATAACACTTTAATAACTGGTTTTATTTTAAGATGTACGTATTACATGAAAACAAGAGAAGAACGCTTGGAGCACAGAGAAAAAAACAAAAGAACTAAAATGGGTTGCCACATACAAAATGTTGCCAACCCTTAAACCAATATTAATATTGTTAAAATAATGTATTACATTGTATATTTTAACAATTATAACTAAATTTATTTATTTATTTACGCCCTAGTGGGCTTTTACGAAAATATGTAAGTAATAAGTAATACAGTTGTGTTAGGCAAGTACATAGTATACAATATATAAATAAGAAAAGAGATAAGATAATAATATATAAGAATAGATAAGATGTGGGAATAGATAAATAAAATAATATTAAAATTAATAGTGTGTTGTATGGAAAGCGAAAATGTATAAAGAAATATTAAAAAAAATAAAACTGTGGAGACAGTGACTCCGCGGTGAATAAACGTACTTTACTGAAATGTATGATTTTATACATTTCAGTAAAGTTATTATAAAGAATTCATTTTATAACTAATACGGAGTATTTAAACATGTTTACAATATTCCCAAAATGATGTAGTCTATATGTAGGAGTACGAGCCTCATAGTTTGTTTCAAAATTGTCGCAGAAAAGGTAGCACTTTGCCTCGCAATTCTGGTCGGTACGTAAAATTTTATTTCAGCGAGAATTTCATGATTGTCAAAGATATGATCCGCCTATCTGACAGCGTAATTAAGTTGAGATGTTTCATCAAAAGGACATAGTTAATACTTTGAAATGAAATGTTCAGTTAAAAGTTAATAAATCATAGAAATTTGTGCTGTACTCTTTCTATGTTGTCGGAATGTGTTTTATACAATGGGGACCAAATAGGTGATTCATACTTTACCTGCCTTTTTACTAAAGAAGTGTACAATGTTTTCAAATATTCTAGTGACTTGAAATCACTTGCTAATCTGTATATGAAACCAAGAATTTTTATAGCTCTATTTGTTATTTCATTTACGTTCAGAATAAATGTTAACTTTTCTCAAATATAACACCTATGTCCCTAATCTGAGCAACTGGTGTCAATTTTACATTATTTAAAGAGTTTTCATAAGTTATATGACTTTGTTATATGACGAATAACTTGGCACTTTTGAATATTAATAAAGAACGAGTTGATCACACACCAAAGATATAATTTATCTAAATTAGATTGAAATATATGGCAAGCCTCATACTACGTATCATTTTATATATTTTCATATCATCAGCGAAGAGTAGGACTTGTACATCTTTAAATACACTAACATTTATAAATTATAAAAAAAATTGGTCCGAGGTGAGATCCTTGGGGAACCCCACTCGTGGCTTCGAAGATGTAAGATTCTACAGAATTTATTTTAACACAAAGCTTTCTTTTACTAAGATACCTGTTAATCCGGATCAATAATCTTCCTTTAATGCCCAACAGACTAAAATAATGTACAATAATACGTCGCCTAACTTTACCAAAGCAAATAATAAATAGTTATTAAAAGAAAAGGCTTCCAACCGTCTATAAACGTTACCACTTTCTTCCGAGATAAGAGATGTGAATTCAATGTCGGAGATATATATATTTTTTTAACTTTGTGCGATGTTTCTATTGGCGAGGAGGCTTTTGCTTGATGTTGACTCCTTTATTATCTATGTCTTTATTAATTTCGCATCGTACATAAGTCACCCTGTATAATTTCACTGTTACAGTCCGCCCTTGAGAAGCTTTGGCTGTACAAATAGCTTCTCCCCTACTTTCCCCAACATCATTACGCCGTTGTTCAAACAGATCATTCAAATATGCTTCTGCATACAAACACATTACGCTCAAACCCGTGCGTTTCAAGAATCAGGTAATCCGGAGAAACCACCCTTATTTGTCATGAACTATTTCTTGTAAGTACCTACATCATAACGACTACCAATAAAATAATACAACTTCACTAGATCAACACTTCGGCGAAAACGAAAAGGAAAATTTCTTGTCATGTTGGACGAATTCATAAAGAAAAATGATTATGTTGTTTTTATTTATAAAAGTTTTCAATATTTACATTAATGCAAAAATTACCTTAATTATTTTCTTTGATGCCTTATAAATAATTAATCATCACGCATTGTAATATATTTGTCTACAGGAACTAATTTGTCTATACTTGTTTGTGTATTCTTATTCTTTTAATTTTTATTATATTGATTAAGAAACCATTGGTTTCGAAACATGTTGACAATTTTGATTAAGGTTTTCATTTAATTAATTTGACATCACAAAGTGAATTTACGAATATGGAGAAGCAGTATTACTTTGTAGCCACATTTACGAAAATATTTTAAAATTAAAATTTATTTTAATTTTATTACTGTTAAGAATAGAGACATCTATGGGATGATTGCTGTAGATAATCATTGATTTAGTCTTGATTAGGTTATTAAGAAATAATGAACACTAAAGACATCTAGGTAATTTTTGTTGAAGCCAGTT
This sequence comes from Limnephilus marmoratus, assembly GCA_917880885.1. Classification (NCBI taxonomy): domain Eukaryota; kingdom Metazoa; phylum Arthropoda; class Insecta; order Trichoptera; family Limnephilidae; genus Limnephilus; species Limnephilus marmoratus. The sequence goes on from OU862906.1 coordinate 58,479,103, forward strand.
TTTGTTACTGGCTGGCTAGAATACGCCGCGTAGGTTCCGACAGCCGTTTTACTAATAGTACTAAGAGTGCTCATTTTGGAACAATGAGCACTATTAGTCAATATTGCAATGCTTTGAAGTTTCAATTCGAATCGCCAGGATTATGTTGTGCGAATGAAAAGGTCAAATTAACAAAACTGACGACGCCATCTGGACCACTGAATTCATTACTTTCAGGGCAAGAACCTCTATCAAAGAATTTCTTGCAGAATATTCAAAATTACAACAGTGTGTTCCAAATGACATCATTTGGTGCAAATATAATTGAAGAACGTGGTTTCAATCCAAGTTTTAATGTATTTTTTTTATTCGGTGACACACATTATTCACATCCATTGCAATATAAACCTTTATAATATATGAAAATTCTATTGAGGCTCATAAATGAAGATTTTTTAACCCATGAAAAATAATCATATTTTGATGTACGGTAAAATTGACGCATGAGTTTTAACTTGCTGTAATATTTTATTTAGGGCCAGCCAGCGGTCGAGAATTCAAAATTCATCGAAAGATGTTCTTACGATCGTACAGGGCGGTTCCAATGAGAAAGATTGATTATTCTCCCTACCGGTTTTTTTTTTAAATAACTCAGTGTCGGTTTTATTTCATTAAAAATTTACGTTAATTTATACCTACATTAAAAAATGCTGAAAGACATGATGATAAAACTATTGAAATTATGTACTTTTAAATTATTTTTCGATCATACGACCTAGGTAACCTTATTAACTCTCGACAGACCGTGGGGGTCGGCTGATGACTCCATTTTTTTTTTCTAAACTTTTAAACCAAAGAAAACACTTTTTCTTTTTTTGATGTATTTTTGTTATTTATGTTTTTACAGGGAATATTACCTACCTATATTTAACAAAATATTTTTTCCTGCGATCAACGATTTTTTCACATTTTTTTTTAAATGGCATATTATGTATTAATCCTTTGCGCAGGAATACCTAAAATACTAAAAATGTATTTCATGTATTTAAGTAGATATAAGAAGGATAGTTATTTTGGGTTCTACCTTCGGCCCCAGTTGGCTGCGGGAGAGTTATACAAAAAATAAACATATTTTCTCATAATTTAAAACATAACTTTACCAGATAAAAGAACAATCTTTCGAAATCAATTTATACGTTTTTGTGGAAAAGAGTCAACGCGGCTAAATTTTATTTAAAAATGACACATTTCCCGTTTTATCTGGTTATTCCCTCTTAAATTAATTGATTAGAATAAATCAATCGGTATTAAATTATTACAAACAAATGAAATAAGAAATACGACATTTTGTGAATATATTATATTTATTTGTTTTACGGAAAAAAACAAAAAGTAAAACTTCTTCAATAATCAACGATACTTGAAATTTTTTTTTTCTCAAATCACTTATTTTTTACAAATAAATCAACCATTTTGACTAATGTACTAATCATATTATATTTATTAATAGCATATAGTTGTACTAAATCTATATCATCGCGCCCCACGGAAGGCCCAAGCAGCAAGTGAGATGTCTGAAAAGCACAGCGATAGAATCGCATAAATTTGCATTTGCAAATTGAATTTGCAATAATTCTAACACGCATGCGTAAATTTTACGTAGACTATCTTTCCAGGGTTAAAAATATTTTCTTATGTTCAATATTACAGATTCAAGAACAAATTCACCATCGTGCAGGAGCATTGTTGCCATCAATTGATGGTGAATACAAATTTCTTCAAATTTATTTTGTGGGAAATTCTGAAGCTGAAGTAAATCAACGCTGTGCTACAAATCGTTCAGCTAGGAGAGAGATCATCATAGAGCTGCAACAACTGTTACATGAACATAATCGGTTGATCAAATTGTTCAAAGCAGCCTTAGATATGATGCCATCGGACGATCATAAAATAGTGATCAGAGCAGACAAAAGACCTGCAGGAGAGCGTGAGAGACGCTTCAACGCACCAATGTTAAACGATGTTGCCATTGTGGTTGTTGGAGAGAATATGGAGTCTCGCAACATTGTAATTGAACAACGTGATGGTGGCAACTTTCAGCGTATTAGATTGGCGCACAAACGAGCATTATAGGTACTCGATCGAACATTAAGAGATTTGCGTGGCAATCAGAACCTCTTCGGAGGCGCGATGATTCTACTGGAGGCTGGAGATTTTCGCCAAAGCTGCCAGTCATTTCCAGAACATCAACTGCTGATGAAATAAATGCTTGCTTGGTGGCATCAAATTTATGAGACACGTCAAAAATCTTAAGTTAGGATTGCGGAAGTGTTTCCAAATGCATTATTAGACATTAGCAATGGGAAAATTCCTGTTGACACTTCTACTGTTTTTTGTCGTTTCCACCAAATGTTTGTCAATTCACAACGTCACAGGAAGAATATATATCGAAAGTGTTCCCAAATATTGGTGTGAATAATAAAAACCACGCATGGTTGAGCGAACGAGCCATTTTAGCAGCAAAAAATAAGGATGTAGAAGATTTAAATATGAAATTCAGAGTCAAATTGATTCATTTAAGTTGATCGATTCTATTTTCGATCCAAATGAAGTAGTCAATTATCCTTCTGAATTCCTAAATTCATTGAATTTGCCAGTATTACCGCCACACAATTTATAACTCAAGGTTGGCTCTGTGATAATTATGTTACGCAATCTAAATCAGCCAAAATTGTGCAATGGAACAAGACTCGCAGTTAAAAAAATTATGAAAAATTTGATTGAAGTTACTATAATCATAGGAAAATTAAAATGCGAGAATGTGTTTATTCCCAGAATACCACTAATGCCAACTGACTTTCCTTTTGAATTTAAACGTGTCCAGTTTTCAGTGCGCCTTGCATTCGCAATGACAATTAATAAATCCCAAGGCCAACGGGATAGAAGTGTGTGGAATAAACCTTAAATTGCGGTATTTTTCGCATGGGCGGTTAGTTGAACGTTGCGTTTTCGAGAGTCGGCAATCCATCGGCGCTATTTGTTTTCTCTCTAGAAGGAAAAACTAAAAATGTTGTACATTACAAGGTATTGCAATAGTTATGATCGAATTATTTCATTGTAATTTTATTTCATTTTATGGTCGTATTGTAAACGGAAGATTTTTTCTTATTTTTTGTGATTAATAGTACATTTGTGATTAATAGTACAATAGCGGGCATGAATAGTACAAGTCTTTCGGGAATTTCTAATAAATATATGGCGGTACGAAGTTCGCCGGGTCAGCTAGTTTTAAATATAAACCAATGTTCCACTAGTAGAAATCGAGTTGACTTTCAACTCATTGACAATTTATTTAAATTTCATGAAAAACTTATTTAAATTTTCGATTATTAAACTTGATTTTCAATTTAATTTACTTATTTATAATTAAGTTTAATTTGATTTATTTAAAATGGTTTTCCTAGCTGACCCTAAAATTAAAGGTTATTTTTTTTAAATGTTGTAAAAACAATTGTTATTAAAATATATTCATGATTTGGAGTACTGTTACTTGCCAGCGGATAATAAGACCTTTTATGATGAAATAGGTAATAATAATTGAAAACAACACTCGGTAAAATCAGTTTTTTTTACACATTGTTAATCTTTATTTGTTAACAAATGGCGCACTTTAACTAGTGTTTACCAAAAAAAAATATTAAATTATAAATGATTCGCTACACGTAAGCTCAGATAAGCATTTCTGATAATGAAATTAAAAATTAAACTGACTCGAGGAGTCCCTTAGCAGTTTGAAAGAATAATGTTGACAAGGTTAAAAAATTTAGGGAATTGTTATGAGTAATTTTATTTTTATTATATGAAAAGTGTAATTGTGTAGGATGCTTTATGAAAGATCAAGATTGTTTTTGAAACACTTAACACTTGCATCCAATGATCCTATTAATTAACCCTCCCATTCCTTACCCTCTCCTTGGGCACTAACCTGGTATGCTTGAAGAAGATGAATGGGAGACGCTGATGACTTGACTGAATCAATATAAATTCAGAGTTAATTCAATGTTTTTTGGTCCAGGTGAAAAAAGGATTACCTCGGTGGACTTCAGAGAGGAAATAAATGGCAAACCAGTAGTCAGAGGTCTTTAAAGAAGGATGACTTGGTCGATGATGGCTCACGTTCTATCCTCTCATCCTGGGTCTGATGGCATTGTGAGGGTGGTCACCCTCAGGACTTCACAAGGAACTTTCGGGCGTCCCATAACCAAATTCTGTTTACTACCCCTGAAGGAATAATCTACCGCCTTCTGTATAGAAGATGACCCGCGTTCTATCCTCTCTTCCTGGAGCTGATGGAACGGTGAGAGTAACCACTCTAAAACTTCAAGGGACATTCGTGCGGCCTACAACCAACTGATGATGTGGAATTTTTTACTTATATAATGTCAGTATTAGTATTTTGTTTAAGAGAGTTTTTTAAAAATGAAAATAAGCTAAACTTTGCAATTGAAATTAAATAACATAGCCAATAGAGAGTATTTTGTATGCTTAAGGCACAGATTGCCAAATGTTAACGTTAGTTAATACTTAAATGAAGTTCAACATTATAGATAACGAATTTCCTAGTTTTTAAATTAATTACAGGATTTTTATTTTTGGTTGTAAGACTAAAATTTTATTGTTAAATGAAAAATGAGTTTATTTAATAGATTAGCTCTGTATTTTTCAGTTCATTTATTTATTTTTTATTTGTTAATCTGTCTGGATATATATTTGAACTTACCATTAGTTTTTAGATTTGAAAATGTTGAATTTTATCGAAATTAATACATTTCGGAGGGGAGTGTTAAGAATAGAGGCATCTATGGGATGATTGCTGTAGATAATCATTGATTTAATCTTGATCAGATTATTAAGAAATAATGAACACTAAAGACATCTAGGTAATTTTTATTGAAGCTAGTTATTGTTACTGGCTGGCTAGAATACGCCGCGTAGGTTCCGACAGCCGTCCTTGTTTATTATTGTCTGCTAGTTATAAGCTGGGTATTTTCCATTTACTAGTATAAAAAGGGTGTTGTTCAAAATACTACCTTTCTCGCATTAAACGACACCTAGGGTACAGTTCAAATGATTATAAAGTGTTGATTTCATTGTTGTAAATTCAAAGTGATTGTAAATAAAAACGACTCCATATTAAAAAGTGTTTTACAATTTTAAAAAGTCCACTGCCCCGATCATGAAAACAACTTATTGACAATTACGATAAATTTAAAATTAAAATTAATTCAATTAATTCTAAGTTTGTCCTGGATGAACCATCGGTTTCGAAACACGTTGATAAGAAAAAACCAGAAATTGTCTTTTTTAAATCAGATTTTAGACGTATTGACTCTTTTCCACAAAAAAATATAAATGGATTTCGAAAGATTGTTCTTTTATCTAGCATTCGCATTTTTTAAATTTTGAAAAAAAAAAGTTTATTTTTGGTATAATAAGGTTATACCGTAGGGCGTTGGCAAATTTGTTATATTTTCAAAAAAGATTTTGTATTATACCACAACCATTTCAAATAATACAATCATGCAGTAAAATAAATCAATACATTATCTGCGTATTGATTTATTTTATTATCATTATCATTATCGCATGTTTTAGAATTTTAATTTTAGTTTAAATAAAATCATTAAAAAATATATACGTACATGTGTTTCTGAAGGAAAAATTGGTCCGTTTGTGCATTTATTTGCGCACTTACAAACTAATATACGCGAGATTTTATTACATTTTTATTTAACTTAGACATTATTAAAAAAAGTTAATTACTTATAATCAAAAAATAATTACAAAAAGTACATTATTTTAATAGTTTTATCATGACGCCTATCAGCATTTTGGATGTAGGCATAAATTAAAGCAAATTTGGAATGAAATAAAATCGATAATAATAATAATAATAAAATATATAATTTTAAAAATGTAACTATTACTTCACTATAATAAGATCTTTAATGTAAAGAACCCGTTAGACAAACTGCTAAAAAGAAGTTTATCGGGACTTTTTGTATTATATGTGTAAAATGTATAAAATAAATAAATAAAAAAATAAATAAAAAAAAGATATTGAGTATATAATATATTTTAAAAAGCTGGTACGAAGAATAATTAATCTTTCTCATTGTAACCGCCCTGCACGATCGTAAGAAGTGGTATATAGAAAGTAATTGGTTTTTATTATTAATTTATTTTTTTTAAACTTTATGAGTAAAATCTCAAATTATAATATTTAATTAAATGAAGACAATATTAGCGAAACTCAATCGAAATCTGGAGACAGAAAAATCAGAAAAGATATTGGCTCCGCTGGGACAGCAAAGATAGCAGCCAATAATATGTGCGTTAAGTAAATGAAGATAATGTTGGTAGTTCTTAGTCGAAGTATGATACAGTTAAAAGTGACCGAATTAATATGGGTTCCGTAGCTTAATCGGTAGAGCTGTTTCCATGTAAGAAAAGGGTTCTGGGTCCCAGCGGAGCCAATATCTTTTCTGATTTTTCTGTCTCCAGATTTCGATTGAGTTTCGCTAATATTGTCTTCATTTAATTTAATATTATAATTGGTTTTTATTTAATTTAAAGTAATATTTTTTCACTAAATGGAGAAGGAATAATGTGGAAGGAACAGTTGTTGAAATCGATCGGCGTTAATATAAAAAATATAGTGGTTTAATTCTTCAGGCTTTTAAACATTTTTACCTACAAGTCCCAACGACGATGAAATTTCTTCTGGGATTTCGGAATGCTTCCGAGATATTTTAAATATGCTATATATTTCTTATTTTTAAAGTTATCACAAAAAAGCAAATGCTGGAAAATAGGTAAAATTATCCTTCGGATGTTTGCATTTTGGTATTTCTAAACAATTATAAATTCCCAAAATATTGTAAGGTCGATACTTCTACATATATGTAGAAAACATATTTATTTTGTGAAGAAAATTAGTGAGAAAACAAAAACTTCACTTCGTTAACACAATAAAAAATTAAAATATCTTTTAACTGCTGAACTGTCAACGAAAAATTCGCGCCAATTTGTTATTTTACTTTGTGACAATTTTTAGGATTTTATTCATGGAATCAAGTATAAATAATTGAAATATTCTGAGAAGAATAATTATTTATCTTTCCAACGACAAACAAATCACCATATAGAAAAAAAAAGATAAAATTACTTTTACAATGCATGTACGGCCCTATCCTTCATAGGTTCTAATGCTTTAATTTAATGGCATGTGATGTTTATGACTAGTAATATTCTACCAAAGCACGAAGGATTAAAACAAAGTAGGACATAACATTGCTTAATTTAATTAGGCATAATGGATAACCACAAAGTTGTAGCTAAATTCCGTAGATTAATATTCTTTAACAATAATTTAATTTATCGATATTTCCCAATAAATGACAATGGAAAAAAATGTATCGTCACCAATAATTTCAAATGTATTTTTTAAAACCTTAAAATAGGTTTATAAATTTAATGAATGTTGTATCAAAAATATAAAATTGTCGATTGAATAGTGTATGTGACTATATATGTGTGGCACTATAGGTCAGCAGATTGGTTCGGTCTGCGGGCACATTTTAATGCTTTCCCGTCAGCTGTCTGTTTTCGGACTTCGGATCCCTCAAGATGTGCCCGGGAAATTGGCGAAGTCATCACTTCCGCGATGGATGGCTTCAACCAATCTACTGTTAAGGAAACTGGTGTAGGCTCAAAGCCGTGGTTCAGTCGACAATGCGCTGAAGCAGTGCGACGAAAAAACGCGGCTTACCGAGCCTACAACACATCTAGAACATCCGAAGACAGAACAGCTTACAACAAAATGGCAAAGGAAACCAAGAGAATCATAAATAGGTCAAAATTTGAGCACGACCAGCAGATCAGCAGAAAGCTGGCTGCATGCCCGCATGGCAGCAGGCAATTCTGGTCACTTGCGGGCTCAATAGGTCACAATTTCTGCAAATCCAGTCTGCCACCTCTTACCAGACCTGACGGCTCACTAGCAAACACCGCCACCGAAAAGGCTAACGTATTAGGTAAAATGTTTGCGGATAACTCAACCCTTGATGACCAAGGTGCTGTCCTGACGTCGGTTCCTCACTGCGGTTTTCGTATGAAAAAGCTGAGGATCCGGCACCGGCATACTCCATGTTTTACAAGGGCTTGATGTTAATAAAGCTAGTGAGCCTGACGGAATACCTGCCCTGGTACTGCAGAGGTGCGCTGTAGAAATAGCTTCAATTTTGACGAAGCTTTTTAAAATGTCCCTGAAGACTGGCTTTGTGCCCTCTGGTTGGAAAAAAGCGGTTATCCATCCTATTCCAAAGAAGGGTGACCGCTCCAACCCGGCCAACTACCGCCCCATAGCGATCACATCAGTTCTGTCTAAGGTGTGTGATGAACTCGCCGTAATGATAATAATACACCGATGATTTCTAAGGGCGCTCTACAATTTAAAATAATGTCTGAAACACAAGTACCTGCAGGGATGATTTATATATCCGAACAGGGATGAATTTATGGGTTTGCACAGGCGACCCCCGGCGAAGGCCATTCTGAATGCAAGGAAGGGACTTGGTGCCACGTGTGACCGGGACACGTTCTAGCTTTTCTAGTGCAGATAATTAATTACTATTTTGAAGTCCTGAAACTGCGACAAAAAACTAGAAAACATGGAACAGCGTCAGAATTCTTCGAAAATGTGATTAAATCTGACATGTTCGATCATTTAGTTAAGTATATCGCTAAGGATTTAACGAATTTTGAAGAATTTTGAGAAGAAGGTAATAAATAAAAAAAAAACTGCGGAGCCAAGGGCCACACACGGGACATGAAATTAAGATACAGAGGATCAGGAGAGAGGTTTTGAGAGGACAGTCAGGGAAAGGTCGCGGAAGTGAACGGTCAATCTTGCTCGGATAATTTTAAATAAGACAGGAGGGTAGATTCGGTCTCGGGGACGGACGGATTTTCAGAGTCGCAGTTATATAGGGAATGATAACAGTAGTTCGGGCGTGTAGACGGGAAATAATTCATTTTTATTGGCAAGAAAACGCAGATAATCAAATTTTAAATAAAATCAGTCCGTTCTAGCGGTCGGTTGAGATTAGGGAGTATCGTTTGCGAGGGTAGTCGAGATTAATACGCAAGAAAGGCAGGTCAAATGATTGGAGTTCGGTTCGCGAAAATAAGGAAATATTAGTTATAAGTAGGGCAGTCAGGAGATATCTTATCCTCGGCGCGAGATTTGTGTTTGGCAGATGCAATTTGAAACTAATGATTGCATGAGTGTTGTGTTTTGCGAAAGTGCATGTGGTAATTTAATTGGAATCTGAAGCAATTCGGTAAGTTTATTTACATTTACATATTTAGTGCGGACCTTGCAGAATAGACTCAAATCACAACGGTGTTAAAGAAGTTTCACAAAAATAATAAATCCTATGGATGTGTTTAGTGTCGCACGTTTCCGTTTCATTTTGTTTAAAATCACAGCGGTGTTAAAGAAGTTTCACAAAAATAATAGATCCTTTATATGTGTTTAGTGTCGCTCGTTTCCGTTTCATCGAGTTTCAAATCACAACGGTGTTAAAGAAGTTTCACAAAATTAATAAATCCTATAGGTGTGTTTAGTGTCGCACGTTTTCGTTTCATCTAGATTCAAATCACAACGGTGTAAAAGAAGTTTTCATTTAGAAAACCAGCCGTCAGCATTTTAGAAACAAAAATTACTTTATTACAAATTGTGTTACATATTGGGTGCGGACCTTGCAGAAAAGGGCTCATATTCATTGGGTTCGGAGCGTGTACCTACTCAAGGACATGCTGGGATGTTTTGTAGTGAGAGGCGCGTTTGTTTTCGGTTTGGGTCATAAATCTTGAGACTTCCTTCTATTGATGGGATGTGCGGAACCAGAGTGCAATTCACTTGCGGTAGAGGTGAAACCTTCAGAAAACTAAACGTCGGGTGATTGACGAATTTAATACGTTAATTGTGGAGTCTAATCATTTTAATATCGTTACCAAGTGCAAAAATTAGTTCAATTTTATTCTACGAAGCACTGCACGAAGGGGAGATCGATGGGCCACGAAGCACTTCAGAAAGAGGAGGCCGATTTTAGTATCTCATTCACTCGCAGAATAAATCCTATAGATGTGTTTAGAGTAGCTCGTTTCCGTTTCATCTAGATTCAATTCACAACGGTGCTAAAGAAGTTTCACAAAAATAATGAATCCTATAGATGTGTTTAGTGTCGCTCGTTTCCGTTTCATCTAGTTTCAAATCAAAACGGTGTTAAAGAAGCTTTCATTTAGAAAAACAGCTGTCAGCATTTTAGAAACAAAAAATTACAGTAGTGTAGTTTACACACGAGAGGAGTGAAACCTTCAGAAAACCAAAGGAGACAAGATTGGGGAGGCTACGAAGCACCTCACAAAGAGGAGACCGATTATAGTATCTCATTCACTCGCAGGATAAATCATATAGATGTGTTTAGTGTCGCTCGTTTCCGTTTCATCTAGTTTCAAATAGCAACGGTGCTAAAGAAGTTTTCAAACCAATAACCATAATGGGGCCGCCGAGGTGCAATGATTGTAGGGGAGTGTCTTTTGTGGACGCTTTGTTAATTTTAACGGGCAATAGTTATTTATGTATCTTACGATTGTGTTGCGAGACATTACATCGGAAAACCAAAGCTAGGGGTTATTTGAATATAATAAATTGCATTACATTAGGAATACTTAGTCTCAAATATACTTTAGAATTTACTCGGTAATTGAAGTTATTTGTTAGGCAAGGTACGTACTAGGTATATCGGTTTGGAAAACAGATGTATTGCATGGTTATTAACAAATTTTATACAATAGAATCCTCAATCCCAAAATAAAAAAAACCGACACCTTTTACCTCAAACTTTAGGAATCTCAAGAAAACTGTTATGTAGAGGCCTATATAGGCTAGCTTTCGACTTCGTTGAAACGCACACTTGGAAGTATCTTACGATTAGGTATATAGTACTTTACGGTTAGGTATATTTTATTCGAAATTCACATTTTAGCTCAAATCTTTAGTATTCGCGATTGAACGAGACCGTCAGCGCTCTGCTATTATTATTTAGCAAATTTCCTTCTTTCAAATTTAACCGAACGAGTTACGACGCTGGAGCTGGCGATTGCTGGAGCAATTTTGAGTTAAGCTTCTCTATTCCATGGATGTAGGTTACACTTTATGCAGTTATGGTCAGTGGGCGGAGTGAACGAGATGCCGGTGGGCTACACTATTTCTTAATGAAGGAAAAGAAGTGACGAAATTCGCGTTGGCTTCACTACCCTTTGATTACGCTCGTGGGGAGCTACCTTGTCAGCGGAACGAAGAGAACACGACATACGGAGTTGTTTTAGCGATCGATCGGCGGCTCTTTGTCGGAAACCGGATAAATTTTCATAATCTTCTCCAAAATTAGAATTAGGGCATCATCCAGCATCAGGTTGGGAATGTACTTTGGACGAACGAGTAGCGGGGAAAATGGGAGGGATGGATGATTCAGAACTGGATTCACGCCCCGGTGCCATTCATTCCTGGACCCAGCGCCCTGGAAGCCAAGTTTGACATTCCTTCCCCGAGCTGATATTTGAGATGAGCTTGGGATATCACCTATCGTAGGGCGGAGGTCCGTGAAGCTACGTGCTACGTGGAGGCCCACCTCCGTCACGCCTGCTTCCGTCATGCGAGGGGAGGTATTTTCATTCAAATCAAATACCTACCGATGTTCACCGCGGCTGAAGGCAGACGCATGTTTATAACATGCCTAGGAAAACGTAATCATCATTTCTACTGGTTCGAGGCGGTGTGCTGGACGGAGAACGGGGCTGTTGAGGAGCTGTGTGACCGCCGAGGCAAGGGTCGAAGACATCAAAATCCACCTTTACTAAATTCAAACTTCGCGAGATCAGAGGGGGGAGCGGCTCCACCGACCTCCTGACATTGCCGCTTGTCTAATCCACTTCGGTTTAATGTTCATGTTCGATGCTATAGGAGTCCGGAACTCTAGTCATTGACATGCTGAAAGACTTCAAGACATCATCATCATCATCATCAATTCAGCTTAGAGGATGTCACGACCTAAAACCTCGTGCCACCCACGCATCCCTGAATACTTCCGGATATCGACTACCACACCATAAATCGAAGCAGATCCTCACATCAAGCGATATGAGATGGCGTTTCATCAAACAACATTAGCAGTATCACCATTATAATTTAGCGGCGTATTGGTTGAGAACACTCCCATTATCTCCCTCCAAACCAGAAACACACATCAAACAACATTAGCAGTATCACCATTATAATTTAGCGGCGTATTGGTTGAGAACACTCCCACTATCATCCTTCAAACCAAAAACACACATCAAACCCTTTCCCGACAGGAAGCAAAACATGTCGATTTTACATTCGTCGCTTGCGACCATCAAAATATTCTCTGGAGGTGTTGGGATTGGAGGCTGACCGGGCGGTTTTAATTGAACCTCACCAAGTCAGTTGCGGAAATGGAGGAGTCCAATCGAAGCAAGACATATTTTGTTTCATGTCAATCCCTAATAATCTCCCAAAAATACCTACTCAAACTCAAAACTAACTAACAAACTTCACTTACCACTGTGACTGTAGATTGTAGAATTTGTGCATCCCGGGGCTGTCTTGATTGAATTTTGATTGTAATTTCGTAGTTAGAGTACAAATGTCAAATTATTTTATGTGCTAGCATCCCGAGGATAGCTGAGGATTCGCCGCGTTTCACTAAAGGTAGGATCTTCCCAATTTTCTGTATAAAGGTATATTCATGTACTAGGTACTGGGGAGGATGACGCGGGTTAATTCAAAAGAAATAATCATCAACAAACAAGTATAGAACGGACGTTAGTAGGGGAGGAAGTTGCACGAACGGTAGCATTAGTTATTTTCAAGTTAGATAGAGTCAGTCATTGTAAATCGAACCCTAGTGAATTGTAACACGCCATACCTAAAAGAACAAAGGGTTTACCACAAACAAATTATTAATTAAACTGGATTAACCATATCAAACCCTTAAAACAAAAAATAACACAACGTTAGGGGGTTAATTACAAGTTGATTAATTGCGAGCATCTTGCCACGTATACCTAAAACGTATTACGTAAAGGGTTGTCGAGGCGCTGCCAAAGGAACGAAGGGGATAGAGGCTTGAGCGACGGAGATACACGAATACGAATGCGACATGAGCGACGAACTCTACGTAGCAGAGTCTACGAACGATGTAGAAAGAAAAAAGCAATAAAATCACGTTTTAAAAGAAAAGGAAAATTAATTAATCACAGGATCAAGAGTCGGATTCGTTACAGTGGTGCCGCGACCAAGGAGGTAGCGCCCGCACCGAGCTTGTTCTAAATCTTCCTAATTCAATTGAACTTTACGTACAGAGTTAGTTATTCATAAAGCTTTTAAAAGTTTAATTAATTAGAGGGGGGGTAAGAGTCATTTCATTACAGGTGATGGAACGTGTGATCAACGACAAACTGCTCACATACCTCGAGAAGAACAAAATTATTAGGAACCGCTCGTGCGGTGATCTTCTCGCGTATGTGACGCATGTTTGGGGGCGATGCCTGGAACGTTTCGGTGAGACCCAAACGGTTGCACTGGACATTTCCAAGGCCTTTGACCGGGTTTGGCACCGAAGACTTGTCAACAAACTGCCTTTTTACGGACTTCCCGCATCCTTGTCGAGAGATCGATTCAGACGGTAGCTGATGGTTTCACCTCTTCCTTACACTCGATAAATGCTGGCGTCCCACAGGGATCGGTTCTGTCTCTGACTTTGTTTTTGTTGCACATCAACGACCTTTTGTCATGTGCACCAATTCATTGTTACGCGGATGACGGTACAGTTCATGAAAGCTTTTTGTTTGACAAGCCCCCATGGCTCACAAACTCCAATAGCTCGTAGGGCTTTGAAGCAAAGAATGGACGGTTACCTCGAGAGTGTTTTCTCTTGGGGTAAAAATAATCTCGTTGAATTTACTGTTTCAAAGACCCAATCTTGTCTGATTACGTCTAAAAAGGATCGAAATGAAAATCTAGTCTCTTTCAACGGAAGCAATCTTCCAAACCGGCTCTCTATTGACATGCTTGGTGTAATCCTAAGTGACCAGCTCAAGTATGGGGGCTCCGTCGAAGCCAGAGTAAAGTTAGCCTCCCAAAAACTGGGCCCGCAGATACTTTAATAGTACACAACTGCTAACCTTGTACAAATCACAAGTGCGCCCCACGGTAGAAATTGGCAGCCACCTCTGGTCTGGAGCTCCAAAATACCTAAAAAATACCCTCGACTCTGTGCAGAAACGGGCGGTCCGTTTGATAGATTCTCCCATCTTAACAGATGGATTGCAATCTTTAGAGCACAGGCGTCGGGTAAGAATGCTATCCTTATTCTACCGGTATTACAATGGAAGATGCTCCGAGGAACTAGCATCATTGATCCCTTCGGCACCGGTGCATAGTCGGGAAACACGCCGAACGCGTGCCCAACATTTGTACACGGTTGATATTTGTCACATGAGAACGGGACGTTTCTTCGACTCGTTCTTATGGTCAACAGCTCGGCTGTGGAATGACTTGCCGGCCTCTGTGTTTCCTCCTTTCATGGGTCTCTTCAAGACCAATGTTCATTCCTTCCTCTCCTCAAAAAGACCCTCCACACAGCATCCCAGATGACATAGGCCTGAGGGAAATTATTTTCCTCAAGGCCTCCTGTGTGGAGTTAATGTAAAAAAAAAAATTAAAAATCATCAGAGTAGGTTTAGAGTCTTAGTAGGTATAGAGTCTTTTGTTTTACTCACAAGAATTTTTCCAGATTGTACCCAAATATATTTATACTTTTCTTGAGCACCTTTTTTGACGTTCCAGTGCAGATTTTTGTAATACTGTAATAATGCCGCATTTAGGTAAACGAATGGGCACCTTCCCTGTTTTTAAACATTATTAAAAATGTATACACAAAATGCTGGTTTACCACGATATGGAAATTTCGGCTTTTTGTCTTCGCTACAAGATTCTTAACATTTAATGCAGCAGGAAATAGGTAGCTACCCGTTTCCCTGTAAAGACACATAATACGCACACTTTATGTACAACAACACACCATTATCCTATTCCGAGGCCACGGTTCAACCCCAGATACCATCTTAACAAGTTGGGGTTTAATAATTGGACTACGCATATTAACCCTTCTGGGTTTTGATCCAATACCGATTATAAATGAGTGCGGTTCTTTGACCGAGGCCTTTGTTTGGACAAAGCATAATTCCCAAAACCCATAACCATCCTGTGCTCACCGGAGCAGCACTTAACCCTGTTAATGCACATTTACATCCTAATACCATTAACTTGCGCCTGAGATGAACCTTTCGGTCACCTTTGTGCGCAAGGTTATTAATATTAATATCAAGGATCGCACAATTCTTTACTGAAATTACTCTCAAGCAAAAATTGAAAGAAACAAGATTATATAGAAGTAATAAAACAGTAAAAAAAGACTTAAGTTATCTTTAATTTGTGTCAATTTGTGATAAATATTCTCTATATAAAAAATCAAAATAATTCTGAGGGAGCTTCACTCATCTCCTTAAAAAATCATATGAATCTGAATCTGAATCGAAGAAAATCTAGTTTTTCATAACTATTTAGGCCAGTTGATTAGTACCCACCTAAAATCAATAACAGAAGATACTTCCTGTAATGGTATGCAACAGGTTTCGTTAGTTCATAAAATTGTTTAATCGGTCTCTTCTTCTCAAAGCAGTCTAAAATTAGCCACTTTGAGTTCATACTCCCTTCACCAAGCCCTGGTGGCATAATCAAGAACAACTATTATATCTTAATCGTGATGAGAAAGAGTTATTATCGTAGAAAACAAACACTTTGTGGCTTGACATTATATAGAATGAAACAAGCACTTTGTTTAAAAACCACTTTATTTTTATATATATTTGTCGACCGGTTTCGGTTGAACTCCACCTTCTTCAGGACGATAAACATATAAAATAAAGTACAGTACAGAGTTAAGGTTAATTTTAATTTTAATTGCCAAATTTTAAACAAACAGTTAAAATTAACCAACAGCCCAATTTTAAAGTTATTCCCTTTCTCCCTATGTAACTCCCACCCCCACCCACCCGTGATTCCTCCTCCTACCCTTCCACCATCCAGTATCTGATGTTCTCTCCCTCTCTTATATGCTCTCTCTCTTTCTTTTGTGTTAACCTTAGAATCTTAACTCTGTACTGTAATTTAGTTTATATGTTTATCGTCCTGAAGAAGGTTGAGTTCAACCGAAACTGGTCGACAAATATAAATAAAAATAAAGTGGTTTTTAAACACAGTACTTGTTTCATTCTATAGAAAGAGTTATCGTCATTGCCATCAGTATGATATATACATCTTCATAACATTTTTTAAATTATTAAAAGTGACACGGTCTTAATTTCAATCATACGTAAGCGGAAATTTTTAGTAAAACGAAATCAGAAGGATTCAATAAAACGTTAAATTACAAAGCTTTAGTACGAGAAGTGCCTACACCAAGAATTTGAAACTCAGCATATTGAAAACATATCTTTATTCCCCAATAAATGTTAGCATACAATGGAAATTTTATTAAAAATTTAGAATTGTTGTCAGGAGTGCTTATTATAAATTGTAAGAAATCAAACACGCAACTTGCAACCGATGGTAAATGATCTAAGCCGTAATAAAATGGAGGGCGAAACAAATAAGTTGTCCTTTTGTTATCACTCTAACCACCATAATTGAAAGAGCTTTGATTCAGTTGTGTTCCCCTTTGAACTGATTCGAGATTTTCGTACGCAAATTAAGTAGTTTTGTAACTTAAGGGTTTAATAATTATCTCTCTTTTACACATTTCTCTTCGTTAAATGAATGACCTCGCTCCCCTTCTAACTCCCTCACTTAGATCCCGTTTCTCTCCCTTTGCCCTCTCTGAATATTTCCGTTATTAATACTTGGAATTTAAATTCATAAATTGCCAAAAATTAGCGGGAGGGATGAAAGAAGAATGAAAATATATTTTATGCGAAGCAGTGTGTACATCTCTGTGTTCTCAATAGAGATTTCATTCTTAATTCTGAAGTGGATGTTTGAAGTCTGTAATGGAAACGGAAATTGAAGGGATTGAGTTTTCGTCCCACCCGTTATATAATAAATTATTCCCACGAATACAGTGTAAAATAATACGTGTTTTAAATAATTTTTTCGAACTTGTGTTGAGAAAATGTTTTCTTTTGAACTTTTAATAATTATGCTTATTTGCCTAACGTGCATTATACATGAATTGCAGCACATCATGAAAATGAAACACATGACTATGCGTAATACATATTCATAAAGAGTTTCGAATCCGTGAGTTGCATCGTATTTCTCTACGACTTCTCCCTTCAATATTGGCCAAAAATAAGCCAACATATACTCACTGCTCACTATCCCTAGAAACTAAATGTGGGGTTCTATTCCAAAACTGACTACATAGAGCCTCGCTAATCCGCACCCCCGTTCCTTCGGTGCACACAGTAATCCTGACGGGTGCGTGCGGGTCAAAACGTATTAAGAGCGTTTAACCAGCCAGCGGACGAAAATCCACATTTCGTCGAAAGTTGTTCTTCCGATCGTGCAGGGCGGTTACAGATTAACTATTCTCCGTACCAGCTTTTTAAAATTATAACTCAATATCGAAATTATTTCAATCCAAATTAGCTTTAATTTATACCTTCATCCAAAAATGCTGAAAGGCGTGATGATAAAACTATTAAAATAGTGTACTTTTTGTAGTTATTTTTTGATTATAAGTATTTATCATTTTTCAATAATGTCTAAATTTAATAAGAATGTTAAAAAAATCTGAAATATATTAGATTGTAAGTGCGCAAATAAATACACAAATGGACCAATTTTCGTCAAGAAACACATGTACGTACATATTTTTTAATGGTTTTATTGAAACTAAAATTAAAATTCTAATACATAACTTTGCTAGATAATGTATTGATTTATTTTACTGCATGATTACATTATTTGAAATGGGTGTGGTATAATACAAAAACTTTTTTGAAAATTTAACAAATCTGCCAACGACCTATGGAATAACCTTATTATACTAAAAATTAAAAAAAATTCTAAAAATTTATTACATAACTATGCTAGATAAAAGAACAATCTTTCGAAATCCATTTATAATTTTTTGTGGAAAAGAGTCAATACGTCTTAAAAACTTTTTTGAAAATGACGTATTTCCGGCTTTCTCTGGTAATGCCCTCTTAATATTAAATCATTTGCCGTCATTCGTTAATTAACTTTTTTTTTCATGTTAAGTGCCCAAATTTCTTACATGTTTGAATTTTTTATAAGTACATTTGTACGTACATACATATTCTTGTCTAAATTGACTTTAAATTTTTACTTTAATAAATGAAACCCAATTTAAAAATGTATTTTATTCCTATTAAAAATTTGCATAATATAATACGGACGCCTCGATAATTCGGAAGGGGTCTTGTTTTTCCCTATCCGGATTAGCGAGGCTCTACTGTATTTCCAAAAATATCGAAATTGAGTTATGTACATATGTCACCACACTACATCGAGGGCCTTGAATCGATTGGTGTATTCATTTTTTACCAAAATGAACAAATTTTCTATAAATTTAGCCTGTGAAAATATTAATAATAAAAGTATTTCCTGTGTAAACTGAATTTATTCAAATAACTAACTAACTAACCATCACGCCGTTTCCGAGCAGGGGAAGGCAGAGAGGACGGAACGCCAAACATCTCGGTCTCGTTCACATTCACACTTCCTCCTTCCTACTTTCCTTCTTTCTACAACATGGGTCTCTTCAAGACCAATGTTCATTCCTTCCTCTCCTCAAAAAGATCCTCACGGCATCCCAGATGACATAGGCCCTGAGGGAAATTATTTTCCTCAAGGCCTCCTGTTAGGAGTTAATGTAAAAACAAAACAAAAAATACATCGTCTCGTACATGCTCTTCTATTATTCTGACTCTTGACATGGCCCGACTCAAGTATCTGGTTCACTTGGTCGTGCCATGTCTTTCTTGGGCGTCCCCAACTTCTTCTATCATTCACATTTGCATCATTTATTCTCCTTATTTATTTATTCAAATAATTAATTAATTTAATGAAATATACACTGCCTAGAATATAAATATACACTGAAATTATTATTACCACGTTATTATTATTACATATGCATATATGTACTACATATTTTATGTAAATGATGATGTAACATAATTTTTTTGAAAACTCATGCATGTGAAAAAAATTGTCAGATCTATTAAGTGTTTCTACGTAATCTGTTAAAAATTGAAAGAGGTAGTGCTGAATAACTATTCGTCAATTGTTTAAATGTTCTAACGAGGTTTTACCTGGCACACCAAGTTTCTTCTAATGCACCAAATAACTCACCAATCGCTCGCGCGATCACTACATACATATACCCACTACGAAAAATTACTACGCTTAGTCATTTTTCATGTTTCTAACATAAGAACACAACTAATTTATATAATACTGTTTTTATAAAACTTTTATTAACAATCAATTACAATACGTGAGCGTATAGTTATTGGGTTCAAAATTTTAAAGCTCACGCGCTAACCCCCTATTTATCAATAGTTAAAAAAAAACTACATAGTACACACAGGAGGTCCTGAGGAAAAAATAATTAGAGCCTCAGGGTTATCTTTGGGGATACTATGTGGAGGATTTTTTATGCAAAGGAAGGAGGGGAGGTTTTGGGCAGGAAAAAGGATGAGGGGTGCGTCGGAATCTGAGGTCAATGTGTTCAAGGATGACGGACGTATAAATCCATCCCATTCACCGCGTTGCAAGTCAATGTGTCGAGAGGGTTCGGCTGAAGAGGTCAAAAGATCTCCCTCAACCGGCTCGCCACGCAGTAGCTGGGCAAACGCAGCCGCAGCTAAGACCTAGAAAAACCTCACCCCATGAATCCAGGTACTTCTATACTTATATATACGTATACTTCTATCAAGTCACCAAACGTAGCGAACCTTGGGGCGACCTATGGCAAGGGTGTTGGTTATCCGATAAATGATTGGCGGTACCTACAAATTGGGTGATGCTTATTCATTACCAAATTGGGTGATGCTTATTCATTACTTAAGATTAAGAAACGTCCCCAAACCAAGCAAACTTAATAAGATATTGTTTGGACATACGTAACAGGTACTTCATCCATGTGCTATATATGAATTTACACTTGTATCATCATTATCATATTTTAGTATCAACATCATTACTCATCACTTCTATCATAATGTACGTTGTGCGATCAAATAAATAAATAAAGGAAGTAAAACAGGGCAAAGAACAAGGAAAAATATTTTAAAATCATTTGACTACTTAGCGTTATCCATGACTTACACCTCAATGACAAAAATATGTGTTTCTAAAACACTCAATCAGTTTCATAAAATTATTTTTATTCTTCAGCAAATTTAAGGCATTCAGTAGAAGTGCTGAATAGAAACCATAACTAAAGATATTCAATCTTCAAATGAAAGACGTCACACATAAATCATAATGCGTAGAAATTTTCAAAAGCAATTTTCGTATTCGATTCAATAAATTATATTCAAACAAAATTTAAACACGGTTTCCATCGCGCGAGAGAAAATAGGAACACTCAGAATACAGCGGTCGTCACTTCCCCCCCAATATTCAATGGGAGGGAAGATTTTCCATGGGGATAAATTTTATCACATTGCTTGGGGCGGAATTTTTGAGACTTAATTAAAAGGTTCATTTATTGATTGCAGCGACCCAGTGTATTCCATACTCACTTCGGAGCTTATTTAACAGGACTAAAACTGTGTGATAAACGGGTAGAAGTTTGTGAAAATGCTTCGGAAATTCGCTTAAATTCTACAGCTTTGTGGAATGTTTGCCCACTTTGAATAGGTGTTCACCTCAGCAAAGTATAGAAACTTTTTTGTTCGCCCTTTATGCCTTTCCTCTATGTACTCTGCCGCGATTGAAAATTTATTAATTCTCAGATTTTACCAAATTAAAATAAACAAATACAAGAGGTTCAAAATTTTCTTTCCTACAATTTTCCTGAAACGAAAACATCCTTTATTTAATGAAGAACAATAAGACAATTGATTATTATAGACGGAAACAAAATATTTTAGGTAGAGAGTTATATTTTTAATCTTGACTACTGATGGGATTACAACATTGTGTGAGTTTTTTTAACCTAAAAATAGTGATGTTTAATCGCAAATAACACTATTTGAAAAAAATCAATGATGCCTAATAAAATAATATTATTAAAAAATGCACTAAGTAGGTACGTATATGAATTATAAACATGGGGGTTGGTTAATTATTATAATATTCACTGTCGTAAAATAATAAGAAGTACACAAAATCAAGAAGTTTCGTAAGCAATATGGTATACTCTGAGGACGTTTAAAGGCGATACTCAGAATAATGTGCGAATCTACCCATTCGCTTATTACTTAGGCAAGCTTTGGCTGGAATATTTATGACAATCAATTTTAATTATTTTGCAAATGAGCGTTCTAACAGCTTAAACCATTTCGGTTTCGTTTTGGCAATGTATAAAGTTATTCGTCTTCATTAGTGTTGTGAATACAAAATATAATTACATTAATTCCATAAAGTTCCGCCAAACAAAGGCGGAGTAATGTGGACTCCATCACGGCTGACGTGACTAATCTTGCTTGGAAAGTGTGGAATTAATATGGTCCATAAGCTGACGAGAAATGAGCTGAGTTTAATGGAACTAAGGCATCGGAATCCTTCAAACAGCCGCCGAAGGGTTAATCCAAATGGAACTTTTCTACTCATTGAGCGCTGTATCGCTGTTTATTCGTTAAAACTTTTTGCTGAAGTTGAAACTCGAGAGGTAGGAAGTTTTAAACGAGAGGGTCTATATAGCATTTAAAACGCTGGAAAAGAGCCTGTTTCCAGTTCAATTCCGATAAATAAATTTGATTTTTTCTAATTTTATTTTTATTATTTATTATTTATTTACCTATTTAAAAATCATCTGTCATGAATTAATTGTACTACCAACCATGTAAAAGCCCTTTGGGCGTTAAATGAAAAAATAAATAAAGTCTACGCAATTATTTTCACTGTTTTTTGGGAAGATTGAAACAATAATAAGTTTATTAGCGATGTATGTAACGTATAGATTGCGACAATTTTTTAGGATGGCTAACCTTTATGACACACTAACATTGAATTAATCACAAATGAAATAATAAAATCTTCTATTAAATCCTACTTTAGTGGACGCAAAAAGCTGTTCTGCATTTCGGGCGTTATTTTTTGGTTTTAAGAGGAAAAAAATTTTTTCACAGAGATGAAACATATCATTGTCGTATAAGAATTTAACTATCTTACCGGTGCAGGCCTTATTAAGGTACAAAATATTGATTTTTAATGTATCTGAGTCTGAAGGAAAGTGGAACATGAACACAATGGTTCACAAAGAATGAAGGAATGCTTGTTTCGTAACATAACAATAACTACGTATGGCAAACGCTGGAATATAACGCGCCCAAAATATTTAACATGTTGCCAAGCAATAATCGCAATTTTGTAAAATATTGTGATTCAACAAAAAATGGTTAATAAATATAGATGGTTTTTTACATTAAGTCTTTGTGTTAATTGTGAAAATCTGCATAGTTTTAGTAATAATAATATAAGAGTGAATATACATATGTTTAAAGTGTAATTCAAGATTAACAACCTGTTGACAGACTGCTTAGTTGCGGTTTTACGGTATTGGACCTTGAAAAACAAAATTAAAAAACAAAAAAAATGTAGTACTATCGTAACGACTATTTAAATGATTGGAAATTTCCATTAAAAATCACACAAATCAAATATAAACTTATAATTAAATATATTTATCCGACACACTATCTAGGTTATAAACCAGTTCTTCGAACAATTGTTTTCATATAAAAAGGTGGCTGTCGATCACGTGGGAAAAAATAGCCGAAGATAATATTGTTAATTCTGAAATTTGAAACATGAGATTGACGATACTTAAATAAGAGGTCTCAGTGGCCGAATTCTTAAGGCGTTCGTCCCGGTTAGACGAGAGATCCTGGGTTCGAGTCACAGTGGTGACCGTTATCTTTTAATTTTTCTGTGTCTTGTTATTTTTCATATTTTTCTTTAGATTATTAGTATTACCTTCTTATTTAATCCGTTTTTCTTGGCCTACCAGCGAAACAAGTCATTTTCAAAATTATTATTTAGTTAAATCTGTTATTTATTTGAGGTTACGCTTGAATTCCTGTACCTTTATATTCTTGTAACTAAATTGATCTTGTTCTGAAGGTCACAAAAACCTCAGCGGTTTGGCATTGGTAAAAAATGAAAATCAAATTGGTGAACCAGAAGAAAACTCAGCGATTAGTTGAAGAAGAAAGAGTTTTTAGAGGAAAACATGAAGGACTGAAGGAAGGACTACTTTAAACCTCAGACTACCTCGGACCAATCAGATGATGGTTGAGAACATCATTAGGTGGAGGATGAAGCGCTGTTCATCTGTAGGCCATTTGACATAATTTATTTATTTTTAAGAAATAAACAGCTTTTACATAAATTACATTGATAACATACAATATAAAGTGAACTGAAGTCAAGCCACAGAAGTTTCTTATGCTAAAGTTAATTGGTAAAGAAGTTTTATTATCTTAAAATTAATTTTGGGTTATAGGAAGGGTAGAGGAAGAGGAATATAGGAAAAGGATAGGAGATGCTCCTGATATATTACATACTCTCATATTAATAATAATCGATCGTACGCGTTACTTTATATCGGTATTTCTTTAAGTTATTACTAAAAATGTCAATTCCGTGAAATTTTGTATTATATTGTGCACATATACGAGGAATTGGGGACTTTTTTGTAATATTTGTTCTACGCGAGAGCAAATAAAATAAATCGGTTTGTCGGGTTGATTTTTGAGGAATATGAAAATTTATTAAATTGGTGAACTCTGGTGCTGGACTCCATTATTTAGAATTTTAAACAATAGGATTTGATCGAAAATTAGACGTCGTGTTTGGAGGGAGTTGAAATAATAATAAATAATTTGAGAAGTGTAAGTTAAGTTTATAATATATGTGTTTAAAAAAATTTGTTTGAATTCTTTCTATTCTTTCAATATGGGCTTGGTAAAAAGGAGTCCAGATCGGTGTAGTGTTCCAAGTGCCGGCGAATATATGAAGTGTAAAGGGAATATAGAGTGTTTACGTATATAATATTTATGCACTGTAAAAGGCAAAATAAAAATATCCCCTGGTAAATATTCATCCCACATATCAGTAAGCCATTTGACACAATATGAAATCCAAATAATCCCCAAGTTGAAGTTTTAATACGAGTGCGAAATCAGATTTTGCTTTAAAAATGATATTTTATGCAGGATGGAATAATTTATTGAGCAAGAGATTACAAAAACCCTTCCTATGTATCTATCTTCTTGAATACCCATTGTGTTAAATCTATTCGGGAGAGCCGTTTTCATGAATTCTCGTTCCTCGGTGAAAGGGGTGTATCGTGTTGCCATTTTATATGCCCACATCCGGTTACTGCCATTTTGTTACCGAAATGAAATCACGATTCGCCCCGCTGCAATCCTGTCAGAAGTTGGCCAAACTTTTAATGAGGTTTTGAGAACGGCGTCCATCAAAAACTGAAGCATATCCGCAAATATTACGAATACTGTCGAGTAACGCAATATACAATAATAATTAATATTTTAGGATAAACTAGTAGTTACTGCTAGCTACCAGCTTTGCCACAGTCTTAACGCCCGATGTTCTTGCCAAAAGCCAAAATTATGGTAATAACTATTTGCTCTAAAAATGTTTGGGTTATGGTTGGATTACGAGCCCATACACTATCTAAAAATCTAGAGAAGAGTCTGTGAAAAGATTTTCTTTTAAGTAAAGAAATTACCAATAATTTTAGGCTTGTTATTCATGCATTTTTAAAAAAGCGGGACTGATGTGACGTGCTGAATGTAAAAAGAAGTCGGAAGTGCGGAAAGACATGGTGCGATTAATTCGCCACATGAAGATGGATTCTAGCTCTTGTTTTTTTTTAATTTTTGTGACAATGTTTAAGTATGGATGAAGCAAGAGGAGAAGAACAGAATAGAATTGTGTCACTTTCCATCATCTCAGGTATCATCAATCGTATTTTAATTTTAAGAAACCGTAATCATTAACAGGAGAATCTTCTGCAAATAATTCATTAATCTTTCCAGACTAAGTTAAGACGTGGCAGATATTTTTGCAAAAGATTTTAGATTCTGTCTCGGCTCTGAAACGATATTTTTTTCTGGGAGATTAATGAATTATAATTTTTGAACAATTGCTTTTAAAACCTCATCAGAAATCTAAAACTGTGCATTAAAAAGTAAAAAATAAATTCTAAATTTATAGAATACTTAATTTTTACCACTTTCATTGTTCATAAAAACCGTTTTATGAGCAACGCTCACTTCTTCAGTCTTTACTTAAAACTAATTATAAATAATAGATAAAGACAATGGTGTCAATGGAAAGTTGAGAATGGGTAGAGGAAAGAGGGGCAATAGGGAACAATTTACAAAGGGAACAGGTTTAAAAATGGGTCTTTTATAAACAATTTTTGATAATTAATAGTATTAAAATTCGCATTCACGCTCTTTCTGATTTCCAATATTTCTAATTTATCCAACTAAATGCCATTAAAGTTACAATGTAATAATTCTATTCCACCATTGGAAATAAAAGTGTGACTAGTTTTCAATAAATGTTTGGCAAACTCCGAGAAACTGTTATTGTTTAAAGATTTAATTTGTTCTTTAATATTTTTTTTCAAAGTTTCCCCGCAGTTTTACATATATAAAAGAAACCACAATCATTACACCTTAATTTTAGATTCCAAAAAAAATGTACCACAAAATAAGTTTGCTGAAGAAGTAAATGTAAATGTTTTCATTCAATTTTTCTGTGTAGACGCTTATTTCGGTCTAATGAGACTGTCTTAATATTTCAAAAGTAATGTTATTTATGAGGCAGTGTAATTTTTGTGTCGTAGCTACGTTATGAAATTATTACAATATATGTACATAATATTAATAATTTACGGTAATCTCACTAATTTACGTATGGAAACAAAGTCCATAATTCGACTTGTGACGGAGTTAATCCGAGGAAGCGCAACACAATTCTCCGAAAACGTTCATTTGAAAAGTTAAAGTTTGCGACTCGCAACATATTGTAAACAGCGACGTCGTAACTTTAAATAGGATTAAAACACTTCGCAACTTAATAACTCCCGAATTATTTGGATGTTGGAGGGGAGTGGACGCCCTGAATAATCGAATCAAGAGGGGGAAAATATTAATAAATAATTCTCAGATGCACGAAAACATACTTTAATAACAGCAAGCTTTTCGTTTTGGAGACACGAAAGACGTAAAATAATATATTTTCTCGGTTTTTGGAAGGACTGTAAGGTGCAATAAAAAAATAAAACCCTCTTAATTAAAACCACCAACCAAAATGGTTTTGGTCGTCTTCAGTCCACCACTTTGAGTCCCTCGTCGTCGTCGAATACCTATAGGTTTAGTCTTTAATTCTTCTCATGTGTCTTATTAGCAGTGCTCTTATTACTCTTTCTGATGACTGCTAGTATGACTCCAGTAAATTAACCCCATTCAGAATTGAAAAGTTACTTAAATAAGCTTCAGCCGTGTTTAGTGACTGAATAACTGAGTAGATCTGAATAGCAAAAGTGCGCCCCACCATTGAATTTGGCAGCCACCTCTGGTCTGGAGCCTCAAAATACCTAAAAAAACATGGACATTGTGCAGAAACGGGCGGTCCGTTTGATAGATTTTCCTAAACGGATTGCAATCTTTAGAGCACAGGCGTCAGGTGGGAAAGCTGTCCTTTTTCTACCGGTATTACAATGGAAGATGCTCCGAGGAACTAGCGTCATTGATCCCTTCGGCACCAGTACATAGTCGGAAAACACGCCAAATACATGCCCAACATATGAACACGGTTGACACTGGTCACATGAGAACGGGTCGTTTCTATGACTCGTTTTTGAGTTCAAAAGCTCGGCTGTGGAACGATTTGCCGGCCTCTGTGTTTCCTCCCTCCTACAACATGGGTCTCTTAACCCATGTTCACTTCTTCCTCTTCACAAAAAGACCCTCCACACAGCATGATGACATAGGCCCTGAGGGAAATTATTTTCCTCAGGGCCTATTGTGTGGAGTTAATGTAAAAAAAAAACATCTCCAATATATCTCCTTCCGATCCCCAATCTTCCCGGCCTCGCAATATAACCCGAATTAGGAATGCTACAGTTTCAGTGGCTCCGGCTCATTAGAACTCATGTGCGGTTTTTACCTAAAATAAAAAAAAAGTTATTTCGAAATTCGTGTTTTGTTGGGCCGTCTAGCTAAAGACAGCCCAGACAAGTCCCATTTTTTTCCGAGTTCTGCATACACTTTTCTACCCCCTTGAAATTACATTTCAATATTAATTCACTTCTGAATTCTTTCAATCACTTCTCCCAGCACTTTTAGCAGCAAGTATAAAGTACAGCAGCGAGCGTAATATACTTTCACTGTTATGAATGTTTTAAATGTTAACCTAACCCCCGACTACCATAATACGGGCATGTGCCTAGCGTGGTAGTCGAATCACCTGTAAAAACTGTATAAAAAATTATATGATGAATAAAGAAAAGGAAAAAAAATAAAAAATTATCATCAACCACCACCAAATTCCCGGCACAGAGTTTGGCCTCCTCCACAACTCCGCACACCTGCCATTGTAGGAAGAGACACGCAACCCGATGTATTCAACTGATTCGCCCTGTGATGTTAATTGAGGTGGACTAGATACTATTTCCTTACAGTCCAATTTTATTTGAACTCCGTGCAGTTTGGAATAATCAGAACCTCCTCTATGAACAGGAAGCCTCATTCCTTCTGCATGCATTTACACAAGGTCAGACATAAAAATCATTACTTTTAAAGATTTATGATACCGAACCACATGCGAGTACCTCCACAGTGTTTCAGAGACACACCGCAAAACTTCAGGAGGTATTACCTATTAACAATATCCCATAAGGGGGCATACATTAATCACGTGAACAGTTTTTCTTCTAATCTAGACCCCTCCCTCTTGGTGAGATAAATTGTGCCACTTCGTATATTCTTTTCAAGTGATGTGAGATTTTGCTGGATCCCCCCTCCCTTTGGAGCTCGCGTAATTAATGTATGCCCCCTTATGGGAAATTTGTCGATAGAATTAAGCGGAAGTTTTAACGGTTTATTAATTTTAAGTTAAATATCCCCTCGAACAAAAACTACATATTTTTTTATTAAATCTATTAAAAATACACACACTTGATCGGTGAT
Source organism: Limnephilus marmoratus (assembly GCA_917880885.1). Lineage (NCBI taxonomy): Eukaryota > Metazoa > Arthropoda > Insecta > Trichoptera > Limnephilidae > Limnephilus > Limnephilus marmoratus. Next base: position 58,507,720 of record OU862906.1, read on the forward strand.
AAGCGACATATGTTCCCTTTTTAAATTTTAAATTTGGAGCACAACTGTTGTTGTGAACTCTCGAGTGTAGTCAAATTAAGAGTACCTGCTCGACTCACTAGACATAAGGATCTATTTCAATGTCACCATTCATAAACAAATTATGATATTATAATCCTCGTATACAAAGTTTAAAAAACGAATATCTCAATGACGTCGATATTTTTAATGTAACAAATTTGATATTTTAAACATACTTTTACAATTTTTTATGTCAAGATGTTATTTCTGATAATTTCAGGAGATTATTATTATTTTTATCTTATCCTTTGTGCCGGACAAAGTGAGGACACACAAGTACTGTAAATAAGGAACAAAAGGGAACTTTATGACTGTTGAAATTCTTCAAACAAACAGTTCGAGTTTTGAAAATAACAAAGCAAATCAAGCGTTTAATGAACCAGAGTTATGTAACCGATAGTAGTGTTTTTGATAGTCTACGAGCAGTAATAACTCCAACAAATATTGCATTAGTAGAACTGGTCACCCTGCTTTAACCTATCCTTATCTGATTAATTAAAATATTAAACCGTTTATGTTTTGTGTGCCAGCAGGTCAACAATCAATGGTCTCACTAAAATCAATAAAACTTATCGTATAGAATCACAAGTCGAGTTCGATGTAACGCAGAGATATAATTCATTAATGCAGCAGGCGTAAGGCATCGATGTTAATTTATTTAACATTCTGCACAATTCATTAACGGAAAATCGTGTTTAGACGGAAATTATTGTTTTATTATTTAAACGGATTTGGCGTTCGTGTGAAAGCGGGAATGTTTGAGCTTTGGGTGTAATTTCCCACAAATAGAATAATAGGATATAAATTGATTTTTCGTTGGTAATAATTGATACCTGTGAGTTATGATCAGAAATTAAATAACATTTTCGCGGTACTTCTAGGTATTCATTACATCATAAAGTGAATTTACAATAAGCACGCGATCATATTTAACCCACATTTTTCAGTACTTTAAAATAGCCATTTTTTGGTTACTTATTTAACAATATGAGATATTAAATATGAGTGTTAAAGTTTGATAGTTACCTGCAACTTAGTTAAAATATTTATTATTAATTTTTTAAACTTTATGAGTAAAATCTCAAATTATAATATTTAATTAAATGAAGACAATATTAGCGAAACTCAATCGAAATCTGGAGACAGAAAAATCAGAAAAGATATTGGCTCCGCTGGGACTCGAACCCAGAACCCTTTTCTTACATGGAAACAGTTCTACCGATTAAGCTACGGAACCCATATTAATTCGGTCACTTTTAACTGTATCATGCTTCGACTACGAACTAGCAACATTATCTTCTGGGTTCGAGTCCCAGCGGAGCCAATATCTTTTCTGATTTTGCTGTCTCCAGATTTCGATTGAGTTTCGCTAATATTGTCTTCATTTAATTAAATATTATAATTTGAGATTTTACTCATAAAGTTTAAAAAATTAATAATAAATATTCATCCTAGACTTGCAGAAAAAGTCAATAGATGTCGCGAATTACAAATAAAATGGATAAAAAATTTATCCAGACACTATCTAGATTGCATTTAGTTCGAGTTGAATCTTGTAATCATATATAAAGATAGCAGCCAATAATATGTGCGTTAAGTAAGTGAAGATAATGTTGCTAGTTCTTAGTCGAAGCATGATACAGTTAAAAGTGACCGAATTAATATGGGTTCCGTAGCTTAATCGGTAGAGCTGTTTCCATGTAAGAAAAGGGTTCTGGGTTCGAGTCCCAGCGGAGCCAATATCTTTTCTGATTTTTCTGTCTCCAGATTTCGATTGAGTTTCGCTAATATTGTCTTCATTTAATTAAATATTAGTTAAAATAGTTGGGTATTCACTGATACCAAGAGCGTAGCTATGGCACCTTCATGGGTGGTCTTCACGTCTAGGGGAAGTCCCTAGATCTAGGGAGACATTAGGAACTCTGAGTACAGAAAGAGAGTTTTGACAAATCAATGGAGAAATTAGCATCGGCGAAGATTTGTTTTTGACCTTCTTTCACCAAATTCTGAGCCATGGTTATCATAAACCTCTGATTTGCAAAAGCTTCGAAGATTTCAGTAGCTTCGTCCAACTTTATTGGGGTTGTTTTGCACCTTCATACCTTACGGAGTCGAAAATATTGTTGTTTTCACACATTATTTATGAAAATTTAGGGAGTTTTTGACTTTTTTGGGCATTTATAAGAATTTTGAAAGTTTTATAAGTGTTACGAGTTTATGGCAATGCTAGCTGTCTACCTTTTAGTTCCAATTTTGACTCAAATGAGGGCATACAGTGAAAAAGTCGGGTTGTTGGCGAGATTGCGTGGAAGTCAGAATCCAATCCATTTCATCGTTTTACACTAACAAACGCACTTCATAGTTAATTAAGGAACAGTCTGCTCACGCCAAGCGGTGAACCTAGTAAGCCACGCCCAATTGTGCCCAGTTGAGTTTGTTTGATGGGTTGTGCCCAGTTGCCCTAGTGCCAACTCCTCTCCCTTTTTTCTGCCATGGTTTAACCCAACCTAAAAACCCCATCCTCTTTTTGAACACCTCCAGCCGCCTCGTTTTCTGTTCCACTTCTCCGCCTTCCCCATTTCAGTATATTTCAACTCTTCTGCCCCCCCCCCTCACCATTTCATTACAAATCCTACGCCACCCGTTTTCAGCACAACTCAAGTTTCCGGTGTTAGGGTATGGCCCAAACATCTTCTACGTAGGTATTGTATTAATTTCCTGCTATTGAAGAGAAGTCTTTTTGGTTGGCAATGAGTTAAATTGCTAGGTACAATAACATAATTCAATACAAAAATTTATGCAAGCCTTCCAAACCGTATTTTATCACGATCACTACCAATCAAAATTTTACTGGAAAGGTTTAATTTGTGGACTAAAGTACTGAGCAAAATTTTAATAATAAGCTTTTGTAACAATTTGAATTCCACCATGTATTGGAATCCTCACTCAAAACATTTTGTTAATAATAATGTAAATTCTATTAAGTTCGATACAAACACGACCAACTTTATTCCGACGAAGGGTGCTGCAGGCTTTTAAAATTCATCCCCAAAACTCAGAGAAAACGTTACATTTGCAAGACAATATGTGAGAAGAGTAAATGGTCTGTATTGACAACTTTAATATTATTCATCAATGCACATCCCTTTTGATTTGGAGGATTCATTGCTGCGACGCATAGTTACTTGTTCATATTCTATTGCTTTGTAGCAAACGTGCCAGCAAACCTATTTCTCGGCTTCCAGTCGGAAGGTGCCCTTGTATAAATATTTACCTCCCTAATAGAAGATTAATAAGCTAATATTCACCAAGACAAGAATAGAAAATATTACGACGTCACTTTTAAAACTTTATACGTCTGTGTAAATTCAGGAGAATGGGACATGTAAATCTTGTCAACTCACTGTTGGAGATTTACCAAAGTGAAACAACTTTACACACTTACGTGGTGTAGAAAACGACCAAATATTATTTGTATAATTCTCTTGAAGCATGAAGGTATCAACATCAGACTACATTACCATTGTGTCTGTGATTTGAATGTTTTTCAAAAACTTTATAAGTTGTAAGTAATTTAATAAATAAGTAATATAATAAAATGTAATCTTGTTATTGTAAGGAATTAGCTGGAAATACATTTTTTCATGATCCTTCATAACCCTTTTACGGCAGTTTACATATGCTTACTTGATACAGTGGTTTTTAATTATGAAGTTGAATTCTAATTCTAAATAACATTCTTCAAAATGTGATTTCTTTTGGTTTTTTTTTTTATTACAAATTTTACATTCTAATTACACCACTATTTTAATAAGTATGTTTTATTTGTTTTTTGTTTTTGAATTTTTTATTTAGATTTATGTAAATATTTTCATACATCTAGTAGGAAAATATAAAAAATACAATTTACGAAGTAGGTACAGGAATATTCACAATACATTTAAAAAAAGAATACCAAATAAAAAAGATAACTTTACAAAAATACATTATAAAAGAACAAGACCTGAGAATAACATTGGTGAGTAATCAAAAAATATTTTTTACATATAATGCACACATCCTACGAAAATTGCTGAGACTTGAGGCTTCCTTTACGGAATTTGGCAGACTGCTATAGAGTTTTTGCTCTATAGCAGTACTCTAATAGTACTCTTCAGATAATTTGGGAGCATATTATTTTTAATTTTATAAATCATTGTTAATGTATTATATATTATATGTTTTTTGGTTGTCATCATATTTAAATTTTGTAACATAATTTTAACTCTTGTAAAAATGTTGCATTTTAAAATCATCCTCATCCCCCTATTTTGTATAACCTTTAGTTTATTATTTTGGGCTTCGTTACATAGGAATAATACACTAGAACAATAATTTAAATGCGGAGTTACAATAGAATTGTAGACAAGGCGCGTTGTCTTGAGATCCAAGTTATTTCTGATCCTTTTTAGGAATCCAACTATTTTAGCAATTTTTTTTGTTATGTATTCTAAGTGTTCGTCGAATTTTAATTTATCATCCAATATCACACCCAGATATTTAATATTGCTAACCTTTTCTATGCTTTCGTTATCAATTTTTAGTGTTGCCTGCTTTTTTCCACCTAAGTTATCCACAATTAAAAACTTAGTTTTCGTAACATTCAATTTGAGTTTTGGTTTAGCCAAAGCGTTACATTATTTAAATCAATTTGCATTTTTTCAATGGCATCCTGTAAATTTTAACTGGCTATGCATAACAATGTATCATCAGCAAATAGTTTAATTGCACAATGTTTTAACACTTTGATAATATCATTCATGTATATAATGAACAGCAATGGACCTAAGACAGAACCCTGCGGAACGCCTTTGTTAGTACTATGTGGTCCAGATGTTATACCCCCATATTTTGTTACTTGTGTTCTTTCTGATAGGTAATCAACAAACCACTTATTTTCTTTACCATTAATTCCAATATTACTTGATTTTTTTATTAATCTATCTCTGTCGATTGTTTCAAATGCCCGCTTTAAGTCTAGAAATACTGCAATAATTTTACTTTTTTTATCTCTAAAATTTTTCCACTCATCTATTACATAGTTAATAGCAGTTTCACAAGAACATTTATTTCTAAAACCAGATTGTTGTCGAACTAATATCTGCTTGGCCTCAATATATTCAGTTAATTGCTCCTTTACTATGTATTCCAGTATTTGTTCATATTTGGGTAAACAATTTATCGGCCTAAAGTCGTCAAATTTTTTTGGGTTATCAATTTTTGAGATGGGAGTTATTACAGATGTCTTCCAAGTTTTGGGGAATACTCCACTATTCAAAGATTCATTGATAATTTGAACCATCGATTCGCCAATAATATTTATAGAGTCTTTGATTATATTTATTGTAATACCATCTGGGGATTCCTTCGACTTCATATTACTCAGCACCCTCCTCAAGTACGGTAAATCTATATTTTTAAACTTAAATTCTTCATCGGTGCGGTGGTTCTCTGGATCTTGTGGAATACTTTGAATTATAAGATCTATGCTCGAAATAAAATGCTTGTTAAATTTAGTGGCTATCTTCTCTACTTCTTCTTCAGTTCCATCTGGAAAATCAAGTGACTTTACAATTTCTTTTTGTTTGCCCCTTATGATTTCTTTAAGTGTTATCCAAAGTTTTCTTGGTTCATTCTGTTGTGTTTTAATTTTTGCTTATAATAATCGCATTTTTGTTGTTTAATTTGTTTGGAATAAATATTACGAAATTTTTTATATGCATTCCATTTTTCTTCTGATGGTTTCAATTTTGCCGATTTGTATGCATTATCTCTTTGTTGCTGAAGATTGTGTAATGGTTTAGAAAACCATTTATTCGTATTTTTAAACTTAATCCTTTTCATTGGCATAATTTCATTGACTGCTGTAGTCAAAATATTAACGAAGTTCTCTGCTTTGTCATTTAGGTGATTTGATTCGGTAACTTGACAAATACTATTTTGTAGAGTTTCACAAAAAAAAATTTCATCATATTTCCTTTTATCTCTATATGTAATTTCCCTTGATTCATTTTTAATTTCACTCGTTTCAAATGTTGTTGAAATATTTTCGTGGTCTGATATTTTTGGAGTATCCACAACATTAACATTCAAGTAAAAATGATTTGTTATAACTAAATCAATAATGGTTGCTGATGTATTTGATATTCTAGTTGGTTTGGTCACAAGTTGTTTCAGTCCTAGATTATTCACTAAACTTTGGAGTAAGTACATTTATTTGAATCAACCTATCATGAATAATCACCGACTTAAAAATATTTGTTTTAGTAGGTGTGAGAATCTTCCAGTCCTAGATAAGGGGTCACGAGGCGCGTGCGTACCTTTGTAAAGGCGTTTGCGGCTCTTCAGACAACTTCAATTTCACCTCCAATCAACCAGTATAATGAAATGGAGCAGTCGGACAAACTTGTTGTTCAGTGATGCTGAAACTGATGAAAAGCATCAGTTTTGCCAAGTCAGCTCTTTTAGATCTAGATTTTTTCTAAATCTAAAAAAAAAATAAGTTTTTCTCTGAGGAACCGGCTATTTTTGTGTTGAAGATAGACAGAATTTCTCTAGCCACCCCCATGACATAAAAATAATTTATTTTTTCTACCTTGGGATTATATGGCTCTCCAATACATTTGTTATCCTGTTCCTTAGACAACTCTGGCTCTTCTCACTTAAAAATCTGTTCACCCAGGGCCTAGGTGATAGAGATTTGATTTAAGATGGATATAAGGAATAATGATTTAATTACAAACTGAATTATATTGCAGCTTCGCTGGAAATGGATACATGTGATCACGTACATAGGTTCAAAATTTAGAAGAGAGGATTCGTGAAGATGTTTAAATTGATGATAGGAAAGAGTAACGAGCATGTAAATGTAAGGTATATAGGTAAGTCATAATATCGTGGACATTAAAAAATAGAGTAATAATTAAAATTTCAAACCACAAAATGTATTATTAGAAAGCAAAATGCGCCTTCAAACATGATCGAATTTCTAACATTAATGGCTCGTTGATTGAATTATGGCATCAAAGACAGGGTCCTGAGCAGCTAGATGCTCTTGTTCGCAATACATTAAACAATTAAGGACAACTCAATTACCGAACCTTTATGATGGTGTACCTATCTAGAACCGATCCGGGGCACTTTCATCGTGGATGTGATATGCACCCACATACGAGTACATAATGCGATCAGTGTATTCAACATTGAACATATAATCCCTAGAAGTGTTAGAAATAATCGCCACACTACCCTGTTTAATCTGAATTTACCTTTACAAGAGATCGGGAATCAAAATCCTGCGTACGCAAATAATTTATTTTTATTTTTTATCTTAATGAGTAAAACTTCAAATTGTAATATTTAATTAATGTAGACAAAATAATCGACACTCAATCGAAAATCTGAAACAGAAAAAAACAGAAAAAGATACGGTCACATCTAGAAATACTGTCATATCTAAGTTCCTAGATGTAACCGTGTCTTTTTCTGATTTTTTTGTTTCAGATTTACGATCCGTTATGGTCCGGTATATCATGACATTTGAAATTTCCTACTAGTAACCCAGAAAATATAACTTTCTTGTTTATTTCACTACTAGTTTTTCTGCGTTGCAATTGATTTGGTGGTGTTTATGAGTTATCTGAGCATTGTGTCAGATAAAGGGTACACTCTCAATTTGGGAGGCGTGTTTCAGTACCGTCGCCCCGCGAACCATTTATTGGATAACCAACACCTCTGCCATAAGTTACCCCAAGTGGTTCGCTACGTTTGGTGATTTAGCAGGGGTGCCCAGGTTCATGGTACGGTTTGTCAGGGTCTTGGCGACGAATGCGTCTGCCCACCAGCTACGTGGCAGGCCGGATCGGGAGAGGATGGTTGAGGAAGTCCCTTTGGCTTCTCCAGCCCTCGGAACATCGCCTTGCCCCGCAGTGGGAAGAATAGATTCATAAGTCCGTCACTCCTGGACAAACTGACCAGATTCCTACCCACCCTTCATACATTTTTCCTTCCCAGGACTTCTTCTCCTTGCTTTCCTATATAGACCCTCCATATAGCATCCCCAAAGATGACATAGGCCCTGAGGTAAATTATTTTTCTCAGGTCCTCCTGTGTGGAGCTAATGTAAAAAAACACTTTTACATATAACTGCACACTCTTCTCAATTTTAGATTTTTCGGAGATGTCTGACTAATCATCTGGATGATCGATGTAAATACATATATACACACACAACACTATTCTATCCGTAAATACCTTCAGTGGCGCCTACATACACGATCGTGTGTCTTCCACGGTAGGTAGGAATTTCAGACTGGAATGGAGTAAAATAAGTTATCCGAATTATTGCACGCGAGTTATCAAAAGCCTAGGTACTTTCGTTTGACTGATTACTATCTACACGAGTACGATGATTATTTAGGGTGTCCCATTATTTACTGATTTATTTACACACGTATAGATGATTATTTAGGGTCTCCCATTCATAGAAGGTTTGAAACTTTACTTCCAGCTGGGTGAAAATAAATACCAATGCATATTTTTGATCTTATTTCATCTTTTACACAAATAAAAAAGAAGAAGACTCAACAAACATATCTGTTTGTTGAGTTTATTTATTTTAATTTCGGCTATAAATTATCACTCCACCTTCACACAGCACCCCCGAAGATGATTTATGGCTCTGAGGTACATTATTTCCCTTGATGCCTCCTGGTTCACCTAAAATAATGTATTAAAAAGCAACACTATTTTTTTTACAATATGTGCACACAGGAGGCCCTGAGGAAAACAATTTACATCGAGGCCTATGTCATCTATGGGGATGCTGTGGGTGGGTAGGCCCCAGGGGGTCAGTGTGTCCAGGAGTGACGAACACATGAATTCATTCCTCCCAATGCAGTGCAAGGCGACGAGTCGGGAGAGTTCGGCTGCAGAATTCAAAAGGTCTCCCTCAACCAGTCTCACTCGATCCGGCACGCCACGCAGTAGGTAAGCAAATGCATCCACCACCAAGACCCAGACCAACATTACCCCTTGAACCCGGGAATCCTTGCTGAGTCACCAAACGTAGCGAACCACTTACGGTGACGCAGGGGTGTTGGTTATTCAATAAATGGTTCCCGGGGCGGCGGTACTCATACCCGCCTCCCAAATTGAATTGCAATGCCACTGAAAGAACGAAAGAGTTTTAATGAGTGTTATAATTATGTTTATTGAAGTGCTTTTGAATACATTTTTTTCCGTCTGGCATGTACATGAATAAATCAGAAAGTTTTCTGCGCGTAAGGCAGTCCGTGTGAGAAGCAAAGTTACATCGTTACATCGCAATCGAATGAATTCTATAGGAAATAATAATGATTCATTTATTTTTAAATAAACCATTAAGTCTGCCTTATCTGAAAAAAAAGCGAATATTTGAGCTTTTATTTTATTTTATTATATTTTTCAACAGAAACAAACAGTACATTAGATACATTGGTGAAAAAAATTACAATTAATGAATATATTACACGGTGGGTACCTATTATGTGTTTCATTGTAGTGTGTTATTTGTGGTATGCATATTAAGTAATTACCGTGTGATGTATGTAGTGGGAGGGTGTGTGTGTGTGTGTAAGTATGTGTGTATGTATGTATGTATGTATGCGCATTGAACAATTTATATTATTGACATGATGCTCATTTTTAAATTGGCAGTGAATCGGAGAAAATGTCGACGATAGAATTAAGACCAATATTATTGAACATATATGAAGAGCACGATTGATTGGCGAATTAGATGATGCATTTGTCTTGTATTTAAGTGGGTAGAATAGTTCTGTATGGCGTGTACGTCTTAATGTTATGTTAAAATTAACTAGGGAAAAAAGTTCGGTATAGTCAACGTTATTATTTAAAATTCTGTGTATAAATATCTAATCATCTATAGCTCGCCTTTGTTGCAAAATTTGAAATGTGCGTTCTATTGTTGAATTTGAAGGTAAGATATTTTGTAAATATGTTTTGAATTTGTTCTGTGCTATCTATGTATATTTTGTACTGCGGGTTCCAAATTGGTACTTATTTATTTATTAACCGTATAAATATACCATAAATACATATTACATGTCACAAAATATTAGTTGTAGATACATAAGAAATAATTAAAAAAGAGTTAAGTTAATTGTGGCATTTGATTAAGAAATGACACAAAGGGCTACAATTACATTCAATACTATAGTATAAATAAAATTAATATTGAATGACGATATATGATAGAATAGCCTTCTTGTACCTAGCTTCCGTGCAGTTAAATAGATCCGCCACATCTGCATTATTAATATTGTATTAATTTTACTCGTATATGCGACGGAGAAGCTTTTAAAGAAAGTTTGAGTTGTTCGAAAATTGTGAAATAGTTGCAAATGTTCTGGCTCTGACGAGTTCTTTCATAAATTCTTCAGTAACTATGCATGGAAACTAAATTGAAAAGCACTTGAAAAATAAGTTTTATTTGTGATGTTAGAAGTTATATTTAAATACTATAAATATTTTCAGTTTCTGCGAAAGTGTGAAAATTTTTTTAACCACTGCAAAATCTTGTCATATTTATTGAAGTATTTTGATAATAATTTTTTTTTAAACGTATTAATTTATTTTCACTCTAAAATCATCAGAGTTTTAAATTGTAAGTATTATATTATATAATTACGTAAAAGCGTTTTGTTGTAAGTTAATTCATTACATTATTAATTAACTTATGACCAAACGCTTTTACGCAAGCTTTAAGAGTTTACAATTTAAAACCCTGATGATATTATAGTTAAAATAATTTCAAATATTTAAAAAAATTTATTATCAAATTACTTCATAGTGCCTGTGCTCAATAAATTGGGGGAGGGAATTGTCTGTTCCATAAAGTCGGGAGAAACTAGACGGAGAAAGAGGGGCAGAGTTGAACAGATTACTAATCAACTGATATTAGTTCAAACCAATTCAAGCAAAGTAACGAACAGTGGCGGCCGCTGCCCTGAAAATTTTGTAGTTCACTGACAATCCGTAGTTATTAAAAACAAATACTAAGCAAAATTATTTGTAAAGAAGGTCTATTCTAAGATGTTTTTGAAAAGCGAGAACTTCTTTTATTTTTAATAAAAAATTGGAATTGTTTATAAAAATCTTTTTTCAATACTAAGTACAAAAAAGGTTTTTTTCTTTGACCGATTTACGTTGGAATACAAATTTGTCGAATATGAATTTGGGAATGTGACCAAAAAAACTTTTTTTCACGATGTTTAGTTTTTAAAATTTTATTTATTTATTTTTTTAATTTACAGGTTACATAAAATATAAAATAAAATGTACATTTAGGTGATATAATAATTAGCGTACATTTTCATGTTCGAATATCTTCATGGAAGCATTAGAAGCATTAGCTTGTGTGGAAGAGTAGTGTACATTTTTTAATGCTTTATTATAATAGAAATAAAATACAATGTGAAGGTAAAAAACAATATGTTGTAAGTTCGGTGTAATGTAATTATAAGTATTTATCTACTATCAAACAATTTTACTATTTGCATAATGTATCTAGTAATATTGTAATTATAATATATTTCATTATAATATTTACCCAGTAGGGTTGGGTAAGATATATTTTATAAATAATTACTGTTAAATCACGAAAAAATGTCACAGTTTGTATTTTATAATTAAAAACACAAATAAATCAATTTTGAATTACACTTTTCGATTAAAAAAATAATATTTCAGTTTGATTAAGTACTTTGGCCTCAAATTAAAATTTAAGTTTGAATGAAAAACACACGGGAATCGACCAATATTTCATAAACATGGCCGGCGCGCGCGGCGTGATGCGCCAGCAATGTTTGAGATATTAGATACAAAAACATAATTTGTTCCGCTTACTTTTGTTCTGTATGCGGCTATAAGCGTCTTCGGCCTAACTACCTTGTAAAAAAATGCTCTCCCTGACAATTTAAAAAAAAAATAATAATATAATATTCATATTATTGCGTTATTTTGTTAAGTATGTAGTACTTTTAAATAGTGTCCGACCGAAACAGGACTTTCTAACGAAACTGAATCTTCGGTATCTGTCTCAGTTTCGGCCGAAACCGAAACCGAAACCGAAAGTTTTTAGACAGTGTAAAAATCTATTGTGTTCTGAAATTCAGATTATTTTTTACACTTATGCAGACAATTAACACGTGTTAAATTAAATTAAAATCAATAATTGATGTATGTGAAATAATTAAATATTTTTTAATATTACTATTATAAAATAAACAAAAATTAACAAAACCTGTTAACTATTTTTAAATTTGTAAATACATTTTGGAACAAAAATTTGTAAATACATAATCAACACTTACTTACATTATTTTATTTATTTATTTATTGCTTCTTCTCAATTTAAATACATTTATTTTTAGCATGTAATTATTAACCTCACTAGGGTTCGCCTGTATCGGGGTTATAAAGGATATTATAAAGAAAGGACTTGATTAATCGAGTATTTTTATTTTAATTTTGCTTACGATCACAAAATTCATATTACATGTATTAAATAAAAAAAATAAAAAAAACAATAATTGAAATATATGTAAAAAAATATTTTTTTAGATATTCCAGCTATAAAACAAACAAAAATTATAAAAATCAACAAACATGTTAACTACTTCTTCACAACACAATCACGCTGGACCGGCCGGCGAACTCAGCTGATGATGGCGGATGACACACGAGCCACGAACTCACCCGAAGTCAGCCGAACGACGCGCTTTAATTCACGAACGCAGAGTTTCGGTGCGGCCGAAGGTTCGGCAGATCTCCTGACGAAACCAAAACTGATGCCGAAACTAGATTTTTTTGCCGAAACTTGCCGAAACCGAAACCGAACCTTCGGTCGGTTACTACTTTTAAATGATATTAATGGATTGTATAGTCTTTAATAAGATATTATAAAGTATTTTGGGCATCATAAGTTACTAGTGCTGCACACGCTCACACTATAATCAGCCGCCCCTGGTAACAAATCTAAATTAGGTATATATAATCTTCCACTTACCTCATATTATCTTACCTCGACCGTCTCCGTGGTTTTTTAATGCTCTCAACTAGCAGGTCCGAAGGTCGCATAGCGGCATGCGCATTGCGCAAGTAAATTTTATTTGATTGAAATGTGTTATTTCATAATTTAATCATTATAATATAAGGTACGAGTATATCTGTAGGACGTTATATAGTGGAAAATACTCTCAGTATCGCCCTGGTGTAATATCACCTTTCAAGATTGATACGTTGCTTGAAATAGTTTTTAGGTGTGCTTGGTGAGCAGATCTGAATAGTCAGACACTCCTCAACCTTCCTCTCTACACTCCTCATTCCCTCCCTTCTACCTTCACCCTCACACATATCCCAATTGGGGAAACTAGTCGGCTGGGACTCTTGTGCAGTATTATAAAAGTATATATATAATAAGTAAAATAAGTATATATATAATTTCAATTTGATTGTTGCTTTAACTCACCATAACTAAATCCAGAGAGAATGCTCTACAATCTCTACACGACATGACAGTTGAAATTTTCTTTTTTCAAAGAATTTCATTATTCTCTTGTACGGAAAATCTAGGTGACGTATTCACGAATTTTGGAAACTCGGACAGCAGGGAAATCTGTCAATATCCACCCTCTTAAAATGGATGCATTTTTTTTACATGGGCTCCACACAGGAGGCCCCGAGGAAAATAATTTCCCTCAGGGCCTATGTCATCTATGTTTTTTAAGGAAAAGAAGATGAGGAGAGTTCTGGGAAGGTAGAGGGTTTAAGGGTTGGGTAGGAATGTGGGGTTCAGTTTGTCCTGGTCATCCGCCTCCAAGACCCAGACAAACCTCACCCCGTGAACCCGGGCACCCCTGCTAAATCACCAAACGTATCGAACCACTTGGGGCGACCTAAGGCAGAAGTGTTGGTTATCCAATAAAGGTTCCCGGGGCGGCGGTACCCATTCTCGCCTCCCAAATTTATATTTCATGCCAATGGGAACTTGCCCCGTTGGTTTCAGAACGATACAATGTCTATTGTTGTTCTTGCCACCGATTTCCACCGAAATCGTATAAATTTAAAAAAATATATTTTTCGAAATACTTAAAATATTAAATACGACGTCGCAAAAATTAGGCGTAGGTACTTCTCAACGCCTGGCACAAGCATTCAATTAAACAAGCTAATAATAAGGGGATTAAATATTTAGTACTGAAAAAAGTAAAATACAATTAACTCCTTCTATAAGAATAAGTTGATTCTCCTGTTGTAGCTACTAAAATCCATTTGTGAAAAGCACTAAAAAATAGTACACACCTTAAGAAAACCCATTTTTTCGTTTTAATTCGTTGAAATAATATTATAGTCAGAAAATAATTGAAACATCAGTTGATTTCCTCAAAGCATTGCTTATTAATTTATTGAAATGCCCCTCGAATATTAAGATTCCGGACAGAATGGAATTTGTAATATTACAAATAAATGAACCCGTAAATTCCCATTGTGAAATTTTTGTTCTTTGTAAAAATACACAATAAAAGATTTTTATTAAAAAGATGAAGGTACTTAATGTTGACTTCACCCTATCGGAGCCAAGGGACCAAACTCATTTCAGTATTTATAAACTGAAGGACGCGAAGAAGAAACACTTGCTAGTACACGTGTAACGTTTAGAAGGCCTTGCCGTTGGCATTGACACGAACTCTTCAAGCTGATGGCCAGATTTTGATTGAAATTTAATCAATTTTGTAGATACCTGCAAGTAACTTTTCGGTTCACAAAAAAATAATCTTCTACCGTTTCTCCGTAATTAACTATGATGTTTAGCATCGTCCTAGTGCCAAACTACTGTAAATTTTTTTACGGATTTGTGAAAACAACATTTTAACTAAGTTAAATAAAAACGTGTACCTTCGATGAAAATCATCTGACTTAACCATTGGGACGCGCTTTGTATACAATTTCGGAAGCGAAATAAAGAGCGTTGTCAAAAATTTAAGAAATATTACTCTCAATGCGCGCCTAAGATTGAAAGACATTTTCAGTAATAGAATGGTTTCTATTCGACTCGTTCTCTTGCTCGATGTGTAATGATTTTAAGATTAATTAATAATGATAACCCGATCGGGAACGTACAAATAAACAACTCATTAGTCAATAAATACTTGAATAAATTGGATGTTACTAAGGGTGCGGGCAGTGATGGTATCTCGCCATATTTTATCTCAAAGTGTGCCAAAAATCTTGCATATCCTTTAACTAACTTATTTAACATGTCCTTAAAAAAAGGAATATTTCCCACAAAATTCAAAGAAGCCATTATAATCCCCATCCATAAAACAGGTTCAAAAAGTAATATTGTAAATTATCGCCCAATCTCAATACTCACAGTATTTGGTCAACTCATTGAGCGTATTGTGTACGATCAAATTTATATAAATATTGTCCGCAGCATTCAAAATCAATAACACGGTTTTTTACAAAAAAGGTCAGTACTAACAAACTTAGTCAACTTAACTGAATACTTAACAAGCAATATGGATAATGGACACCAAGTAGATGTTATCTACACAGATTACTCGAAAGCTTTCGATAAACTTAACTACTCTATCCTCATTAAAAAATTACACCAATTAGGAATCCATGGTGACTTACTTAGGTGGCTAACTTCATATCTGCATAGAAGACTACAGTGCGTATCAGTTGAGGGAACTAAGTCTAGCTTTTTTACTGTGCCTTCTGGCGTACCGCAAGGTTCTCACTTGGGGCCATTATTGTTTAATGTGTATATATTTGATATTTATAAATATTTTTTACATGCTAACTACCTAGCATATGCAGATGACAAAAAATATACTTAGTAATCAAATCTATCAATGACTGCATAAAACTTCAAGAAGACCTAAATCGACTTTTTGCATACTGTAAATTAAACAAATAAATCCTAAACATTTCTAAGTGCAACAAATTATCTTTTACGCGTAACAAAAATAAAATTTCTTTTAATTATAACTTTCATGATACACAAATCCATGAAATAAAATCAATCCGTGACCTTGGGGTAGTACTGGATGTAAAACTAAATTTTATCAAACACATTAACGAAGTAATCAACAAAGCCAATAAAATGTTTGGATTTATAATTCGCATATCTAAACCTTTTCGCAATATTAAAACTCTGTATTCCCTTTACACCACGTATATCCGCCTCCACTTAGAATACTGCACACTACTTTGGTCACCGTTCTACCAATGCCATATTGACAGAATAGAAAGTGTACAAAATAATTTTTTAAACACATAAATTATAAATTCAAATTACTCTTTGCAAATAACACTGAATCCTTAAAATTTCACAACTTTACTCCACTTCAAACACGAAGATTAATATTTGATCAAATAGTTTTATACAAAATTCTGAATAACGGCCTGGACTCTCCTGAACTTGTAAATTATTATGAATTCACATACCTACAAGGCCAACCAGACTTAACCATTTTTTTCATTTGCCAGCGTGCAGAACCAACCTTAGAAAAAAAAATCTCCAATCCCCAGTATATGCGCGCAATATAACACGCAATTTAACAATATCGATATTCTTAATAACACTCTTGTGAAATGCCGAAACGAAGTCAAACGTACGACCACAAATGTTAATTAAATTAATGCACAACTTTAGAAAAGGTTCCATCATGAGCATCTCCTGTCCCCATCCCACCTTCCTCTGCCTCTTGCCCTTTCCTCTTCCTTCTTCCTTCTAATATAATTCTAATATACTTATATATATATTAGAATTATATATATAAGTATATTAGAATTATATTAGAAGGAAGAAGAAAGAGGAAAGGGCAAGAAAGAACACTCTTGTGAAATGCCGAAACGAAGTCAAACGTACGACCACAAATAATGTTAATTAAATTAATGCACAACTTTAGAAAAGGTTCCATCACGAGCATCTCCTGTCCCCATCCCACCTTCCTCTGCCTCTTGCCCTTTCCTCTTCCTTCTTCCTTCTAATATAATTCTAATATACTTATATATATATATATATATTTTTTTTTTTTTTTTGTTATTTTCATTTTCATTTAATGGTTATTACCAATTACAATTGTATATTATATCATAATAACCAACATTAGCACGAAAGTGTGCAAAACAAATTTTTTAAACACATAAATTATAAATTCAAATTACTCTTTGCAAATAACACCGAATCCTTAAAATTTCACAACTTTACTCCACTTCAAACGCGTAGATTAATATCTGATCAAATATTTTTATACAAAATTCTGAATAACGGCCTGGACTCTCCTGAACTCGTAAATTATTTAAGAATTCACATACCTGCAAGACCAACCAGACTAAACCATTTTTTTCATTTGCCCGCGTACAGAACCAACCTTAGAAAAAATTCTCCAATACCCCGCATATGCGCGCAATATAACACGCAATTTAACAATATCGATATTCTTAATAATACTCTTGTGAAATACCGATATGAAGTCAAGCGTACGACCACAAATGTGAATTAAATTAATGCACAGCTATAGAAAAGGTACAGCATGAGCATCTCCTGTCCCCATCCCATCTTCCTCTGCCTCTTGCCCATTCCTATTCCTTCTTCCTTCTAATATACCTACATTTATATATTTTTGTTAATTTCATTTTCATTTTCAATTAAAATTTTGTATTATATCATAATAACCATTAGCATAAGAAACTGTTTTGGCTTACCTCATTTTTAACCGCTTCATTTTTAACATCCTGTATAAAACTGCTGTTTGTTTCTTACATTATATAAATAAATAAGAAACTGTTTTGGCTTACCTCATGTTTAACCTCTTGTATAACTCATCCTCTATATAAATTGCTGTTTGTTTCTTACAATAAATAAATAAATAAATAAAGATCTGCCTTCTTTCATTCAACAATGTGCGTCTCATCAAGACTCAGGTTTATTCGATCTTTTTCTGAAATACACTCTCATCTTCAAATGTCGTACAGGACTTTTTTGTATAGTAGATATTATTTATAACGAAAATTATTGGAAATCTAGTAAAAACTGAAAAGATGTACTTAGGGATTAATCTAATGATCGACACGCGATCATAACATGATGTAAATAAATATATGTCTACCAAAAAATTAACGAAACGTTTTCGAACTACTTCGAACTCATTAATCGTTAAATTTTATATATTTTTCGAAAGATTTTAATTCATTGGTATAGTTATAAAAAGGATTAATAAAAAATTCAAAAAATCAATATTAAAAAAGTGTGACCAAAAAAATTCCACCCGTGGAGTAAGGAAAAGCCTAAAACGTGGGTATCATTTTTGAAACATACGTATTTTCAAAAGACTTAAGGTTTTTGGTTTATAAACTTAACACATGGTTAAAGTAGGTATTCATTTTCTTTTAAAATGAAAAATGACATAAATGAAGAACAACATTAAAGTTCATCACATTGAACAGAATTAACTGTACATTTAGTAATAATAGTAATAGATACGCAGATGTGGCGGATCTACTGAACGACACGGAAGGTAAGTACAATAAGACTTATACTATTTTAGCTTTTCAAACATGAATTTAACAAGTCTTTTATATATTTTAATTGTACTTGTATCTCCTGTATCTTTTATATCATTTTGTAGCTTGAATTCATTCCATAATTACTAACGACATTGTACGATCAAATGTCTCACTTAATTTTTATTTTTGGAAAATTTCCGAGGATTGTTTTACGCTTGTATTTAACCACTGTGACTTGTTATTAAACAAATAAAAATGTAATAATTTTATTTGGTTAATTTGTATTATTTCACAAATAATAAATTTAAAAAATATATATAATAGTATAGTTGCGGCACATTCCAGAGTGGAAGATCATCTCAGTATCGCCCCGGTGTAATACCGGCATTCAGAATTGATACGTTGCTTGAAATGGTTTTTAGCTGTATTTGGTCAGCAGATCTGAATATCTAGGTACTACTCCAACTTCCTGTTTACAATCCTCTTCCCTTCCCTCCTACCTTCAGCCTCACAAGATACCCCAATTGTGGATGCAGTACCTAGTCTCACTGGCTCTCTACGGGAGTAGCAGGGACTCTTGTGAGGTGTTCACATATATTCTTTTTTTAAGCGAGTATCAGACCAGAGTTCCAACTGCTCCCAACCGCCTGCTGCCAGTGAGACTATGGCATCCCTAATTGGGGTATGTTGTGAGGCTAATGGCAGTGGCAAGGAGAAGGAGGCGAGTAAGAGGAAAGTGGGGAGGTTCCTGGCTATTCATATCCGGTTACCAAACACGGCTAAGTCAATTAAAGTAACGTTTCAATACTTAATTGTGGTCTTACACCAGGGCGATTCCGAGATTTTCATTCTGGAACGTGCCTCCAATATACCTACCCTTTATAATTTTAATTGATTATAAAAAAAACGAGTGTGCTTTAGACCACACGACTGAAGTAAAACTTCACTAACTTATATCTCCCTCTCAACTTCCTTGACCGTTCGTCTCGCCCGATCACACTTTTCATAACGCTCTCATCACGCTTTCACCAGCTTACTCCCCAAGTCAAGCGTGCGTAAAGGCCCGACCGTTCTTAAGTCAAGCGTGCGTAAAGAAGTTTTACTTCAAAAAACAAATCTATAACATCAAATTTACTTGCGCACGCCGGGATCTGCACGTTGAGAGCTTAACTCATCGACCACGGAGGCCGCCAGTAATCTTCTAAATATAAAATATTACATATTGCGTTATTCGTACAATCAAAAACAATAACATGGGTGTAAAATTGAGTCAGATGTGGAAGTAAATCAAATGTCGAATTTTACAATAAGACCAATGTAATTCACCTTCTAACATAAATATCTTAGTAAATATAATTTTTGATACAACAAATTTTCTATCCCACTGTAGCCAAACACAAACTACGAACTCTTTGATGCTCCCTAATCGCAACTCGTTCGTAATTTGCAATGCAGTAGGCTTGAACGTCAGAGATACAAATTCCGTTCCATAGACAAATAATAATGTTCTGGCGGGGCGCATCAGAGCGCGCTGCGTCGAGCAAACATCAAAGGCCCGCAACACGCCCGGGCCACACCGGGCTCAAAGCCCTTGAAATTGATTCGTACAATTCGCCCGCAATAATAATAATAATAATTATCAGAATTATTGTTTCTGCCCTAGTGCCAGAAACGGGGATTATTGGGATACTGCTTAATCGCTGTGTAATATTGTGATATCCTCGTTTACGGATGATTTGGTATAATTAATTTTTGAGGCAACAATTAGTAGTAACATCATACGTTTTTTGAGTGAAGTGAAACTTCTATAGAAGTTTCACTTCACTCTATAGCCCTGCTGTAATTTGGATTTCAGATGAAACGGAAATGACGATTTCTGCACTGCGACTCATCAACTGCGCTCATTGGCCGCTTTGATTTGATGTCTATATTGGTTTAGATATGAAATGAAAATTACGCTAGGTCTGCGCTCATTGGTCGTTTTGATTATGACCTCACTTTTCAATTATTGGTTGAGATTGTTTTGGTAAAGTTTCGCTCCTACCGCGTGTAAACTGCAGTCGATTTTTTTTCTTCTTAAATCTTACCTTTGTCCCTTAGAAAATCTATTCGTAATAAAATAGTTTTCTGTGACACAGCTGTAAGTTCCAGTGTTCTGAACTCAGGGGTTTGTATTTTTGGGCTTATCATATCGTGTTGCGCTTTCTCCTTATTTAGCTAACGTTTCAGTTATCTTCCTTAATGATGGACACTGTAACGCTGTCCAAACCGTATGCTAAAGAAGTAGAAAGCGCAATACGACATAATATCCCAAAAAATAATCATGATAGTACCTTTGGTTGGGAAAATCATAAATCCTAATAACATTCTTACAGAGCCAAAATTAACCATTTTTATTATCTAACAAGTTAAGAAATCAATAACATTATTCTCAAGACTCCCCTTTTTGCGGATGATGTAGTACTGATAGCAGATAATCAATGTGACTTACAGAATAGCCTGGAAAGGTGGAGAAAGATCCTGGAGGATAATGGCCTCAAAATTAGCAGGAAAAAGAAAAAATATTTGTATTTGCCATTTGAAAACACAAATGCTGTAACTCCTTCGATGCAACTGAATGGAGTAACATTAGCCAACTGTGATTCATTTAAGTATATTATGGGCTCACTAATCCACAGAGACGGAGGATGTGCAGCGGATGTCATCCATAGAATAGGTGTGGGATGGATTAAATTCAGATCCGTAACAGGAATATTGTGTGACTCCAAAATGCATGTAAAACTTAAAGGAAAAATATACCAGACTATTGTAAGATCCGCGATAATGTATGGCTCCGAATGCTGAACTATGTACAACTCCTACTCTAGGCAACTCGTAACAGCAGAAATTCGAATGCTTAGACGGTCGGCAGGAGTATCACTAAAAGATAAGATTAAAAATTAACGCTTTTATGGTAGGCTGGGTGTCACAGACATAAACAGTAAGCTAGAGGAACGACAATTGAGATGGCATGGGAACATAAGGGAACGTACCCATACTACGTGACACGTTTAGGGGGGGGGGGGGTCTTCAAAATGTCACGCTCCATACAAATGAGCGGCGGGTTGCTTAGGATTTTGGTCACCGGGGGGGGGTTAAAAATTGCAAAAAGTTGGTCACGTAGTATGGGTACGTTCCCTAAGACGGAGACCATCAGACCACACAGTGAAGCAGGCAATGTCTATGGAGCTTCATCGACAGTCATCCAGAGGAAGACCGAAGAATTCCTCGATGACTCAATGCTCCAAAATACTTCAGAGAAACGCCTGGATGAAGGCGATACTCAGAACATAAGAAACTACAACCTGAGAACGAGAAGAGCCGACCCCGACAACCTACCTAGGTAATGAGTTGGGACAGCGCAAGGAAGAAGAAAGAAGATTCTTATAGAACCAAAATTGATATCTTACCAGAATGGAGAAGCTCGTAGTACCTACCGCTCTGGTGTTACATCAGTCAAAAATGAAACAATACTAAATATGAATTTAATTACTTTATAAGTTAATAGATCTGAAAAATAAACAGGTACTTATTAGCCACCCCTTCTTCTCTCCATCTCCCTCTACAGCACCATTGGCTCCAACCAGTTGTGATTCTTTTGCGGAATTATATAACAAAAGCAATGTCGACCATGTTCACACGTACGTACCAGATATTGAATTTCCGATTTCTCCTCTGAGATCTAATCTCCCGTTAACTCCCATCTGGCGGCATATCAATGTTATTATTTTTCCGAACGATGACGTCTTATGTTCAGTTCGTCCACAGTCTAAATAAACATTTGTAGCCTAGTTTTGGATAAACAATCGAATAATTTTTGTGTTTAAAACAAATAAAACCAATAAACAATGCACTCAAAACATAACGTAATGCGGATATTATATCGCAAAGGCGCGAGCAGATAAAGTATAATAGGTATGTTGTGATTGCTAGTGGAAATCCCCGTTTTTATTTTATGTGGCCCTTAGAATAAAGTATGAAGAGTTCAATGCGAAAAGGTCAAACCCCAGCCCCTTACCTTACAACGGGGATTTCCCCATTCAATTTTCTTTAAGTACACTCGGGGGTATTTTAAATTTAGTCATTTTGGCGAGATTTACTTCTTGCGAATCTCATTTTTTCTGCAAAGGAAGGCTGAATGCATTCCGAATTCAAATATCGGCGGGTGACGCGATGGCGGTCGTATGTTTCATCTCGGGCACAGCATGCAGTAGGAGCATGGTTGCCACATTATAATATATTCACAGTTCACAGAAAAAAGATGTTATTGCAAATATTTAGTCGGGCTGTATTTGATTTTAAACATCGCGTGATTGGTGTAAATGATATAATATGTTTGATCTTTTGTGTCAGACAGTTGACATTTAGAACAGGATTGAATTAATTTATTTTATCAGACGAGTGTAGAAAAAAGCATTTTGGCTAATTGCGTATACAAACTCTTATAGCGAATGTTTTAGGTAGAAGACATTTTATGGACACGTACATCTTTATGTATCGTTAACTATAAGGGAGATATGTGTTTTCGGAAACCAAAATTCTATTGAATGGTCACATCTGGCGCCATCGGTTTTTAATGTTGCGCTGCTTTTTTTGTCTAGAATTTCAAGGTCAACGTGCATACAATAAGTTTCTAACGTTATTCTAGTTGTCATTGGGAAGTTAAATAGTACTTAGTACAAGCGAGAACGGTGAATTTCACTTGATGTAGATTCACTAGTTTTGTGGAAATACCTACTAAAAGTTTCTGGAAATCGTGTTAAAGATAAATTTGAAATCTTCATCCGTTACCGATATTTTACACTCTTAACAAGCGGCATAGTTAAGAACAATGATTGTGGCTTTTAAGTAAATTATGCAATTGTTTTTTGTTCACAAATAATACAACGCACGTATCTTTGGTACTGGATGTTCAACGCAAATAGGTGTTCGCAAACCACACAGCTTCTCATGGTCTCACTTTTCTTCCAAATTCCACTTGTTACTCAATTAAAACCATACCACACCATGTTGAATTATACAACAAACCATAAGTTTAATATTATTCCTTTTTTTTAATTTCAAGTTACCAATTATTTACTGAGAATTATTATAAGTATATTTGCGAAGTTTGTAGAAGTAATTATTTATTTATTTGTAAGAGTCAAGCAGCTCATACGTAAAATATTGAGATATGTATACAAGTTAAATTAAACCTCTTCTTGGCAATGTAGCCTATAGTATACATAGTTTTTTAAATATTTTTTCCCCCTTAAACCGGTACATGGATAAAACAGATTTTAATCAAAACTGCTCTACCGTATTCTTGACTTGATAACATAGGTCTACAAAAAAATAAAAATTGAGAGCTGTTTTAGTTTTAATGCGTAATTCTTAATGTTTTTGGGTGTGCTGAATCCGAAAATTACTTTCATTTTGTCAACAAGTTATCATCTTAAAATAAAAGACTAAAAAAAAATATTTATAATTGCTTAACAAAACTTTTTTTTTTAATCTAAAATACATTGATAAGTAAACACTAAACACATTTCTTATTCCCAATGAGACTCCTTATGATACATTTTCGCTTGTAGGAAGCATCTGGAAGACCTCTCTGAAGCCTCCAACAGTAGTCTGCAATCATTGAGATGCTCCATCTTCCCTGGTATCTTTTTTTCCATCTCCTTAATATCTTGGTGACACCGTTCATTTTGCTCTTCACTCACATATCTTTAATTTTCTGGAAAGTAGTCGAGGTGGGAATGAAGAAAATGTTATTTTAAACTCATTAGGCAACCTAAAGCTTGAAATGCTTTTAACGATTTGTTTGTAGTTAGGGTCTTTGTTATTGCCTAAAAATTCAGGTTAAACCTCCCCGATCCATAGTTCCCCTCCCTCCTCCCTCGAACCCCCTACTCGAGTTCCCCTCCCCCCTCCCGCATTCCATACATTCAGTCCCAGTACATTCAGTCTTCACAGCTCGCGTGCCACCTATAGCAATTTTTTTATTCAAATTTCATAATGCCAGAGCTCACCAGTTGTTTTATACAAACCTTGTCTTGACAATAACGAATACAAAAAAAAAGAATTATCCAATTTGGTGCAGTTGTTCAAAGTTATGCGCGTACATACATTTTTGTGAGTCATTTTTATTTAATTAATTAATATTTCATGATTTCATGATGCCAGAACTCACTATTGTATACAGAAATCATCGCGGGCTTGCACACATCAAATTCCCAAAGTTTCATCGCAATCGGATGAACGGTTTAGCAATGAAATGTTTATTGCCGGAGCTCACTATTGTATATACTATCTATATCTATATATATTTGTATACCGTTTTGCAAAATAACCTGACGTTCTGGAATTTTTTGAGTATTTTTCTAGTTTTCAGAACACCTAAACACATAGAAATCAGTTGAAAACATCCAGACAGCATTTTTGTTGTAGACCTGTGAAATTAGTACCACTAGAGCCATCAACTATTCAATTAAGAAGAACAGTGACAGTTCAAATTCACACCGCTGCAAGATGGCTGCCAACAGAAGACGCACGACTAATTTTTCTGTAAGTAATCTGTATTTATTATCTGTATCATTAGATATATAGTTATTTTAGGAATAAATGCGTGTTTATCAGCATTCAGTGAATAACAAAAAAATAATATTAAGTCACATATGCGACATTTCTTGTTTACATTGCATATCAAAATGGTGTGTATCCTATGATATCCCAAGTATGCAGTGAATTACATTTGATTGAATGTGTATCCCCTGAGATACAATGCCAAGTTATTTATGGTTTATTATCTTATGTACAATGTTAATGTTTGTTCCAGAATGCGATTTATCAATTTCGCTTTAAGTAATAAAATTAGTCGTATCATTCGTGTTATTTTTAGTAATTTTAGTTAAACGTATTTCACCTTTGCAAATAAAATTCTTCCTTGGGTTTTTCAAGTAAGCTCCCAACCTTTAGAAATAATGTATTCGGCCTGATATTGTATGGGGACATTCCTTTACCGATAAGGAACAAAGGGTTAATTTCTTAAATGGTTTATTCCTTAAATTGTTTATTTTTAAGTAGTTATGTATACCTGTACATTATTTTATGACCCAAACTAAATGAACTTAATCTCTTAGTTTTAAGTATGTACCTTAACATTAAGTAAGTTTGTACCTAATGGTGTGCCCGATTTGGCAAACCTTTAAAAGTAATTTTACTGTTTTATTGGGGGTTAAATTTAAGAATTTGAGATCTAGGAATTTTTAATGTTAGTTTCCCCCATTTCTCCATTTCAGTATTGTATGAAGTACTTAATTTTATGGGTGGCCCTTTTGGGCCGACTTTGGCATTTGTTTTATTGCGGGATTTTAAAATTCAGTTTAGGAGCCGCTCAAATAGTGTCCCAACATTGTTATACCTTTTTGTATTAGTGTATTTTTGCTTTAAATATGGTGAATTTTAGAACAGAGAGTTAGTCTTGCTGTGAGAGTGAAGGAGTCTTGTTATTGCAGTTGAACTGGAAGATACACGAAGTGTATCTTCAGTTGCGCAGAGGGAAGATAGGCCCTTTGCGTTAGTTTTGCTAGTAGAGTAAAGCTAGAAGGTACATGCTGTGTGCCTTCAATTGTGTAATTGTACTGAAGCTGGTAGGTACGAGTTATACCTACAGTTCAGTATTGGAAAACTGACAAGACAGAGATCGAAGTAGAGACTTCGATATTTGTCAGTGTGGTGTGGTCGTGGACCCTCTTGTAATAAATATATTTGTTGCATTGAATAAATTGTGAAGAAGAAGAAAAAATAAGTGTTTTCCTGTCAACTCCATACTGTTGTGCTCTCGTACCACGATAGTAGAAACATATGGTCCTTCGAGCCGGATCGAGAATACAGACATTATGGAAACAGGACATCAATCGAGGATGACATCCATCTGCGGCAGCGAGGCGGGGTCCAGCATGAGCTGGAAGGAGGCACGACTGAAAGCAGCAGCTACCAAGGTGGACATAGCGAGAAGAAAGGCCCGCCTAATAGCAAAGATGGCTGAAACAAAGATGGCTGCTGCAATGGCAGTCCTGGAAGCAGAGGAGCAGCACGCAGCAATGGTTCTGGAAGTTGCATCAAGGACTTCCCGACGAACTCGGGATGGTCGAGTCAATGACTGGGTGGACCAGTCGAGCCACGGATCATCGTCAGAACTTGGAGACTACGATGGGCAGTGTCTCCTAGTTCAAACGGAGCTGCAAAGGGAACGGCGGTTCTCACCACAGCCGCCCGCAAGTACTGCACATCAGCAGCCCTTGGCAGGGCAGTCTCTCCCATCACAGTTAGAAGATCAGGCAGAGCAGTATATTCCGCTGCACTTGGAACGGCGGACAGAGCATCAACAGGATCTGCTCCATGATGGGCGGTTCTTACTACAGCCGCCCGCAAGAATTTCATATCAGGAGCCCTTGGCAGGGCATACTCTCCCGTCGCAATTAGAGCCCCGGGAAGAAGAGGCTCTTCCGCTACAAATAGAACAGCGGTTGGAACAGCCCAGTAGTGGGCAGTACGAGCTACTCCCTCATAAAGGATCTGCATATCAACAGCCCTTGCCAGGGCGGACTCTCCCGTCGCCATCGGAGCGTCGGGAAGAGCAGGCTCTTCCGCTGGAATCGGAACGGCGGATGGAGCAGCAACATGGTGGGGGGCACGAGGTACCACCGCCCAAAGGATCAACGCATCAAAAGCCTTCAATAGGGCAACCTCTCCCTCTGCAGTCGATGCAGCATCAGCCGCCAAGAAGTAGCTGCTGGGAGCGATCATTCAGCAAAGCAGAGAAAAGCAACGGGCAGCAGTGGCCTGCGCCGCATGGCCGATTACAGAGGCCGACGTCTAAAATAATTGAAGACCATTTCGCGCAATCAATCGGTAAGGTAATGTTTTCATATGATACCAGGCCCATTGTTAGAAGTTTTTCCGCATTTAACGGCAAACCGATTGACGAATTTATGAGAATTATTATTTTGTTTGTGTTCCTATGTGAACAATTCTATTGGTTACAAGATACGGGACAAATAATCGCCATGAAAGCGATTAAAAGTTTGTTCGTTTATACGAAGTATAAGCAAAAACCTGATAGGGTTTTTCTCGAGATGCGGGCCATAGACCCGTTAATTTTATCAGTGTGTCAGAAATGACGCCCCTTAGATAAAAAGGGGTACGCCGTCATTTGATCACGCTTTGTAAATAATATATTTTTAAATCAGTAGTACCTTTTAAAGATACTAAAATCGCATTCTTTACCTTTTTAGTGAAGTAAATTCACGGGAAGGGGTATGTTTGTTCCAGAATGCGATTTATCAATTTCGCTTTAAGTAATAAAATTAGTCGTATCATTCGTGTTATTTTTAGTAATTTTAGTTAAACGTATTTCACCTTTGCAAATAAAATTCTTCCTTGGGTTTTTCAAGTAAGCTCCCAACCTTTAGAAATAATGTATTCGGCCTGATATTGTATGGGGACATTCCTTTACCGATAAGGAACAAAGGGTTAATTTCTTAAATGGTTTATTCCTTAAATTGTTTATTTTTAAGTAGTTATGTATACCTGTACATTATTTTATGACCCAAACTAAATGAACTTAATCTCTTAGTTTTAAGTATGTACCTTAACATTAAGTAAGTTTGTACCTAATGGTGTGCCCGATTTGGCAAACCTTTAAAAGTAATTTTACTGTTTTATTGGGGGTTAAATTTAAGAATTTGAGATCTAGGAATTTTTAATGTTAGTTTCCCCCATTTCTCCATTTCAGTATTGTATGAAGTACTTAATTTTATGGGTGGCCCTTTTGGGCCGACTTTGGCATTTGTTTTATTGCGGGATTTTAAAATTCAGTTTAGGAGCCGCTCAAATAGTGTCCCAACATTGTTATACCTTTTTGTATTAGTGTATTTTTGCTTTAAATATGGTGAATTTTAGAACAGAGAGTTAGTCTTGCTGTGAGAGTGAAGGAGTCTTGTTATTGCAGTTGAACTGGAAGATACACGAAGTGTATCTTCAGTTGCGCAGAGGGAAGATAGGCCCTTTGCGTTAGTTTTGCTAGTAGAGTAAAGCTAGAAGGTACACGCTGTGTGCCTTCAATTGTGTAATTGTACTGAAGCTGGTAGGTACGAGTTATACCTACAGTTCAGTATTGGAAAACTGACAAGACAGAGATCGAAGTAGAGACTTCGATATTTGTCAGTGTGGTGTGGTCGTGGACCCTCTTGTAATAAATATATTTGTTGCATTGAATAAATTGTGAAGAAGAAGAAAAAATAAGTGTTTTCCTGTCAACTCCATACTGTTGTGCTCTCGTACCACGATAGTAGAAACAGTTAAGTTATTTATAGTTAATTGTCTTATTTAGTAAACCCCTTTGAAATCTACATATTACATTTTTTTATTTTTCCATAGACATAGAAATTGAAGAAATACTGACTATTACACCAATATCGGGAGCAGATTCTTATATTGAAAGTGACGAAGAAAATTAACTAAACGTTGATTCTTCTGCAGTGCGCTCTTCAAACTTTGGATTTATGATGCACCAATGGAAGAAGATGATGAACCAATGGATCATGTTGGTGATCT
This sequence comes from Limnephilus marmoratus, assembly GCA_917880885.1. Taxonomy (NCBI): domain Eukaryota; kingdom Metazoa; phylum Arthropoda; class Insecta; order Trichoptera; family Limnephilidae; genus Limnephilus; species Limnephilus marmoratus. The sequence continues at coordinate 58,537,042 of OU862906.1, forward strand.
TTCCTCAATCACATCGAACGCTGAACTACCGATACGTCGACATGTTAATCGTAAGACAAAAATGAACTTTGATTGGAAAGAGAATACAATACAAAGATACAGGAAACAGAACAAATAAAAGATTGGCGTCATCTGTCTCGAAATAATTAAGCAAAACCATGCCCAAATGGGTGATGTCGACTTAACTGATATGCTGATAGTTTTGTACCGATGCACTTTTCGCCTACATTGGTGTATGGCGATATTTTCTCAGTTTCTAGATTTATCAATCAACAACTCATGGCTACTTTACCGGTGTAAAGTGGCCCCACAGAAAGAAGGAAGCCAAAAAACAATAAGTTTGAAGGCTTTTTGTCTAAAAATGGCAAATGGTCTGCTTTACAAAAACAAAATACATGGCCGTCCTATCGGAAACACCAAAACGCAACCAAACAAAATAAAGAATCCGGTAAAAGTAAGGCCGTATGATGAAGTCCGGATTGATAACTTAGGACATTTTCCAGAGCATAGAGAAAAGGGAAGATGCCGACTATGTAATTCTGGATAGACGTCTGTATTTTGCATAAAATGTGGCTTTGTTTCACTGATAAGAGGAATTGCTTCCTATCACATCACACAAAATAATACTTTTAATTAGCTTTTAAGACATAATTTTTCATGTTCCAAAATAAAATATTTTTAAGTTATTTCTATGGTAAACAACCTGGCTATATCTCTATGGTATAGGATACAACTCCAAATAAACTATATTAAAAAAAAAAACAATAAAAATATTTTTCGTTTGTTTTTGTATTTCTGAAGCCTAAAAATTTTCAAATATTTAAAAAAATATGTTTTTAGTTGATTAATTCTATCCGTGCCAAGAAGGGGGGTTAAGACAAGGAAAAAAAGTCTCCTATGTTAAAGTTACTTGGAGATGGAGTTTTATTACATTTATCTTAAAATTAATTTAAGGTAAGGAGGAGAGAAAGAGAAATGTAGGATAAGGATAGGAGATGCTACCGATACATTCCACACTCTTGTATTAACTTTCGATTGTACGCGTTACTTCTATTCGGTATTTCTGAAAGGTATTGTTAAAAATGTTTGTATTGGAAAATTTTGTATTATATTGCGCATTTGTACAGGGAATTGGGGATTTTTTCTAATGTTAGTTCTACATTTGGGCAAATAAAATTATACGACGTGTCCAAAGAACCGTCACTATCTCAATGATTATTGCCTTTCAAACTTTTTTCAGGCAGTAAGCTCCTATAATATTTAAAAAAATCTTATAAGAAAATAAAAAAAAAAAATTCCACCATTAAAACGGCTACCATCTTAAACCGGAAACGGAACGTAGAAACAAATATACAGGCAAACGAAATGCAAAACGGACGCCTCAAAACCGGAATTAGCTACTCTCAGTCATTGATGAATAATCAGAGTTTGATCAGTGCACAACCCTGGCCAGGGTCAGGGAGCTCGGGGCGGGGAGGGGGGAACCGGGCCCCGCATTCTGCTTCCCGGTCCCCGGAATAAGTGATCGGTTTCTCCTTTCAGCCGTCGAATCCAGCAGCCGATGTGAGATTTCAAAGCAATTCTGGTTCCTTGGTCTTGTGATTTATGTCCCCACATTTGAATGCACTCATTTTTTTGCCAGAAAATACATTGCCCGGAGAAAAGGGTTCGAGGGCATATATATCTTCCTCCCTCCCACACATTGCCGCCCCTTGTAGTGGCGCGTGCTCTAAGTGGATTGGGGAGAGACGCCGAATGAGCGTGGAGCATGCTTGAAGTGTTATAAGTTATCAGTATTTGGATTAGATACTCGAATGCGTTTTAAGAGTCCGCCGTAAATAATGTAACGATGCGACGCGACGTATGGGTTCCACATTTTCTCCTCGTTTTTTTGTTGTTAAGTGTACAATAAATAAATAATACTTCAAGAAAACTGACTATCGTGATTTAGTCATAGACGTTATTCCACGCTTTATGCAACCCAATTTATGTTGGCTTCGAAATTGAGATTTAAATTAATCATTTACGTTGGTTAGTTTATTAAAAGGGAACTATGTCTTAATGTATGAAGGAGACAACCTAGTATGAATGAGATATGATTTTTTTTCTTTACTATGCATGAATATAAGAAGGATAAGCAAGAATTTTGATGAAACTGTTTCTATGCTGGGTTGCATTAATCATCGTCCGGAATTACTAGTCTTTACAGGATCTTGGCTGAGCAGTGTAATTAATATTCCTAGTATTCCAGAGTACGTAGTCTACAAAACAATTATAAACAATTTGCAAAATGATGGAGTAGTTATCTATGTAAGGCAAAACATTCAGGTAACTGTTTAGGAAATTGCTCTTCCCAGTGCAAACTGCTTGAAAATGCATTATCCAATACCATATGTTTAATAGCTGTCTCCATCCCAGACTAAAATAGACAACTTTCTCGACTCATTGAATGAATTTCTTGCATCTGAATCCTTGCAAAATAAGGAGATTATCTTATGTGGGGACCTAAATATTGATATCCTAGATTTGAAGAACATAAAAATACAAAAATACCTATCACTTCTGGCATTTCATGGTATGAAGCTCATAATAAACTCACCAACAAGAGTAACTCCTAACAAATCAAGCTGCATTGATCATATTATGGCAAAATCAAAATTTAAACCACAGGGAGTGGCTTTTACTACTGGCATAACAGACCATTATGCAATTTTGATGAAGTTTATGAGCTTAAATCTATAAAATATTTCTAATAATAATGTAAAACCTAAATTTTTTGTTGACAACAACCTCTTGAAGACCAAATTAAAGGAAGAATCCTGGGATAGAGTTCTGTCGACAAATGTCGTCAATCTGGCAACTGATAATTTCATAAAATGTTTGAGAACTCATCTGAAAAGTTGTACGTCAGTACAAAAACAGAAACATATCATGAAACATCTAAAACCATGGATAAATGCTGGATTAATCAAATGCCTCAGAACACGTGATAAATTGCACAACAGATGTAGAAGAGAAATCTATAACTTGGAACTACTTGAATATTATAAGCGGTATCGAAACTGGTGTTCTAAAATAATACGAACAACAAAACAAGCATATTTCAGAAGAAAATTAGATGAAGTCAATGGTAACATTAAACAACAGTGGAACACTATGAAGGAGGCTATAAACCTTATAAAGGAGCAAACTACCATAAAAAAATTGAAAATTAACAATATTATTACTTCAATGGAAAAGAGTCCAAATAAAATTACTAATCATATTAATGACTTCTTCAGTGACATTGGTCCAAGTTTCGCTAACAATTTGTGCAGTGATAATAAAACTAGTGAGACCTGCCTTGTAAATGATTTTAAATCTGAACTTCACATTACCGGGGATAATTTTGATTTTAAGCCTAACTAACATTTCTGAAGTGACAAAAGTGATAAATGATTTAAAAATATCTTTCTCAAGCGGTATTGATTCTATAAGTGTTATGATATATAAACTCCATGTATCCGAATTAGTTGGTCCCATATCTCATATTATTAATATAAGTTTCAAGAGTGGGATGTTTCCTTCTCACTGTAAGAAAGCTAAAGTGATTCCTCTTTTTAAAGGTAGAGATCAACTAGATGTCAATAATTATAGACCTATATTTAGTTAACACGCTTTCAAAAGTAATAGAGAGATTGGCTAGGTCGAGATTGGTATCATTCTTAGAAACAAATAAATTACTCTCTAGTAATCAGTTTGGTTTCAGAGAAAATAAAGGAACGAGTGATGCAGTGTTGAAGGTATTGTCGAAAGTCACTAGTGCCCTGGATTATGGAAACAAAGCCTTAGCTGTGTTCTTAGATCTATCAAAGGCATTTGACACGGTTTCCCATGGATTACTCCACAAAAAATTATCTTCTCTTGGCATTTAATGTACAGCATTAAGTTGGTTCAAATCCTATCTTAGAGATAGAACACAACAAGTAGAGATAAATGATAATTTAAGCATAAGCGAACAAATCTCTTTTGGGGTTCCACAAGGTAGTGTACTTGGACCAATATTGTTCTTAATCTACATTAATGATTTGTGTAATTTAGATATTCCAGGTAACATTGTTAGTTTCGCAGACGACACTGCTTTAATATTTGAGGGTAAAACCTGGAAAGATGCTTTTGACAAATGTGATTCAGGATTAAGAATAGTAAAGAGTTGGCTAAATAATAACATCTTAACTTTGAATACATCAAAAACAAAATATGTAACTTTTAGCATATCATCAAAAAGTCAGCCTTCCAACACTCGTAATCTAATTATACACAATTGTCTGCAAAATTGTAATTGTAATTGCCACCCTTTAGAAAGAGTAGACTGTATAAGGTACCTAGGTGTTAATATTGATACATATTTGAGATGAAATGACCATATTGACGTGTTAACAAAAAATATCAGAAGACTTACCTATATTTTTAAAGAACTTCGTCATATATTGGATAAAGAGAAATTAAAATCTGTCTATTATGCCTTAGTCCAATCTCGACTTTCTTACAATATATGCTGGGGATCCTGTCTAAAGTCCAATGTAGAACCACGAAATATTGCTCACAAATTAATTCTTAAAGACATGTACAAAAAAAAATTTCGTTATCCATCTAAACTACTTTTCAAGGAATCTAATGTTATGTGTATAAAACAGCTGTACATTACTAAAATAATTTGTAGATTTTTTATCAATACTAAATCTGCAGAAAGAACCCAACAAATCCATACCACTAAAATTGGCTCAACAATTAACTTTATGGCAATAAATACTAAAACATCTTTTGGCCAAAGAAACTGTTTATACCAAGCTCCAATTACGTTTAATATTCTGCCAGACTACATTAAATCTTCCAATTCATTAGCTAAATTTAAAAAGAATGTTAAAATATTTATGTTAACAGAGGATTGGCATACTATTTGTTCATCCTTGTCCTTTTTTAAATAATAAGATTTCAATTTTTTAAATAATACGATATGTTTTTTTAATAAGATTTGTTTTTTTAATAAGATTTGTTTTTTAATAATATATGTTTTTTGAATAATACGCTTTTTTCTAAATAAATAGATTTTATTTGAGTTCCATTTGCCAAAATTGGAGTGTCACCCTAAATGTTTTAAACTAGCTTTGTTTCTTGGTGGGTATGGTAATTAAAGATTTATTATGGTCTATATTGTTACAAATCATACTTAAATTACCCATCTGGTCACTAATATGACATTTTTATTTCTTACTTTATTATAATATTTTAGTGTTTTAAATGTAGTGTATTTTAGTATTTTGTGTGTGTAAAATCACTCAAATTTATAATTGTTAACCTCAACACAGGCCTAGTCCTAGTGAGGTCATTTTTTTTTGTATGTAAAAATAAAAAATAAGAATTTATGGTGAGAAGTTATAAATAAATAAATATATAGTTTGTGTGCTAATAAAATAGTGTGCTTGTGTGTTCCATCATTTTTATTACATTACCTTCAGATCGTGTAACTTATTATGGTATTATTAATTATACCCAGACCCACATGAATTATTGCTTGCTATACATCAACAATAACTTTACTCTGTTTTGACGCAATATCCCAAGGCAAAATTGCCATAGTTTATAATTAAAAGATATTTTAATCAAGAGATAAACCGCTATCCACGATGTGCATTTATTTTAACACCGATCTGATACAAAATCTAATCTAACATAAAATTCTATATCGATGAAAAAATTATATATTAAAGCAAAGACATCATACACTAGTCCCAGCGAGAAGTCGTACGTGACGTCGTCATCGTCTTAGTATCTTATGTCTTTTTGGTTTTCATGTAAGACGTGTGAGAAGGAAGATGGCAAACGACGGTGACGAACGTAAGACGTCTCGCTGGTACTAGTATATCAACGATTTTACAAAAATGAGTTATGAACCAGACTACTAAAGATAACACAAATATAATAAATATGTAAAATTAAAAAATGCGGCACCTCTAACTCATAACATAGCAAACAAAATGACTTGTTAATAATAACTACTGCTTTGCAGGTTTTTACTGCTAGGCCCTGCGGGCGGCGTTTGGTTCGGCTTCACTCAGTTAGTGTTGGTGACCATTTTATCGAATACGAACTGAATCCAAAAAAGCCCGTTCCTCGGTTCCACTGTAGCTAGTCACCGGGACAAAGTAACCGAGACAGAGCAATGACGTCACATGTAATATATAGCCATATAGCCACTTGATACGACATGTATTACCGTCAATCTTTTCATATCCGGAGAGGTACCACATTTTCACAAATTCGTAGAAGTTATACCTAGGGGGGAGACGTCCCCGTCCGACCTGCTGACGGAAGTAACGACACCTTGTGTCGAATTCTTGAATTCAAAACCGAATTATAACAGTAGCTTTGTGGTAAATTCAATGCACACAGATATTATATGTAGCGCGGCGTGTATGGCGTGGCGTCCGACATGCACTCGTAGCTGGGTTCTGAAATTCAACCACGCAGACGCTACGGTATTAATACTGTTCGATAAAATATTGATGACTTGCATAGCGCAATTTTTGTGAAAAACCGTCTCAAGGGCTCTGTACAAAATTATGACATATCTGTATAATCTTACTTCTAACTACGAACTAGACAAACAATTATAACAACTTTTGGCTAAAAATTGCTTCCACCGGTACATCGACCACCGATACGAAACAATATGATTTGACCAATGAATGCAATACAGGCAGAAAATATTATCAAAGTGTTAAAAATAAGTTTGCAAAGAGTTACATTTTTTTCTACATTGTTTTTCACGAAAAACTAGTGAACTTTAAGCCATCGCGCATCGATGGGAAAAAAATATGTATTGCATCTTCTTTGAAAATGGAAGTCATTTTGATGAATTTGTAAAATCAATGGCAGTCATTTAAACATTTGCCACTAAATGCAAATTCCGACATGGAATTTTTTATAGTTGCGGCAGTCCACAATTTACCGCTCTACCCATTTCCATTATCGTGGCGTACAATTTTGTATACAGCTTTGCGCATGGTAATATTTAATCACGATTTGCCATAATACACTACAGCTTTAGCGCTGGAGCCAAAGTTATTTCGGTGCAAGAGAAATACATTAAATTACTTGCATGTTTAGGGCAACAATAGCCTGGTAGAATTTCACGGACAGTTACAGCGGCAAAAAAGGCTAGAAGCGCTTTAGTGCCACCCCAGTGCGGCCCCACTGGAAAGTGGAGGCCCATTACGCGACCAATACAGTCGGAAATAGTATGTTGTCCTCACCTGAAAATGGTGATCGGAGAGAAGGTTAATTTCTGGCCAGGAAAGGAAGGACAATAAAATAAAATTTGGTTAAAGAAAAAATAAGTGAAATTTGTTTCAAAATAATTAATAGATTACCTACTTAGTTTTAACCAGGTTTATTGTTATAATAAATTAGGAACAGCGTAAATATGAATTTATAAATAATAAAAAAAATATTTTTAAATGACCGATTATTAAATTTGTTTATTTTGTAAATTATGCCCTATTACCCCCTCCCCACTCCCACCTTTCCATTCACACCTTTAAGTCTATGTGTACTGTTTTAATTAGTTTTAAAATAACCCTGATGAAATATGTATTGCTTACGTAACATGTCGTTTTTTTATCAATAAACGTGGTTAAAACTAAGTAATCTATTAATTTTTAATTAAAATGGTGTCACAAAATAAGTTTGTTGTGTTTGAAGAAAGAAAATTTGTTTCATCCATAAAATTTTGATCTCGCATTCTAAGAACAGTTTTTTCTAGTACAGTTTTTTTAAATTATTTTTTAACGTATTCGAGAACAGGAAAATATTTACTTTGTGACTTTCTGAAATAAATAATAATAATTAAACATATATACACCTAAAAAAAACTAATACTAATTAACCATTTTATTTTAACACATTGTTAAACCGGTTTCACAGGTACCCTTCCTTCATTATCCCACTAATAACTATCATAAATAAAATGACATAAATATTTGGGCTTTGGAGTGGGAGGTCATTAAAGGGAAGTGGGAATTAGGAAGTTCACGAGGATATCTTAGAAGCATTTGAAATCAGAAAATCCATAAATAATATTTTCTGCACATTGAATAAACAACTAAATTTATCTTGTAGTCCTATTCTGTATATATATTTCGCATAAACCGCTCTGTTCTCCCCTAATTACTCCTATCGAAAGTATAGACTATAATGAAAAATCTCCGACAGAATAATGGTATTTAATGTCATTTTTCCATCGATTCACTTATTCACAGCGCTACGACATTGCAATTGATTTAATTTTATGTTCCTAATAGAGTCACACGAACTAAATATGTCTTTCACTGCAACATTAACGCTTACAATATGTAGAAGTATCAGATATTTTTAATAGCACCGAAAGAACTTACAAAAAAGCATTTCACATATTTTCAAACAGTTATTAGTTTACATTTTGTTTCCATTAGCGTGATTGTAAATTTTTGTTTTTTAGTCGTAGGTATTAGTACTTTTAAACTTTATAATATAGTTTTTATAATCCATTTTCATGCAAAAAAACTATTTTTTGTATTTAAGGGTATTTGTACCGTAAATAAATAAATTATTATCCCGTAGATTTTGTTGACTTCCCACTTCAACACCTAAATATTTATGGACAGACGTTATCTTTTAGCTAACGTTGGTTTTAATATTATTCTGACGAAGAGAGAATTTCTGATACCGGCAGAGCAATGTGTTAAATAAAGTGATTTAAAAAGATATTTATATGGTTATATTATATGTGTGAAATCACATCTGTGAAAATCAAGTTTTTTAATAGTGCCTGATTCACTAGGGATTGTGTTGAGACAGGCCCTTGTTGAAGAGATGAAATCAACGGTCACGAATAAAGATGTCAGATATGCCATTTTTTAGTTTTGCAGTAGAGCTGTTTAAAGTTTCGTTTCTGAATTTTTACAGTTTTTGAGATCAAGAAATATAGGAGTGTTTAGTGGTGTGCGGTTAGAATAAGACGCTTCTACGATGATCGTGCATTGTTTTGCAAATAAGGAGCCATCCATAAATTACGTCACACGAATTTCATGATTTTTTGACCCACCTCCCCGTCCCTGTCACACATCGTTACATTTATGATACCCCCTTCCCCCTAATGTGACGTCACATATTTTTCAAATTACATCTGCAATAAAGTTTGGCGTTTTAATAATTTAGATTTTTACATGTGACGTCACAGAGCTGATGACTCCCCAATACCCCTCGTCATACTTCTCTACTCCCCTCACACCTTTTAAGGTACGACGTAATTTATGGATGACCCTTAACGGCCTAACTAGTGTTTTTTTTTCAAGCTACATTTTTAAAAATTGCCATAGACACGGGTAACAATCAGTTATATCTTCTAAACTTTCCGATATAGTTTTATCTCTTTCGGAAAAGAAGTAACCCTCAGTTTTAATTACATGTTTTAAAACTTAATCCGTGTTCTTTGTGTGATTTTGTAAACAGACCGTCTTTGACAATCTCAAGTGGTGTTAACTAACCATTAATAAGGAATGCATCACACCAAAAAGATAAGATTTATATTCACTTTTATTTATTGGTTAAAGAGTTTTGTTATTTTTATTGATGGGGTAAAGATCGTTTATTTTAACATAATTCACTGACCTCGCAAAACGATCTCACAACAATATAAATAATAGAAAGCACTGTTTTAAAGATATTTTTCTTAAGAGTTTATGTTTTTTCCAGTCAGTCTTTATTCATTTCATTTCAGAGGAGCGTTCTTTTATTTGTACATGGAATTTGTGTATAGAGAAGAATTTTTAATTTTTAATTTCGGATTATTTCAGAAGCCATTACCACTGGGTAAAAATAGTGAGAGGGTGAATGGGTGGGAGTGTAGTGGGGTTGCGTGGCGCAACAAAATGGCTAATTTGAATCCAAAGCTAGATCCGAGAAGAACCTAGAGGAGACGAGGCGAGTCAAGAAGAGACAATAAGAGCCAATGGAGTTAAGGCGTGCGGAAAAGAAAGGTGAAGAGGGGAAGATGCCAGCAGGGTCAAGAGTCACTAGAAGAGACAAGAATAGACAAGGAGACATATAGAGATAAGAAGAGACAAGAAGAACCAAGTAGAGAGACTAGAACATCCAAGAAGAAGCAAAAAGAACCAAGAAGAGCCGAGAAGAGACGAGACGATTCAAGAATAGGCAAGAAGAGATAAAATACAAGAAGAGTCAAAAATAAGCGAGGAAATACAAAAAGAGCCAAGAAAACCCAAAAAGCGGCAAGAAGAGCCGAGAAAAGACGAGAAAATCCAAGAAGAGGCAAGAACAGACAAGAAGAAACAAGAAAAAAGAGAAAAGATCCAAAAAGAGACAAGTGACAAGAAGTGTCAATAAGGTACGAGAAGATCCAAAAATAGTTACAAGAAGTGTCAATAAGATCCAAAAATAGGCAAGAATAGCTAAAAACACCCAAAAATAGACGAAAATATCCAAGAAAAGCCGAGAAGAGGCACGAAAACGGAAGATATAAATAAAGGGAAAAAATAACGCTCAATCCATTCATTTATTCCTGCCCATCCTTATTTACAATATGGGCTTATTATGTTGCCATGTATGCCGGTAAATTAAGCTCCAACCTCCTTTCCATCCTCAGAGCATGTGTTCCAGTCCATACAAATCAGTGCTCTTGGTGTACTGGTCTCACCGGGGCAGGAGTGCTCCTGGCTGGGGTGGTACAAAGTATCGTATCGTATTTTTGAGATCAAGAAATACAGTGTTTTTCATATTTTGCATTTCATCCAAAATTCCGATTATGAAATCTCCAAAAGGAAATAAAAAAAAGCCCATAAACGATTTTCAATTTTTAGCAGATCAGACATTATTCTTGGGGACCGTCGAAATCATATAAGTGCGTTGTGGGCGTATCCGTTTGCCCAAAATATGTTCCATTTGTCAAAATTGATCAAACATTTTCGATGATCAAATTTTTTTCTAGGGAAGAAAAATTCAGACGATTTATTTGGTGTGTCTCGAATCTCAGAACCTAATGTAAATTAGTGATTTTTTTTAAAATTTGGTCACGAAACGAGGCTGAACATGAAAAGAGAGAAGCAATGTATTTTTTATTCTATACACAAATGATTATCTTATTAGTAAGATCGACCGAAAATATGCATTTGTCAGAGTCCATTATTGTTATTATTAAAAACTAGCTTTTTCCCGCGGCTTCGCTCGCATGGTATTAGGGGATTCCCACTCCACCTCCTCCACCTTCCCTCTCATCAACTTCCCTTCCTCCTCCCCCTCCACCCACCCCTCCCCCCCACTCCTCCCCCCTCCACCTTCCCTCCCCCACCCCATACCCCTCCCCACTCCACCTCCCCCCACCTCCCTCCACCCCTCCCCCTTCCCCTTCCTTCCCTCCCCACTCTTCCACCCCACTCCGCCTCCTCCACCTTCCCTCTCTCCACTCCACTCCCCCCGTCAACCCCCTCCCCCTCTCCCTCCACCCACCCCTTCCCTTACCCTTTACCCCTCCACACACCCTCCTCCATTCTTCCCCTATGCCCTTCCTTCCCTCCCTCCTCTCCCTCCCCTAACCCCCTCCCCCCAACCTCCTCCCCCTCCCCTTTTCCCCTCCACCAACACCCTCCAAACACTTCCTCCCCTCTCTCCCCTCTCACCTCTCACATTCCACACATTCATTCCCGATACATTCAGTTTTCAAACTGCTCGCGTGCCACCTATTATAATTTTTTATACAAATTGCATAATGCCAGAACTCAACGGTAGTTTTATACAAAATAACGAACATTAAAAAAGAATTATCCAATTTGGTGCAGTCGTTCGGGTTTATGCGCATACATACATTTCGGTGATTTATTTTTAGAGGTAGTTATTAAGTACGACGCCAACAAAGCACTCTTTTTAGGGTGTATTGCCTAATTTAAAAAAAAAAAAAAACATCGTTTCCAAGGCGAAAATTGGTTTGATTTTTTTCTGATGTTTGCCATAAATCGATTTTGTTAGGGACAGAAAAACTATGATAAATAATTTCATAACGCCAGAGCTTAGGGAACGTACCCATACTACGTGACACTTTAAGGGGGGGGTGGGGTCTTCAAAATACCACGCTTGGTACAAATGAGCGGCGGGGGGCTTAGGTTTTTAGTCACCTTTTAAAAATGCTAAAAGTTGGTCACGTAGTATGGGTACTTCCCTTACCAATAGCCTATAGATCTCGCAAATAATGTAGCTTTCTATTAGTGAAAGAATTTTTAAAATCCATTCAGGATTTTTTGCGTGAATGAGTAACAAACATACATCCATACAAACTTTCGCCTTTATAGTATTAGTAGGATAAGTAGAAAGTAGGATTAATTTCTTATTTAGTTTTCGATAAATTTTGCGTTTTATTATTTATTTTCTTGTCATTATAATAACATTATTTTATTATTTGTGTGATTTAAATTCTCTTAACAAATACATCTCCTTCCACCTTCCCCCTCTTCCCCCCTCCTTCTGTCCCCCTCCCACGAACCCTACTTCGTTTTCCACCCACTCTCAGATTCCTCTCCCTTCCCATTCATCCATCCCTGCTGCTTAACTATATGAGATAAATACAACTCGTACGCCACCTATTGTAATTTTTTGGACAAATTTTATAACGTCAGAGCTCACTATTATTTAGAAAAATGCGTACGGAATAAGCAAAGAAATATTAATTTTTGTGTATAAATATAATTGTAAAAAATTCACGTATTAAATAATATATATCAAATCATATACAATATCAAATCAACAAATTACAATCTGTTTTCAATGACGCGGCAAGACTTATCACCGGCGTATATAAAAAATATTCACATACGTATATTTCAGAGCATCTCAAAAATCTTCACTGGCTCAAATGTCCTGAAAGAATCCAGTTCAAGCTCTGTTGGATGATTTTAAGTCCTTTAACGGAATGGCTCCGGTTTACTTATCGGAAATATGTATTCCAGAAAATTCCGATTCTCGACAGTCAACCCTCAGGTCAGCAGAGTCATCAGCTATCGGAAGGTTAAAGGAACCAAAGCGTACCACATACTAATTCTCGGTGAGCGCGCTTTCGGAGTGTCAGGACCTAAAGCCTGGAAAGGACTGCCACATGATTTAAGAATGATCATAGACACTGCGGAATTTAGAGCTAAACTTAAAACCCATATTTTTCAGACGGTCGTACCCATAAAGTCAAAAACCTTTCACCTTCACCTTCACTATCCGCGGACAGTGAAAATACATTGAAAATAACTAATTGTGTAAAAATGTAAAAAAATATTATTTGTAAGGTCGTTTCATAAAAATTTTCCAGCCCTAAATTATAAAAGCATAAATGATATTAACTTAGCTAAGATTATGCTTCCAGAATTACATGAATAACATATAATTTATTTGTAGAGATAACTAAATAGCTTTTCATCTCCACTGGGTTTGCAAATAGTACACAGTTTGGAGCTATTGCTTTCAATTATAATAAGGGATGGCGCAAAACTACCGTTATATTTTGAATCTTATTGTAATGTGTAATAAGATTCAAACCATATCGGTAGTTTTGCGCCACCCTATATAAGTTATACCATTTGTGATAGAAGCTTAGTTAAGTTAATTACATGAATAACACGTAATTTATTTGTAGAGATACCTAAATAGCATGTCATCTCCACAGGGTTTGTGAATCGTACAAAGTTTAAAATATTGCTACCAATTAGAACAGAAGTCATACAATTCGTGATAGAAGCTTAGTTAACATTAAGCTTCTTGAATTACACGGATAACATATAATTTATTTGTATAGATACCTAAATAGCATTTCATCTCTACTGGTTTTGAGAGTCGTACAAAGTTCAGAACTGTAGCAAGCTGAAGTTGGATGAATCATCCCCACCGGAAATGGCACCATCAGCCGTGACGTCACGCGTCTTCAGTTTCCGGCTTGTTGCTCTCCCCCTTCCCCCTCCCGTCCATCCCCTCCCTGTCCCTTGAAGTACTGGCTACTGGCTGCTGGCTGGACCGATTGACGAGATGAGATTCCATTTAAACGTAGCTATCGTAAAATGCGAGGGAAGGAAATGAAATGATAGAAAAAAAAAGTAATGTACCTTCTAAAAACTATTGAAATATATGTTTTGATAATTCTATTTTATTTAAAAATAATGTTTTTTAATTGCAATTTTATTACATTCCATCAGAGTCTATATCATTTTTGGAGATGCTGTGTAGGGGTCTTTTTGGGAAAGGGAGGATAGGAAGATCTGGAAAAGTAAAAGGTGTGAGTGTTGGTTATGAATCTGGGGATCAATGTGTCCAGGAGTGACGGACGGACGGAGCGTAAATGTAAACTATTATTTTCAGTTGTCTATATTCGCGAGAAATCATAATATACTGCGAACTACCTCCTCATATAGAATCTGCGTACCATATAATAAGATCAAAACAAATCGGGTTTCAACACCGGTGATGATTTTTCATGGGAACGTAACCGAACCCTAAGATTAACGAAAGATATAATTTACTCTAAATTAACGGGGCATGTCACAGGATTTGTAGAATTCGTCAATTCGTTATTTTTCAAGTTCTGTGAAAGTTCTGTTGAAGTAGGTACTCCTAATATTTACGTTTTATGAAACAACTGGACCGTTAGGAAATAAAAACAGAACTTTCAAGGAACTTAAAAATTTACTTTGAAATTTGATGAATTGTTTTAATTCTGTGAAATAACTGGCCCTTTTTAGTAAAAACATTAAGGCTTAAAAAGTTTTTAAAAAAGTGTACATCACTTAACGCTGATTTTTAATAAAAAGTTTAAATATACGTAGAAATAAGAAGATGGATCGAGAGCTCAGCTGGAGATGTTAGAGGGTCTCCCCAAACCGATCAATCCCGATCCTGATTCTGACACCACGCAGTTGGTGGACAGGCGCACCCGCCGCGAAGACCCCTACACACCACACCTGATGAACCCGGGCACCCCTACTAAGTTACCAAACGTTGTGAACCACTTAAGGTGACTTACATCAGAAGTGTTGGTTACCCAATAAAAGATTCTTGGAATTATAATTTGAATATTATGTATGTTAATTAATGCTGATTTATAATAATGAAGTTATGATATACTTTATAATTATACGTAACATTTAGATGGTCGAGAGAGCTCAGCTGGAGAAATTAAAGGGTCTCCCCGAACCGAGCTCTCCTTATCCGACCCACCACGCAGTTAGTGGGCAGGGACGTCCGCTATCAAGACCCGAATACAGCACAACTGACGAACCCGAGCACCCCCGCCATGTCACCAAACGTTGCGAACCGCTTAGGGTGACTTTCAGAAGAGGTGTTGGTTATTCAATAAAGGATTCTTGGAGCGGCGATATCTATACTCGCCTCCCAAAATAGATTATAATGATGTAACGCGAAAAGAGAACTTGACATGAAATTTGGTTACTCGGAACATAATACAAATCTTTCACTGGTTATTCATTATATGAGCATAACTCTTACGCGGCATAACGTCCACAAATAGTTTTACTTTCATCGACGCCCTTATCCAGTCTAAGCCCTTCCATCGGATAATGATTGCGTAAATCCGGCATTATCTTCACATAATGCCTGTGATGTGCCAAAGTTCTACGTTTGCTAATTGGATTACTGAAAAATTTATTTTGTCCTTCGTTAAAAAAGTCAATCTTTTTTAAAACGTGGGTTGGGAGATATCACGTTGTTATTAAAAATCCATGGCGAAATATTCGCTCGGAAATGAAAGTTTATGTTTTTAAGGGGCTATCTAGATTTTTTGTACAAACATTACGTGAATAAAGTTATGCAATACAAATGCAAGAACACCGTGTGGGTGGTTTGTATATTTATGAACACTGTTTATTTCAAACCGCTCCTAATTGGTGTGTTTTCAAAACATTTTTTTTAAGTTATGCTTATGCTTTTTTGGACGACCGCTTATTTTAACATTCTTCTATGATCATTTAAGAAGTCTAGTTTCGGTTCGTAAGTTATCATAATTTATAAATTCGATTGAAAATTTCATTTTTATATTTATGTACTGAAGGAATTTGTTTTATCTTTTTGTGTCTTTTCAAATGATTGAGGATGGGTTTCGTAGTAAGGTGATCATGAATTTAAACGGGGTTTAAAAATAAAATAATTTAAAAAATCATAACATTCATGAATCCTGAAATCTTTTTAATATACGTAATCAGCCATGTTCTCAGGTTTGCAGTAATTGTTTTGTTTCGGTTTCCTTCTTTATTGTACTTTTAGGTTTAATGTCAGAATATTTCTCATTTCTGTACCGTATGATAATAATAATTCTACCAAAATGTCCTAATCAATGAATTTGACATAATCTTAATTAGTGAGACGTGGTTAGTTGACAGCATATCCGACGACGAGCTTTTTGATTGCCGGTACAACGTATACAGAAATGACAGAGATACTACTCTTACGGGTAAAACTAAAGGGGGAGGCGTTGCTATAGGTATAAAAAAAGATTTTAAAGTTCGGTCACGAAAATCGTGGTCTTCAGAAGCCGAGGATATATGTATCTCACTATTATTAAGACATTCTAAACATCGCATTTTGAATGTTCATATTTGTTGCTCTTACTTACCGGGAGTTAGTCCTAAGTTATCTAATGCGCAGCGTTTCTCTATCATCAATAGTCATACAACTGCCATAACTGATTTAACCACTGAATATCCAAATGACATTTTTCTAATTATAGGCGATTACAATATGCCAAACGTGAACTGGAACCCTACGTGTCAACCATGTAGTACCGACCTTTGTGCTTCTACTCTCCTTAGGTGTCTTTCGTTCTCCAATTTAACACAATATAATGCAATTTCCAATTATCATGGACGTATTTTAGATCTTGTGCTTTGTAACACCACAGTCTTCGTCTTCGCTGCCGACTCTCCACTGGTATTTGAAGATGCACATCATAAATCTATCATAGTCGAACTCAATATTCCCCTCCCTGCTGTTAGCCTTAAATCACAGATAATCAAATTGTTTAACAAAGCTAACTATGTAGTAGTCAATGATGCTCTCAGAAATAGTGATTGGTCTTCTGTTGTAAATGCACAAGACGTTGACACTGCGGTACACAATTTTTATAGAATCATTAATGCCCTAATAGATGATCTGGTTCCAAAGAAAGTAACTAGATCAACAAAATTTCCATCATGGTATTCGGCGGCTTTAATTAATATAACGAAAGAAAAATTAAAGTTTTTTCGTGCCTGGAAACGCTACAAGAATCCATTGGATTATCAATCTTTTGCATTACTCCGCAAAAGACAAAAGAAGATTTCTAGTCTTACTCATAAAACCTATATTGCTACATTGGAATCCGACATACAACATAATGTTAAAAAAATATGGTGTTATGTTAAGACACAAAGAAAATCTCCCACTATACCAGAACACATGACGTATAATTCCACAACAGCACATGACAGCAAACAAGTTACTGACCTTTTTGCTGATTACTTCTCAACGGTCTTTACAAATGAAATTCCAACTCATGATGCTGATAGTAAGGAAGATCCTCTTAATAACACATTAATATCCTCAATCAGAATAAACGAAGAAATCACCTTAAAGTACCTATCAAACATAGACATTAATAAAGGACCAGGAATAGACAGGCTGCCTGGAATTTTTATACGCAACTGCAGTAAATATATCTGTCTACCGGTTTGCGCCATCTATAAAAAGTCACTAACGGAAGGATCGTTTCCTCTCATGTGGAAATCAGCTGTCATTACACCAATCTTTAAGAATGGTGTTAAGCACGACGTTAAAAACTACCGACCAATTTCCCAACTCCCTATTTTAAGCAAAGTTCTTGAAAAAATCGTCTTTGATCAATTGTACTCGACTATTTCGACAAACATTATGCCGAATCGGCACGGATTTATGAAAGGTAGGTCTACAACATCCAACCTCGCCCTTTTCATTAACTTCTTGCACAGCAAGATGGACGATAAGGAGCAAGTTGATACTATGTATACAGACTTCTCTAAGGCCTTTGACCGCGTAATTCACTCAATTCTTTTGAAAAAACTTATCCTACTTGGTATACATGGCGACCTATTAAGATGAATTAAGTCCTACATTAGTAATCGCAATCAGGTAATATTAATCAACGGTGTCTACTCTAAGTCTATGGAGGTAATATCCGGTGTCCCGCAAGGTTCCCACCTAGGTCCGCTTCTCTTCAACATTTATATAAATGACATTGGATCATGCTTTCAAAATTCCGAATTTGTGCTTTACGCTGACGACATGAAAATATTCAAAGTTGTGCATTCTCTTTCTGACTGTGATGCGTTACAAAGTGATCTAGATAGGCTTTGCAAGTATTGCAAATTTAACTGTTTAGATATCAATGTTTCCAAATGTCATACTATGACATTCACCAGAAATAAACATGTTATTCAGTACTCTTATTCACTCAATAATGAACCTGTCATCTCGAAAACGGAATGTAAAGATCTTGGTGTGTACCTCGATAGCAAACTTATATTTAATAAGCACATCGACTCAATCGTTCACAGGTCATATAAAATGCTTGGTTTTGTTCTTCGCATAAGTAAAATGTTCAATAACCCGCGTACAGTAATAATGTTATATTTTGCATTAGTCAGAAGTACACTGGAATATGCTTCGCCAATTTGGAACCCGCAATACAAAGTATACATAGATAGCATAGAAAATATTCAAAACAAATTTATAAAATATCTTACCTTTAAATTCAACAATAACTTTGAATGCACATTTCAAACATTGCAACAAAGGCGAGCAATAGCTGATTTGACATTTATACACAAAATTTTAAATAATAACATTGACTGTACCGAACTTCTTTCCCTAGTTAATTTTAATATACCCTTAAGACGTACACGTCATACAGAACTATTCCACACGCTTAATTACAAGACAAATGCAGCATCTAATTCACCAATCAATCGTGCTCTTCATAAGTTCAATATTATTGGTCTAAATTCCAACATCGACATTTTCTCTGATTCACTGCCCAAATTTAAAAAGAGCATCTTGCGAATATTATAATTTGTTCAATGCGCACACATACATACACACATACTCACACACTCACACACACACCTTCCCACTACATACATCACCCGGTAATTACTTAATACGCATACCATAAATAAGACACTACAATGAAACACATAATAGGTACCTACCATGTAATATACTTATAAATTGTAATTTTTTAAACAAATTATCTTTTGTACTGTTTGTTTCTGTTAATAAATAAAATAAAATAAAATAAAAAAAAATAATAATAACGCTATATTTGTACAGCGCAGTTTTGGTTACCATTTTACTTTAAGTGCGCTTAACTATAATAAACTTAAAAATAATCCTACAGTGCTCTTTATGAGTCTATTACAAAATATTGATAAAGTAACGTGAAATAAAGAATATAAAGTATTTACAAAGCAATGACAAGAGAATAAAATTTTAAAAATAATAGTGCTGTCATAGCACAGGACAATATAATAGACAATAACGGTGCTGTTGTAGTACAGTAAAAAACAATAACTTAACATCTAAAATATATGTAATATAGAGTCACGTGGGGTAACCGTACGCAGTGATGTTTCCGACAAGGTCGTGCCTGTTTCGCGCCCGTGCGTTCCTTAAATCACTAGCGCTTTGGGTCGCATTGAAGCAGGACTTGTGAACAGTGAATCATAATTTGAAAATAAAAATTAATTGGTAAATTACTTTTTTTCGTACTTTTCTAAAAATTTTCATCTGCTACCGAAATGTTTGCTTACCAATTTGTGTGCTATTGTATAACCAACTGTATCAAAGCGATGTGGTCTATGATAATTTTTGGTGAAATATTGTTATTTACACAGGTGCTAAGTGATAATTCTTATAAAGATAACCACAAATCTGATTTTAACACTTACCCTACGGAACGCGAATGCTTACCCCGCACATGGGGTAAGTGTACACAATCAACATGCATGTAAACTTTTTTTCATAACTTTTTAAATTATGAACCCTATAAGGTTTTTATGTTTGTTTGAGATGCCTTAATGATCAATCATATTAATAAACAACCAAAAATGAATAAAATACCTAAAGCTTTCTAATACAAAAATCCCAAAGTAAAAATTGCGTACGGTTACCCGACGTGACTCTACTACCAGGAGGCAGTTTGCGTTCAGAAATGAGAAATATTCTGACATTAAACCTAAAAGTACAATAAGGAGGAAACCGAAACAAAACAATTACTGCAAACCTGAGAACATGGCTGATTACGTATATTAAAAAGATTTCAGGATTCATGAATGTTATGATTTTTTAAATTATTTTATTTTTAAATCCCGTTTAAATTCATGATCACCTTACTACGAAGCCCATCCTCAATCATTTGAAAAGACACAAAAAGATAAAACAAATTCCTTCAGTACATAAATATAAAAATGAAATTTTCAATCGAATTTATAAATTATGATAACTTACGAACCGAAACTAGACTTCTTAAATGATCATAGAAGAATGTTAAAATAAGCGGTCGTCCAAAAAAGCATAAGCGTAACTTAAAAAAAATATTTTGAAAACACACCAATTAGGAGCGGTTTGAAATAAACAGTGTTCATAAATATACAAACCACCCACACGGTGTTCTTGCATTTGTATAATATTGCATGTTTGTTAAAAGCACTAACTTTGTGGCTCGCCATAATTTACAATAAAAAAAAACACATAAATTTGTTTAAGACCACTTTTATTTTAAAGCACTCTACCGGTTTCAGAAGCACCCTTCCTTCGTCAGGAGAATATTATAACTAAACTATGATACAGAATGTTAGGTGTTTGAGTGGTTTTTTTTGCTCACCTCCTACTCAAACACCTAATATTCTGTATCATAGTTTAGTTATAATATTCTCCTGACGAAGGAAGAGTGCTCCTGAAACCGGTAGAGTGTTTTAAAATAAAAATGGCCTTAAACAAATTTATGTGTTTTTTTATTGTAAAATAATATTGGGCCCAAATGAGATCCCTGTCATTCTCCGGTCGAGGCAACAAATGCATAATAAGTGAACGAATCAACTTTAACCTAAATATATATATATATATCTAGA
Organism: Limnephilus marmoratus; assembly: GCA_917880885.1. Classification (NCBI taxonomy): domain Eukaryota; kingdom Metazoa; phylum Arthropoda; class Insecta; order Trichoptera; family Limnephilidae; genus Limnephilus; species Limnephilus marmoratus. Next base: position 58,558,260 of record OU862906.1, read on the forward strand.
AATACTCTTAAACCATTCCAACATACCCCCTCTTATTCCTAACAATTAAGATTTTATGGTTTACTTTATCAAATGCCTTACTGAGGTCAGTATATGAAAATGGAATCAGTTTGATATAACGCATTCAGGGCATTAGCAATTTCATTTTGTACAATAACAAATTGGAAATGATTTATCTTCCTTTAATAAATCCATATTGAAGAGGTGAAATGATTCGATTAATTCGGGATATCAACTTATCTAGTAGTAATAGGCTTTCAAAAAGTTTGGGTAAAACCACCCTCATGCATATAATTTGTTACTCCGCTCTTATTGTTGCGCAAATGAATATAAAAATAAGTTGGGTCGCTCTCGGAAAGCCAGGCAAGATATAAAGTCTCAAGAACTCGAGTTTGTCAAGAGTCGGCCTAAAGGAAGATTATGTATGAATTTAATTGAAGCAAATTGAGATTTCACGTATTATAATAAACTTTGCATAATTTGAATAAAAATCAATCAATAAGAACTTTGTTAAAATAAAATTGATGAAAGGTGCAAAAAATACGACTCCCATTCTGATTTCATTGAAAAGCATTGCACGTCCGGAGATTCCATGCAGAGCTCACATTGAAATGTAAAACTTTTCGGTTTCAAAAGAAAAACATATTTTCCTGGCATTGCAGGCGGGGCTTATACTCTATTTCCTATATTACCCATTTATGGTACTGCGTATAATATATCTACCTATTCACTGTTCTTATAGTAGAATGAGTAGAACTCACGAGAGATGTGATTCTTTGTTTCAATAAATGATTATGATATAATGTATTTTAAATGCAAGAAAACATGATTTGGAAAAACACCAACGCTCTGCCGATTGAGCTACCGAACCCTCTTTCCATATTTGTTGTCATTTTTATTAATATTATTTTTCTGTTTCCATTTATTTCCATCTTCATGATTGATTTAAATCAGAACTAAATCGGTAACTGCCTTTTTTATTTACGAAAACTATGTGACTTTTGCATAATCTGCATACAAAGGCCATTTAAAAAAAAATTAATTATAGTTATTATTATAATAAATGAAGACAATATTAGCGAAACTCAATCGAAAATCTGATTGTAGTATTTAATTTTATATTTAATTTCTAATATTTAAAATCAAGTTGTAATATTAATAGATTTTATTAAATAATATTACAATTTGAGGTTTTGCTCATAAAGTTAAAAAAAGATATGGTTATTATTAATTAACTGAAACCATCAGTTTTCAATTTGGGAGGTGGGTACGGGTAACGGCACCCAGGGAATCATTTATTGGATACCACCTCTGCCTCTGCCATAGATCATCCCAAGTGGTTTGCTACGTTTGGTGACTTAGCAGGCGTCCCGGGTTCATATCGAGAGGTTTGCCCAGGTCTTCGTGGCGGATGCAACTGCGTGGCAGGCTGGATTTGAAGAGACTGGTTGAGTGAGTCTTATTTAACTCTCAAGCAGGACTCTCTCGGAACATCGCCTTGCGCCACGGTGAAAAGGGTGGATTCGTACAGCCGTCACTGGAAACTGGATACGCCGACCTGTGGATTTCACTCCTCAAACCTTTTTATTTTATAATTAGTTGTCAATAAAATTTTTGTTTAAATTTACTGAGTATTATATTGATTTTGTATCAAATTCATTTTAGCCATTAATTTTGCAACATGTTGATAATTTTTTATTAAATCAGTGGTTTGTTTTCATTTAGTTATTAATATTTTTATTCCGCATTGTATTATTTTTTTATAGAGGGTCATCAAAAAAGTGGTGCGAGATTTTAATATGAAATGACTAAGTTACAAGAATACTATTAATTTATATGTTATTGAAAAAACATTAAACATTAAATGTTGCTAAGTCTTGGATTATGTTTGTAAAAACCAGTATTTATTGTACTGAAACATATTTTCTGATAATTTTTTTTTGATAAATGGCGACAGCGTTTGCTCCTCTCCAGTATATAATACCGTACTAGATTAAGTGTGTATTAAATAATATTGAGTTGATTTAAGTTAAGAAAGTTGCCAGTTTGCCTAAAGAAGTGATATAAATATGTTCTTTCTACTTTAAGTTACTGTCAAAAATAATAACCAAGAATTAGATTTCAACCACCAGTTCTAAGTAAAGGCAAGCACATATATTAGCATTTATAAGAGGGCAAGCAGATATTTTGATTGAATTTTTGAAATACTTACGGAAAATTATTTCTTAACTCAATGTACTTATTTTTTGTCACATTTATTTGTAAGTGTATTATTGAACCATCTTTTAACAACAGTTACACCCCTATTTGCTTTAAATTAAAGGTCATTCCAGATAATTGATTTGAAGATTAGAATAGAATCATCAGCGACACTTAGAATGCTGGCATCTTTTAGCAGATTGCATAATAAAGTGGGACCCAAAACGATTCCATTAATCACACTAAAACTAATTGACAATTGATTGCTCATATGTCAACGTAGTAAGTGAACTCTATTCAGAAAGACGTACGTTTATTTTTTTTTAAATTTACTGTTATAAATTTAATTTGTAGAACTCATATCATTTTTTTCTTTAATATGTTCAAAACCCAATATTTTTATTCAATTTATAAAATGGTTTATTTTTAAACAAGTTTTGCTGCGTAATTATTATAACGCGTGACTGCTGCTTCGCATTCTGAAGAATGTATCACACTGTAGTTAGGTCACTTACAGACGATATGTTTATATTACTTCTGTATAAAAAAATCGAATTGCTTTTAATTTTATTACAAACTAGCAGACCCGGCCACACGTTGCTGTGGCCAACAAAACACAACACTACGCCATTACCCAACTATTAAAACCAACGCCATCTGTTAAATCAAATCCACACCACCCGCATGCCAGGCCGCTGCCCTTTTATAATAAAAGTTTCTCCACATATTCTTTTGTTTAAACTAGACTAACCTTCGTTAAATTGAATAGTTTCCGAATTAGTAATTAGGATGACTCTCTGAAGTGTTTCCCCCATAGTGCTTATTTTTTTTTCTTTCTTGGTCTTTAACTGAACTCGGCTTAAAAATATCCAGGAATGTGAACGAATCATATTCATTAGTTCGTTTATTAGATCATCTTCAGGATTATTACATGAGATAGTAATATTGATCGAGCTTCGTGAGAGGCCTAACAAGTCAAGCGTAATAATAATTATTAGCAGCGGAACTAGAAAACAAAAAAAAAACTTTATTTAGGACGTAGTACCTATGTTGTTTATTTTCGGCTGAAGTTTTATTGAAAATATTCGACACTCTTGTATTTTCTGTCTTGTGCGCGTTTAAGCCGCCGCTACCCGAATTTCTACCAATTTTTTACATATCTCCCTTAAACATTTTAAGTTTTTAAGCTCTTAAAAAAATATATGTTATTTTTGAAGATAATATAGGGTATAAATGCATCGCGATATACCTAGATCTAGCTAAAGCTTTCGATTCAATCTGCCACCAAACGCTTTTTAAAAAATTAGAAAACATAGGTATCAAAGGCAAGGAACTCCAACTATTAAAAAGTTATATGAGTAACAGAACACAGCAAGTAAAAATTAACAACCATATTAGCAAGCCACTACCAATTACATATGGAGTTCCACAAGGAAGCATACTAGGGCCCGTTCTTTTCACTATTTACATTAATGAACTTTGCAGCATGAAAATAGACGGTGAAATAGTTAGTTATGCAGATGACACAGTTTTACTCTTTAAATCTAAGGATTGGAAAAATGCATACAAAATAGCGAATTTAGGAATCACGCGAGTGAAATCATGGCTAGACTCAAACACGCTTACACTAAACACTAAACATATCGAAAACAAAATTCACAACATACAGTATAAATAGCACAGGACAGCCAAAAAATAACACAAACACCATAAAAATACACGAATGTTTAAACATCAACATCTGCGTTTGCCCTCCTCTAGAACAAAAAGAACAAATAAAGTATCATCATTTATTGACCATAACCTTAGATGGACACATCACATCAAACAAGTCACAAATAAACTCCTCAAAACGATACACATTTTCCTAAACATTTTCCAGAAACATATACAAAATACAACAACTGAAATCAATATATTTTGCTCTATGTCAGTCTATAATAGAATATGGAATAATTGCTTGGGGAGGAGCAACAAACTCAGCTATCGAACACCTGGAAATTGCGCAGAAAACGATCCTAAAGGTAATACTTAAAAAACATAGACTTACTGATACAGACCAAATATACAACCATTGTGACGTACTAGACATACGACAATTATACGTTAAATCGCTACTAAATTACATTTTTGACCAAAAAAACAACCTTCAACAAACACAAAATATCACAAACAGACCAGTTAGACTGTAAACTTAAAAACTCCGACAGTAAATACAAGCTTTGGACAAAGACACCACCAATATCAAGCTATAAAAGTATTCAACAGTCTAACACTTGAAAATAAAATTGAGGAAAACAAAAATAAATTCCGACACAAAATTACAAAATGGATTAAAGACCAAAATAGACAATACTACCAAAATATCATAGCATAAAATAAAATAAAAACATACAAGTAACATACAAAACCAATATAAAACACAAACACACAACACTTATTAAAAATATCGTTTTTAACCTTATATAATATTATTTATTTTTAAATTTACGTTAATTTTAAATCTCTACTTTTTAAGTTTAATTTATCTTAATTGTATGTTTTTTATTTACTTTTTCCGTTTTTTCACCAATATTATATATATATGTATTGTGCATAATTTTGTATATGAAATGGTGACCTCAGCACGGGTAAACCACCCAGTGAGGCCAACATCATTGAATTGTGTATAAAATGTAAATATATTGCATCAAATAAATAAATAAATATCTAGACGCGTTCCACGCCGAAACGCAAATTATATGAAATTCCCTCGATAGAAAAAAATCGCAAAGTATGCTCCGAAAATTATTATATATACGTTTCTTTCAGTTATTTTTGTTATAGTTGTGAAAAAATTCACAATGTTTCTTTAAATGATACTTAAGGCGCCTTCCACAAGATTTTAACTCTATTTTAAATGAGTCGTGTTTTATTAAACATTTTCACAATTTTCGCATCGATTTTATCGCTTTAAATGTTAGCGCGCTCTTCTAACATTCGTAATTACATATCTCTCCATCTTCTTCTTTTTGAGCGCGGATGCGGTGCCTTAAGAAGGAAGGTAATTACGAAACAATTTAGCAAAAAACAAACATTATTATTTATCGATGACTCGCTGCGGGCGGTCCTCTGTTGGGACAGACCATATGCAAAAATCCTTGGATATTTACCGTCTATGTCCATGTAATATTTCAGCCGGGTGAAAGACCCGCCCCCTCTGAGTTATAAATCGTCCCCAACATGAATTGTCGTACTACTTGTCTCATAATTCTGATTTCATTCCGCCAGTTTCACTGTCAATTTATGGACCCTCAATCCAAACGGCCCCGTATAAATATTAATCATTCAATAATAACCCGTCTCCCGTTTCGATATTCTGATTTCGGATGAATATAAGGTCAAATATTAATTTGAACAACCGGTACATACTTACACACATATTCTTATTTGGACGGCATTGATGTTATTAGAACACATTATTATAATAGCACCCAAGGAATTATTTATGGCTTATAGGGCAAGTGATTAAACACAGTAAGTTTTTTTTTAAATTAAAAAAAATAAATTTTAACTTTATGAGTGAAACCTCAAATTATAAAATTTAATCAAGTGAAAAAAATGTTAGCGAAACTTAATCGAAAATCTGGAAACAAAAAAATCAGAAAAAAATATTTGCACCACATGGACTCGAACCCAGGACCTTTCGCTTTCCGGGCAAATGCGCTAACCACTGCGTCAAGGTGTCGATATCCGATTCGGTAATTTTTAACTGTTTCATACTTCGACTAAGAATCACCCACATTATCTTCATTTTCTTTACGCATGTTTTATTCGTTATGTATGATTGCAGGATTCAAACCCGAATTAAATGCTATCTAGATGGTGTCTATATAAAATCTTTATCCAATTTATTTTACTATTGACTTTTCTGCAAGTCTAGGATGAAGGCCCAGTGGTTGGGGAGGGGGAATGGGGAAGGGGAAGGGGGAGGGGGAAAGGGGAGGAGGCGGAGTGGGAACGCCAGAGGGGGAGGGGACGAAGAGGAACGGGACAAATGGGAAAGGACACGCAGGGAGAAAAAAAATGTTTGTTAAATGTCGTAGCATCGCATGCCGGGAACCAGCTAGTTAGTAACAAATATAAAAGTATCAATATAATGTGATACTCTATGAACTATCATATTTGAACTAACATCTTTTATAAAATACATTATTTAAATCCTTTTTGTATTTTCTTTGCATTAAAGCAATATAATCTTTCCTTTTACATATCAAATTATCAAAGTTTATTCTCGCTTCCGAGAAATAAAGTGCCTTATTTTTGATAAAACAAGGATTATAATATTACTTCTAAGTAAAAAAAAAATGTTAAAAAATTAACATTTTATTTTACGAAGTGCTTTAATCAAGGTTATAAAGAGTTATTTATATTTTCGTTTTCAATATTCGCCAATTTACTGGGTATTTTATTAATCTTTTATCAAATTCATTTTAGCCACTAGTTTCGAAACATGTTGATAATTTTGATAAAATCAGTGGTTTGTTTTCATTTAGTCATTAATATTTTTTTCGCATTATATTATTTTTCATAGGGGGTCATCAAAAAAGTGGTGCGTGATTTTAATATGAAATGACTAAGTGTGTATTAGAGTAATTAGAGGAATACCATTAATGTATATACCACTGAAAAAACATTAAACATTAAATGTTGTGTAAATCTAAGGATTTACTTGAAAATCTTAAGATTTAACATAGTACGGGATTTTACAGCAACACATACACCAAATCATGCATACTTTTTTTAATGTCACTTAGACAACTTTGATGTGAGTTCCCTCCTTGCACCATAAACATCCAAGTTATATTTGATCTACCTACAGGCAACTCTTTAATAAGCAGTTACATAGTTATTTCATTTTAAAATCACAGAAATCACAGACACCTTTTTCGATGACCCTGTTGTATTTGGGAAACATGTTTTTCACATGTTAGTAAATAATTTTTACAATATATTATTTACACTGATGGACAAAAAAAAATTAAAGCATTTTTTTATTATTCTTCATGTGAATACTAAACAAGGGAGGGTAAGAAGATGAGGAAGTTGAGAAAGTACCTAGATATTCAGAACTGGTCACCGAAAACGACTAAAGTCATTTCAACTTAGCAATTCGGAATGGTGGTTTTGCGCCAGAGCGTTACCGAGAGTAACGTCCAATCTGGAACTGTCGCAAATATACTATAATATATTATTTTAAATGACTAAATAACATAATTTAATCAAGAAAAATTTACTTGTGCACGACGGGATTTGAATCTGTGACCTCCTTGTTGCTAGCTAACTTTAACCTTCGACCACAGAGGCCGTCAAACTTCAGAAACACAACCAACCGTCCATTTTAGTTTGTTGTAATTCAATGTTATTTATTCATTTTGGTTATTTTACTTATCTATCCGATCAAAAGTGTTTTGGGTAATAAAGACACCAATATAATATTTTTCGTTAAATTCAGCCATGAATAGGCCGCGGTTGCGTTTAATGTTATTTTATGCCTGTATGTTTTTTAAACCAAGAGTCTGTTCCAATTTATCACAAAATATTGATTTGTACAAGTGTATTGATTTAATCTACGGAATGGTTGAATGCGTACTTAGTTGAGATGGTTAGTTCATATACATTTATTCTCAGGAACAACTATTTGAAACTCCAATTGTCTCCGCAATTCATTACCAGCCACATTAATCATGGCAGTACTTAAATTCCCATACATAGAGGCACTTTCCTACTAGGACAGAGTTGGGAGTAGAGAGGGGAGTAGAATAGATAGTAATAGTAGAGTAGGAAAGGGAGTAGTCAAGAGAATAGAGAAGATAGTACTTCTGGGTGATGTATGAAGGATGGAAGAAGAGAAGCAGTTAGCCAGGAATTATTAGCAGGACTGGAAGATGGGGGTAGATGATAGCAAGGGAAGCAATATCATTTCCAGTGGGAGCAAAGGCGCGGTACCCATTTTGTCATAAACATTCTCGCATGAAGCTTAATTGCGTTGGTTTTTGCACTCATTTGAGGAAATTCATTTAATTATAAAGATGTTAGGGATTTTTATTCCGAATCGGAAAGTGCTCTATGATTTATTATACCTACGTTTTGCAGATGACGTAGACAGAAAATAAACGCAGTTAATGATATTTTAAGATCGACAAACGACTATTTACCGTGGAATTAGGAGGTCGGATAATACATATTGTTATTTGTCTATTAATCGTGGTTCCTTTTTGTATCAGATATTATTTAGCAGTAATTTCCAGTAATAAACGGTTTTCTGAAATGTGTGCCATAAAAAATATTAAAAATGACAAGAAATATTAAACCAATTTTTTTTAAATAAGACTATGTTGTGATGATAAAAAAAACTTCTTTTACAGTATTAGCTTCCTGGGAAAAAAGTGTATGCGTCAAATAAAATAAATACCATACACTCGGAGAAATAATTCCTCGCCGTAAAATATTTAAATGAAGCTCCCAGCTTTCCTAGACTCATCTGAAGTAGTCTACTAAATTGGAGAGAAATCTTAACTGTGCCGAACAATTATTTCCTAAAATGTACCAGAATTTAGCAATTGGGAAAACTTAGGACTGTTGAAATAAATTCCAGGATTTTAGATGTCACATTGGGAAATTCATTTGTCAATTCAAGCACCTCATTCGGAATTCGGTTAATTCAGACCACTGATTTTCAACAAACTAGATAATCTATCTTTGGCCATAGTTATGCCTTAGTAATGGTGTTTATCAAGTTTAATCACTTTCCCCATCCTTCTCAATTCTTTTGCATATAATTATTTTCTTCACTGTCGATCATCTTTTTGACATTTTCAAAGTGCTTTACTTTTAATAGAATTATTTTATAAGAATATTATTTTTTTAACATTATTTTCGAGAAAGCCAACCGTTAAATTATTAATACTCTCAACATAAATGTATCCGTAAATGCATGAATAGAGTTTTGTTTCTTCAACTAAATTCGTAACTTTTTTTCGTGATTGTAGTTACTGAAAATTCGATTTAAATTGTTGGGCAAATAAAATTAAATGTGGAATTATTATCCTTTTTGTGTCATTTAAAATAGTCATCATACGAGGGGGGGCGAAATATTGTGGTCATTCATTTATAGCCATCAGAGAACATTGAATATTACATCATGTAAGTTGGTACACATTTTATACAGTTTTTTTTTTAATTTAAAAAAAATTTAATCTTAATTTTGTATATAAAAATTGATTTGTATTCTCTTAACTATCGTACGTCCATAGTAGGTAGTCGTACATAGATTTTATCATTATGATATGATAAAAATAATAATAATTTTTTCTTTTATTAAAAAAATAAAGCAATCACAAAGTGAAAACCTGTCAGAAGAAGTTTTCTTCTAAAAAAAGAATTTTTTATAGAAACAAAAATAAAAAAAATATATCAACTTAAAACTTCCTCTGAAACTTAAAGTTACAAAAACGAATAATTCGCTGGATGGCCCATTTTTTTGGAGTCCTATTTCACAAGTCACATATACAACGAATATCGGATTCCTAGTTTTTCACAAGTCAATAAAAGAGTAGACAACAAAAAGCAATGCCATATCACTTAATTTTTTATACTTCTAGATGTTCGTCGCTGAATGGCTAGAATTATAATTCAGTCCATTCAAGCGAGAAAACTTATTCCCCAGGGAGTATACTTACTTTCGGAAAGGGCCCTCCGCTCTTGACCATGGGCTATTTTTGGGGTGAGATAATTAGGAACAATCGATCAATATTCGGTGTTTGGGGCACTCAAACCTCTCTTATACCAAGTCGATCATCTTTGTCGTCAATGTGACTCAACTTTTCTCTAGGGTACTGCTTGGAGTTCTAGACTCTGGACGCACATAGGACAATCGAATGAAAATGGTTACATCATCGATGTTGGTCGATGGTTATATACTTGCATTGATCGTGTGTCGTTATCTTTGATAGAAATTTAATAGTTTTGTCGCATAAATAAAATAGGTTATATCTAATGTACTTTAAAAATGGACAAAAATACGGGAAACTAAATAATTTATTGAGTGAAACCGGGTCTTCTAAATATGGAATTAGAAAAGGCACAGTAATAGAGCATATAATTTTTCTTATACATGTTAACGATATGATTAGTCTCCCTCTTAGTGGAAATGTCATCTCATATGCGAATGATACAGTAACTGTTATCATCGTCGAAGCAATAAAATGGACAGACTCATGACTACAAATGATGATGTTAACACTTTGAAGGAATGGTTTGATGACAACTTAATTAGTCTTTATGTAGACAACACTTCGTGTATTTCTATTATTTTATTTTATTTATTTATTTATTACATAAGACACATTTATACAGCAAAATAACATAATAATAATATTTCAAAATAACTGTAAATATTAAAATGTGTACAAGCGTTATTATGTCTTGATTGTCTATATTAGTTCCTAGCTAGGCAGATTGCCCGTTCTAAGGAACCAAATGCTGGTGAAAAATGCAAAAAATGTATTCTGTACAAAAAAACGTGTTTTTTTTTGTAGATAAAATATATACTAAGTTTTTACTGATTGTGCCATTTAATAGATAAGCATGTAAAATTTTAAGTTTTAATTGACATTATTTAACAATTTTTCAGACTCGACCCTGAAAATCAACCATTTATTTATTAACCGATGAACCGATGCATGTCATTTTGCATGTTTTAGTATTTAATTCTGGGGGGATTTTATTATATAATTTCGGTCCCAGATATGTATATGTCTTTTGGAACTTAGACGTATTGCTCCCTGGGATCACAAGATCCTTTCTGGTGTGACTTTTTGTGATGTATTTATGATCAATTTTATCAAGTTTTTCTAGATTTTTGTGTACGTGGATAATAACCCTTTTTATATAGTTTTGACGAACATCAATTTTTTTAACCTTAATGATCCTGTCCCTGCCACCAACTTTGGAGTGATGGTACAGTCGTTCATGCGTGGGAGGTGAATGTAACGATAAATGCAAATTCCTGAAGAAAACTTCAGATGTTACGTACCCAGGGATCAAACACTACAGAAAGTAATATGATTTTAAGAAACATGTAGATAATTGTGTTAAAAGAATTAGAAAACTCACTACACTAATTGTGGTGAACGTATGTCTTGTAGTATGAAAGAGACATGCGTGTATGAGTGAGACAGCATGAGGAACATTTAAAAGGGTGTGATTGCTGTCTATTGTCCTCTTTGCATTCAGTCTTCCTACAAAGCACCTCTGTACAGAATCTCGGAATAAACCACAATAGTCTACCCACGACTTATTATTGTCAACCTCACCCTGTACTGAGATCACCATCACAAGGAATCTGGATCCATACAACGGAGTCCAGAGGTAATGATGATAACCGGCCACGGCCATCACATTTGGCGCAGCCAATAAAGGACTGATTTACGCAGCAGCCAAAATCACATTTGGCAACATCCCGAGATTGGGGCTTAGCAGGTGATCGGGCAGAAAACGGGCCAGATCACGACTCCACAGCATTGCGGAGAAAGGAAGCAAGAGCAGCAGAATCGGCATCCTAAGAACATCAAGGCGCTGGATAAGGGTATTCAGTGCCGAGAACCTGGAAGCAGTATTCTCGTAAGGCGAGGATACGGAAGGCCGGATCTTCAAGAGAAGAGCTGGACAGGTGCAGACCTCACGGAAGGCGCATTAGAAGGACGACCAGGGTTCAGGAGCCAGGAGACGGTCCGCGGAAGGGCGAGATCGGAGCAGCATCAAATCAGCAGAGTCGTGAGTTGAGTGCTGTTTGTTAATTGTCTGTTTTTTTCATTGATTGCATCTGTGTGAAGATGGAAGGGGGGAACTGCCCAGGTTTTGTCATTTGAGGGACAAACTGGAGACATTCGTGTTGCAATACGAACAGTTCATCCTTGTCAATGATGACAAAATAAATTCGGTTGAGAAAAAGAGAGCGGTCTTAATATCCCCTTTACACACAGAGACAATAAATTTATTAATTGATTTATGTTTTCCAAAAAAAATTACAGATTTTACGGTCCAAAATTTGTTATTATTCTTAGAGAATCATGTAGGAATTAAAAAAAAATGTGTTCAAGGAACGGTAATTTTTTTTTGCTGCGAGACAGAAAGAGACAGAATCTGTGAACGACTTCATAGCACGTTTAAGAAATCTTGTTAGATTTTGTAAATTCGAAGACAGACTTGAAAATAATTTAAAAGATGTTTATATCACCGGTCTTCGAGTTGGTCGTATTAAGGAGAAATTATTCATCGAGGCTGAAAGTTTTTCATTGAAAAAAGTTTTTAAATGTGCTATGGCGATGGATTCATTCGAGGTAATTAATAAATCAATTAAAACGGAAAGTGTAAATTTGATTGCTAAAAATAAACGGAAATTTTTGTTACCGAAAAAGAATTTAGCGGGTAAACATAAAAATAAGAATGTTACATTTATGAATCAAACGAGATGTAAACATTGCGGAAGTTATCATGATTCGATAAACTGTAAACTTAAAGAAGTGATTTGTTTTAAATGTAAAGGCAGATTTAGTAAAAAAGTTATTTCTTCTGTGTTTGTGAATACGCAGGGAAGTAAGAGGAAGTTAGTGGTAAATGCTGTGAACTGTGACCCAATTATGTGCAAAATCCTAGTAAACAATGTGATTTTTTACGGATTGTTAGACACAGGATCGGCAATTTCGATATTAACAGACATAGATTATGTGAAACACTTCAAACATTTGGATTTAAAACCAAAGGGTTTAACCTTGATGGGTTACGCTAATTGTAAGTTGAATTTATTGGATTGTATTTCATTGTTAGTTGAGTATATGGTTATAGAGAAATGTTAGAATTTTGTGTAGTTAAAAATGGAACAACTACGGTTCTAGGTCGTGACTTTATAAATAGATTTAATATTGGATTCACGGGGTTACATTCAATTTCATCCCAGGAGGGTAGTGAAATTTTTTCTCACAATGTATTGGAGAATGATAGAAGTGACTTAGATAAAAGTGAATTACAATCAATTTCATCCCAGGAGGGTAGTGGAATTTTTTCTCGCAGTGTATTTGAGAATGATAGTGATTTACAATCAATTACATCCCAGGAGGGTAGTGAAATTTTTTCTCACAGTGTATTTGAGAATGGTAGAAGTAAACTGAATAAAAAAATTCGAAAATTCCAGGAGGTTTTTTCGGAGAAAGTGGGTAGTTTCAATAAAAGTAAAGTGCAATTAAAATTAAATGGGAATGCGGAACCAAAATTCTGCAATCCGAGAAATTTAACTTTTGAATTTGGAAGGAAGTTAGGGTCAAATTTAAACAATTTTTTACCAAGAGGGGGGAGAGATAAGAGTAAGGAGAATTGAAAATATTATTACAAGAGAAATAATAAACAATCCAAGGGATTTTCAGTTGATCAAAATGTAATGGTAAGGGATTTTAAGAATCAAAATAAGGATAAATGGGTACCAGGGAAGGTATACAAACAATTAGTTAAAAAAGTTTATTTAATTGAGGTAAAATTGTATAGTAAAATTATGTACTGGAAAAGACATTTTGATCAGTTGTCAAAGCTATGTGTAACTAGGGATAATGACCCCGATAATTCTATGCGTGTGTGACATGCGTGTATGAGTGAGACAGCATGAGGAACATATAAAAGGGTGTGATTGCTGTCTATTGTCCTCTTTGCATTCAGTCTTCCTACGAAGCACCTCTGTACAGAATCTCGGAATAAACCACAATAGTCTACCCACGACTTATTATTGTCAACCTCACCCTGTACTGAGATCACCATCACAAGGAATCTGGATCCATACAACGGAGTCCAGAGGTAATGATGATAACCGGCCACGGTCATCACACTAATATTTACGAATGAGAAATAACACTTTCCAATTTTGGTTTACATTGTTCTTGTTCAGTCGGTGTTGCAGTAAGGTGTAATCGCTTGGGAAGCATTTATAAAACTAACTTTATCTGATAGGAATAACACAAATAAATCTCATTAAATTTATTATTAAAAAAAGAGATTTTCCAAATAGTGAAATTTTTGATAAATTTAAGGTCGTACCGGTTTTAAAACTATTTGAAAAAATGTTATTCTAATAAATTTTAATGGATCTGAATTGTCCTCAAGACCTAGAGGCTAGAACATCTGGAATATATGTGTACCATTGATGTAAAACGACAGCTACACAACACCATTACTAATACCTAGGCCCTAAGCTATTTAATAATTTACCTGATTTAATAAATAATGAGAAAAACTTTTTTAAATTTAAAAAAAAAATAACGTTACATTTTTACCCAAAACCAACGAATTGATTAATTTTACCGATGATGTTTAGATATTTGCAGTTGCTATTTTGGTGTGTATTTACTTATTGTGCAATATTTTTGAAATATTTTAATCTACACCTGTTTTGTCACTTTATTACTTCTAAATATGTTTAGTAAATAGACTAGCGCCCCAGTTAGAGTCAAGATTATTTCTATACTAACTGAGTAATTAAAATGTTTAATTATGTGACATATTATTATGAACTTTAATTTTATTTTCCAATTTAGCCAAGGTGACACTAGTATTTTTTTTTTAAATTTAATTTGATTTATCTTGATTTTTATTGATGCGTTCAGTATATGCTTTCAGTATTGAAATAAATAGTTGAAGACAAAGATTAAACCTTTATTGATTGTGGTGGGTGAAAGAAATTATTCGACTTAATTCACAAAAAACTAGATATGCAAACAAAATTAAATAAACCTTTGTTTCGAAATTCTTCGAAAACGTGTTGGATTGCATACAGTTTGTATATTTTTAAACATTCGTATATTTTTAGGTAACACTTCCGAATATTTTTAAATTATCTACTCCTTCGTCTGACATGTTGTTGTATCAGAGGTTGGCTATCATCAGGGAAATCTTTACCCATCGGACAAACTCGTACCAGCCAATTTGGCTTCGACGTATCCATGATGTGGTGCGTGGTCCCTAGAAAGGATTTCATCAATCTTTGCTATGATTTTCAGAAGGTTAACGTTTGGAATGCCATCCTAGCGTGATCTAGAATGCACTTCTTGGTGATCGCCCACCGTAGGCGAGCCGGTTGACACTGTTTTTGTAATACCGTATTTAAAAAATTTCAAAATGATGTTTTGAAGATTGTACCATCATATTTTATGTTTTTATATTTATAATAATTATGTCAATCCATCTTATGTAGTTTCCCCAGGATAGCTATTTATATTTAGAGAGTGGGGGTGTAGAAGATGGGGAGGCGCGTATGGATACTATTTTTCACAGAGATGGTCTGCGGAGTAATGCTTGTAGTAGTTTGCACGGCATTATAACTTAAAGTGCGATTATTTCGGTTATTTTTAAGATACTTTCACAACGAAAAAAATTAGGACTTCCCAATATTTTCAATATAAAGCTAAGAGCGATTGAAAAGGTAACCATCAACTTCGAGACCGCCTCCAAGATTGAGAAGTTTTCTTCTTTTCAAGTACGACTAGAGACTGTTAAATTACCAACCCTAACTGTCAATGGTAATTTGCGGTGGATTTAGGGTTTGCTATATTTTCCAGCTATGACCAACCTTGCGAGTATTAAATCAACGGTAGGGACCTTCAAAGATTGTCTTTGCAATGATTACCAAAGGTTTCTTACTCAAAACCATAATTTTGTGAGTTGTTAAGTCTTGTATATGTAGATGCCTTTGTTTGGTCGGAAAACAGGGCGGAATGAGATGGTACAATAACCCAGGAAGGGATCCGCACTAAATAGATCACACCATCGCGTCGCGTCGCCTCAATGTTTATGGAACCCTTCATTTGCTACATTTTGGAATGTCGGTTTGTATTGTGGGATTATGTTTTGGTAACTGATTCGACACAGTATTTTGTTTTGTGTACAACAGCGAAAAACTAAACCCAATTAAGTTTTTTTATTTATGTGTTAAAATGAGCCAGTAATAATTTCTAAACTTTGTGTTTATATCTATTATCTATGTCTTTATATTTTTTAATTTTTAATATAGCTCTTTCTTCAAATTTTTTCTTTTATAAACTTATCTCAGTGCCTCAAAAATCTTGTCTGATTTATTCCTCCTTTTAAAGTCCGTACATAAATAAAAAAAGGAATCTTAAGATAATCTCAACTTACGTAATCATCATGAAAAACATATTTCGCTCTTTTGATATCTTATTATAGTATAAGATAAAATTATTCAAAAACTATGATGATTACTTGTTTTAAGCATTTGAATATCAAATATTCAACAAAATCTCGGAAAAGCCAAATGTTTTCCAGAATTTTCTTCATCACCATAGTTATGTAAAAATTATTTAGATTTAAATCTAACTAGGTGCATACTTTAAAAAATACAATAATAATTTCGACACAAATCTAGTAGCAATCTACACAAACTACAATGCTTAGCACCAGTGTTCTAATAAAATGCATTTTGAAATGTCAAAAAAAGCATAATGAAAATTTTCTCCGCCTTTATTTCTCGGTAAAGCGTACATAATATAAAAAACATTAACACCCGACGCTCACACACAATCATTACAGTACATACAAATTGTATTAACTCTAGTAGTATATGCAATCTACAGACAGGACTACAATATGCGCAATTAAGCCATTTTTTGTGGTGATTGTAAAATCATAAAAAGGAGAGTTTATTATTTCTTTTTTTTTTGGTTTTACGCTGAAATAAACCAATATTCCTGTAACCACACATATTTAATATTCTTTCCTGAATAAAACAATAGCTTACATATTCCTCAGCCTTGTGAGGGATATCTGATTAATTTGGAATTTCTAAAATATAATAAAATTTATGTATCATGGTTTTTTATTCCAAAAAAAGACTTTATCAATTAACGATTACTATGTAATGACTACAGTACCAGCATTAATAACTATAGTCATTAGTATGTAGCGTAGTAAAATAACTAATCGTCATTTTAACCATATGTTGAAAATTTGCTTTATTTTCTTATTTTATACACATTTTATAATTATTTTATACATATTTAACTAAATTTTAATCTTTCTAATCTTTAATCTGTCAATGACATTGCGATGAAATATTTTTAATCTGTATTCCTGTCATTTACCTCAGAACAGGTTGCACCTTGTGAGGTAGGGAATGGAAAGCATTCAATTAAATCATGTAAAATATGATTGATGGAACCTACTAATATTGTTGTTTTTTTATTGTATGAAAACGTAAAAAAAACATATACAAATAAACACCGATTTAGCGGTAACGATCTGAACTGAAGTACCAAAGTGCACAGCAATAACAATATCGTACAGTGATGTAAAGTATAGTTTTTTTTTTCCTAAGAGTAATTCCGAGGACAAATAGAGTTCACGGTTCATTGCTCTACAATTTACTGCTATGAAAGCATAAATTTCCAGCTGACCCATAGTATATGTGCCTCCTCGTAGTTGGGAAGCCGCTGAGAAGACAGAGGTCAGGCAATTCGATTTGGATTTAACCTCGAGCCCGTGTTAAATGGCTTTACTCTAACGAGACCCCAATCAAAAAGAGAATGAGATATTGTTCCTATTGTTAGACTTTACTCGTGTATCTCTTAGACCAATTGACGTGTAATTTGAATTCTAAAAGCTAATTGGAATATTGTTAAGTTATGTTATTTCCTAACAGAAATGAAACATTATTGTTTAATTCTTGTGCCCGGAAAGATGAAAGTTGGATAAGGACAAACTACTTAAAAGGAACTAATTAGCGACCCTTTTCATACAAACCTAATTTTGGATACGAGGCTAAAATACTCAACCGCACTGAATATTTTTTTAAAGTATTAAGTTTGGTTGAGTATAAAAAAAAACTATTTTTTTGAGTGCTTGCATATTTCCTGTATCACTCTACTTTCCAAGTATATAGGATATTTTAAACAAAGCCGTGCCATTCAGAAACACAGAAAATCTCAGGCGAAATTCCGATATATAAAAAAACCTTTGAAAGAAAACCACAAATACCAAGGAATAAATTTCCAAAAAACATAAGATCTTTTATTAGCTTAAAAGAATTCATGTCACAATTTAAAAAATATGTAGGTACCTACAAACAACGTCAACTATATTTTTTAAATTAAAAAAAACTCACAAAACAAAAATAACAACGGTAACAAAATAATATTCTTAATGACTCCAGATACTAATATCTACAGCCCGTATGTTTGACGAATATCTACAGCTCATATGTTGAACTAATATCTACGAACTTCAGAGTGTTGATTAATATCTACAGAGCGTAGGTTGAACTAATATCTACAGAGCGTAGGTTGGACTAATCAGCTAAATGTGTCCAATAGTCCGATATTAGGGATTTTTACATACATACTTACATAAATTAAGTTTTTTAAACTGCATACGCAATATTACGTTATTCCAATATGCTATACATAATTGAAAATCCAACCTCTGACAGTACTGTAGATATTCGTCAACACTTTGGTTCTCATAGATATTAATCAACAGTTTGAGCTGTAGATATTCGTCAACACTTTGATTCCCATAGATATTAGTTCGATTTTTACAGTTTTTGGAATTCCTGTAGATATTAGTAGACGCCTCCTTCTTAATAACTTAAATAACACCTTTCCTCCCGTACAAACATGCGTTCGTAATTCTGAGAATTTAAATAAAACTATGGAAACAAAATTGTTAAATGCATTGTTATGCATGTATTATCACTTTGACAGTTTTTTGTAAGTACACTTATATTTTGTAAGAATAAAATTTTTTTAAATTAAAAGGTGGAGAAAATTTCTAGTCAGTGAGTCATTTTATTTATTTGTTTTTCAAATGTAGGCTATTAAAGAATTAATTGCGAAAATTACAAACAAAATCGTTTTTGCCCTACCTTCTATGGAAAAATATAAAATAAAAAAAGGGATTGGAAATATCATATTAATGGACTTGACTAAATAGATAAAATAATTGCTTAAAAATACATTGTCTACTTTGTAAACTACTTAACTGCTGGTGGCATTAAAACCTGGCAATCCAAGGATTTGCATAAGGTCCTAACTCATATAAGAAGCAACTTATCATAAAAAACAGAACTTAATGACATGCGTGGCCGATGTCTATGTTAAGTCAAAAAGTTATATTCACTATTTTCGAAATCCAAAGAGGAAATTGGAGAATATGTTTGGACAAAACGTCGCTCGATTTTCTCTTGATGGTAATAATGGTAGTTATTTAAAAAAATTACCATACCTACTTTGTAAAAATGCATAAATGTAAAATAATAAAAAAAAATTAAATTACAAACTACCAATTAACGTCGCTGTCATACATAAATTAAAATTTCGACACAAAAAAGGGTTTCGTAATTATGTTTTTTTTCATATTTGATTAAAGAAGTAGATTTTTTATAATTACTAATTAATTCACACAAAATGGCCAAATTTTCAAAATGAGAAGTAATTAATTTTAGAATATCCATCGGCATTTTAAATACATAAATATAAATACAACATTTGAAACTATTTTCTATGTTCGTGTAAAGCGTATAAAGTTCGTATAGTAAAAAAGGTGTAGGTACCACATTGATTTATTGGACAATGGACGGTGAACTAATTTAAAGGTGATAGTAAGAAAATTGTAGTCTGTGGTAAGAAAATACTGAAATACTTGTAGCCACTTTCTGAGTTTGTTCCTCTCGACAATATATGTGTACCCCCTTCCAGTATTCGGCGGCTAACGTGGCTGAAAAGGGCTGGACAGTAGTGTGGCGTAATTGGATTTGTCTTAATTATAGTAAAAGGAGCTGTTCACTGGACAATTTTCAGACCCCTCTTCTCTTCCCGGGACTGTCATCGAGCCTGCCACCCCTACCAGGAGAACAGGAGATGCTGGAAGGCTAAAGGAATAAATTGTAAGGCTCGTTAGGTTTCCTCCCCCGAGTTTAAGGGCGAGGCGTGCAAGAAAGATCTGTGGTTTCAGGTCTGCCTGGTCACGTGCAATGTACTCGCGATATCGTTTATTTTTATTAAGCTATTTTAACGCCTTCCGACGATAAAAAACCTTAGCGTACCGCATTTTTATACGTATTTGGCACGTACATATTTATAAATCTTTTAAAAATATATATTTTGCACGTGATACTTGCAGTTTAAGCAATTAAATTTTCCACAAGAGTCTCGAAGAGTAAAAGATTTCATTACATTATATTATTTAGTTTATTTTTAACTTAATGAGTAAAATCTCAAATTGTAATATTTAATTAATGAAGAAAATATTAGCGAAACTTAATCAAAAATATAAAACAGAAAAATCAGAAAAAGATACGGTCACATCTGGGATGTGACTGATGACGCATCATTAATTTGAAAATAAAAATAAATATTCAAACTAGACTTGAAGAAAAAGTCAATAGGTGACGCATATGAAAAAAAATGATAAATTTATTCATGACACGATTTAGTTCTGGTTGAATCTTGCAATCACACATGAAGATAGCAGCCAATAAAAATGTGCGTTAAGAAAATTAAGATAATGTTAATTATGTTATTATGTTAGTAGTTCTTGGTCGAACAATGATACAGTTAAATATGACCGGATCGGGTAGGGACATATTAGCTCATTTGGTAGAGCACTGACCCTGTAAGTCTCAGATGTGACCTATCTTTGTCTGATTTTTCTGTTTCATATATTCGATTAATATTATCTTCTTCATTAATTAAATATTATTACATTTAACACCATATTATGTAGTGTATTAAAACAAATAAAAAAACGGTGAAACAAACTATTTTCGTACGAAATGTAGTGATCACAAAGTATCTGCCTTCTGTTAAAAAAAAAATAAATACATATATTTATTACTTATTTATTTATGTTTTTATTAATGCAGGACTGGGAGAATAGTGCAATCCCAGTCTGCCATATTACATTCAGCGCCCTTGAGGTGATTTTTCACAAAAATGGCGCTACATAAATTAGCCAAAATAAAATAATATTTTACTAAGTAAATAAAAAATCTAAAAGAAAAAAAAAGAAAATTTGATTACATATTAGTTAGGTACCTAATGAAAAGATAAAAATGGCGCTATATAACCAACTAACTAACTAACCATCACGCCGTTTCCCCGCAGGGGTAGGCAGAGAGGACGGACCGCCAAACAACTCGATGTTGGCACACACTCCTTGCCTCGATCACATTCATACATCGTCTCATACATGCTCTTCTATTATTCCGACTCTTCACATGGCCCGAATCAAGTATCTGATTCACTTGGTCGTGCCATGTCTTCCTCGGGCGTCCCGACTTCTTCTTCCAATCACGTTTGCGTCATATATTCTCCTTATACTCCTTTCCTCGTTCATTCGCTCTACATGCTCAAACCATCTGAGCGTCCCTTTTTTAATCTTACTCATTACGCTTGCGCGGATCTCCACATTTCTCCACACAATCGTTCATGGTTTTGGCGCTATATAAATTAGCCAAATATTACAAATTATAATAAAATCATATTTTACAAAGTACCAAAATAGAATATCTAAAAGAAAAAACAAATTAAATGTATTTACATCTTAGGTAGGTACCTAATGAAAACATAAAATGAGAATAAAATTCGTCACATAAGTAACAAAAAAGAATCATAAAATTAAAAAAAAAAAAATTAAACAGAAAACAATATTATATTAACACAACAAATTTCTTCTTACTCTTGTACCTTATCAGCGAAAACAAATTACATGTTAAAATATTTCTTTCTTGATGTTTAATTTCTCTTATTATATTGATGTTTAAGTGGCCTTTATAAATAATTTGTATTACGCAAGCATCTCATTTCACTGAAAAACAACCAAAACCCTTTAATGTTTCCAGAGCGAGATCAAACAATGAACTCCAATGTACTCCCTTCAACAATCTTAAATGGCTGAGAAAGCCCATACGTAACGCAGTTTATATTTATGCGTTAAAAGCTTTTCTTCGACAAAGCTTATGTTGTCGCGATATTTCTATCTTTAACTGGAACTTCGCTGAAATTTTCAACATTCGTATTTAAATTATATTTAAAACAGTGTTATTTATTTTCAATTTACACGTGTAGCAACTTTTTTTACAGGGAGATTTGAGTGAATTTACAGTGAAATATATTTACTTATTTTTCGATATGTACACAAAATTGTGCTAGCGATCATCTTATATTAAGCAAATAAGTCAATTTAGGAGACTACCCCCGCTACCCCCGCACCGGGAACCATTTATTGGATAACCAACACCTCTGCCATTGATTACCCCAAAGTGGTTCGCTACATTTGGTGACCTAGCAGTGGTGCCTGGGTTCATTGGGTGAAGTTTGTCCGGGTTTTGGCGGTGAATGCATCTGCTTATCAATTGCGTGGCAGGCCGGATCGGGAGAGACTGATTGTGGGAGATCTTTTGATGAGCGACGTCGAATAATTATTTTTATTATTTATTTTTTATTATGCATATTGTACACAATATTATATTATAGGTCTTATCAGAAAAGAGGAGCTATTTGTTTTATTAGTTTTTATTTTTGCTATTATTAATACTATATTATTCGTATTTGTATAATTTTACCATTATGTTCTGCCACCATAATACGAGCATGCACCTAGTTTGCTGGGTAATTGAATAAATAAATTAAAAAAACATCGCGGAACGATAGTTCAGAAAATGAATGTTAGATAGATATTTATTGCGATATGGAGTAGTACAGCTACCTACTTTAGTATAATAACGATTTATTATTGAAAATGAAAAGTAAAATTAGAATGCCTTTTGTAAAAACTTTGTTTGAATCACTTCTAAATTAATTGTTGTTCGTACCAAAAACAATCACAACGAAGTACAAATATTTCACAGAAATCCGGACCCTGTTCCAGATCTCTGCTTCTTGGGACCGCAAAGATTTTTTGTTTTATTTTTACTTAAATTGAGAGATACATTGCTTTAGCTCATGAAATCGAAGTTTTCGAAAACAAAGAATTCCCGTAGATAACAACTCAAGCAAATGTTCATTTATTTAGTTAAAATCAGCGTGAAACTTCCTTCAAAAGAAACAAACAAAGAACGTGTGGGGTACCCTACAAACTTTGAATCGCGTTTTTATGAACAACGCGGAGCACTCAATTAATTCAATATTTAAAAAAAAACTGTTTTATAATTGGAGGTGCGATATAATCGCATAACCTTTATAATTTACACGAGTTGACGCTCCAACCGACACAAGCCTAATTACAGTAATTAACGCCATATTATTTTTCATGCAGGCATAGACAACGAACATGCAAATACGCTGCAAATCATTTGTATTGATTACCTTAATGCAGCACTGGAAATAATGACAATATTCAGTATTGTAATTTGTCACGAACTTTTATCACGCAGGCCCATTTCGATATGATTTGTATTTTATCCACCAGATAAAAAAATACAAACCCTCGAGATCACAAAATTATGAAGTTGATTGCAAAAATTGAACTTTTTGGTCAAATGGCCGCAAAATCTATGGGCGTTGCGCGCTGCAATACAGCAGCGATAAACAGTGGTTTCCTGCTGTTTCATTTTAAGTGCATTGGAATTTAAACTCCACAATACAAATTGCACTTGTGTCCCGTTTAAGAATCATTTTTAAAATAAAAAACAATGATTACTGATGTGAGAATGGTTATACATATAATACGTTCCATTTTGGTATCCCTTACGTGGAAAATAATCTAATTGGGAATTCATTATCACCCCATTATAATATCAATACGCTTCGATGTTTTTAAAATAATAATTGGATAATTTGAATAGTGCCATTTTTGGGAAATTCACCTCAAGGACGCTGAACAATTTATTTTGAATTCTTAGGCTCTATCTTATTTTATTGTTTATGAATAGTTGCGTATGAATAGTTAGAAAACATTCTTACCTGGCAGGTCACTTCCGATAAACACCCTTTAATTAGAACGTTTATGCTTGCAGAAGATACGACCTTGCACGCATGAGGACATTGTATTTAAAACAATGTACATTGCACAATTTTATATTTGCTACCCCCATCACTTACTTTTATAAGAAAATAATAATAATAATAATCCTTATTCCAGGATGTGGGGAGGATAGTGCAATCCCACACGTCCCATATAGTTATACATATTTATATATTTACACAGTAAAGAAATAAGAACATAAATAGAAAAAAAAAATAATAAAAAAAAAAAAATAAAAATAAAAACAAAAAAAAAAAAAAAAAATATATATATATATATATATATATTATTGCCGTCCGAGTATACATTTAGGTACAATCAGGTTTTAAAAATAATTCACCAAAGTTTGGTAATTAAACATAACTTGATTGACTGCCGTAATATGTATAGTACCATATTATGAATATGAACCAAATTCATTTTTAGAAAATGAATTTTATAAAATATATTATGATAAAACTATACTAACAGACAGAAAAATTAGTCATAATAGACCTGATATAATTTTACATGACAAAATTTAAAAAATAACTTATATCATTGATGTAGCTATTCCAAATTCCTGTAATATTCAAAAAACTATTTCTGAAAAAATAAGAAAATACACAGATTTAGGAAATGAGATTAAAAGAATTTGGCATTCTCGGACTATAAAAATATTACCATTTGTTATTTCGGCCACTGGCATAATACCTAGGAATCTGATTCAAAATTTAAGCATATTAGATTTGTCAAAGAATTTGTATATAAAAATGCAAAAATCAGTAATTTTAAATACATGTAGGATAACAAAAGATTTTTTAAATATTTATATTGAGGGATCAGTAGGATTTATAGGTTCAATTAGAAATGCCACAGAGCCGAACCCTCTGATATGAAAATATCTGGAGTCGGTGAATTATATTCCCATTTGGTATCTAGTAGGTTGACATGTTGTTCTTGTATTGTTTTGTATTTATAATACTTATATAATGCAATTGCATAGCGTGGGTTGACTAGATGATCATTTGGGGAAGTGTGTGAAAGGGTTTAGTTTTTCCTGTGGGGAAAATTTAACCCGGACATTTAAATCTGGTGCGTAAATAAAATAAATAATTGTAATAAAAATTAATAATAACAAAAATAAATAATCAATTATTATGCAGGGCGTGATCTTGAGTGCGCTCGGGCCCATCGCTCACTCAGGAGTGGAGCTTGGTGCTGGAAGGTTGCGGTCACCAACGTGTTGTCGGAGGCCATTAGCCGCATCCTGGCTCCAGTGACCCGGTGTCTCATCAGACTGGCGAATCCATGGAGTCCTAATTCTGTGAACATTGTTGAAGCGCTGCTCTACCTTCTGAATCCAAATATGATTCTGCACGCATCATTATATCGGATCCGGAGACGTTCCATTGAGCTTACTCGGTATTGACACCATGTTTCACATGTATACAGGCTAGTGCAGAATGCATTAAATAATGTTTTTTAACATTATTGCTGCATCGGAAGAATCTTCGGGCAATAATATTTGACAAAACACTGATACTTCTCCTCTGTCGTTCAATATCACCATCGTCCGAGAGATCTTCAGTGATGATGTGCCCCAAGTATTTTACATTCGTGGATGTACTTATGGTTTCCTCGTTAAGTTGTACGGAGAGCATCTTCTCGGGATTTTTTCCATGGTGGAATGCAATTAGCTCCGTTTTCTTGGGGTTGTACATCATGTTGTGGTTATTTGCGTATTCCTCACATATTTTTAGTAATATTCTCAACCCTTTGATCGACGGAGCTAGGAGAATCGTGTCGTCCGCATAGCTAATGTGATTTAGGCACAGATTATTGATAGGACAGCCCGCTCGTGTGTCCAGGCGATTGAAAAATAGTGCCAAAAGTTAAATGAATATTTATTTTGAAAGACTGGAAAATTTAGGACTCTTTAGGACTGGACATTTTTTTATGAGATGACCTTAACGATTACAAATAAGAACACTCTTACATTTTTACAAAATTAGTTATATGTCGCGAGCTTGAAGGAGAAAGGTTTTTGGCTTTATGGATACGACTGTCTGAAAAGGTGAGTTTTAATTTTAGCTCTTTTTTATGGTGTACAATTAAGCATAACTTATACTAGTGCACCTTAAATTTTAGCCTAATTATTTAAAACATTTTTAAAGATACCGCCATAAAATTATTAAGAACTCATCACAGGCGCGCTCCAAAAACTCCGACGCCTGAAAATACTCGTAAAACGCTCGATTAACAAAATATCAGAAATATATTTTTGAAATTTTTTGCATCTTTTTGTAACGTTACTATTTTTTAAAGATTCCAGCTTAAAAAAGAACCCCATTTTAAATATATAACGATATTAGCTCAATGGCAAAGCGGTAAACTCTTTCCCCCGAATCCGAAGGTGGCTGGTTTAAAATTCATATTGGTTGAATGGATTTTTTTACACAATTATTATAAAATTTAAAAAAATAATATAGGTTCCTTATTTCATAGGATTTTTTATGGCTAAGACAGTGTACCACGTCGTATTACATTCAGAATCGGGCCACCAACAATTATACTCCTTTATGTAGACACCGGTCTGTTTTATGTTGTGCTAAAAAAATCATCGCCAAAAAGCTTATTTTTTTATGATTTTAAGTTCAAGCACAAACAAGTTGTTGTTTTTAGATTATTTGCTGAAGAACTCAATTTGCCGTATTACACGATAAAACTGTAACCAAAAAGGGGTTCGCAAGTAGAAGATTTTGCACTTTAAGTCACTTTTTTTGTAGAACTAAATGCAAGTAGAATCTTAAGTCAACAAAAAATGTCATTGAAGAAGTAGATAACACTAATAATCTAAACGAAAATATGAAAAAGAACGAGACATAGCAAAATAGAAAAATATGGCTGCAACTGTGACTCGAACCCAGAACCTCTCGTCTAACCGGGACGTGAACTTTTACCAATTCAGCTATTGCCACCTTCTAAGAAACCGTGTAAGATTATTAGCAATATCTTATTCTTCAATGATATATTACATTGATAAGAATAACCTTCAAAAGTTATAAAAAGAGGGTTGTTCTTATAAAAATTGAAAAAAAAATGCGTTAAGAAAATGTTGGTACCTCTCTGTCGAAGTATAATACGGTTAAAATAGCATGAAAGGTTATGGTAGAATTACTCATAACTCAGCGGTCAGAACACTTCCCCGATAAGGAAGTGGTCCTGGGTTCAATTCTTAGACGCGACTGAATTTTTTCAGACTTTTCTTTTTCACATTTTTCGTTCGAGAGTCATTAATATTATTGTTTTCAATGATTAAATCATTTTTTTCTTATAAACTTATACACAAAATAAACTATCGTAGAAAGCAAACACTTTGTGGCTTGATATTATATAAAATGAAACAAGTACTTTGTTTATGTTTATTTATATTTGTCGACCGTTTTCGGTTGACCTCAACCTTCTTCAGGACAATAAACATATAAACTAAATTACAGTACAGAGTTAAGATTCTAAGGTAAACACAAAAGAAAGAGAGAGCATTTAAGAGAGGGAGAGAACATCAGATACTGGTTGGTGGAAGGGTAGGAGGCGGAGTCACGGGCGGGTGGGGGTGGGGGTTACATAGAGAGAAAGGGAATAACTTTAAAATCAGACTGTTGGTTAATTCTAACTGTTTGTTTAAAATTTGGCAATTATGTATGTTTCTTTGATTTGGATATTTCTAATGCTTCTAAATTATTAAGGCGTATTTCTTTTTATTTATATTATTATTTTTACTCCTGTATTTATGTTAAATGTATGGTCAGTATCAATTCAATGGTCAGCAAATTCTGAAAAACCTGTGCTTGTAAGGCACCTGACGTGTTCTTTAACTCTAATATTTACTTTTTTTTTTTAATTTTTTTTTTCGTGTCCCAGATGTGTCAATATCTTTTTCTGATTTTTCTGTTTTCAGATTTTCGATTGAGTTTCGCTTATATTGTCTTCATTTAATTAAATATTACAATTTGAGGTTTTACTCATAAAGTTAAAATAAAAATAAAAATATTCATCCTAGACTTGCAGAAAAGTCAATTGATGTCGCATATTAAATAAAATGGATAAAGATTTATCCAGACACTATCTAGAGAGCATTTAGTTCGGGTTTGAATCTTGCAATCATACATAAAGATAGCAGCCAATAGTATATGTGTTAAGAAAAATGAAGATAGTGTGGGTGGTTCTTAGTCGAAGTATGATACAGTTAAAAGTGACCGAATTGGATATCGACACGGTGGCGCAGTGGTTAGCGCGTTCGCCCGGTAAGCGAGAGGTCCTGGGTTCGTGTCCCAGATGTGTCAATATCTTTTTCTGATTTTTCTGTTTTCAGATTTTCGATTGAGTTTCGCTTATATTGTCTTCATTTAATTAAATATTACAATTTGAGGTTTTACTCATAAAGTTAAAATAAAAATAAAAATCTAATATTTACATTACGCACTGTTTTACCTATGAATGTGGCTGGGCAATCGTTACAATTAAGTTTATAAATGCCAGAGTGGCTTAATTTATCCCCTGTATCTTTAGAATTAGTTAGGAGTTTAGCTAAATTATTGTTAGTATAGGAGGTCGGCCTTATTTCTGATCCAAGTGTCGACGTGCAAAGGGAAGAGAATTTACAAATGTGCAAAATTCTACGCCATTGAGTAGTTACATTATTTATTTTTATTATATTTTGCAGAAACAAACAGAACATAATTACATAGTGGAAAATATTTACATCTATCTATATCTATATCTATATCTATATCTATATCTATATCTATATCTATATCTATATCTATATCTATATCTATATCTATATCTATATCTATATCTATATCTATATCTATATCTATATCTATATCTATATCTATATCTATATCTATATCTATATCTATATCTATATCTATATCTATATCTATATCTATATCTATATCTATATCTATATCTATATCTATATCTATATCTATATCTATATCTATATCTATATCTATATCTATATCTATATCTATATCTATATCTATATCTATATCTATATCTATATCTATATCTATATCTATATCTATATCTATATCTATATCTATATCTATATCTATATCTATATCTATATCTATATCTATATCTATATCTATATCTATATCTATATCTATATCTATATCTATATCTATATCTATATCTATATCTATATCTATATCTATATCTATATCTATATCTATATCTATATCTATATCTATATCTATATCTATATCTATATCTATATCTATATCTATATCTATATCTATATCTATATCTATATCTATATCTATATCTATATCTATATATCTATATCTATATATATATATCTATATATATATATATAAATAAAAATGAATCGCTGAAATGTATGTACGCGCATAACTTCCGAACTACTGCACCAAATTGGATAATTATTTTTTTCTTGTATTCGTTATTGGCAGGACAAGGTTTGTATAAAACTACTGGTGAGATCTGGCATTACGAAATTTGTATAAAAAATTGCAATAGATGGCACGCGAGCTGTTTGAAAACTGAATCGGGAATGAATGTATGGAATGCAGGAGGGGGAGGGGGGAGGGGAACTCGGGAGAGGGGTTCGCGGGACGGGAGAAGGGGGAAGTGATGTGGGGCGAGGGAAGGTGGAGGAGGCTGAGTGGGAACGTGAGAGGGGAAGGGGACGCGGAAGGGGAACGGGACAAATGGGAAAGGACACGCAGGGAGAAACAATTTCTTTATTAAATGGCATAGCAACGCATGCCGGGTACCAGCTAGTAGTTATATAATTTAACATAATAATTGGTACCAATGACATGTCGCTGTTATATCCATATGTTTTTATGTGATAAATTATACATTTTACCTAAATTAAGTTAGTAAATTATTGAAGGAGAAGGGTGTGTGTGTGAGTGTTTGTAAGGGTGTGGTTGTGTGTGTAATGGGTGCGAATTCAGTGTGCTAGAAATGTTTTTCTTAAATAGAGCGAGGGAATCAAATAACATATATCGGTATTTGTGGTTTTTTTAATTGAGTTGAATCTTTGAAGGATGCGGGAAATTGGGGAGTTGGCTGCAGCGTTCGTATTATTACTAGTTGTGTAAAAAAGGTTGGTGTGGCAAGTTCTTTTAGATGGGATGTTAAAATTTATTTGGGATAGAAGTTCTGGGCAGTCCATTTCGTTGTGTATTATTTTATGGAGAAATGTCATGTCAGCTATCGTTCGCCTGGATTTCAGCGATTGGAGAGTGCAGATATAATTATTGTTGTATTTGTTACCGAGATACTTAGTAAATTTATTTTTTATGCGCTCTATATTATTGACGTATTGGGTGTATTTGGAATTCCAGACAGGCGATGCAAATTCCACTGACTAGTTCTGACTAATTCTGACTAGTGAGGAGTAAAGCATTACTAGAGTATGTGGATTTTTAAATAATTTCGTCAGACGTAGTATGAAACCCAACATTTTGTAAGATCTATCAGTGATTGAATCGATGTGCGTATTAAATATGAGTTTACTGTCTAAATAGACTCCAAGGTCTTTTCATTCATTTTTTGAGATCAATTGTTCATCGCAGAGTGAATATGGAAAGTTAATTATATGGTTGTTTCTAGCACAGGACATAGTGTGGCATTTAGAAACATTGAGGTCTAAATAGTTAGCTGTGCAATAGTTGCAGAGCCTATCTAAGTCACTTTGTAGTTCTTTACAGCTGATAGAGAGCGAACCGTTTTATAAATTTTCATATCATGTGCAAACATTAAAAATTTAGAGTGTTGGAAACGAGAGCCTATGTCATTTAAGTATATATTAAAGAAGAGCGGACCAAGGTGGGAACCCTGAGGGACACCCGAGGTTACGTTGATTATTTTGGATAAAACTCCATTTATTGGGATAACTTGACTACGATTGCTAATGTATGATTTAATCCATCTAAACAAGTCACCGTATATACCAATATTGAGTTTATTTAACAGAATTGAGTGGATAACGCGGTCGAAGGCCTTTGAGAATTCGGTTTACATAGCATCGACCTGCACCATTTCGTTCATATTGCTCTGCAAATAGTTGACAAATAGGGCAAGGTTAGATGTTGTACACCGATTTTTCATGAATCCGTGTTGGTTCTGTGAAATTGTTGTAGTGATAGTCGGGTAAAGTTGGTCGTAAACGATTTTTTCAAGAATTTTACTTAAGATGGGAAGTTGAGAGATAGGCCTATAGTTTGTAACGACATGTTTGTCACCCTTTTAAAAAATGGGAATTATTACGGAAGACTTCCATTTATGAGGAAACGTTCCTTCACTTAATGATTTTTTGAAAATTGCAATTATCATTAATAAATGGTAGGGCATTATAATTTATTTGAAGCGATTCGTCGAAGTTCTTTTGAGAGGATTTTATCTTTTAGATCGGAGCCATATCCGTTGTTAATAGATATTTGTTTAACAGTAATTATTTTATCAGAAAAATTGTTATTAGATAAGGGGATAGTGACTAGCCGGTGTATCATACTATGGAAAGAAGAGTGCGTATGCGAGTTAGCATGATTGAAGGTATTATGAATTATGGTGTCCGTGAATGTAGGTTTTCTATAAATGTAGAAGCTAATTTTATTGTTACAGATGGATAAGGAGAGATCTAGAAAATTTAAAGTGGAATTTATGCCTATCTCTAGTGTGAACTGGATTTTTGTATAAAAGGAATTAAGGAGGGATAGGAAAGTGTTTAGTTTACGGTCTGTGCCTGTCCAAATAGACAAAATATCATCGACAGCGTTTCCAGAAAAGAACATTTTTTAACAAAGGGGATTTACATTCAAATATCTTATTTTCTATATTATCCATAAACATATCAGCTCTAATACAGGGCTATTGGGTGCTTCCGTCGGAAGACCATCTCTTTGTTGGTAGAAAACCTCATTGAATTAAAAATAATTTTGATTTAAACAAACGTTAAAAAGGCGAGAAAGATCATTAGACAGGTCGTCAGGTAAATGGGAATTATTAAGTAAATTAGCTACTAAAGATTTACATTCAATCCCAGGTATATTTGGAAAAGGTTTATCAAATGAAATTAATTTAGAGTTAGCTGGGAGAACTAAGTCCTTCAAATGATTCACTAATCCAATGGAATTCTTGATTATGTATTTAAGGAAAAACACATTGGAATTATTAAACACATTAGTAACATTTCTTGCATGGAGGGATTTAAAATCTATCAAGAAACATAATTGCCAAATTTTAAACAAACAGAATTAACCAACAGTTCAATTTTAAAGTTATTCCCTTTCTCCCTATGTAACCCCCACCCCCACCCGCCCGTGACTCCGCCACCTATATACCTACATATATTTTTATGTATATTTGTAACTTCACACAAGAGATCTAAGAAAATAAACTCCTCCTGACCTATGTCATCTTTGGGGATGCTATGCGGACGGTCTTATTCAGAAGATGAGGTTGTGAACATGGAATATGGATTTTGAAGACACCCATGTTATAATAGGGAGGAAATACAAAATCTTTCGGCAGCCTGCAGAATTATAGAGAAAAAGAACGTATGTTTACCTATTGCCTTTTTTGCCGTCATTGTACCGTAACCGTGAATAGTCATGGTAATTATAAAAGCGCTCATTGGTCTCAAGGTGAAATCTGTAAAGAGATGTTCATTTTTCTCGTTACCACAATAAACTACTACTGCCGTATTTTTGCTAAACGCACGTCTCTTATTTTAATAACCCCTCCGAAAATCGCAAATATTCACTTATAATGTCTCAAACGAAATGTCAGTTTTACGAAAACTTTATGTTATTACCGCTTCACACTTAAAGCTCTATAAATGAAACATTTCTGAACTAGCCGAAAAGTCAAAACTGTTTTAGAAAGGTTACAAAATAAGCTTTCAAATTGTTATATTAAAAATAAATATTAACATTTGTAAATATTAAAATTTAGAATGCAAACAATAAAAAAAATTTTAAAATGACTCACGTGATGTTTTTTATGTGAAAACGGTACTAAAGTCACAGATTATGTAAACAACAATACTTATTCTATTGTATAAATGTATAATAAACACTTTCGTCACCTCACTTTTTTATCATTTCATATAAAAATATTTAATAAAAATTAACAATATCGAGCGGCCCGAAGGCAATTTGGCGGGTAAAAATATGTGTCAACCGCGCGACTGACAGAATATTCTTGTTATGTATTTCTATGGACAACTTGATAGGGATGTATAGCTTGATCCACTATCGACCTTTTGCTTTTTGTTTTAGGGATGTCACTAAAACAATAACGGAATTAGAACGATTTCTATGGAGACACGCGTTGAAGTATAAACACGCTTATTGTACTTGACTGTTATCGTATTTTTAAAGCATACATCTGCTTACGTTAAAAGGGAAAAAATCATTACTGGATGGCCGGACAAAAATTATTACAACACTTAGATAAATTTGGTCAGTGGCTCAGTTGGTATCAAGTTTGGTTCTGACCCAGGCGTCGTAGGTTCAATTACTCGGCTGGCTATGTCCTCCACACGGGAAACATTTTCCTTTTATTATGGTGTTATTAGGAGATTTTCAAATATTGTTTTAGAACTTTATTCGAAATTCGAGAATGTTTGTCTTTCTTTAACAACATATTTAAAAAAATATATAAATACATGTATATAAATATACACTAGGTGGTTCCCAGCATGCGTTGCAATGCCATTTCAAATAAATAAATTGTATCTTCTTGCATGTCCTTTCCCGTGCGTCCTCGTTCCCCTCCAACGTCCCCTTCCCCTCCCGCGTTCTCCTTCCACTTTCCTTGCCTTCCTTTGCCCCTCTCCCGTTCCCCCGTCCCGCAAACCTCCCCCCCCACGTTCCTTATATTCAGTCCCAGTATATTCAGTTTTCAAACAATACACAATACCTGAGCCAAAAACAAAAAACTTCTCCAAACTCCTTTTTCCAAAACCACCTTTGGACAAAGACACTTTAAATACATAGATTGCAAACTACGATCAGACAAACTGACTCCTTGACAAAATCCAAACAAGATAAAGATTTTTTTTTTAAATGAGCTCCACACAGGAGGCCCTGAGGAAAAGGGCCTATGTCATCTTTGAGGATGCTGTGTGGGGTTTTTTTAAGGAAAGGAAGGAGAGGAGAGTTCTGGGAAGGAAAAGGGTTTAAGGGGTGGGTAGGAATCTGGGGTTCAGTATGTCCTGGTTATCCGCCTCCAAGACCTAGACAATCCTCACCCCATGAACCCGGGCACCCCTGCTAAATCACCAAACGTAGCGAACCACTTGGGGTGATTTATGGCAGAGGTGTTGGTTATCCAATGAAGGTTCCCGGGGCGGCGGTACCCATTCCCGCCTCCCAAATTGAAATGGATCGCAAGTATTGGACGCCACACTGTTACAAACATTTGTAAAATAAACAACACATGGACTGAAATAACTATTCACATACGACCTAACCCACATAAAATAAATGAAAATAATAGAATCCTGTCAAACTTAACCCCATAAATAGATTATACATAATTTTTCTACTGTATTTCATCTCCTCCAACATTTATAAGAAAGCTCTCTTACCCACCCTTCCAATCACCTTTCTGTTTTAATTCTATTCAAATTAATATGTATTTTACCTTAAATATTCTTGTAACTACGATATTCATTTATGTATATAAAAAACATAAAAAACCCAATGTAAATATACTTTTTATAGATAAATAAATTAAAAATAATAATAAAAAAAACTATTAAAAAACAGCTCGCTTGCCACCTATTACAATTTTTTTTAATTTAAACTATCATTTTTCATCAAATTTGGTACCTAACATGGGTACCCATTTAAAATATTTATGATTCTTGATTCCATTCAAAGTGTAAGGCGAGTGCTTCAAATTCATTAATTAATTTAGAGAGTTTTGTAAATTGAATTTCGATTTCAATCATTGTTTTGTAAAATTTCATTCTCAAATATTGACATTTTTGACAGTTTCGCAAGAGTTTTGTAACGATTAAAAAACTTATCAGATGCATGGTCATGTGATTGTGATAATCCAGAAACCTTTGCAGGGGTTTAAAGAAGGTATTTTGAATGTTTCAAACATTTCCTGTTCTTACAGTAGAAGCACATAGATATCTCATATACTTACTTATATAGGTATATACACCCAAGCAAGAATATTTTAATTTATACGACCTCCGTAGTCCAGTGGCTAAGACTCTTGACTCACATTCCGGAGGTCGCGGGTTCGAACCCGGCATGCGCAAATAAATTTTATTTGATTAATTTGTGTTATTTCACAATTAATTCATTTAAAATAATATATAGTATATTTGCGGCATGTTCCAGAGTGGAAGATACTATTAGTATCGCCCTGGTGTAAGACCACCATTCAGAATTGAAACGTTGCTTGAAAATGGCTTTAGCCGTGTTTAGTGACCAGATCTGAATAGCCAGGTTACTTCCCAACCTTCGTCTTCCCCACCTCCTTCCCCTCCCCTCTACCTTCAGCCTCAGAACATACCCCAATTGGGGATGCCATAGTCTCACTGGCTCCAGACGGGAGCAGTTGAGATTCTTGTGCGGTATTCACTGTAAAAAAAAATATATATATTTAGATTTTTTAAGATTATTTTTTTTAACTTGGGAAAATACCCACTAAAAACACATCGAAGTCAAAGATATTGAAATATAATATCTTTATATGAAGTATATGGTAGTTACATACTAAAGCTTCATAAAAATAATATTAAACTAAATTTATTTGAGCGTTTTAGTGTTTAAACCTTAAAGTTTTCATAACTCCCAAACGCTCCATTCAATTTAAACGCAAAATTATTTTTTATGGCAAGGTCGTATTATTTCTGCTCCTAATTATGCCACGCTTGGCTCCAGTGAACAGAAGATAAAAACAAGAACATGGTCTATACAATTTTATGTAAAACAGTTGTCACCTATTTAAATATGAAGTTTCGGCTTCGAGACCTCGGGCGTTAAAAATGGTAAATACATTTTTTTTTTTAAATACTTTCTTAATTTTATAAGGATAAACGAATTTTTTGTGTCTCTGGGCACACGGACACGCTTACAAAACATTTTGTGTTCAGTGCTCGAGTCCAACTAGTCTCGACCTTTAACTACAGTGTTAGTACTGGCAAAAGGACGGTACTTGACCCGACTAAGTGTTAATCGCACTGCCCGAACCGCGCGCGTACCGGTTTTTAAGTAGCGATGGAATATTATTTTAGGACCAATGTATGGGTTAAATAGAATATTATGACATTAAACTCAAAAGATAATAAAAATGGTTGGTAGTATGGTGACTCCGAATAATTTTTGAATGTGAATAGAATTTCATCTACGATTTTTTTTAATTAAGAAGTACGGTTGGGCGGCCTTTTATAAATATACATACAAAACTTAATTTTGGATTTGAGGCCAAAATACCCAACCAAATTGAACAATTATTTTTTTTAAATAAAAGATACAGCAAATTTCTAATACAGGTAAGAAGATATTTATTTATTTAAAATATAAAACGCGCCCATTAATTAATTCAATTTCGCATGATTTTAGTCGTAACTTTGTGGAATTTTTTGTTAGTTTAATATGGGTAAATAAAAAAAAATAATCTTGCATCATAGCAAGAACTACTACGTTAATAAGATGAAAAATAAATGAATAATAAAATGGTTAAAAAAGCTTTTCCTAAAGTAGATTTTTTTTATTTACACACGATTTATTGTTTTCAAAAGTAATTTAAATCTGATTGCTTTTTTAATAACCTTTTTTTATAAATTTAATCATATTTCAGGAGAAAGATTCTGGAGGATAATGGCCTAAAAATTAGCATGAAAAGTACTGAATATTTGTATTTGCCATTTGAAGACACAAATGTTGTAACTCCTTCGATGCAACTGGCTGGAGTAACATTAGCCAACTGTGATTCATTTAAGTATCTGGGCTCACTAATCCACAGAGACGGAGGATGTGCAGCGGATGTCATCCATAGAATAGGTGTGGGATGGATTAAATTCAGATCTGTACCAGGAATATTGTGTGACTCCAAAATGCCTACAAAACTTAAAGGAAAGATATACCAGACTATTGTAAGACCCGCGATAATGTATGGCTCCGAATGCTGGACTATGTACATGTACAACTCCTACTCTAGGCAACTTGAAACAGCAGTAATGCGAATGCTTAGATGGTCGGCAGGAGTATCACTAAAAGACATGATTAAAAGAGCAAAACCATTTTTATATAAGCATCGTTAACTCACAGTGAAAAATTATTTGTTTACTCCTTTGTACTCCCAATGGGACTGTTACATTTGGTGTATGCCGAATATTATCATTTTTTTTACACAGAAGTTAGTAATAAAAAAGAGATTGCAAAAATAATGTCGTAAATTACGGTGGTTTACAATTTAAAAGAAAAATTTGAATAATAAAAATCAACTGATATTATCAAAAAATGTCGATATCTTTTTTCGTATATTTTGTTTGCTAAACTACGTAAGCGAGAAATTGGCAAGTTTGCTACATAATTTGTCTGTGAATGGTTACATTGAAATATTATGAGGTATTGCACTACTTCCTTCTTTAGTCAACGTTTCGGACAACGTCACAGTGTTCATCATCAGGACAGATGTGTAAATATTTTGGATTACACCACTGCCCTGATGATGGACACTGTAATGTTGTCCGAAACGTTGGCAAATGAAGGAGGTAGCGCAAAACGGTATAATACCCCAAAACTAATTCAGGATGATACTTTTTAAAATTATATCGGAAAAAATATTATCCAAATGGACAAAAAACTTTCCACAAATTCCAGAAAATTTCATGAAAATTCACTTATATAAAAAAACTTAAAAATCCCTAAACACTCAAAAACTTCTTTCAAATTCCATAAACGTTTTCAAGTTTCAATACAATATTGTAAAAAAAAATAACTAACTAACCATCACGTCGCTTCCCTGCAGGGGTAGGTAGAGAGGACGGACCGCCAAACAACTCGGTCTTGACACACACTCTTTGCCTCACTCACGTTCATACATTGTCTCATACATTCCCTTCTATTATTCTGACTTTTGACATGGCCCGACTCAAGTATCTGATTCACTTGATCGTGCCATGTCTTCCTCGGGCGTCCCCGACTTCTTTTACCATTCACATTCGCGTCGTATATTCTTCTTAATCTACTTTCTTCGTTCATTCGCTTTACATGCCCAAACCATCTGAGGGTCCCTTTTTTAATCTTACTCATTATGCTTATATCAGCCTTACATTCCTTGCGGACATCCACATTTCTCACACGGTCATACATTGTTTTACCACACATACGTCCCAGGGATCTCCTTTCAACAGCATTCAGTTTACTTTCATCCTTCCTCTGCCAGTTCCATGCCTCACTGCCATACATCAGGGTAGGTACCAGGACTCCATTGTAGACTGCTAGCTTCGCTTCTTTTTTCAGTTTTTTTATTAGCGCCAACGGCATTCAGTCCTCCATTAATAGAGTTACCAGCATTCACCCTTCTTTCAATTTCTCTATCAGCCTTCTCATCTCTCGTAAACATACTACCCAGATATACAAACTCATCCACCTGCTCCAAGTATTCATCATTCACAACTATATTGAATACTGTTTTCGTACTCTCTCTTTCAAACACCATGACTTTAGACTTACTTACATTCATCATTAGCTCATTCTTCATACACACTTCGTTCATCCTAGATACGAGAGACTGTAGATCTTCCATAGTGTTAGAAATCAGCTCCGCATCATCAGCATACAACAGGCAACATACTTTCAGATTACTAAAAAAAATGAAACTTAAAATATTATCCAATCGGACAAAACTATTCTCCAAAGGAATAAAACATTGTCTGATTGGATAAAAATATTGTAATCATTACATGATATAAAATGAAGTCGCTCAAAATGTTGTGCGCAAAGATCTTTTAAACTACGCAACGGATTTTCATGTGGTTTTCACTAATAGATAGAGTTATTCAAGTGGAAGGTTTATATGTATAATACATGCTTATTATAGTAGAGAAAAGCCGAGAAATTCAAATATTCAATTCAGGCAGCAAGCAGCTGGCAAGTGGGTGGTGTGGATTTTATAAAGGTTGGGTAATGGCGTTGTATTTCGTTAGCCACAGCAACGTGTGGCCGGGTCTGCTAGTGATTTATAAAACGATAAGGGACATTAACCCTTAATTACTCGCATGGGGTCAAAGCATTTTCGGACTAAAAAATGAAGCGCTTGGCGCGGTCCAATTCCCCCCGCGCCCTCTCTAGCTTCATAAAGCGCGTCTAAGTTTGTATTTTAGTAGCGACCAAGTCACAGGAGTGGAAGGGCGCGTCGCTGCGCTCTTGAGCGGTGACCCCGTGGGAGTTATTGTGTTACTTTACATAGTACCAAAAAAATGCAAGAAATTTACAAGATTTATGTGCGATGATCACTCTGAAATATACTGTCAACAGTGTAACAAGAGTGATTCGGAGAGTTCCTAAAAATATGAAAATTAACTATCATCTCAGTATACCTAAGCATAATTTGTTAATTATTGATAATTATTTTAGTTTAACTTGATTTTGTATAATTAGTTAGTAATTCATGTTATTACTTGTAGATATTACAGAATAAACAAAGCACTTTAATAATAAAATAGTTTCATTTACTTATATATTTCAATATATATTAAAAACTACTCATACTATTTGGGGTCGTCTGTGACCCCATGCGAGCAGTTATGTAATGTTCTTTGTGCGAGTAATTAAGGGTTAAGCTTGCTCTTTAATATCTGATCCCTTTAATTACCAATTACCCATATTAAAGAAATTTAAAAAGTAAAATCCTATATAATTAAACTCCCTAAATAGATTTGACAGGATTTACTACTATATTCATCTCTTCCTTCATCCATATAATGCTCTCTTTATGGTATTTACCCACACTTTGGATCATCTTTCTATTGAAATTGTATTCAAATCAATATGCGATTAACCTTAAATATTCTTAGGTTATAAGTAAATATTCTCACGTATGATATTCATTTATGTACTTCTACGTCTGTCTCAACACAGGTATACACTAGTGAGACAGGCATCGAATAATGTAATGTAAACCTACCTTATGTAGATAAATAAATTAAAAAATATATATTTTTTTAGACTAAAAATGAATACGCTCGGGACCACCATTCAAAATTGCAAGGTTGCTTGAAATGATTTGTGTACGTCAACTCCATACGGGAGGTCCCGAGTAAAATAATTTACCTCATTGTCAACGTCATCTTGGGAATGCTAT
The DNA here is from genome assembly GCA_917880885.1 of Limnephilus marmoratus. Taxonomy (NCBI): domain Eukaryota; kingdom Metazoa; phylum Arthropoda; class Insecta; order Trichoptera; family Limnephilidae; genus Limnephilus; species Limnephilus marmoratus. The sequence continues at coordinate 58,598,874 of OU862906.1, forward strand.
GCGGAGGATCTTTTTAAGCAAAGGAAGGAGGAAGTTCTGGGAAGGAAAGAGATGCAAGAACGGAAGGTACGAAGAGAGCGTAGGAATCTGGGGCTCAGTGTATCCAGAAGAAACGGATGTATAAATCCATCTCTCCCACAGCAGTGCAAGGCGATGTTCCGAGAGAATTCTGCCGAAAAAATCAACAGGTTTCCGTCAACCAATCTCCCCCTATTTGGTCTACAACGCAGTTGGTGAGAAGACGCATCCGCTGCTAAAACCTGGACTGACCTCACCCCATGAACTTGGGCACCCCTGCTAAGTCACGAAACATAGTGAACGACCTGGGGTGATCTTTGGCAGAGGTTTTTAATAATTAGTTCACGTCCCCGCCTCCTATTTTGAAACATGCTGCAAATTATGCATACAAAATGTTTTATATTGAATCGTTTTTTTTTGTGGCTAAAGAAAATCAGGAATATTTTTGACAAATTCTGGACATTTTTTAAATAAAAGTGTAATTACTTACTTTTTAATTGTTGAGGCAGTGTTTCCGGCCACAACGAAAAAATAAATTATGAAATGATTATCATGAATTATAATTTCGGAAAATGAAATAGAACAATTGAACAAAGGACATGAAATAATATTTACCAAATAAACCAACGAAAACAATTAAAAACTTCTTTGCAAAGTTTTGAAATTTCGTTTTATTTTATGCATTGTAATTTTCAATTTATCAAAAACAATGAAAGAATTCATTTTCGTAAATCTTTATGGCTACCTTACATCGCAAAATTTTAATGTTTCATTAGACAGATTTATTTTAGGATATAACGTAAAAAAATAGAGTATGTAATTCACACGCGATAGAAGTGAAACTAAAAAGTCGCTAGATGTCGCTTTCTTTTGCCTGTTTATTTAAAAGTGGTTTCAAGATTGGATATTGATTTACAAAAACAAAAACAAAAAACATTTTTTTTTTTTAATTTCGTAGGATACGAACCTCCGTCCGTAGGATTTCTCTGGCCGCTGAGATTTGCGACGCACTATACCGCTCTGCTATGGGACGCGCTCGGCGAGGCGCGAATTTACGCATTATATTATTATTAATTTACCCATAAAAAAACAAAGCGGCCAATTTGCGCAGACCTATTGTCGTTTCCGTTTTATATCTCAACAAATAAGAGCCTTGAACGCAGATTGATGCTTTGCAGGTGCCGTAGTGCGTCATTTCCGTTTCATCCGAATTTCAAATCGCTCTAACGGGGCTAAGGAAATTTGACTTCAATAATAGATATGCATAGAAATTAGTGAAAAATTGAATTAAGAAAAATAACCGAAATAACACAAAAAATCCAAATACCAAATCAATAAAAACATACAGAAAATCATTTAAATCACAAATGAAGAAAACCCTTGTAACACTTATTGATATCTTTTTCCTTTCGAGAATTAACAGATGATTATTATCTTACATTACTATCTCAGAACACTGCGGACTGTGGGTGTTCAGTGATGCGTTCAGGAGGAAAATTAGCTTGGTGATATAGCCAGGATCCATTACCCATCGTGAATTACCCCTAATTACCTCAACCCCCTCCCCGGCGGGTGCAAGACTTAATTGTTTCCTATTTGAGAGGCTGCTCGTAATTATTGCTGCCGAAATACCGCACGCTCGGGAAAGTCAAAGGAAGCCACGGCAGGGGCGCGGGGCGCTCCGCTAATTGCACTCTGACTTGCACATACGAAAGATACACGTACATACTCGTACATACATACATCGGGATCTAATGGCAACTGGCGATTGGAGACGTCCTGAACAGCAAGCGTTCGCTGCGGATGCTTTTAAATTAAATTCTACGGAAGTTAAAGGGCGTTAAGTTTTGTGATTTTTTTCGAGGTCTGAACAGATTTTACAAATTTGTTTTGATGTATTTATTTTCACATCAAATTAAGAAAAGCGATAATTCTGCGTGTTGTCCGAAAAGTTGTGCATAAATATTAAAATCTTCAAAACGAAATAATAAAAGCTGAGTTCAACTATCTGTCGATATTTTGAGATATATTAATGCCAGAAATAATTAGGATAGTTCAGGAGTTTTTAATTTTCAGACTTAGTGAAGATTACTAATATTATACCTACCGTATATATAAACATCTGGACTTTTGTGTTTTTGAGTTGAACTAGGTCTGAATATTTGCTGGGAACATTCAAATAGAAAACTATTTCTTATTACTCCTTTCGTCGATAATTTCAACAGTTTGGAAGAAAGGTGGAAGGAAAATGTGTATGAACGTATTAGACAATCTAGAAAGCAGGGATAGTTTTATTTATTTATTTATGTAATATATTACAGTGTTTACCTAATTATTAACATTTTCACATAATATATTTTGAAATTTTATTATGTTGTGTGTAAGGCAGGTTTGAGAAGGTGAAACTGTGGATTGGGTAATTTTGCATTTTTCGAACCAAGAGAACCTGTGCTGAGGTGTTTACGTGGTTATGATTGAGTGTGACAAGTATTTACGTGTTGTAGTAAAAAGTTAGTTGATTTTAATTTTTTTAAATTTTATTTTAACGGTTATTGTAAATTAATTATTCAGAGAAAAAATATGTTTTTTTTTGTAAAAAAAAATAGAAAATAATATAAATATAAAAATAGTTTCTTTTTGTAAAAAATAAAAAGACGTTTCTTATTTTTGTAATGTGTATATTTTTAATTCTTTCATATTTAAAATTTTTATTTAATTCTTGCATATAAATATATTTAGCATTCGTCTCTTTAAAGTAGAAACAGCGATCGTTCAAAATTCCCAGTAGGTGTGTTACTATTTTTTCATTTGAAAAAGCGCCTCCGTTAAAAAAAATATCAAAAATCCTTCTGTGTTTCCGCAACTAGCAAGCTCTGCGAGTTTTGCTGATTTTGCATTTTAGCGTATGTAAATATTAGTTACGATCTTCACTGGGAGTGCTAAGTAGTGTGGAGAATATTAAATCGCAACGTTGGCCAGGAGTAGCAAACGTACCACCAATATTATTAAAAAAACTGTTATTTTCTTTTCTTTGTGGATTACAAAACCTGTCGAAATTACTTTTTCCGTCCACATTCATCGGTCCATACAATGATCTTCTGTTATTGTAACTCCTGACATGACTCCACTAAAGATTTTGTTTCTTATGGATAGGATCTTGTTATTACTGGGGCTCAATTCTCCAATCGAGGCGGCTTGCACTCGAAGGTACAAAGTACTTGGGCCAATGTACGTACATTTACGTCAAGACGCTTAGTACATTGCGTGGGAAACTATACAACCTAATATAGTTTCTCGCGCACCCTTCAAAGGACAGGCATAGTATATTTTTACAGGTTCCGTGTAATGAATGATTTACTGGCGATGTTAGTGCCCTAGTTAAGATGATTAAGCTGAAGCAGATGCTTTACGACCGGTTTTTTGGCGGCGGGTTTTTAACTGAAAATTAACTTCCTAATAATTTTTTTTTTCTTTTCTTTATTCATCACATAACTTTTTATACAGTTTTTACAGGTGATTCGACTACCACGCTAGGCACATACCCGTATTATGGTAGTCGAATGTTGCAATGTCGTTTTGCAGGTGTTAGCAACATTTCATTTCTTTTCCGCGGGTGATTACCAAATAATGAATGAGATTCCTGTGGATTATTTCCTAACAAAATATAGAGATGTTTTTCCTTTGTCGTTTCCATGTATTATTGCCAAACAAAGCTGTTAGCAATAAGACATGGATACCTTCACCTGATTTCCTGGGGCTTAACTTCTTCCATCCACTAGGCCATTATTACACACGTCACTGAATTAAAAAGGTTAAAAAAAAACTACGATTTTTTTTTTCATAAAATAGTTTCCGGTTTTTTGTTTTACATCCCTGGAAGTTGTGCGCAGTAATCTCCTCCATCCTTGATGTGGGATGCAAAGCGGATTTCGGCACAGATGCATTTGCGCATTTGGCAAATGGCAAGTAAAGTGTAAATTATTTCAGGCGTAATGATTGAAAATACATGAAGCACTCGTATCTCGGCGTGGCTTTCGTGTATCGTGATCAATTAAAAGCATACGATTCGCTCTTCCGTGATCTGACTTCGTCGAAAAATAGATTAAAAGTAAAAAGCAATAACGTTAATTGGATGTCTTATGTAATTTCAATACGTACCGCTTTTTTGCAAATCTAGTCTCCTTCAACGGAAGCAATCTTCCGAATAGGACCTCCATCGATATGCTTGGTGTAACTCTAAGTGACCAGCTCAGGTACGGGGGCTCCATCGAAACCAGAGTTAAGTTAGCCTCTCAGAAACTGGGCGTACTGTACAGGGCCCGCAGATACTTTAATAGTTCATAATCTGTACAAATCGCAAGTGCGCCCCACGGTTGAATTTGGCAGCCACCTCTGATCTGGAGCTTCAAAATACCTAAAAAAAAAAAACCTTGACTCTGTGCAGAAACCGGTCCGTTTGATAGACTCTCCCATCTTAACAGACGGACTGCAATCTTTAGAGTACAGGCGTCAGGTGGGAATGCTATTCTTGTTCTACCGGTATTACAATGGAAGATGCTCCTAAGATGCTCCTTAACTAGCGTTATTGATCCCCTCGGCACCGGTGCATAGTCGGGACACACGCCAAACACGCGCCCAACATTTGTACACGGTTGACATTAGTCACATGAGAACGGGTCGTTTCTATGACTCGTTCTTGAGTTCAACGGCTCGGCTGTGGATCGATTTCCCGGCCTCTGTGTTTCCTACCTCCTACAACATAGGTCTCTTCAAGACCCGTGTTCACTCCATCCTTTCCTCAAAAAGACCCTCCACACAGCATCTTCAAAGATGACATAGGCCCTGAGTTAAGTTATTTTCCTCTGGGCCTCCTGTGGGGAGTTAATGTAAAAAAAAAAAAAATACTAGAGGAAAAAAATAATGTGTTTTTTCAGAAGAGAAGAACAAAATTCAATTATTGGTTGACTCCATTTCAGAAGTATAAACCGCATCAGTTAAATATATATATATATGCACCCCCAATAACACAACATCGCGATAATAAATGATGTCCTCACTGCATAATCAAAATTATTTCATAATTTTGGTGACCGGACAACTCAGAACGAAATCAACTCAGAATCTCCTTTGAAAAGTCATTAAAAGTGAAGAAAAAATATTTTAAAAATTAGTTCAATACGTTAGGTTAGGGTTATGGGCAGTGGCGGCTGGTGCTCATAAAACTGGGTGGTGCGCTAAAATAATAATATTAAAAATAATGGTCTTTATTCCAGGAAGTGGGTAGGTGAGTGCCCCACACATCCCATAGAGATATCCCACAAATCTTGGACCTACCTACTCTAATTAAAATAAATTCAAAGATGAAAAAATCCTACCTATTTGTAAATTAGGTCGATCCTCCATTGTCTCTGGGTGCATGCAATACATTGAGTCTCTATTGATTGTATTTCTTAAGAAAGACTAAATTCTTTTTAAAGTTGAACAACATCGCTCAATCTAAACCGACATAAGGATTGTGAAGAACAACACACTGAAAAAGCATTCCATACTCCATTATTGTAAAACAAATTGTTGTAAAATAAATATTGATCCATCAACATTTGTAAAGTCACCGCGATTGTAAATTCAAATTCAAAAACAGTTTATTCCTTAATTTAAACTTATCCAAAAAATTGTATGTAGATACTCTCTCTCTCTGGTTTCAATCCTAGGATTGGTTTGCAGCAATTTCATCTATTCGTTTCTTCCCCTCTTCCCTGTCTTGTGCGGCTCTTTTGAAGTCTGCATATGATAAGCAGCGCACGTCCACCAGCAGGTCCTCCAGGTACTCTCGGCGTGGGCGTCCCCTAGCGCACTAAAAATGAAAATAGGCATGAAAATCGAGTAAAAAAAATGTTAAATTTTTTACACATCCGAAAGTCTTCCTCACGATCCGAAACTCGAATAAAATATATCTTGTTATAACAAAAGTCCGCATTGTTTATGTTGTTATGCTGTTGTTGGTCGATGCTGAGTGAAACATAAAACTATAAAGAGTAGATATTAAAATAAAGACACGATATGGATAAAAATTTGACACAAACGTGTCCCCGTTTAACTTGCTACAGAACAAACCGTTCCTTTTGATGTGGTAGAAATTTTTCGATCGCCGCCCGCGGTTTCGTAAAATTTGCAAAGCATTCAACCTACCTACGATTTTGGCTCATTGTAGAATTATGGAAGAACTCTTGCAAATCCTGTGATCGATTTGCAAAACGAACCACTTCTCTGAATATAGGCACACAGCAATCTGTTCTGTTACGCGCGCAATCCAGCAGGCACCTATTCTATGTATGCATTATAACCGAGTATATATTGTGAACTGTGATGAGGCGTGTCGGAAATAAGTATGTTTTTTTGGCGCTCGGGAATTTTTAGACTACCAGAAATTTTGGGAGAGCGGCGCTCCTCCGCACATTAGAGCTGGCCGCCACTGTTTTTTTTTTACATGAGCTCCACACAGGAGGCCCTGAGGAAAAAAATTTCCCTAAGGGCCTATGTCATCTTTGGGGATGCTGTGTGAAGGATTTTTTAGAGAAAGGAAGGAGAGGAGAGTTCTGGAAAGGAAAAGGGTTTAAGGGGTGGGTAGGAATTTGGGATTCAGTGTATCCTGCTCATCAGACCTAGAAAAACCTCATCCCATGAACCCGGGCACCCCTGCTTAGTCACCAAACGTAGCGATCCACTTGGGGCGACCTATGGCAGAGGTGTTGGTTATCCAATAAAGGTTCCCGGGGCGGCGGCACCCATTCCCGCCTCCCAAATTGAAAATGGTTATGGGCTCTTTCGAAATAAATTTTTTGCATGGCTTGCAATGACTTTTCAAAGAGGTGTTGAATTGAGTTGATTCTGAGTTGACATGGAACCCATAATTTTAACCATTATAATTTGACTATTTCTCTTCTTTATTGCGTCTTGTTCTTTCCATGTTTTGTGAGTTATTTTCTTTTTTAATGTTTTTTTTGTGATTATTGGAAGAACCATTGTGTTGGTATTCGAATACTTTTGTACCAATTTTTAAAAAAATTTTCGACCTTGATGTCTTTTGAAAAATAGCCATCAATTTAAAATTTTGAAGGAAGGGGAGGTAAATTTAATAATTACCTTTTATGTTTATCTTTTTTTTTAAATAATTGTAATACAATATAATAATAACAGTGAAATATAAATTTAGTGAAGAATTTCAACGCCAAGAAAACTACTAGCTCTCGAGTTGGGCTTTGGAGTTATATAAAAAATTACATAATATAGTGTACGATAACATGCTAGGATGTGGTACCATTAAAAATATATATACATACATATGTTTTGAAATAAAGTTACTTCAATGTATTAAATTTATTAACGAAGTTTAGGGTATTCAGTTTCTAAAAAAGAATTTACCTGTTATTTATTTAATATCTTCAGGAAGACAATAAAACATTTTTTCTCGCTGTTAATATAATTAAATAAAGTAATACTATCTTAAATTTCATGTCTTACTGATACATTAAGTTTTTTAATGTATTATTTTTGAACAATGAATGTAATCTTTTTTAAAGGTGTCTTCAATTTTTGAAACTTGGAAATTTTTTAACAATGTTGCTGATGGGAATGTTGGGTGTTTTTAAAAATTACTAGGTACAATATTTATACATTTCAATCTTAATATCCGAACTTTCTACCCTCTCACAATCTAACCTCCCTTCATAGATGTTTCACATTCTTCCTTCCAATTATACATTTCAATCATAATATCCGAACTTTCTACCCTCTCACAATCTAACCTCCCTTCATAGATGTCTCACATTCTTCCTTCCAATTATACATTTCAATCATAATATCCGAACTTTCTACCCTCTCACAATCTAACCTCCCTTCATAGATGTCTCACATTCTTCCTTCCAATTATATATTTCAATCATAATATCCGAATTTTCTACCCTCTCACAATCTAACCTCCCTTCATAGATGTCTCACATTCTTCCTTCCAATTATACATTTCAATCATAATATCCGAACATTCTACCCTCTCACCATCTAACCTCCCTTCATAGATGTCTCACATTCTTCCTTCCAATTATATTAATTTTATTATCGTATAAAACATACATCAATTAACCTGAGTTTAATATTTAATCATTATCATTATCAAGCTTATTACGAATAAATTCAATCTGTACACAAGGAGCTGGATAACCCTAGCAGAGCGTAATACTAAAATAATAATATAATAGTAAACATGTGTTTACTGTACAAATTATTAGTTTTTGCGTGAAATAAAAAAATTTAAATTAATTCTTCAAACTTCGTAAATTCACCTTGTGCCGTCATTTTTGATTTAATGAAAAAAACTTTGTAAACACCACTAAATTATTAACATTATCTACATGTTTCGAAAACTATTTTTTCTTCACCAAGAAAAAGAAGAAAATGTGTACATAATGTTGTAATATAATTGTGTTTATAATTAGCCTTCATGCCACTTTTATAGGTCTTAAAAAATTTCGTTTGCACTTCCCCATCCAATAATTCCATATTGATTTAATGACTGGATTTGCGCGTGATAGATCTTTTTAAATTATTTAACATAAGAATATATCCGGTGACCCGACAATTCGTCCTGCGACAATTCATCCGGCGACAGTTCATCCTGCGACAGTTCATCCGGCCGACAGTTCATCCTGCCGACATTTCATCCTGCCGACAGTTCATCCCGCCGACAATTCATCCGGCGACAATTCATCCGGCGACAATTCATCCTGCCTGATCATTTAGAAGATTTTTATTAAGTAAGTATGCAAAGAGGATATACGGCCGTACAACCAAAATCGATATACTTATATCTGAAGGCATCTTGAGTGGAAATCCGCTGTAAAAAATTTTTTACTAACAATAATTTCGACTCTCCGAAGAAGCATGCGTGAATAACAAAATACGACATACTTATAGGTTATACTGATAGGTTAGGTTAGGTTAGGTTAGGTTAGGTTGAATTGTCAGGATGAATTGTCACCGGATGAATTGTCGGCGGGATGAACTGTCGGCAGGATGAACTGTCGGCAGGATGAACTGTCGGCCGGATGAACTGTCGCAGGATGAACTGTCGCCGGATGAATTGTCGCAGGATGAACTGTCATGGAACCAATATATCCACATATGTGAACTAGCGCATTCGGAAAAGCATTCATAAAAAATATGTAAATAGTCCTAATGCGCTAGTTCACATATCTGTCAATTTCATGTGATGTGTTGGTCTACGTAGGGTGCGTAGGAATCTATGGTCAGTGTGTCCAGGAGTGAAGGATTTATGAATCCATCCCTCCCACACGTGCAAGGCGATGGGTCGAGAAAATTTTGATGGAGAGATTCAAATATTTAATGAAATGACGACAACATTAGCGAAACGGCGACAATTCATCCTGCCTGATCATTTAGAAGATTTTTATTAAGTAAGTATGCAAAGAGGATATACGGCCGTACAACCAAAATCGATATACTTATATCTGAAGGCATCTTGAGTGGAAATCCGCTGTAAAAAATTTTTTACTAACAATAATTTCGACTCTCCGAAGAAGCATGCGTGAATAACAAAATACGACATACTTATAGGTTATACTGATAGGTTAGGTTAGGTTAGGTTAGGTTAGGTTGAATTGTCAGGATGAATTGTCACCGGATGAATTGTCGGCGGGATGAACTGTCGGCAGGATGAACTGTCGGCAGGATGAACTGTCGGCCGGATGAACTGTCGCAGGATGAACTGTCGCCGGATGAATTGTCGCAGGATGAACTGTCATGGAACCAATATATCCACATATGTGAACTAGCGCATTCGGAAAAGCATTCATAAAAAATATGTAAATACATGTCCTAATGCGCTAGTTCACATATCTGTCAATTTCATGTGATGTGTTGGTCTACGTAGGGTGCGTAGGAATCTATGGTCAGTGTGTCCAGGAGTGAAGGATTTATGAATCCATCCCTCCCACACGTGCAAGGCGATGGGTCAAGAAAATTTTGATGGAGAGATTCAAATATTTAATGAAATGACGACAACATTCGCGAAACTGAATTGAAAATCTGGAGACAGAAAAATCAGAAAAAGATATTGGCACCTCTGTTTTTTCTGTCTCCAGATTTTTGGTTGAGTTTTGCTAATTTTGTCTTCATTTAATGAAATATTACAATTTGTGGATTTACTCATAAAGTTAAAAGGAAAAATGAAGATTTAAATGTCTCCCTCAACCAATCTCTCCATCTGTCCGCAATACAGTAGATAAGCAGACGCATCCGCAGCCAAGACCCAGACAATCCTCTCCTCACAAACCCTTGCACCCCTACTAAGTCACCAGACGTAGCGTCCCACTTGGGGTGTCACTTGTCTTGGGGTTGTCTTGGGGTCCCACTTCCCGGGTCGGCGGTGCCAATACCCGCCTCCCAAATTGAAATGACTCATAAAATCAGGTAAATTTATTGAGTCGTAATAAAATTCGTCAATCCAAAAATAAACAACTTTACGGCGAACATAACGATTATAATGCCATCATAAATGTTATAATTATGACTTTACGTCGCGTCGCCTGTTTTTATTAAAATTGATTATAACTCTGGACCCAGAATGTTAAACAATTTTATAGAGTCATTAAATTCAACCCGGAACAAAGGTTATGTTATTGATTTTAATGTACTACGGCTCAAAACAATATTACGCCAGCACAGCTATGCAAATCACAGGATTGGTCTTTTTGGTTATGCGAATGGCAAATGAGAACTTTTTTCAGTCTAGTAACTTTACTACCTTGGCTTATGTATGGTCCACTGATGTTGGTTGTCAGAAATTCTGCTCCTGTACCGAAAAACCATTTATTCCTAAATGTGTTATTGATAGTGTTTTTTAATAATATCCGTTAGCTTGACAGATTTTTCGTTTTCTGATGGCACTGTTAAATTCTTTAAATGTATCATTGATGTTTAAAATAACACGTGCTTCATTAAAAACGACATAACTTATTAACGGATTTTTTTAATAAGAGAACTTCAATAATCTTTTTATTGGAATTCACATTGATTGCAGATGGAAGGGCTGACAGAGATATCGAAAGAAGGGCAAATGCAGGCAACTCTATTAATGGAGGACTGAACGCCGTTGGCGCCAACCAAAAAACTGTAAAGAAGCGAAGTTAGTCGTCCATAATAGAGTGCTGGTACCTACCCTGATGTATGGCAGAGAGGCATGGAACTGGCAGAGGAAGGATGAAAGTAGACTGAATGCTGTAGAAATGAGATCCCTGAGGCGTGTGTGTGGTAAAACCATGTACGATCGTGTGAGAAATGTGGAGATCCGCGAAGAATGCAAGGCTGATGTAAGCGCAATGAGTAAGATTAAGAAAGGGACGCTCAGATGTTTTGGGCATGTAGAGCAAATGAACGAGGAAAGGAGTGTAAGGAAAATATATGACGCAAATGTGAATGGAAGAAGACGTTGGGGATGCCCGAGGAAGACATGGCACGACCAAGTGAATCAGATACTTGAGTTGGGCCACGTGAAGAGTCGGAATAATGGAAGAGCATTTATTAGACGATGTATGAATGTGAACGAGGCAAGGAGTGTGTGCCAAGATCGAGTTGTTTGGCGGTCCGTCCTCTCTGCCTACCCCTGCGGGGAAACGGCGTGATGGTTAGTTAGTTAGTTACATTGATCGTATAAACCAAAACTTCCGTAAGTGTACATGTACATTTATAAAGTCACAATCATTAAAACACTCGAGTCAAAATAAGTTTTCTGGTTAATTTAAAAAATTCTTTTTACATGACTTTGCACTTTTTAAATCTGCGCTGCTAACAATTTACAAGGCCCGGTCCCCTGCATTTCTGTTGTACTGTTTGGGTCGCTGGCTGATTAAGAAAAGGGAGAAGGAATAAAGAATCCCATTGTATTTATTGCATAGTGGACAATGGTAGCTGATTATTGATTTTAACATACAAAATAAATGTGAACAGAATCAGTCGTCGTGGATTGTAAGTAATAAATACACTTCAAATTCGCAAACATTTTTGAAGTGAAAAACTTTTTTAGCACCGTTGTGATTTGAAACTCGGAAATGAGCCTGCGAGGGAATGAGATAGCAATAAAATATTTATTTATATATAATGTCAAGCCTCCTTTGGACATTCAGCGGACCAAGGATCGAATCATACGAAAAAAAAATTAAATCAATATCCAACCTTCAAACTACTTCAAAATGAACAGGCAAAGAAAACACAATAGAAAGCAACATCTAACTCCGAAGAAGTAAACATAATTACTAATAAGATGACTAAATTATGTGTTCAACTGCACCGAATATAGTTATAAGAAGGCTATAATATCATACCTCAATCACAATAATTAATGTTAGGTTTATAGTGTTCGTCTGCACGGCGTCTATATCATACTCTAATATAGATTTCAAACTACTTACCTCATTTATATTAACTATCAGACAGACTAGTTAAGTGATAGCCAATAAATGTATATTCTTTTTTCAAAATTATTATTTTTAAACCAAAGATTTATTATTGATTCTCTAACTGACAGCCCAGAAAAGCAGAACTAATTAGCAGTACCTGTAGGTAGTCAATTCAAACTGCAGTTATTTCAACTGAAGGTAACAATAATGTCATTACTAAGTTACTCCATTTTAGCCAATTCCTAGAATCCAACAATATGTACAAAAAAAATAAAGTAGGTAAATTATACTTGTTGTTGAGAATTTTTCTAAGAATTTACCTTTATTTACTTATTTTTATTCTGCATAAAAATGCATTGATATATATACATAGATGACTAATGACCGCGCCAAAGCATTGCCAAAGCATTGCCACTGTACATATGTCCAAAAGCATATGCCCACCTAACGTCAGTTCAGTGCTCACTGAGACGCCGACCGAGTTCAACCGGAACAAAACTATCTCCAAAATGAAAGAAGAAATGCGATTCAAGATCAGGAAAACATAATAAAGCAAGGGGCATTACTTTCCAAACGTAATTTTATTGTTTACATATTCATATTTAATTAAAAAACGCAGAAATTTAAATAAAATGTCAAAGTACTCTAAAATAGGTTCAGTGTTGCCACTAAAAAGTCATTTTGGTTTTCCCACAATAATGGGAGAATACATAATTTATGGAATAAGTTACTATGGAGGTAACCATATTAAAATATTTTGGAAATAATAATAAAAATTGTTTTAATCTTCGTACAAAATAGTTTATTAAAACTTATTTTAGTTTACTAAATAATAATCTAGTACCTAATTATATTTCTTTACTTATTTTATTTATTTGTTTCTTTACATGGTACCTAGGTCTAATGTATACAATTCAGTTTGTAAACTCACTAGGTCAAGCCTGCGTTGAGGTTAACAACTCTACAATTTAATAAAATAACACAAAAATAATATTGTTATTGAAGAACAATATTGTGGCATGTGATTAATTATGCCGTCGTATTATTGAAAAAAAAAATTCGGTTGTTTTTTGAAATTCTGATATTTTTTTATCGATGTTTTCCAAAATTTGGGTTTTTATTTTTTCTAATTTTAAATCCATGTAAGAAGTAAATTTTGAAAAAACATTCTCTTCTGTGTTAATTAAAACATGTCTTCAGGTAGTGTATTCATTTTATTTTTGGACCTTGTGGTTGTTTGCAGATTTTCTTGCAGTTGGGAGTCGGTTTTTTGCTCGAACTCATGGTCGCCCTCGCAGTAGATTGTTTTTCGGCAGAACTAGTATAATGCGCAAGCGCGGCTAGAGACAGTGACGCAGCAGCTGTATGGTCAGTGTAAGAAAGATGGCGATGATGTTAGCCAATCACAAGGGCTCCAACTACCTTCAAATATATTTCAATTTCACTTGTCACTATTTTGCGATATTAATTTTTGGAAATTTACTTGAATTATCCAAAAAATTATATCACCATTAGTGTAGTGGTAGTGAATACTAGAGTGAAATCGCAAGTGTTTCGGATTTTGTTTTGTTTACTTAATATACACAATTATGCGAAGTTTCTGACGGATCACTTTCACTGTTATTATTCTCGTATTTTTGATTTGGTAGGTAGATAGGTAGTGATTTATATTGATAATAATTTTGCAGAGTACCATAAAGATGCAGCACGCCATGAGAAGTGGGTGGAAATAATTCGATTGCTGAGAAAAGAACTTTGAAAACACTTTTGAAACACTTTCCGTTTGAGAATTATATAATGTTGGTTCAATAAAAATATTCTAACAAAAAATGTCTTAAATATTTCATTAGTTATGCTTTCTTTAAGTCGTATAATAAAACAAGTATTCAAAATAATTTTAATAATTTTATGTTATTACAAACTAACGTTAAAAAAACTCTATTTTATTATGTATGTTGGGTAAAATTTCAAAAGGTATGCAACACTAAACCGCAATCGCAGGTTTGTGATTCTATCTTTGTCTAATCCTCGCGGGGCGGTCAGGCGGTATAGTTCTCGTGACTTGTGTAAGTGAGACAAATATATGTTTACTTTGAAATGTTTAGTGGTTTCAAAGCTACGTCTCGTGGTTGTAGAGTGGTTACGCTTTTTTTGACGCGCGGTAATGAAGTTTGCTTCTCTATTTATATACCTCAATGTAAAAATGTGTATTTTGTATGAGCTCATATTTTTTTTGTTGTAAAACATATTTGTATCCTATAACTAAATACTAGTTGTTATCGTACATATGACTTTGTTTAATGTACATTATTATCATTGTAATTACCCTCTTGTGTACCACTGTGTATGATGTATCATCTATCACCGGATTGTAATAGCCATTTTATGGCGTTGAAATAAATAAATGTATAGAAAAAGGTGCACTGGAATTCGACGACAAAAATATAGAAAAAAATCATCCTTTAACTAAATAACTATCTAACTATCACGTCATTTCACCGCAGGGGTAGGCAGAGAGTACGGACCGCCAAACAACTCGGTCTTGGCACACACTCTTTTCCTCACTCACATTCATACATCGTCTCATACATTCTCTTCTATTATTCTGACTTTTGACATGGCCCGACTCAAGTATCTGATTCACTTGATCGTGCCATGTCTTTCTCGGGTGTCCCTGACTTCTACCATTCAAATTCGCGTCGTATATTCTTCTTACACTCATCATCTTCCACATCATCCTTTTACATTGATAAAAAAAGTGCTTCGTAGTCTCCACACTCGTGACTGCATTAGTTTTCTGATGGTTTCACTTCTACCGCTTATGATTTTTTTAAATCTCCGTCATGCAGTCTTTTAGTACACATACAATATTTTGATTTTAGAATCCATGTATGTGTGCGAAACTCAACTCGATATCATTTTAATGTTGATACAAAAGAATAAACCATAATTTTGGTATCCTATCTGATGTATTTCATGTCAATGTTCAGAAGACATTATCATTATTGTGAAAACAGGGTTACGCTTTAATTATGCAGGTCTGGTGGGTCAAAAAAGGTATCAACTGATAATGAAAGTGTGCTTTTAATATATCCATACGAATACGTCAAAATAATCATCAATTATTTATAATTCAACATTTGGTTTATGGAAGAGAAAATAATTAAGAGCAAGCTCATGTTTTATAATGATTTCTCTAACTGGGCTATTATTAAAAGGACAGATTTTTAAACTTTTTAAGCATTATATATGCGTTTTTAAAGTTTTTCTACTCAGAATTTATAAAAATTAAAAACATGGTCATTGAAAACGTATGCTTATATTTTTAATTAATAATTCTTCCGAACGTAGACCACCTGAACAATAAAAACAAGTAAACTAAAAAACGTTTAAAACTCAATATCAATAAACCATAAATCTGTTATTCGTAAGGAGTTATTTACTAAGTTATTTTTACAGCTCATGATTTTCATGTAATATTTGAAGTGAACAAGGTAATCCTTCAAAGAATAGAAGAGGTGCAACTTTATTCACCTCATTCGTAACCCAAACCATCACTTTACAAAAAGCCTTTCTGTTGTACTTTGGGGAAAATTTGAATATCACGTCGTAAACATTTATGGGGTTGTTCCACGGAAAGTGAAAGTAAATAAATGTCAAACTACCCCCGTCCCGTGTACGAGAAGCTTTTCATATTAAACTTCGATATAAGTTTACCTTTTTAGGATAAAGTAAATGGTTCGCGATCGTTTTTTTATGGAGGGTTAGATACTTTTGCAAATTTATTCATTTTGATTTATACTTCACCTATTCATAATAATGTTTTAATTGATTTTTTTCATGCATTTTAACTAATCGACTTGTAATATTGCATTTCTTCGATTCTGTTCTGTATTTTCGTTCTGTCTTTTTAGTGAGTGTTAGTTAGGTAGGTAAGTTTATTGTTTTTTTATTAAAAATCTTTGATACAGTGGAAGAGTCATAAAATACAGTGTAATAAAATGAAAATACAAAAATACAAGTAAATAAAAAAAAAATTGTCTCAAATCAAAAAAATCCCGAAAAAGACAAAGCCCACGCGTGGGTATAATAATATTTTTAAACATATTTCTATGATTTAAGTAATATTTGTTTTTATTATATTATGATAAATTAGGCACACAATGTTAAGATTTACGTAAAGTCCTAATTTTCTAAGAAAAATTGAACATTGCTTTTTAAGGAAAACCATTACGTGCCTATAAAAGTCATCAATCTTTTCCTTTTAATTATCCGTTTTGAAATCAAACGCCACGCGTTTAGCAAATATGGATACTTTTATTTAACTGTCATCCCAGTTTTTTTTTCCCAAAATTTTTTTTTTATTTATTTTTTTTTTTTTTTATTTTTTTTTTTTTAAATTTTTTTTTTACAGTGAATACCGCACAAGAATCTCAACTGCTCCCGTCTGGAGCCAGTGAGACTATGGCATCCCCAATTGGGATATGTTGTGAGGCTGAAGGTAGTGGGGAGGGAAAGGAGGTGGGGAAGAGGAAGGTTGGGAAGTACCTGGCTATTCAGATCTGGTCACTAAACACGGCTAAAGCCATTTTCAAGCAACGTTTCAATTCTGAATGGTGGTCTTACACCAGGGCGATACTGATAGTATCTTCCACTCTGGAACATGCCGCAAATATACTATATATTATTTTAAATTAATTAATTGTGAAATAACACAAATTAATCAAATAAAATTTATTTGCGCATGCCGGGTTCGAACCCGCGACCTCCGGATTGTAAGTCAAGAGTCTTACCCACTGGACTACGGAGGTCGTCTGAATGAATAAGGAGGTCTCTAAATGAATCTATTTTTCTACAATACATTTATCTAACTGAACGCATACATATTTTTATGCTCATTATTTTCCTTCCATTAATTTCTTTATAGTTAATGTTCTTTAATAATTGAAACCAATTTACAACAATTTACGCCTATCTCGACATAGGTATATCCCAGTGAGACATACTCGAAATAACCCAATGTAAATATACTTTAAATAATATATAAATAAATCTATACATATATATAAAAATCAAAATATGTTTCTTTCTGGGTTTGTACGTATGTATGTATGTCCGCTATGCGTTGCTAAACCATTCATCCGATTGCGATGAAACTTTGGGGATTTGATGTGCGCATGCCCGTAATGGTTTTAAAGGTACAATAGTGAGCTCTATCATCATGAAATTATGTATTGCTAAACTGTTCATCCAATTGCGATGAAACTTTGGTGAGTTGTTGTGAGCACGTATTTACATCCACTGGAGCGATTGCTGTTTGGTTTTTGATTTGGCCTTGCGATTTAATTAATATCCTTCCTCAAAATATTAATACGGAAACATATTAACTGCTTACTGCGGCTTAAAGCTAATGAATTCACCTAGATTTCACCGTTTATCTCATATTTGTAGGATCGTTAAAGGTGGTCCGATTTTGAACCGATTTCCATCGCTGAAAAATAAAAACGATCCAAATTTGGACCTAAATCGCTCCAGTGGATAACACAATTTTGTTCCAATAATCATTTGCTACTTCATGTTACATCTTACATCATTGGTTTATTTCTTACTATCATCCAGAATCGGTTTTCTTGGACTCTTCAGGAATCAATGGGTAAAAATCGGTAGTAGTTGACACTAAATTAACATATTATGTCGACTGTTTAAAACAAGCTTATCATTATGACAATTAAGGAAAATTTTATGGTATAACTAGTTTAAAATCTTAAAAGTTTGTGTGTAAATTGTACTTCACATTCACTGTACCTATATCCTAACCCACATACTTTCATAATTATTGCAACTTCAAAACTCACAAGAAACGAGTCAAACATTCAAATGAGTATTTCTCAAAAACTATTCTGAAAATACAGAAATCGGTATCTAAATAATAAAACTTTTGAACAAAAATTCTTTTGCATCTGTACGGCTCGAGAAGTTATGATTTGAATCAATTACTTGTACGATTTTTTCCTTGGCGGAACTGAAATTGAAGTAAGCTCAGGTAGTGGGAAGTTGTGCAAAGCTTTCATCGTGAAAACGGGGATTCCCGCCGTGCATCTGGTGTATGTAATGGCACTCGCTCTTAACATTTATTTACGCTTTCATAAGAAAATAAACAATAATGGAAGTTTTGCTCGGGTTATGTGGTGCTGGCGAATTTACGTTTACGAAAGTTAAACCACTCGGTCCTTTGTTGTACGGACGATGGTTGTATTTTGAGCACTACGAGGAACGCATTTATGACGAAAATATTTTATACATAAAGTAACCTTTCCTTTGTTGAATCGTCACTGTATTAGATTGTACTCTTTTCAGGAAGGTATTTTCGTAATTCGGAGAAAAAAATTGAGAAAATATACAAGAAATATGAAAAAAAGATGTTGATTTGTAATCTACTCATAAATAAATAGTCACGCTGTCGCTTTTCGCATATTTTAATAATTTCCATTTAAGGCGACAATTCGTAAGTATAATAATGCGATATACAGGGTGTCCCAAAAGAAAGTTGATATTTAGTGGATCGATTTTAAAAAAAAAGTAAGGATTCCATCGAAAAAATGTTTATTAAATACGAATACACAATACACAATCTGGGAATATATCTATGAAAAATAATATCGTCACACATTCGCGGCATTCATTTAATCGAAGAGTAAAATTTCTTATGACGGCTTGCCAGGTAGGCTTCGTGATGGCTTTCATTTCGTGATGGATATTTTCTTTTAATTGCATCAGGAAAGTCGGATTTTTGGTGTACACTTTAGATTTGAGATAACCCCACTGGAAAAAGTTAGGGGTTAGGTCAGGACCACGAAGAGGCCAATTTATGTCACCTCTCCTGGAGATCAATTTGCCAGGGAAAATTTCACGAACTGATGGCAGAGACGTATTGGACGTATCTAATGTTGCTCCGTCTTGCTGGAACCATGATCTTTGGTTATAGCCAGTAAGTTTGTAGGGGTGTACCATTAGGTCTTTGTGCAAAATGCTGTGTAACGATGATCTATGCACATTTAAAGCACTTACGCGCTTCCGAATCAAAAAGTTTGAGTCATCACGAAAAGACTGATAAACACTTTCTACGTTTTTTACCGTTCTCGATGACCTAGGTCGCCCGGATTTTGGTTTTACCGATCTCTTCAAACTTTTTGACCCATTTTCGAATGACAGGAATGCTTAGCGCATCATTGAATTGACGAAAACCTCAAATATTGCACAATTTTCTACGCGCTACAGTCGCCGAATCACCATTTTTGTAAAACTCACGCACGCACAACGCGCGGTCGCTCCCGAGAAATGCTTCATAGCGACTAAATTCCCAAGAGCCAGACTACTGATTGATATACCCCCCGCACCTCTCGGAAAAGTTGCGTTCATACAGAAAGCACAACAAATGTCAACTTTCTTTTGGGACAACCTGTATGTACCTACAGATTCGTACTTCATTCATTATTCGTTATTTAGAATCCATTGACGAAATGCCCCTTTGTTGCGTATCGGGATAGTGTTGCAATATATTATGTTAAATTATCTTTAAAATATCGTTCATAAAGATAATAATAGAATCCACATCCACACGTTTAAAAAAACCTGTTACAATTTAAGATTAGTGGGCAAAATCATGAGGTACTGAAATGTGGAAAAAAATCAAGTTGTGTGTAATTGTTATTGTAACCAGCAGGTAATTTGGGAGGCGGGTGTGGGTACCACGTATTGGATAATCAACACCTCTTACATATGTAACTCTAAGTTGTTCACTACGATACTGACTGTGACTTAGCAGGGGTGTCCGGGTTTATAGGGTGAGGTCGGTCCAGGTATTGGCGGCGCATGCGTCTGCCCAACTGCTTCGTGGCGGGCCGGATTGAGAGAGACTGGTTGAGGCAGGACTTTTGACCTTACCAGCCGAACTCACTCGACCCATCGCCTTGCACCGCAGTTGGGGGGATGGATTCATACGTCCGTCACTCCTGGACACACTGATTTCTACCCACCTCTCATATCTTTTTCTTCCCAGAACTTCCTATCCTTCCCTTCCATGAAAAGACTCTCCACACAGCATCCCCTAAGATCCCTGGAGGAAAATATTTTTTTACGTTAGTCTCCTGTGTGGAGGCTAACGTAA
The DNA here is from genome assembly GCA_917880885.1 of Limnephilus marmoratus. Lineage (NCBI taxonomy): Eukaryota > Metazoa > Arthropoda > Insecta > Trichoptera > Limnephilidae > Limnephilus > Limnephilus marmoratus. The sequence continues at coordinate 58,619,529 of OU862906.1, forward strand.
AAAAATACTATTAAAAGAATAGAGTATGTAAAGAATTAAATTTTTTATTCTCAAGAAAACTATTATCTTTTCAAATACTAAACCCAGTTCGAAAATACTACATAGTTGGGCAAATTGATTGGGTTTTACCCACCCTTTTGGTGTTGAAACCCAAGATAGAACATCCTATTTTCACTGTGTTCAGACATTATCATTATCTCCTTAACATCTTCCCCACTAACAGTTTTTTTTTTAAACAATTTTTTCTCACTATCAACCCTTCCCTGTGCTCTCGCCTCGTCGAGTGTTTTTCCTCTCCGCATAAGACCTTCCTTAAGAATGGAACGCACCCTTGAGAAACAACCCCCGACGCGACGCCTCCACATTATTTCTAAAAGAATTCAAAGGAAAGCTTACATTTGCAGGGCTCGTATTAAAACAATACAAGAGTCTTTTCACAATTCTTTGTTGACGGTAAAGAAAAACAAATCGATAGGAAGAAAAAACCCTGTGACCGTTCAGGTTTTTTTTCCTTCACATGACTTGAATAAAAAAAGCAAGGTACAATGTACCACTAAATTAAAGTTTCAACATTTTTTTATGTAGGTATGTCAACACACAGGACTACTGACTTATTGTACGTAAACATTTTTTTATTATTTTATTGTGAATAACTCACAAGAGTCCCCGCTGCTCCCGTCTGGAGTCAGTGAGACTATGGCATCCCCAATTGGGGTATGTTGAATGTAGGGGGGGGGGGGAGGAGATGAGGAAGAGGAAGGTGGGGAAGTACCTAGCTATTCAAATCTGATCACCAAACATGGCTGAAACCATTTTATGCAACATTTCAATTCCGAATGGTGGTTTTACACCAGGACGGTACTGAGAGTATCTTCCGCTCTGGAACGTGCCGCAAATATACTATACATTATTTTTAATGAACTAATTGTGAAATAACACAAATTAAATAATTATAGCCCAATTATTATAAATTTTATTATTTAATTTTTTTTATTATGCTGTTTAATCAGAGGTAAAGTCACGAGGAGGAAATCCATAATGGTTTTATTTTGGCTATACAAACATGTACAAACTGGAAAAATGTAAACTGTCGATTTCCCGAAAATAAATAAATAAAATTTATTTGACCATGCCAGGATTCGACCCCGCGACCTTCGGATTGCGAGTCAAGAGCCTTACCCCTAGACCACGCCGGCCTGCGATAAAATATAGTTTTTGTTTTGCATCATACTGTAATTTTGTTGATATTCTTATGATTAATTAATTAAGTAAAAGTATCGACTTTATTATATTTAAACATTAATATTAATCTTCTTCAATACCTATTTCATTTCATCTCTGTCATATTGACAGTAGTTATATAATTTTAATACCGTCATGACATTTATTTATTTATTTACGGACAAATAGTCCAATTAACAATATAACAATAACACGAATAGAAAAGAAAAAGAGAGAGATCACAATGAAAGGAGATTACATATAGATGAAGGGCACTGACAAAATACAAATAATATAAAAGTACATAGAGAAGATAACTACAAGTAGCTTGAAGATGGATTTAAAAATACTTTAAAAAACCACATTGCGTAACGACTGCCGAAAGTCATTTAGGCTTAGGTACACCAAAAAATTCAATGCTTTGATTTGTGTTGACAAGTCTCGTCATTCTGGATAAAGGAGAATGATATCCATAATTAGTAGAATGTTGATTGAGGATCAGCAATTCATTATTTCGGAGTCTACGGAAAGGAATGTTGAACTGGATGAGTTGTAACAAAGCAGGTGTGTCAGTAATACTGTTGATAATTTTGAAAATGCATATTAGATCAGAGTCCTTTCTACGTTTTTCTAAAGAGGAAATGTTTAAAGTTTGTTCAATTTCATCATACGAGTATTCTCCTCTTTCAAGTCCTAACCTCCAAGCAATTCCTCGAAGGAAGCGATGTTGTACAGATTCGATGTAACAAATGTGGACAGCATAAAAGGGAGACCAAATGACACTAGCATATTCAAGGTGAGGGCGGACCAGAGAACAGTAAAGAGTTTTAAGTGTATTTATATGTTTAAAGTCAGAGGTAAATCTATGAATGAAGCCGAGTAGTTTAAGTGATTTGTTTACGATGTTATTAATGTGATCCCGGAAAAAAATGACATCATTTTAGTCGGAAATAAATCCACCATTACAACAAATAGCTTTTTAATGTACCGTGTTTTCAAGATTAAGCGACGTTTACAATAAGGTACCTATTCTCAGTAGAACACGAGAAAGAGTTAATATTAAATTAAAACATTAGATATTATCTTAAGATTTGTATTTAGAAAAATATGATTACCTACTAAAATCCGTAAAGCATCCTTTGACACGAAGAATTGGTCTGTTGATAGTTTACTTATTTTAAACAAAAGTTGCTATTTCGCCTTCCGAACGATTCGGTACTATTATAAAAATATGAAAAACGATAACGTACTGAACTGTAAAGACATTCTTACCAACACTGTTCTTCCTCTTCATATTTTTACAACTAAGCAATTTTCTAAGCGTTTACTTCATAAACGAATCAAGTCCATAACCCCTTTTCCCAATACCTAACAACTGACGACATTTTGATCCATGAACACGCGAATTTTATACTAAGTTATACCCATTTCTATATAGTTTATGGGCGACGACCGTCGTAACTACGGCACCGCCAGTGGACCATACATTATGACCTATTTCTTAAAGGAGCCCGTAACACCCTTGTAGGAAAGTGGTAAAACAATCATTTGTTAGCCCAGAAGGCGCTGTAAGCGGAGGGAGCCCGAGAGTCAACGAAAAATACTTCTATCACTCCTTCCCGCTTTTCGGTAAGATTTTTCTGAACAGTTTTATTTAAGCACTTACATATTATATTCGTCAAAACGTGTTGATGTAAAATATTCCGGAACTTGGGCAGTAGTACCTACGCGTTTTGTAAAGAAAACATTCACAAAAAACTTTGTACCTTTTAAGACTTTTACCTTTTAAGAATTACAAAATTTATCCCATTGTTGATTAGAAAAAAAAAAAACTTCATAATAATAATCACGTCTATTTATCTTATCATTTTATCGTGCTAGCTGCATAAGTTTTGTGGGGATTTTATGAATATTGTGTTTATTGAAATATAATTATATATATATGATTTTGAAGTAGGTAATCTCAATGTATATTGACGGCCTCCGTGGACTTGTGGTAAGACTCTCGACTCTCAAATCCGAAGTTGTAGCAAGATACTCTTGGTATCGCCCTGGTGTAAGACCACCATTCGGAATTGAAACGTTGCTTGAAATGGCTTTAGCCATGTTTGGTGATCAGATCTTAATAGCCAGGTCCTTCCTCATCTTCCTCTTCTCTATCCCCACTACCTTCAGCCTCAAAACATACCCCAATTGGGGATGCCATAATCTCACTGGCTCCAGACGGGAGCAGTTTGGTACTTTTGTGCGTTATTCATATAAATATAATAACATTAAATAAACTTTAGTATTTTTAGAGTTTTGCTTTAAAATACTTACCTCAATTTTGGAAATAGTTTAATTAATTATGTAGAAAAATAATTACTCAGAATTTCTCTTTAAGGCAAAATCGTGTTTGCAGAACATTTTATCCTTTTTTTCTTAATTCATTATAATATCTATGTATCATAAAGCCAGCTAATTTATTCTTTGTAGGGAATACATAGGGAGAACACCACGAAAGCTTATTTTTACTAGACAAGCAAATTCAGTTTGTCAGAAACAATTCGGCAGCCTTTTACCTCTTACCACCTGAAAAAATCATAATGAGTGACGGCATTTTCAATCATCAAAAAGGCGTATTTTACGTTACTGAAAAATCGGAGCGTTAACAAAAACTTTTCTTTAACTTTTTTTTTCAAATATAGCATTAACCGCGTGAAAATTCGTATGCATAGAACATGTTTTTTGACGTAAAACTAAAAAAAAAAACGCAGAATCGTTTTTATTTAGCCACGTCTTGACTTCTTTTTGGTTACTATGCGTAAATAAGAAGTATGTGAGAAAAAATAAAATAAATGTTTTTATAAAAATGAATATGTTCTTTATGTCATTTTTATGTTCTTTATGAAACCAACGTTTCCGACCGCAATTTGAAAAACATTTATGAAATTTTGGGAATTTTAATTAATTATTTTTACACGTGATGACAAGAAAATGAATTAACGATAACGTTTATAAAACATTTGCCTAATAAAATATATGCGTTTTTATTTTTTTTCGTTATCAGAAGTTTTAGTTAGGAAAGATGAGCAATTTTTAAAACTTTTTATGTTTGCATTTAAAATACGTTCAGAAATTTTCCATTTATTTGGATTTTATTGCGTTAAGTGAAAATATTTCGACCTTTCGATAAAATGAACCCGAGCACTTATTTTTCATATAGTTTTGTGGCAAATTTTAACCAAATTTCGTTGATTTAAGGAAATTTAATTTAAGAGACAGGTACTTCACGGCAGTGGGAGATTTGGATTCAGTCGAAACTACTGGGCACAGATTCCTACCGATCCCTCATACATTTTTCCTAAACTTCCTCTCCTGCCTTCCCTTAAAAAGACCCTTCACACAGCAACCCAAAAGATGACTTCGGCCCTGAGAGTTAATGGGCGTCCTGTGTGGAGTAAACTTAATTAAAAAAATATCCCTGAAATATTTTCGTGAAAATAGTTGATTCACTCTTTCACATAATTTTTTTTCAATAATTAACTTAGGTGGTATTATGATCATTCGCGGAAATCTCAAAAAGGCTGTAATTTCAATAGTTTTATGCATATCTATAACATAACTGTGTTATCGGGCTTATAGAATATACGGCATTGTCCAATTTCATGAAAACCTTCAACTAAGTCGAAAATATTTCATGTCTTTATATATGCGCCTCAGGATAATGGATTCCCTCAGTGAGGGAAGATGAGGGAATACAAGAAGGCGCTGCAAAAAGCGAAATACCCTTGCACGATGATGTCGTTTCTCACCCGGCATGCCGCTTAAAGTCTCGAAAACCCTTCTGGACGGAAGGAGAAAGACTCCTTCGAACACCTCTCACCCCAGACGATAGGTGGAAGCTTGAGTGGCAATCAACCAACGTCAAAAACGCCGATATCGTGCAAGACCCCACTGAGAGACAGCCTGGGTTCTCATTGCCTCGCAAACTCTGGACTGCCATCAATAGAATAAGGTGCTCCCATAGCCGTTGTGCTCACATGATGCATAGATGGGGCCTTAAAGAGTCGGCGACGTGTGAATGCGGTGCGGTGCAGACCACCGAACATGTGGTCAACGAATGCCCGCTCCATTCATTCCCCGGCGGGATTTATGAGGTCCACAGGGCAACGCCTGAGGCCCTAGACTGGCTCGCAGACCTAGATGTCCCCCTCTGACCCCCCACCATACGAAAGAAGAAGAAGAAGGATAATGGATTTTATGGTGAAATTCGGAGAAGAGTGCACGGTTCAGTTATTAATTCCAAAACTCATATTTATTTCCGGAACAAAGTTCCTAATACTGACGCCGACCAACTACGTTGGCAAAATGTATTAAAAACGTTTAATGAATTTATTCTGTAGGTAGGTACAAGGATAATCATTTTACAGGGATAATCTCGTTTCATTAAGTAGTACCTGCATAAAGACATTTGTGTATAAGATTTATCCATTTAACTTAATTGTTTCGATTTCTTCATAAAAGCCTTTCAACAAAGCAAAAAACTAGTTAATTACATAATATTCCTATTGGATTCACCCAAGCAAAAGTGGGTGGCATGCGGTTCATGTGGAGTAGATAGATAGATCAGAATGCTTTTATGATTGTCAGTCTTCAGGCTATGGGCTAGGGGATAAAGGCTACGCGAAGGCTTCGATGCTTTGCCGGAAGCGGCACGAATGGAGCAGCACTTTCGATTCTCGTCACGTGGCGCCACTTGTCATATATCCGCTTTTTGTTGTGACCACATCCGGCCACCGGTCACCAAAATTCGACGCCCGACACTTCGGAGTCGCGTCCTTTGTCGGCGTCGAAAAGGGCGGAAATTCGCTGTTCGGCATATTCAATTTCTCGTTTCATCCGTTGCAATTTTTTCATGCATTTTCCTGTAACAGAATACATTTTTATTTTTTATCTGCGATCCTGTACCCGCAAATTGTTAATTGTTACACCTTTATGCTGCTGTAAGTTCAATTCAAAATATTACTAATTTTTCAATGATGCTTACAAGAATAATTTTTATGAATAAAGGAATCTTCTTGATAATCGGACTGACAAAACCCATAGATATACTAATAGAAAATTCTATTTAAGGACTTTTCAAGCTTTCTACATCTACTAATTGGATATATAGCGACCATCACAATACGGCCGTGTGCCTAGCATGGTGGTCGAAAAATCCTAAAATTCACGTAAAAAAACAATTCAATTAATAAAGAAGACTGAAAAAAAAATGCGGGTGCAGATTGACACCTTCTAATACATGGCAATAATAATGATATGAATATTATTATCTAATACGATGATGAGGTGCTATCATAAAAAGATGATTTATTATTCGATTCATTCCAAAGAGGAAAAAACTGCAAATTTCGTGACACTAGATTGAATTTGAACTAACTTTCAGAGATTTTTTCTGCCTTTCACGTCAACCTTTTCATTCTATATTATTAAAGGTATGGCGTATTTTTTCAATCCTAATAATGTCTTAAATAAAAAGGGACAATAATTACCTATTAGAATTCAAATGCACACTCAACAGACCGTGAAGTTGAAAAGGGAACACAAGTCATCAAGTTGTCATTTTTTCAGGTTTTCCGGATTGCCTGAAAGCAAATTGCCTACCAAAATGCTACGGTTTAACATAATGAACCACTCGAATTCCCAGTCGGCTTGTCTAAGGAAAACATTCCCGCGCAGTGTCCCGTTACAAATCGATTGGAAATTTCTGGGCCGGTTAAGGACCCTTGACGAAATAAAAGATTACGGTTTACAGTTGGGGCCTCGAACCCCCGAATATTGTGAGTCCGAAATTAGTTAAGCCAGAATAGAGTTTTCCTTTCTTTACAGCCGGACCCGAACATAGGCAGAAGTCTTAAATCTTTTATAGTGCCGTGAGGAGAGATTTCTGTTCAATCACTGCAAATTCACATTTTCCAAACAAAACATACTTTATTGATATTTATTATTTAATTTTTTATACATGTAAGTATTTTGTTATACATGTAAGAAATCGGAAAGTTGATCAATTGTTCAAATTGATCCATTCTCCACAAGACCTCCATTATTGCACGCACAAAATTTTCCGCCCTGCCGCTGATCACACAGTAGTTTTTAATATAATAGTAACAATCACCAGTTGATAATTTGTCTCACTATGACCAAATTATTTGACATTACACTGTCAAATAATTTGGTCATGTGTAATAAATTCGCTTAGATAAAAACATCCTCATCTCATTAACCAACCAGCGGTCGAAAATTCAAATTTAGTCGAAAGATGTTCTTACGATCGTACATGACGGTTCTAATGAGAAAGATAAATTATTCTCTGTACCGGATTTTTTAAATAATAACTCAATATCGATTTTATTTCATTCAAATTTGCTTTAATTTATACCTTCATTTAAAAATGCTGAAAGGTGTGATGATAAAACTACTAAAATTATGTACTTTTTGTAATAATTTTTGATCGTAAGTATTTATAATTTTTCAATAATGTCTAAGCAAAATAAGAATGTAAAAAATCTTAAATATGTTAGTTTGTAAGACCGTAAATAAATATGTAGATAAACTGAAGTATTTTCGTCACAAAACACGTGCGCGGATCTTTTTTTTTTAATGATTTTATTTAAACTAAAATTAAAATTCTGAACAGTAGCTTACCCAGATAATTTATTGATTTATTTTACTGCATGATTATATGATTTGAATTGTGTGTTGTATAATACAAAAAATTTAACAAATCTGCCAACGACCTACGGTAAAACCTTATTCCTTATTGTACTAAAAATGAACTTTTTTTTTTTAAATTTAGAACAGCTTTACTAGATAAAATAATAATATTTCGAAATCAATTTATAATTGTTTGTGGAAGAGAGTTAATACGTCAAAAATTTCATTTAAAAATGGCATATTTCCGATTTTGTCTGGTTATTCCCTCAGACTAATACTAATTACTGAAACTTTGTGCCAGAAACATCCGGTTAGAATAATTCTAACCGGATGTCATATAATTAAAATTATTTTTAACCCCAAATATTGAATACTCAAAGAATCGTCGAAATATTCTATTTTATTATTTTACAAAAAAATATGGTTTGGTTAATTGTCTTGCAATTGTGTGAAATAAGTGTATAAAATAATTCTATTACATTAAAAACTGTTTTCATGATATACGGATATTTTTGTCTCTCCCGAAATGACGTTACGTCAAAAAGAAACATTAATATATAAATGGGTACTTTAAACAATTTGAAGTAGATATTGAAAAATGGCAAAACAAGATTACTTGGAAGTAATAGAGATACAGTATTATCGTAAATGCGTATGTATAATTATGTCGCAGGCCAATCGTAAAATCAGATCGTGATGTGCCTGAGGCCGCCATTTCACGATGCAACAGATCATAATGTCTGATTTTGATCGGCCTACGACATAATATACACGCTGCATAAATGAATTATTGTAGTAATTAACTGCTCGCGAGTTCTAAGTTGGCCATCTCTTTTCCCACGACGAACAGATGCCGGAGATATTTAAGTTGATAGTTCAGAAATTTCACCAGAAAAATGAGAAAAGGTTGAAGTGTATGTATTCCTGAATCCTAGAAAGTAATGCGGTAACGCCTGCAAATTGCGGCATGTTAGTGGAGAAATATATCCTTTATAGCAGCGTTTCCTAACCTTTTTCAGTCACGGACCCCTAGGAAATCAAGCACACTTTTCAAGGACCCCCTTAATAAAAAAACAGCAAAAATTATTTTAGTACTACAAATACAAAAAAATGCCTTTTTTGTAAAATATACGTTAATAATTAACGTACAACAGTAACACCAACATTCACATTAATTAACGTTTAATTATTGTGAAGGATGGTGTTACTTTTTTGCAACTTAATTAGTGACATTTGGGTAGGTGTTACTACTAAGTTGTAATCTCAAACCGGATTCTACTTGTAATCTGTTTCTGTATTTATTTTTAGTAATATACAAGAGCGGAGAATGCCTTTTCACAAAGGTATGAGGTTGAGAAAAGCCGTAAATTTTTCAGTGTTTCTTCTGATATTTCCTTATAATCCATCTTTCATTACATTCACCCAAAAACTTGAAAAAAAAGTTACTTTGAAATTACGTTTCAAAACTGAATCACACGATATTTCTATCAATTGGTTTTCCGGTGCCGTTGTCAAGCCAGTAATATCAGTAACATTTGTGTTGAAAGGGTCTAATATTCAATTTTAATTTTTGTCCGGTACTGAAAAATAATCCCAAAACTAAAAAGCGTAGCGATTACGAGACTTTTGGTGGCATTTATTTATTATTAATAATTGGTCCAGTGATGAGACTGCGGACCCCCATATATTTTAATGCTGTGTACTTTTTATGAATTATGTAATTCATAATTATCTGATTTTTATTATTTCTTAAAACTCTTTCATTATTAATTTTATTGTGATTTTCACAAACCGCAAGCGAACTGTTCAAAAGTAGGGAGCACGTTTTTAATTCCTGCTATGAACATTCTATTAGCTTTGTGACTACAGTTCAACGACGAAATAATAGCATTGAATGTGTCACATGGATCGTTACTTAATTTTCAATAGTTTTATTGAAAAAGTTGATGGAATATGTGACATTGAATTTTTTTGAAGTGAAAACTTCTTTGGCACCGATGTGATTATAAACTCGGTGAAACGAAAAACAGCGTCACTAAAAAGAGACAAACACACACATCTATAGGATGTAGCTTGCGAGATAATGAGATAGCATAGTCATAGGTCTCCTCTTTGTGCGGTGCTTTGTGGCCTTCCTGATCTTGTCTACTTTAGTTTTCTGAAGGTTTCACTTTTGCACGTGTGAATTGCACACTCTTATTTTTTGTACTTTATCATATCGTATAACACAAGTGGCCCTGAGGAAGATAATTTCCCTCAGGGACTATTTTATCTTTGGAGATGCTGTGTGGTCTTTTTGAGGAAAGGAAGGAGTGATTCTGGATCTTGAAGAGTCCCACGTTGTAGGAGGGAGGACACACAGATGCCGGAAAATATTTCTACAACCGAACTGTTAGAAATTCAAGAACGAGTGGTAGAAATGATGTTTTCATTCTCCAACAATGAATTTCCTAAGAAATGTATCTAAGCCTTGTTCTGCCGTAGAATATTTTTCAAAGAATATCACTCTTTCTTGTTAACCAAGTCTCCGCGAGAGATTATCCCATGAAAGCATACCATTATGTTCATCTCATAAAAGTCAAATGTTGGTATTGTTGCATAAAAGAATTTTCCGCACATCAAAAAATTGACATGAAGAGGTTTTTATTAAGCGTATGTAGATTTTATTTATTTGTTTTTTATGTTAATGTATGTGAGTACATAAAACAGATAGATAAGTTGATAAATATCCCACTTCATAAAGTAGTCGACCTGGCAGATATCATAACAGAGTCAAATAAGATTTCAACATGCTCAGAAAAATCGACATATATGTACTTACAGCAGCAAATGGTACAAACATTGCAACCATTGGTTAAATTAAGCCTAAGACTTTTCACAAGGCGTTTCATAAACGCTGACGTTACTCACCCTATTAATTGTATCGATTTCTTGGCATTTTACAGTTTGTTGATCGATGCGTAAAAAAAGCGTCCTTTAGATATAACGACTAGTCCGACTGCACCAGACCGAGGAACATCGAACAGCATCCCATCAATTAAAACAATAGTTGGTACATCGATTTATCATACTTTATTATTAAAGTACCTACTCAGATGTTACTCGCCCGAGAGGAACGATGGACACAACAACTAAGTGTCATATACACACAACGCCGGGACGGAGTGTGACAGTGGCGGAGCTCCCTCATCGACTTATAGGTCTCTCAAGTTAAGTTGACTTCATCACAGTACTCACACAGATGCAAAACTTTCATACAGCGTGTTTCGTTTTGGGCTTTTAACAAAAAGCAATTAATAATTATTTCACAATTGAGAATTCGAATCCAAAGCGTGTTTAAATCGGTAACATAAAACTATGTTGTTTTACAACATTTTTATAGAAATACTGAAGGTTTAGGAAGAAAAATAAGTTTATGAACTAAATGCGATAATCTTCAGGATTGAATTCAAAGGGGTATTCATAAATAACAACAAGGTTAAAAAAATATTATGTTATTTAAAAAGATTAATTTATTATTATATTCATACTTATATAATATCTTGTAAAGTAAATAATCGACGAGCCGCCACATGCCGCTACACGTTTAATAGGTATAGATTTTGAAAAGTAAACTACTGTTAAACTTGCATTCAAATTCGGTTTTCATTAAAAGTTAAAAATTTCCCATATAAAACATCTCCATTGCCGCCATTTTTTTACGGATTTGACATTTGTAAAGTTTCGTTTAAAACTCAATACGCATGAATTACTTGGTTTACCTAAACTAAGAACCTAATGTTGAAATGAAGTGTGATTTCCAAAACCTGGGCTTACAAATTTGGCTGCTTATGAGTTATTTATTTTTTATAATTATGTGTTCGCAATCATCAGCAACACTAATTATTTAATTATGTACCTACCAGTCATCATCAGCAACTATCTATACGTATATTATCTAAAATATAACAGATTACTAACACAAATAGGTACTAGTCTGTGATACTCCAGTTGCCTTAGACGTCAAATCATACAAGTCATTTATGCTTAAAAGTTGACCACCGTTTTTTTTTTCATTATGAATAAGTAAAATAATTAAACATACGGAATAAAATTTCACGATTTGGTCCATTCAGTGATTAGCCACGTTCCGTTTCGTAACAGGACTCCATGATATCGTAATAAATATTAAACTTGCGCACTTAACAAACACTATTTATTATTTCAAATTTATTAATTTGTCATTATTTGTCGTGTAGGTGCACGTATGTTTAAATTAAATTACGAACCGAATGAATAGAATAGAACATCCTGTAAGTACAGCCTCAAAAGGGTGTCGTTAAACTTGCCTCTCTTCTAACTAGTTACAATAAGTGGGCGTAAGCAAGACAGAGAGCCTTATCGGATTTGTGGGCGTCGCTTGACATTCACACAGATAGACCAATACATCAATACTAAGCATTTTTATTGCTTCCAACTTAAAGTGTTTTACCTATACCCCCGAACGATGTAAAGTCGCAAAGAAAGAAGCCACCACTTGGGTTTGCACGTCCTTCCAACTCTGCCACTGACATGAACATTCAATGAACAATGGCGACCTTAAGGGCATTTAAGATCTTTAAATGCCCTAATCATATTTGACCGTTATCCAGGACTTTTCACAATCCCTCAATGGTAAGCGTATTTTAAGTACGATTGATCTTGTTCAAAAATATAACCAGATACCAGTGACAGACGAAGACATCCATAAGAGGGCAATCATTACGCCCTTTGGATGTTTTAATTTCCTTTTACTTCATTTATCCTTCGTAATGGAGCTTAAAGTTTCCAACGATTCATTGATGAAGTACTCCATGGAATCGATTTCTGCTATGCATATATTGATGACATATTTGTGACATCCACTTCAGATGACGAACACGTGCACTGCTAGAAAATATATTTGAGAGATTACAACAACACGGATTAGTAATCAACTGCTCAAATGCAAATTCGTCTATCAAATTTCAATTTTTTGAGACACCTCGTAAATTATGCAATCAGAAATTATGCGCAACCTTCGAAAACAAAATACCGCATTTTTAATTTTTGAGATTCATACGTAAGGCAGCAAAAGCGAAGGCGCCAGTAAACGAATTACTCAAGGAAAATGCCAAAGGCAAACAACCTGCGCTATGGAGGTATGAAATTATAAACGCTTTTTAATAGTGCAAAGAGTGCATTGCCGCTAGCGATGCGTTATCAGCGATGCGTCAGATACCACTGTTGGAGCGATCCTCCGGTAATGAATAAAAGAGACTTTTCGGGAACGTTCTACGAGATACCAGGCTAATTTTTTCTAAATCCACTGAGTGTTTATTCATAAGGTACTTTACGCAAAAGCCCAATTGGGCGTTAATAATTAAATAAGTCAATAAAATAATTTATTATTTTTAATTAAAAAATGATAATTAGCTAAGCAATGGTTATATTGGTCATACAAAAGTAAATGCCAGGCAAGTGAAATGGGTAAAAGGTAAAATAATATACAGAGTGTTATGGGACATTCTTGACTTGACCTATGATTCCCGACATTATTATATCATTTCATTACTCTTCCGCAATCTCCACAGTTCCATGGTCCGAACAGCAGCCATTGAGGTTCTGTGAGGGTACAGTGAAGTAACGGTGGGAACAATTAAAATTTTCTCATTAAAGTCTCTGAGGGCAATCGTTGTCAAAGAGCGGTGTGAAACGCCTCCAGTTCTAAACTCATTGCAACCAAAGAGAATTCTATTTAAATTAGCCTCCCTTTAAGCAGGTTTCTCTTTTTTATCTCCTACAATAACGATGCCCTAATAATAAAAATAAAATAATATTAAAACCGTTCCACAAAATTACGGGGTTTCGTAAATATATCTTATACAACTTTCAGGGATAGTATGTGGTATTTCAATGATGGCATCAGAGAACGTCACCTCGTCAATACGTGCAATATATTTAAACTTATTAATTTAAAGTCACCACACTGTCTGCGAAATTTTCATTCCATCGTTCCCTTTTTTTGATGGTTTTATGTCCCCAAATATGGGTCTTTAACACAAAAAGATAAATTTCACAAAAAGATAAAATTCCTAAACTCGGAAACCAAGAGCTCAGAAACCAATAGCTCACAACTGATTAATCTCAAAGCTCAAGGCTAAAAACTATAAGCTAAAATCTAAAAGCTCAAAGCTAAAAGCTCAAAGCTCAAAGCTCAGAGCTTTAAGCTCAAAGTGTAAAGTTTAGAGTGCAAAGTTTAAAGCCAAATGTTCGATACTCAAAGTTTAAAGCTTAAAGCCCAAAACAAAAATTGAAAGCTCAAAGCTAAAAGCTTAAAGGTCAAAACTAAAGGCACAAATCTCAAAGTTGAAAGCTCAAGGCTCTAAAGTCAAAGCTCGAAGCGTAAAGCATAAACAAACCTAAATGTTTTAACCCTCTTAATTCCTCTTAAGTTACCTTTATGTTACCTGTATGTACCTATTTATCTTTTCTTTTTTAAATTAATATTATTTTAATAACTATGCTTAACAAATAACAGCTACTACGTTTTAAACTTTCTTTATTTTATTGTGCAGCGGTAAAGCATTTAACTCGCATTCCGATGGTCGCGGGATCGAATCCCGACATGACAAATAAATTTTATTTGATTAATTTGTGTATTTCACAATTTATTAATTTAAAATAATATATAGTATATTTGCGGCACGTTCCAGAGTGGAAGATACTCTCAGTCAAAAAAAAATTATGTATATAAACGTGTAATCTTGTGCTAAATATATAAATAAATAAAAAAAAAACACGAAAACCAAAATCGTTGTCGTGGTTCAGCTCTCCAGTCAATGAACATGGATACTAACGATAGGTGACCGCCCTGAGGGACGAACCGTTTATTTTAATTTAATTTATTTTCGAATTGTACGTAATCATTATTGCATATTTACTGTTTTGTTATTTTTCTTAAAATGAAAGTTATTGCACATAATTTTTCCCATGTAATTAGCATGCCCTGGGAAAACGGCATCGATCAAGTGAATCAAATAATTACGCGTGGTAAAATGTGGCAAACGTAATGAACTAAGTGAGAGACATGGATGGATTCAAACGCCCGTCACTCCTGGACACACTAAGCCTCAGATTTTTGCCCATGCCTCGTACTTATTTCCTTTCCAGAACCTCCACTCCTTTCTTTCCGTAAAAAAAACCCTCCACACAGCATTCCCTAAGACGACATAGGCCCTGAGGTAAATTATTTTCTTCAGAGCCTCCTGAGTGCAGCTAATGCAAAAAAGAGGTGTGTAAGTAGATTGCATGATGTGGAAATGAATAGTAGAAGAAGTCGAGGTCTACAGAGTATCATGTGCCGTAGAATTGAATGGTAGAAGCAGTCAGGGACGACTGATATGGCTCGATGAAGTGAATCGAATAAGAAAATAAACTTTTTCAATTATTCATTCTGTCTATCATCTCCTACGCCTGCGCTAGTATTATAAATGTAAGATTCTAATAAAAAATGTTATATTTCACATTTAATCCGACCGACGAGGTTGGAGCACACGAACGCGGAAGTAATATAAAATGTCTGGCGAAGGCGCAGCCAATAATGATCTGTTTAATGAATTCGGGCGAAGTGCAGCCTGCACTAATTGCAGCGTGTATTCATAGGAACCAATGCCATTTGCATTTATTTTTCGATTTAATCACCGAACCGTGCACTTTCTTTTTCGTTAAATTCTTTAGCTGATTTTTAATTTGGATTTTATTTATTTAACGAGTAATTTGTTAAGGTACTACGTAATTATTACCTAACAGCTTAGTATTTGACCATATCTCAGTAAACTGACGATTAGCGTTACTTGTCAAGTAGCGTTAAGCCACCCATTATATATGTTTATTTATACAAAATGCAAATGTTTATTTTATAAAATGCAAATGTTAATTAAGCGGTTTAGCTCTGTTATTTGGCGAGAGGTGAATTATTATTATTTAGCCTAAATTGTTATTTGTCATTATAATTTTCTTAGTGAACAAATTGTTAAAACTATAATATGAAATTTTCAAAAATGTTGTAATGTTTTCCTACACATTAATATTTTAATGACCTGCCAGTTGCATTAACCGAATAATTAAAATAAAAAGGAAAAAGATATGTTTTTTTTACATTTACATCTCTAATGACGGCCTCCGTGGTCGAGTGGTAGGTCCTTGACTATGTATCCGGAGTTCGTCAGTTTTAAGCATTTCACATTTAAATAATTTCAAATAATATACCTACCTATGTAACAACCAATACCTCTTTCATGGGTTGCGCTTGCTACGTTTGGCGACTTATAAGGGGTGTCCAGGTTCATGGGTTGTAGTTTGTCCAGATCTTGATGTCGGATGCGTCTATCCAACAGTTGCGTGGCTGGCTGGATCGGGAGAGGTCAGTTGAGGGAGACCAGATTTGATCTATTCAGCAGGACTCTCTCGACACAACGCCTTGCACCTAGACTCTCCTAGACACTCTGGTTCTTATATCCTAACTAACCCGCATACAATTTTTCCTTCCCAGAACTTCCTTTTCTTAAAAATACCCTCCTCACGGCTTCCCCAAATATGAAATAGATTTTGGGGGAAATTATTTTTTCTCAGGGTTTCCTGTGGAGGTAAAAAAAGTCAGTACAGACTGTGAGTATCGAACTCTACTAATTGACCAACTGTTGTTAGCACATTTACTAACTGAGTTATAGATAAATATTATTAAAGTAGTTTGGCCATTTCAACACTCCGTAGTTAATTTCATGATGCTAAAACTAGATTTGTTTTGCTTCTTCTGGTAACGAATTTTTTGCTTTATAGTTATGACAGTTTAGTCTAACAGCACCCGCTGTTTCATTTTAAATATACATACTCAACGAAGATTTTATGTCGGTAGAAGTATTTCGGAATAAAAACTGACTTACCCTAATTAATATAAACTACTTGAATTTTCTTCTTGGATTTCACATTCTTTTAAATATAAAGATACTCTTTGGTAGTTTGCAGTTTTGATTCTAGATAAAATTAAGCTAACGAAATTTCATTCAATTAGTGAAGAATATTATTAGAAAGCAAAGACTAAAGCAAATACAAACACAAGAAAGTGGAAGTCAAGTCAAGACTTGGCTAGAAGTAAAAAAAACTTATAACATTTCTTCATTTGTTTAGTCACCGACAAAAGTCTATTAGATTTATACCAAAAAAATCAAGGTCCTGACACGGCTGACCAATCTACACATTCTAGTAGTGGTGACTAATATCCAAAATTAGTCGAACGTTGATTGAGGGAGAGCAGTTCATTATTTCTGAATCTACGGGAAGATATATTGTAAGGGGTGAGTTGTAATAATGTAGGTTAATCAATAATATAATTGATAAATGGTCGTGGCGGTGTGTTAACTGATAGACTTACCTCGGTTTAAAACAGATCAGTTTGGATATATAATAGTTGTCCTTCCCCATAAGAAGGTATAAAGGTAACTTTAGCATTTTATCTACATGGCAAAGGATGCCTAGTATCTTTTTGGTTTTCCATTTTGCCTTTTTCACTTTTGTGCACAGCGCCAGTACAATGCCCGAGCCAAGGTTAATCGCTAGTGAAATTTGATTATTTCCGTGTACCTAAAAAGGAAACGTTTTCCCGATGGTGTTTGTATATTTTTAAGCATTTATTCTGCGGTATATTTGCAATTTTAACCCCTTGTACTGCATTTTGTCGCAGCGTCTGGCTTTGGTCGGGGATATTTATAAAAATAGCAGAACAAAAAGTTTTTCATGGATGCAATCGCTGTAAGATCCAGCTGAGAGAACTTTTAATATGTAGGTTTTGTGTACATAATCATATTTTCGTAAGGCAAATAATTTGAAACAATAAATATGTCAGTCATGAGACGTCTTCAGACCAAAGGGCAAACATTTATTTACAGCACATAAATTTCGCACTATGGACGTGTGGGATAGAAAGCTGAGAAATAATTGATTTAAACAATAGAAATAAATAATTGATAAAACTGAAACATTAAGTTATACACACAAATCAAGAAACCATGAACAAAGGTATAAACATGATGGTAGAAATTCTGCCACAAGAAAACAAGTGTGTATCAGACAGAATATAATCATAGGTAGATGTAGATGGCGTACCTACAAAGCGACGCTTTGTTGGCACGATTTCCGTACAGGGGTGCATGTTCAGCATTTGAAGTGGAATAAATTGAATAATCTTCTACGACTGTTGGTCCTGGCGGAGGAACCTTCAAGGCTTTTTTTCTTACGATTTCCATAAATAAATATTTTTTAAATATCCGCATAAAGTTACAAAGCATTTTTTTTTCATGCTGAAAAGTCAGCATGGCAGACGAATAGACATTAGAGTGGCCTGATGATTCTTTTTATGGAGCCGTTTGGTACAAAACCTTGGCTAGACCAAAAAGGAAAAAACACCACCATAAAGTCATAGAAAACTATTGTAGACATCTATTGAGCAGAGATTATTATTGCGAAATACGCAATGCGATTACATGCTTGCGAATTAGGTAGGCATCTAAAGTTACCCAAAACATATGGGAATGAAATGTTGTAGAATTTTGAATGCAGCAATAATACTAATAATACCTACTTGGGTGATTTCTACCGTGCCGTGTTTGAAGAAATCATCTCGTGGATTTAGTACATGTATCTCTGCTTTATATGTGGGTTTTATACATATAATGCTTTATCTTATTACTTACTAAAGTCTAGACTCTAGACGTTTTAGACAATCGGAAAACTTATAGCTGAATGCATCCACCGGTTCGTCGATCAATAATACAAAACTGTATTACGTACAAAGCATTTGATTCAATGAATGTGATGTGGTGTGAAGATATACATATTATTATTCATTAACTGGACCATTCTTACCTGGCAGGTGACTTGAGTTCGACACTTTAATTACAGAAATTTAAATGGAGTTCCGCACGCAGAGGACATAATTGGAAATACACGTTATCGGAGACGCAATTATTTAACCCGGGTTTATATTTATTTTTATGATACATGTCCTTGAACGTGAATAGGAAAAGAAAACCAAATTTTATGATGTGCGGTACAGGAATATAAGGGTTCGATTAGAATTATTTTTCTTGCTAAATGTGATTCGTCCATCTATAAGAAACAGATTGAGGTGTAAGGCTTCGAATAATGTTAATCTGATAAGTGTGATTAGTACATACTATGGGCAATGAAATAATGGTGGTTGTGCATTTACAAACCATATACTACCCTTACCTACATACAGCTACACATAGCTACACTTACCTACATACATTATATATACAAACATAGTTTACTTACCAACATACATCTCTATATATCTTAGACCCTGTACTTGTAGCTAGTATTGTCACATGTTCCTTCCTACCCATTCCTGTATACCTGTCATTTTTCATTACCCACATTCAGTCTTTAATCGACCCTCGCCGTATAAACATCTAATATTCCGCACATTTCTTACGTTTACCGCATCCGCAAATAATCCCACATACGGCAAGTAAAAGTATCGTGACTAATGCAGTCCTACAAGTGCATGAACAAACCCAGCCAAGATAGCAGAGAGCACCACAGGGGTCCGCAGTAAGTCCTTTTTTCCTTTCCTTTGTGCATTCTTTCTACAAGTGCAGTGATCAAAACACATAAAAAAAAACATTCAAGGTCCTTCGACATCCGCTTCTATATAAAACGCACATCAAATGGTACTCTCAGGTGTATTGAATTTAAGGATATGCGTGTAAATTGGTAGAACCAGAACTGAATAGCAAAATAACCTACTTCCAAACCTTCCCCTCGACCTCCTTCAGCCTCAAAACATAAGAGGATGTCATGGTATCATTGGCTCCAGGCAGTTGGGGGTGTACGGTATTCACATAAAAAATGTATTTTTAATTAGTTTTACGAATTAACTGTCGCCGGTACAATTTATTTTGATTCTAACACCAGGTACGTAAGGAAAAAATAGTTGACTAACTTGGAGATTATAATTCCATACGTTATACGTGGTGAGACAGGGTTGCAGCAACACTCGGAGAACTTGTGTAAACTAATTAACCCGGCGGGAACCAGCCGGGGTTATAAGTGTCCTTCACAGCCAAGACGTCAACGGGGGAACAAGAGGCCCTACAACTTCAACAACTATACTACATTTCAGCAGTAACGAGATCTGTAAATTTAGAATTTTTCTACAAAATAAGTCTGTCCACAGGAATCAGGAAAAAATGAGTCTAATTTCTATTATTTTTTTGCTTAGAAAATTTAATTTTTTAATATGTTGCGGCGGGTAGCAAATGATACCTCTCAATGGATCGAGGGATAAAATCCTGCGGTACGTTGTGGACTATATGCGGTTCTTATCTACTTATTTTATTATGTTTTAATCGCACTTACCCAGGCTGCTTCTCTCTTCGTTCAGTGTTCACTGGAAAGGTAGGTATGTTAGTTTGGAGAGATTTTGGAAGGGAATAGCGATTGGGAAGAAACGTTTGATCGCGAAATAATAAGCGAGAATAGGTGACGCGTGGCGATGGTACTTGCGAATAGCTGCGGTTTGATTATTACAACCTGTAAACGCGGTGCGGTATTTAGGACTTGTGTCCTTGGCGGCGAGGTGAATTCAACTGAACTAATTATGGCAGAGGGCACACAATAAGTATTTTAGAAAGAACTACATGTAACAATAAAGGCGTTAACAGCATACATACATATATTTATTATACCTCTTTTTGCATTATTCATGTTCATATAAAAATGTTTTCAAGATTTTCATATCCATGCTTACCTTTGTAAAATGTCATAATGACTATTTGTAAATTGTGGTGGCGTGTCGTGCATTTTTTAAGAATTAATTTGCGTTCCCTACATTTGTAAATGAATTCATAAGTAGATTAGATAAGAAAAACTAATAATCGCATGCAGTCAAGTCACTTCTCGCACTATCAAAGCAACGGGTATTGCTGAATGAGAAAATTGCATTCTTGAAGAAAAGTGTAATATTAGGAATGGCAAAGCAGTTTTCTTCATTTAAAATTCAAATCGGATTTAGTTTAAAAGTTCGTGCTGCAATCCGACTCAATATTTACTTAGAGCGGCAAAATTCATGCCTTTTATAACGGGTTAATATCAAAGTCGCATGTGCAGTTATTTACAAATAATATTGTTCCCATCCTTGCTTGTTTGATTAACGGTAATATCTGATGCACGAAAAACTTTCAAATGTGACATCGTATTTCATGAAGCTTCTGTATAACGGTCGGTAGTCATCATTTCATCCTTTTATGTTAAAGTCTTTCTGTCACATAAACAAGTCTTTTGCAAAATAAAGTACAAAATATTTTATATGTGTACATTTAAATTTATAAAGTAAGCCATTCTCATAAACAGATCGAAATATGTTCACTACATAATCTTTAGATTTCTTTGAATGTTAATCAAAAATTAAATGTCATCTTATTTTTGTCCATGAGGATTAAATTAATAGTGTACCAAAAGAAAGGCGCCTGGGAAAAGAATATCACCCTGATTACAGATAGGTAGCTTCAAAAAAGAAGACACCAGCAGACTAAGACCATCAAAATTCCATCTGAATGAGTTTTCTGGAAGCATTGGTAAGACTCATTAATAACAACAGTTATTCTGCAGTATCTTGTTAATGCTAAAGAAATGTCTATGCTCATAATAGGTACATAATGTTTTGTCTTCAGAAAAAGAGTAACGGGGCATGCAAAAACCATTATTCTTCCCATACAGGCACAGAGCGGAGAACATAATTACCTTTAGTTCTTTTCGTCCTAGGCAAACATGAACATTGTTTAAGGCAAAAGGCGGGAGTAAGCGTGTTTGCCGACAGCAAGTCGCTTTTCTCGCGTAAGACAAATAACTGAAAAAAAATCAACACAAAGTGCCGGAGAAAAAATCGTTTGTTCCCCTTCCTTTGGTCGGTATGAAATTTGAAATGCCTTTGTACTTGGCTACGTTTCCTTTCACCTAGAGCACTTGTTCTGGCGCGGAACGAGAATTTCCCTGCTTCTTGTCGCTCAAGCTCCTGCCAAGCGCGCCGCGCCCGTTTTCTTTTCACAAATTCCAAATAAAGCCACATGAGTGAGTTGTTGTAGTTTAGAAAACGGCGGTCGAAAGGAGAAAATGCGATTGCAAGCTTTACTAAGATTAATGCAAAAACATTTATGATTTTTAAAAACCTGTTGTTTGTTAAAAAAACGAATAAACCCGTAAATATAACATTTATTTGTTCATTTACGCCCTTAGAACTTAATACAAAACAAGTCCTAATAAATAACATGGGCAGGTTAAAATGAACATAATAATTTTTGGACCAAAAAAAATTCTCTCCTAGATAAATGGGATATGATTTCTATTTATCCGTAGATATTGGCACTAGAACAAATCATGTAATATAAAAAAATCAGATAGGAACTAAACGAATGGAACGTAATACTCGTAAGTGCAAGAAAAACAAAGAAGAGATAGGAGTATAGAGAGAAGCAGTTTATACTTCTTTGGAGTACTCGTAAATAGCAGAAAATCAACATTAAAAGAAAATCAATTAAAATGTTTAAATCATTATTCTAACACAAATACCCCTTGTTTTTCATCCTACTAAAGCGGCTTCCATGGTTTTGTGGTCACTTTCCTCGGCTACAAATTCGGAGGTCGTGGCTCAATCCCGCTCAAATGAGCTACTCAAATAAATGATATTATATGATTAATTTGTGTGATTTCACAATTTAGTTATCAAAAACAATATATAGCATATTTCCAGAGTGGTAGATAATTTCATTATCGCCCTAGTATAAGACCATTCAGAATTAAAACGTTGCTTGAAATAGTTTTAGGCATGTTAGGAGTTTAAAACTGAATAGCCAGATTCCCCTAACTACCTCTTTCCCACCTCCTTTCCCTCCCCACTGCCATCAGCGTCAATAATACCACCCACCCAATTAGGGGATGATAAAGTCTCACAAGCTCCAGATGGTTGGGAAGTCTGTTCTGCCATATAAGATTGCCAACAAGGTAGAAAGCAAGCACCCAGAAATTGCCCTCCAACTATATAACGTCTCACAAGCTCCAGATGGTTGGGAAGTCTCTTCTGCCATATTAGATTGCCAACAAGGTAGAAAGTAAGCACCCAGAAATTGCCGTCCAACTATATAACAAAATCCCGATTGAAATTACTGGGATTGAAAATATGTATGTTTAAAACTTAAAAGGAATTAAGAAAGTATGTCCACCTCAAATTATGATATTTCATTAATAATTGTATACTATTAAATTTCAAATATGAAAGTTATATGTTTGCCAAAAATAGTAAATTAATTAAATTCTTCAGAATCTACATAAAGGTTCTGTATTTTTTTTTTAATTATTACCACCCTAAACATTGTTACGTTACAAAAGATAAAGAATAGACCCCCTTATTCCTGTTGCGAGGAGCTAGTGAATTGACCCCAGTGCACTAACTCGCCGCACCGCCCCTCTCCGCCCCCCTCCCCGCAAGCGCAGTCCGTGGCCCGAGGCCGAACGGCACCCGGCAGCCATTCCCCCGCTGCTTTCGGGCTCGGCAACAGTGTCCCAGAGTGTCCACAGTAATTGCGCCGCGGCGCTGTGTCGAGAACCTAAGAACTCGCGATGTTTACTTTAATTGTGTATTGTGCTCGAAGAGGCTTACGCCTACCCAGTACCGGTCTGACGACTACCTATTTCCTGCTTGTGAGTACAAATGAACCTTCCTTCCCCTCTGTGTGCTAAGAACTGACATTTAAATTCACTAAATACGTGTAGAGAGTTGAGAGAAGTTCCCCCCCGTTATGATAGGATTATAGAGATAGCCAAATACCCATGTGTATAGTGCCGAGGCTGGCTTTTGTATAACCCTGTTCACCTTTAAATGAATAAACCCTTTACGTGCAAAAACTGTGTTCTGATTGAGGAAGGAGACCTGGAGATTGTGAGGAAAGGAAGTGGAGGAGGAATTCACAAGCGAACCACAAACACTCGCGCTGGTTTTAAGAGGAACCTTGCTCGCGCCGGCTTTGCTGAGCTAGCTGTTGGCCTGTTTATTGCGTGTCCTTTCCAGGTTTTGGGTTTAGCGAATGGCCGCAAGTAGCGCCGATGCTAACAACATCTATATGATTTTGAAAATATCAGATATCCACAGAACGGAGAATATTTTTTGTTACATTTTAGCGATGATCTGTCGCAATGCTTATAAACAGCTATGCCATACAAATACACATGTAGGTAAGACTTTGACAAAAAACGAATACACTAAAAAACGACACACAAAACTATTGTGTACGGTTAAACTTTTACCAGTTACAATTTGGGCCCTTAGGGTAAAAGAAACATATCTTTGCGAGAGAATACCAAGAATACGTAAAGTTACGCTTTCCTGGTATAACAAGTTTTTTCTCAGACAGACAAGATCTAAAATATTAATTGTATATTAAATAAAGAAATATAAATTTAATCATTTTCCATTAATTTGTCCCGTAATATTTGTAAATAGATACTTAAATACCTACCAACGAATCTACTTTAATAATACTACATATATTTTATGCGACATTTTGAAGTGAAAACTTCTTTAGCACCGTTGTGATTTTGAACCCGATGAAAGGTAAAATAGCGACACTAAAAAGGGACAAATACATACTTCTACAGGATTTAGCCTGCGAGAGAATGAGATAGTATAATCGGTCTCCTCTTGGTGCGTTCGGAGTATATCGATCTCCTCTTTGTGCGGTGCTTCTTAGCCTCCCCACTCTTGTCTACTTTAGTTTTCTGAAGGTTTTGCTTCTACCGCGTTTGCATTGCATACTCCGTTTATTTTTTTAAATTTCCAATAAAGAATTATACAATTTGCCCAAAGAGACGTCACTATCACAGTCAATTTTTTTTTTCAAACTTTTTTCAGTCAGAAGGCAAGAAAGTATGTATTGGGATAGTTGTAGGTTGTAGGACATTGTAGGTAGATAACATAATATTTAAAAATGTGAATAAATAAGGAAGTCCACCCAAACACGACGATTTTTCATTTGAAACAACAATCCATGCTGAAATATTAAATCAGCCACCATCTTGAAACGGAAACGAAACGCACAAAAATGTACAAACAGATCAATTAAAAAACTATTGATTTGAAACAGAATTTCGCTGTATTCAGCCAATTTAGTAATTTACCTGTCAATTACTTTTATCACATTATCTCAAACCTTTCTAAATTTAAACAGTCTGTCCACACTCTGAGTTCTTTATCGCCTATTTTTAGTATCCTCTGACATTTGAGGAACAATTTCCCCATCGCGAAAACTCGTAAAAAAATCGTCTCAAATTGATATCAACCAGCCTACGTATAATTTTCCCCCAAGTTTCACCGTTATGATAGGTTTAGCTATCAAGGATCTGGCCCGTTTATAAGGTTAATAAATTCGGTGCCTATAAACTCGCTATAAATAATGTTTGAGCACCTAAATACAGGCCTACGATTTTATTAGTTTGGTCAGGCGATATATTTATACATTCAATAACCCGTGAAATATATTGTGAACTCGATTTTCGTGTTCGAGAATTATGCTTTAGTGGCTGCCGTTTACGAAGAAAATAAAATCTATTAATATTTTTTTATGTTTAAATTATTCAATTTAAATTTAGAATTTACCATAAACTATGAGTTTTTTGTTTTATTTTTTAAGGACCCGCAACCCGAATTTCTACCGATTTCTTACATATCTCCCTTAAAGACGTTAAGTTTTAAAGCTCTTAAAAAATATAAGTTATTCTTGAAGATAATATTTAGACATTGCCCGCGCCGAAACGCAAATTATATAAAATTCCCTCGATAGAAAAAAATCGCAAAGTATGCTCCAAAAATTTTATAAACACGTTTGTTTCAGTTATTTTACAAGTTATATGTATGAAAAAATTAACAGTGTTTTTTTTTAAATGCTGTTTAAGACATTAAGACAATGCCCGCGAGATTTTTGCTCTATTTTAAACGAGTCATGTTTTATTAAACATTTTCGAATTTTCGCATCGATTTTGTCGCTGTAAATGTTAGCGCTCTCCTCTAACATTCGTAATTTCGTATCTGTCCATCTTCTTCTTTTCGGGCCCGGTTGCGGAGCCTTAAAATGTGGTATAAAATAATCGTAGATTTAAAAATAATATTTTTAACCTTGTTCAAATGCTCATTATCTGCCCGTGTAACGAAAGGGGACAAATTAATTTTTAAACTCTGTTTTCGTATCAAATCAATAGCGTTGCTTACTATCGTATCGACAAATAAGAGCCATGTTGAATTAGCAACAGAACATCAAAACTCACCTTTGGAAGGTATGAAATACATGATTATATTACGTCACCTCATTTGGATAGGGTTTTAACTGGCATTTTTTTTTTTCAAAAATGACCTTTGAATGCCAAAGCATTTCTTTTGCTTATTTCTGTACCCAAAATAATTTTCAGAACCATCTGTGTTGTATTTTCGTAGATGATGACAAAGCTCTAAGCATTGTAAATAATCATTAGTTTTACAATGTTCTAACCTCACTAACACTTTTGTGTATTTAGCAGTTGATCATTACTACGAGGTGCATTATGGTTGTTCACTTTGGTTGGATAGGGTTCTAACTTCGCCTAACCATGTTTTAAGGTTTCAAAGTTTGCAAAGACGAATTTTCGTAATCTATTTAACAATTTTAGTTATCATATTTTAAGGGAAATTGCATACGGTCCTATTTGCATTATTAATTGTTTTTGTGTTTAACTCCATTTAATTTAAAAAAAATAATTTCAAATTAAATTTGATAAAGATATTATCAAGCTCAGCAAGAATTTAAGTATGTGTTTTTGTTACAGCTGTTTCGGTTTACAAGACCATTTTCAAACTGACAGTTTAAAAATGGGCTTGTAAACAGTAACAAAAATACATCCTATTTGCATGTTTAGGTATGTTCTAAAATGGTAAGTTTACGTCATATTTAAATATTTTAATCAATTGGTTTTTTGAATGGTTTGACTGAACTTAATCCTGTCGGATTCTTTTTTTGCTAGTTACATTTTGCAAACTAAACATGCACCTAGATTACGACTATGAGTATAATCTTTTTCGTTATTTGTTTTTAGGGTGTTCTGCCGTGTTGCGCTACCTCCTTCTTTAACCAACGTTTCGGACATCGTTGCAGTATCCATCATCAGAGCAGATCCGGTAGATGTGTGATCGAAACGAGCATAATCGTTTATCTTGCGGTGATTGGCGCATACTCCATAGTTCAGATATCGTATTAGGTCACATTAGAGCTAAAAAAAATTCGCTGTAATAGTTTCTTTTCATTTTTTATATGAATTCCTATATAAGAGTCTCAACGTCTGGAGCCAGAGAGACTATGGCATACCCAAATGGGTTATATTGGGGGCCGAAGATAGTGGGGCTGAAGTAGGGTTGGGAGGAGATTTTTAAAATTATTATGATACAATAACTTATATTTTACAATGTAATTTGATAATGTTGGCCTCACTGGGTGGCTTACCGGTGCTGAGGCACCCATTTTATATTACAAAATAAATTTACAATAGCCCATTCACATGGTTCATTTATCTTTCATTTCGTGATATCATTCCGCCTCTTTCCCTCGAAATGAATTGTGTGAACACGAAAGTGAAGAGAGACAGTGCCGAATGAAGCATTCCAACCATGCTGGAATGCTTTCTTCGGCACTGTTCATTCGCAACCGGAATTTAACATCACGTGGCGCGAATGATGTGTGTGAACACTCAAGTGAACAGTCTTTGAATTAGTCGGCCGAGAATGTTCTGACGTGAGGGCGAGTAAACGTCAAAATGCTCCATTTAGTTAGCTTTTCGAAATAACTCCTACACGTCTTATAGAAATCGTTGTTTCTCCCTTACTATCATAGTGAAAAATATGATCTAAACGGTATTGGAAAGAGAAAGTAATGCTCTATATATTCAATATAGCAATTAAACACAAAATAATACGAATATACGTATGTTTTATGGAACCAAAGTTTCTGATCGAATTTGAAAAAAAAATTATTAAGCATTGTGAATTTTTTATGAATTATTTTTTTATGAAACGACAAAAAAGTGAGGTGACAGAAACGTTTATAATTTATTTGTCTAACAAAATAATTGTATGTTTTTATATATTTTTTTGTTACCAGTAATTTTAGTTAGAATAAAAGCAAGGAGAGCCATTTTTTTTACTTTTTTTTTTTTTTACAAGAAAAGAAGCAAATATATAATTAACAATATTAATTACATGTATTACATAAACAATAAAACAGAATAAATATGAATGCAATCGACGTGTTAGGTAAAGAACGTTACAACATAAAAAAGAAATGAAATGAAATAGTACAAGTTGTACTTACAAAAAACTAAAACAATTCAGCTTTAATATTTATACATATTATTAACAATAATAATAAGACCTGACATAGAACAGAGTGTAAATAGAACTGCAAAAATATTATAAAGTAAGAATACATTTTACTGGTGAGGTTTAGATGAGAAAATATTTTATGAGAAAAAAAAAAATAATAAAAGTTAATTATTAGCAGATAGAATCGAGATTAGTTCATTTTTGAAACATTCAAAACTGTCAATTCTAAATATATCTATAGATTCGCAGTATTTAATCGCAAGGTTATGGATTCTTGGAATTGGTGAGTATATAGAGTAATTAGTGTTGAGTTTATTGTTGCATTTAAAAATATCTTTACTACGAGTTTGTCTAGCGGGTATGCTAATGCAAATTAATTCCAACAAATTAGGGCTGTCAATTAAAGATTTTACAATTTTGTATAAAAATAATAAATCAATTAACACTCTTCTATCTGATAATTTAAGAAGTCTGGTTTCAGCGTGTAAGTAATTATAATTTATAAATTCGATTGGAATTTTCATTTTAAAATTGATGTACCGAAGAAATTTGTTTTGTACCTTTACCAATGATTGAGAATGAACATTGTAGTATGGTGACCATACAGAGGAATTGTATTCTAATCTGCTTCGTACTAGTGAGCAATACAGCAAACATCTGTATATATGTTAAAAAATTTTACATTAAAAATTATTCTATTTAAAAAATTACGTTATTATTTCTAATAATAAATTTTGGAAGTATATTTTATCACCTTTCCAAAACAGTTTGTAGTTTTTGGATACGTTAATAAATATTCCATTTATATGGATTTTATTGCAAGCCGAGGCATATTTTGGAATAAAAAAATTTTCATGGTGCAAAAATACTGGTAGATATCAGTTTTCAGGTTATTAGTTAACCATATGTTCATTTTATGGTGCTGAAATTTATTTACTGTTTACAAGAATCGCCGATTTCTCGTAATTTAGTTCGACGTTATCGGAAATGTCAATTGATATCGTAAATATTCCCGAACTTAGCCGTCAGCGCAGGACGAATTCTAATGCGCGCCGCGACTACGCTCGACGACTTCGTAGCGAGAATGAACCATGTGAACTCTTCCTTCGAAGGAACCGTCTGGACACGCGGTGAAACGAGAATGGAACATTTCATCGAGTAAACCTTCATCCGAGTGAAGCATGTGACTTCAACTTAAGATACTTAAGTGGATGAAAGAAAACTATGTAATATAATTGAAAATAAATAAACGCCAGGGTTGCGGTAATGAAAAAAAACATTAAAAGTCGGCGTATATTAGGAGGTATGATTGCGTATAATGAAGTGTCTTGTATAATGGTATTGTGTGTTATGTGTATACGCTTTATTCTTTTACGGTATAACATTTTTGTAATATTGACTTTTCTTCTGTAATCCATCTTTTAATTTTTTTATCTTTTTTTTTTTGCTTTCATTGTCTGGTATTTTTACGGCCGTCTTTATTTTATTTATGGCGTATTTGCCAAAGATTTGTGTTTATCGTCGGAGTTTTTACATTTTTTTAACGTTTTTCTAATTGGTCTATTAGTGATAATTTGTGTTTGTTGAAATATGTTTTTTTGTTAAAAAATGTAGTTTAGTAATGTTTTTACGTATAATCGGCTTATATCTAGTGCATTAAATATGTCGAATATTTGGTCATTATTAGTCGGTCTATGTTTTTTTTAAACTTTAAGGTGTTTTTCTCTACGATTTCAATATGACAGATAGCTGAGTTTGTTGTTCTTCCCAAATAATGGTTCCGTGTTCTATTATGGATTGACAAAGTGCAAAATATATTATTTTTCATTTGTTTTAGTTTGTATATAGTGGAGTACCTGGCTAATCAGATATGATCACCAAACACGGCTAAAGCCATTTCAACAAATGTTTCAATTCTGAATGGTGGTATTACACCAGGTCGATACGGATAATATCTTCCGAAATGGGAACGTGCCGCAAATATGCTAAATATTATATAAAATAAATATATTATGAAATAACATAAATTAATCAAATAAAAAATTGACGTCTGGATTGCTAGTTGAGAGCCTTTCATTTTGATGAAGGAGGCCGTCAAACCTATTTATAAGAAAATATAAATATTGACCGGTCAGTAGCTGAGTTGCTAGTAGGAGATTTGGGTCCCACACAGTCGTCACGTCTTCGATTCAAAGGCTGGCTAAGACCCCCATCACGACACAGGCAAATTTCTCCGGTTACTGTGGAAGTAGTGGCAGATTTTCAAATATGGTTAGGTTATTCTTAACCTGGAAATGTTTGTCTTTCTTTTTTTTTTAAATTACACTTCGTTCTTTTATACAAAACTTTTTAATCTAATCTTAAATGAGCACCTAACATATTCTTTAAAAAAGTGTAAGTTCGAGAAACATTACATTCGAGAAGTTTTGAGTACGATGATTAGGGTGGGTTTTTTCATTTTCCTTTATTTTTTAGCTGTGCAGTTAACAGTTACTTTAGCAGCACATTTGACATTTACAAAAAAAATGAGTTTATCACGTCACCAACTGCTAAACTAAAGGTAAACAGGGATGACAGCATGATAACTCATCATTCCTACTTTTTCGTATTGTGAACTGTTCATGTATTTTTTTCGTGTGGCTACTCGCATAATAAATGTCAAATTTTACATTATTTTCCAATATTAGGCAACGATATGAAATTTTTGTTGAGTGATTTGCCTTTGACACATTAAAATTATTTTACACACTGTACTTTTGTATGTATTTGCAATATATCCAAGTACTCTTTGCATTGCCCCAGTCGCATAAAACCGCAAAAAGTCAATAACAACTGGTCAGAGGTTTGACAGCATTATTCCTAGCAGAGGAGAAAACAAATTATAAAAGCTTCATTTAATTTACGTCACGTCATTTGAATAAATATTTGTAATTACACTTTATCAACCATTTATCTTACAGGTCACTGGGAGTACATACCATATCTGCAATTAAGCAGTCAAAGGTCAAGCTGTTTCTTTATTAACGCGAAATCGACATACGAAATCTGACATATTCATTGCATTGAAATTTCTGCGTACATTATGTCGCTTCACGTCGCGTATCATATAATTAATTGTAGGTTCATTCTCAGAATTTGACGAATTGTCACTTATTGTAAACATAATTATGATAATGATAATACTCGCATAAATATAAGATAGATAGTAGTAAGATAGTAAGAAAATAACCAAACCGTTGTCTAACTGTCACTATAGTGACATTTTGATTACCTTTACTTTAGCATTTGCCGCACCATTGTGGGCCTGTAAGATTGTGGGTAAAATTAAACGGTAAACGTCAGATGTAAAATCTCATTTCTTTGACTTTTACTATTAACTTTTGCAATTAGCATTGCATTTAGCATTTTCGGTAAATTAAATGAAAAAACCCACCCTTCGTAATTATATACTTCGTTTTAGTAATTTCTAGTAGCATTCAGTTCAGCGTATATTATGCATAGTAATCGATCCATTAGACTGCAGCACAGCCTGGAACACACAAAGCGTCTTAAGCTGACAAATGATCATCATAATGCCGGGACTAAATCACCCCCGTCCTGTCGAGGGAGCCTGGCCGGAGTTTGCGAGGCATTTGAATTGGAGAAACTGTTCCCGGCCCACTCGCCTTCGCTACCGTCTAGTCCAAAATGAATATTGATTCCAAACTAAAACGTGAATTCTGTGCGTTTAACTCGGGTAAGGCATTGTGCTTGGTGTACTGGCTCGATTCAGCTCAACAATAATGGCTCGCAAGCAGCTTAGGTGGTTTTGAACACTTTGTCTAATCGATGTTGAACATGCATTGATATCGGAACGTTTTGTCTTTGGGGATAATGGAAGATAAGTTAACGTTTGAGCCTAGGTATTTTATAATTTATAACCTTCGGCCGTTGTTCGCTGAATAGATTAACATGACTTCGCTTAACTTACTTCTTAATAGAATTTCGGAAGCGATGGAATCAACTTTCACAGTAAATTTATTTATGACTTAATTGTTTCCAAAATACTATTTTTACACTACTAGGAATTTTTTTTAAGTGAAACTTGTTTAGCCATGTTAGCAATTTGAAATTCAAATGGAACGGAAATGCGTCACAAAAATTTAATATTTTTGACGGACCTCGGTTCTAATATAATGCGGTAAATTCGCGCGTCGGTACGGGCCTTCGTTAGCGCGATGGGCAAGGCGCTCGATAAGCCTCAGCGGGCAGAGAGACAGACATCAAGCCAACGGAAGTTCGAATCGTACGAAATCAAAAAAAAAAATGTTTTTTTGAAATCAATATCCAATCTTCAAACCACTTTAAAATAAACAGCCAAAATAAAAGACAGCGACATCTAGCGACATTCTAGTTTCACTTCTACTGCGTGTGAATTGCATACTCTGATTTTTTTAAACCATGAATTGTTAATCTACATTCGTTTGTTAATCTTATTTCGAAAATAATTTCACTCAGGGCCCATATCATCTTTGCGGATGTCTTTTTAAGGAAAAGAAGGAGAGGAAGGAATAAAAAATGTATGAGGGGTGGTTAAGAATATAGGGGTCAGTGAGTCCAGGATAAAAAAGGCGTATGCATCCATCCCTCCAGCTACTGTGCAAGACGATGGGTCGAGTAAAACTAGCTGAAGAGGTCAAATGGTCTCCCTAAACCTGCTTCTTCCGATCTGATCCGCCATGCAGCTTATGGGTAGGTGTATCCGCCACCAAGACCTGAACACACTCACTAGATGAGCCCAGGCACCCTTGCCCCTTGGTAAGTCACCAATTGCTGCGAACCAGTTAGAGTAAGTTTTCCAGAAGTGTTGGTATATTAAACGGTTCCCGGTTCTATGATATGATTTTATTCCGCAAAAAATAATATGTTATATACGTTGTCACTTTAACAGGTATTGCCGGTACAATGACGCTATGTTAAAGCGATGTGTTTGCTACTTTATGTGTTAAGTTTTATGTTTGTTTTCAGAGAAAAATTGTTTTTAACCTGTCCGTGATTTTACTTGTTATAAAGTGATAAAGTAAGGTAATGGTTTAGGTGAGACTTTTCTGCCCCGCACGGCGGCCTGGAGCGGCGCGTAATACCGTCGCTCCGGAGTGTACGTGTGGATGAACCTATAGCCGATACTAAGTTAGCAATTCTTTTCAGATTGTTAGCCCCTTTCATTGGCGGATTCAATATGTTCTCTAGTATATCATACTTCCATTTGAGGTTGAGACTGTGATAAAATTTATTATGAATATTGTGAAATAATGGCACATAAGCTGGAAGCCAGTTGTCACAAACACAGTATTAATTAAACTCTTTTAGTAGGTACTTATCCATTTATCAGAATGTTACTCCTAAAATGTGCTTAAACTTTCAATGAATAAATATAATAATAAAATGAACAATATTATGTTTGGAGATTGCGGTATAATTTACTGTAAACATAATGGTACATCGGCTGCAAGCCAGCTGTCACAAACACAGCTTAAAAAAAGCTCTCTTTGGTACCATTCGTCAGTCTGTTACTCATAAAATGTACTTAAACTTTCAAATGAACATCAGAAGTACGTCGTACATTATAAACCCGCAACAATATGAGAACAACGGACTTTAGATCTTATAAAGCGCGTCGTTTAATTCGAAAAGGCACTAAGCGTCGGGGCGGAATAGCGGAATGGCGGAATAGCGGCATGGCAGGCTCACGGCTCACCCGCCCGCTTTGTCACTGACTCCTTTCCGGGTCGCAGTCGGAGAGACTGATTTGTTTTTTAAGGGCTCGAAACAAACCGAAATAAATGGCGCCGCTATCCGAGACGTTTATCGTCAGCCGGGAGAAGATAAGGGCTGTACAGGATCATGAAACAATGCTGACACCATCGATCTGTCTTCACAAAACGGTACCTATGGAGGGAACCCTTCATAAGTTGCTTATAATAATGCGGGAAGGAATAAGATGGGTTTTTGATACGACTCGTTTATTGTTACCCTGACGAGAACGATAATAATTATTTTAACAGGAATTTCGTAATTTTTTATGGTTTTATTTTATTTCTGAATTTTTACATCGAGAAGGTATTCGTCACCCTAAAAAATAAAATCATAAGTACATGTATATAAAGCGGCAAAACCCGCGGATCGGTAAGCTCTGGCATAATGAAAATCTCATCAAGATGAGCGTGAACCTTTTTTGTAATAAATATGACAAATATATTCAGCTCGCGTTGTCATTTTAACCATGTTGAAACAAGATATATGAAATATTATGTTAACCGTTGAAATATCCGTTAAATTATGAAAATTATAAATTCATTTATAAAAATTATTTTTAAAATTAAAATTACATATTATGAAATCTTTAAGATGTGAGGAGAATAGTCACACCCACTCGTCCCATATATGAAGTTATATTATGATCGAACAACAACATGGATTTAGACATGGCCGATCAATCACTATAAATATAATAGTATTTACAGATTACGTGGCGAAAGCAATCGATACCAATGAGCAGGTCGACACATCATACCACGACTTTGCAAAGGCTTTCGATAAAGTGGATCACTTAGTGCTCCTAAGTAGACTTGAAGAAATTGGTTTTTTCAAAAACTTACTGAAACTCTTTGGTAATTTTTGAGCGAAAGGGAACAATTTGTATCCTATGGTGAGTTTAACTCTAACACGTATCCTACAAACTCTGGTGTGCCTCAGGGATCAAATTTTAATCGCCTATTGTTCTTAATTTTTATAAACAATATTCGTAAAAACAGCAGATGACATTAAACTCTTATTGAGAATTCGACCATTAGAAGACTGTAGAAAACTCCAGGAAGATATTAACGCAATTATTGACCGGAGTATCGATAATAAACTCGGTTTCAACTTCCAAAAATGTTCAGTTATGTGCTTTACGAGGTTATAAAAGACCATATATATGTTAATTATAAAATGAAAAACACGTCATCGAAACACATGGCGACTTGCAAGAACCTAGGAATTGTGTATGACGCTCGTTTATCATGTCATGTTCATATTAAAAAGATCTGTAAATCAGCCTCAAAGATGTTGGGTTTTGTCATACATAATTCGAAGGAACTAATCAATCTTACAGTTAAAAGACTGCTTTACTTTAGCTTGGTGCGTAGCATTCTCGAGAGTGGATCTCAGATATGGGGGGCAGAGGACATCGTCTTTGTAAAAATGATCGAGAAATTACAAAAGATTTTTTTACGATCATCATCATCATCTGTGGCTCTACAACCCAGGTCGGGTCTTGGCCTCCAGCAGAGCCTGCCTCCATGACTGTCGGTGTTGTGCTGCGTTGCGCCAGTTTCGGATGCCGATGGTGCTTGCATCCTTCACCACTCCATCCAGCCATCGAAGCTTTGGTCTTCCAACTCTTCTCCGACCCCCAGGTGCACCATCCATAATTCGCTTTGGAATATCTCCTTCGCTCATTCTCTGGATATGTCCAGCCCACCTGAGTCTTCCAGTTTTGATTTCCTTGGAGATATTAGTGTCCTCGTAAAGATCGTATAGCTCCTGGTTGTATCTGATACGCCATTCTCCATTATCACAGACTGGGCCGTAAATCCTTCGCAGCACCTTCCTTTCAAAACTTTCTAGGGCTCCTTCATCACCCTTACTGATTGTCCAGCATTCCGAACCATACATAAGAACAGGTCGTATAAGGGTCTTGTAAAGCAGGACTTTAGTTCTTCTGGTAAGGTGGCGAGATTTCATATGCTTCTGTAGCCCAAAGTAGTATCGATTTGCAGCTACTATTCTTCTTTTGATTTCGCTGGATACATTGTTGTCATTTGTCACCATAGTACCGAGATATACAAACTCGTTGACAGTTTCAAATGTATAATTATCTATCTGTATACTTGGTGGTTTCTGGCGTCCATGTACGGGCATATATTTTGTCTTCCCCTCGTTGATGACCAATCCCATGTTCCTTGCCGACGTAGCTAAGCTTTTAAACGCCGATTTTAGTTCATATTCTGAGCGTGCGATGATATCTATATCGTCAGCATAAGCAAGGAGCTGAACAGACTTGTTAAAAATATGGCCTGTGGTTTGTATACCTGCATTTCGGATGGCCTTTTCCAGCGCTAAATTGAATAAAATGCAGGCAAGTGCATCTCCTTGTCTTAGTCCATTGAAGGTCTTTAGGGTGTCTGACAGATCCTGTTGTATTCTGACTCGGCACTCAACATTAGACATTGTGAGCCTTACTAAGTTTACCAGTTTTCTTGGGATATTAAATTCATCCAAGGCTCTGTACAGTCTTTCTCTATTTACCGTGTCATAGGCAGCCTTAAAATCTATGAAGAGATGGTATGTATCAACATTAAATTCTATTGTTTTTTCCAGTATCTGTCTCAGTGAAAAGATTTGATCAGTTGTAGATTTCCCCTTACGGAACCCAGTTTGATATTGGCCAATTATGCCATCCGAATATTTCATAAGCCTACCACACAGTACATTTGATAGGATCTTGTATGAGATATTCAGCAGCGTTATGCCCCTATAGTTAGAGCAGTTCATAGGGTCTCCTTTCTTGTGAAGAGGGCAAATTATTCCACAGTTCCATTCACTTGGCAGAGTCTCAGAGCACCAGATGGATTTAATGATATTATATATATGGACTTGAAGGTTCTCTCCGCCATATTTGAATAACTCTGCAGAGATGTTGTCAGTTCCAGGTGATTTATTGTTATGTAGACTTTTAATGGCACCCACTACTTCTTCTAATGTTGGTGGCGGCTCGACATTGTCATCATCATTAGTACCACCATCAGTGATGTTTCCATCCCTTGTCAAATTTTCACCCACACTCTCATCTACACTTCCGTTTAGCAGAGCATCAAAATATTCCACCCATCTATTCAGAATTCTTGACTTTTCATTCAAAATATTTCCCTCGCTGTCGTAGCACATTGTAATTCTGGGCTTGTATTCTTTTCTTTGGTGGTTTACCTTCTGATAGAAAAGTCGACTTCTGTTTTGGGCCTTGGCTAGTTCCACTTCCTTGATTTGGTTCTCGAGAAATACTCGTTTCTTCCTTCTGTGCAGTTTTTTCTCATGCTTTCTTAGTTCTCTGTATTCCATCTCTGCTTGCCGTGTACGATGTCGCTGTTGCATTCTTAGATATGCGTCATTCTTCACATTGGTTGCTTGTTGGCATTCTGCATCGAACCATAATTCTCTTGGTTGTGTTTGCCTGCTTCCCAGAACTTCGTCAGCTGCATTGGTAATCACAGACTTAACACCATCCCAGTATGAGTTAATATCATGTTGTTCCACATGGTCGCTGATGTCATCCAACTTATGATTTATGGTTGTAATGAACTTTTCTGCTGTTTCTGGTACTTTTAGGCTTTCAATATCAAATTTATTTGTGCGTGATCCCCTCTGTTTCTTCACGTTTGATATTCTACTCCGTATTTTGGAGATAACAAGGTAATGATCCGAGTCAACATTTGCTCCACGGTATGTTCGTATGCTCATTAAATCAGATTTATGCCTTGCCTCAACAAGTAGGTGGTCTATCTGGTTAACATTTCTACCATCTGGTGTTCTCCATGTTCCTTTATATATATCTTTTCTTGGGAAACATGTGCTACTCACAATCATATTGTGGGACGTTGCAAAATCAATTAATTTTGTACCATTATCATTAGATTCTGCGTGCAGGCTATGTGCTCCAACTGTAGGTCTATACACTGATTCCCTTCCTATCTTTGCATTAAAATCCCCTATCACTATCTTGACATCATGGTTTGGGCAGTCCTGATAGGTTTTCGAGAGCTTTGCGTAGAAGGTGTCTTTTTCTGTATCACTTTTATCTTCTGTGGGTGCGTGGACATTAATAATACTATAATTAAAGAATTTTCCAGATATACGAATAAGTGATATTCTATGATCAACCGCGGTAAAGCCTTTGACCAAATGCTTTACCCTTTTTGAGACAATAAAACCTGTTCCAAATGCATGATCCTTCTCGTGACAGCTGTAGAAGATGGTACAGTCACGCTTTTCGATTGTTCCCTTTCCTATCCATCTAATCTCCTGGATTGCTGTTATGTCAGTTTTATATTTAGCAAGTTCTTCTAAGAGAATTCTTAAACTTCCTGCGCGATACAGAGATAGTACATTCCAAGTAGCAAGTTTAAAATCGTTATCCTTTATCCGTTTGCCGGGTCTTTTCCGAAGTCCAGTAGTTGTTGTCCGAGGCTCTGTGTTTGGCTTCGTAATATAGGTTTTTTTTACGAGAAGAGGTTATTGGCCTCTTGCTCAACCCCCTACCAGGAGGGCCAGGGTTTTTCTGTAGGGGTTTTCCTTCCCTTAGTTGGGGGGGCCCGATTTTATGGCGTCGGACATTCGCCATTCATCCTCTCTTATCTGCTATGGCTGCTGGCATTGCCAGTGGCCACATTGCCCAGGGCTCGCGGACGTGGACGCTAGAGGTAGGACTATTGGTAGTGTTGCTAGTGGAATGGAATGCAACTATGGCATTGCACGGTACTTAACTGATGCATACTTCCCAACAAAATATGCATCCCCGTGACCCTACCAAAATTGAGCCCAAATTTTACGATAGGTACTTCTATATGAGAGAGTTAGGTTTTTACCCATGGCTGTTTCCAACAGCATTTATCTCGGGAATGTTGGGTATCTGCAGCCTTAGTTCCAGAAGAGATATCGCATTACTACTGATGACTTATAAGCGTCTAAATGGTTTTATATCGGTAACAGATATACTGGACAAAATAGGATTCTACGTCCCGGATAATTTCACGCGAGGCCGCCAACACAGGCTTTTGATTCTTCTCAGGTGCAGAACTAACCCAATGGTGATGCCCCTGGAAAGAATCACTAGGTTAATTAATTGCCTCGCCGGAAATGTGGATATTTTCGACATATATCCTACAATGAGTTTAAACGTGAAATATTACCCATGTTTTAATTTGAATCTTAAACGTAAATATATGTATTACGTATATACCGCTTTTGCAATGTATTGGTTTTTACACTGTTTTTGAAAATAAATTAATAAAATAAAAAACGCAACAAATACCAATAATGCTTAAAAATAATATAATTAAAAATAATATAGACGAGATAATCTCGGTCTAGACAACTTGCGCGAGTATACGTGTTATATTATCATAGGGCGCGAGTATTACGAAGGTTTTAATACTCGTTTCTCATTTTTCAATTAAAAAAAAAGGGAAAACCTTGGTGTTTAAACTCGGGAGAGGTGTGGTAGGATAGCTAATAATATACTTTTTATTAATGCTTTTATAAACAAAAGCTCTGATGCACCATATCGACGCTGGAAAGGAAGACTGACTAAAACGCCACATCGGGTGAATATGAGTTATATATGCAGTCCGACTTAGTTTTTTTTTCTGCGTCGATTGGTCCTAGTTTCATTGCGATCCGAGCACTTTTATGGCGCTTTAGTCAACACAAAATAGCTACTTATTTAAAATTTCATCGACTTAAACGACAGCAAATATGGTCTTTTAATATGAGTGCGACTTAAGTCATCTTAGATTACGTGTGGTGGAAGGTTACATCACTCTTCCTTTCCAGAATTTTATTCAAATTGTTTGTAAGCTTTTTTTACCTTCCATGTTTTAGGATAACTTGTAGAATTAGCTTTTTTTCCTTACCATGAAATGGCTATGGAAGTTACTTAAGCACACGTTCCCTACCA
The DNA here is from genome assembly GCA_917880885.1 of Limnephilus marmoratus. Classification (NCBI taxonomy): domain Eukaryota; kingdom Metazoa; phylum Arthropoda; class Insecta; order Trichoptera; family Limnephilidae; genus Limnephilus; species Limnephilus marmoratus. The sequence continues at coordinate 58,659,671 of OU862906.1, forward strand.
TAATAAAGTATATAATTCACATTAGTATTTCTTCCCTACCCGTTTTAATAATATATTTGTTGTTAAGTCAAATAGGTCATATAGAAAATCACTAACAATGTCGCTTTAGCTGTTTTTCCTTTCCAAAAAAAATAAGATTTGTCGCTTTAGTTAATTATGCTTGCCACGTTTTACAGTTGATTTGGCGAATAAATCATTTTAAATAAATTGATCGTCATTTTGCTAATATCGCTTAGATCTACCATTTTACCATCGATTTAGTCGGAAGCACCCACCTATAAATATAGTTCCGGATTCTACGGGCGCGTTAGTCGTCCAAAAACAGTTCGGGTGAACGCACGTCCGTTGCTGCGTGGTTCATTGTTAACAGGTTATGATTTCGTGCATCGGATATATTTATTCTGTTGTGCAAGCTTTGTCATGAATGTGGTAAGTAGTAAAATTAAGCGCTAATAATGTATTATTAAGTTCTTCCTACGTCACATGTGCTGATGTACAATTTATAATATTATGTGTTAGTGTTATTTATAAAATCATACTAAAATATTTGGTATTAATAATATGTTTATACATACATAAAATATTGTACTGCATTGTTTTTTGTTATATTAAATTAAGTTATATACCTACACTAATTATCGCACAACTTTAATTCTAATAAGGTTCACTTATTTATATGATTACAGAATATCCAGCCTGAAATACTACACACCGTAACGGGATTTGAAGAAGAGCTGAACGAAACTGTGACATATCTGCCATTTCATCAAGACGAAGAATTGGAACTACCAAATCTTTCTGAATCAATTTTTTTTGAATTTCTCAGAACAGTTTTGTTCCAGAAATTCAAAAAAGGTGGAATTTTCCAGATTACCGAAAATCTCCAATATTAACGATCCCCCGCGAAAAAACACAGACGAATTTGAACCGATTGCAAAATCTACTGCCGTTGACACATCAATTATTAATGAACGACACTATGAAGGTTTTGAAGATATCAACTATTAAGGAGAAGAATCATGTCCCTTAAAAACCCAAAGGAATGATCTAAAGCAAATACGAGTTCTTCTAAAAAAATGGCACTCAAAAGCCTCAGAAATAAAAAGCAAAAAAAATATTTGAACTTTTTGTCCAAATATTTTTTTTGCATTTTAAGCCGATGTAACCATTCGTACTTTTATTTTATAAACTACTTTAGATATTAGCCAAAAATTCTTACACTATACGCTGTCCAATACTTATTACTATTATGATACTTAATAATTCTTAATTTCAAATTTATATTAATTGAAACGTATAATTTATAAGCCATTAATCCCTTTTTTCCATTTTTTCAGGCTTTACCCTTCAAGGGTTAAATATTATTTAATATATCGTTATTTTCTCATCGTAGCGTATTATAACATAATACTATATTCTTTATTTCAAAATAAAATTATTTAAAAGTTAAAATTGTAGAAAACAACTTTATACAAATGTTTTGGCGATCGAAATATAATAAAATCCGTGTTTTTACTATTTTTTTTCTTTTTTTTAACCAATAAAATACCCCAATGACCATAGTTTAAATATGTATTCGTCATGTCCGTAAGTCTTTATGTCGGTCAAGAAATCACTTACGGTGGATCATTAGCCATTATTGCTTGGAATATCTATTACTTTTCTAATGATTAGCTTTTATTCCTCACTACATTATTGCTACATTTGTCCGTAAGGTATTTTTCCTCTCGTATTAATGTGTAGTACAAAGAGTTTAGTTATTCATCCTCGTGTGAAAATAACATAAACATGCACATAAGTCATTTTTCCTGCCTAAATTTTTAGGCACTTTTGACTAAAGCGCCACTATCTTCGGATTTATTAATATTATTAAAAATATATGTATTACAATTGATTAGGTTTTATAAAAGCATTTATAATTTTCAAGCGGCAACAAAATCAGATAATCTTTTTCAGAGTTATGATTTTTTTAAACTTTCAAACAGCTCTCCTGAACATTTAGCATAATGGCGCTTTAGCCATTTATCCTTTCCAGCGTCGATATATTATTCCTTTTCCTTATAGGTATATTGCCGTCATTTTTAAAAAGAATCGAAAAATTATATTATTTTTTTAGACGATTTAAATGAGAATATATTGTCCGTATATTAATTATTTTTATAGTTTTATTTATAAATCAGGTTAAACATTAAGCATAAAATGCGAATTTGCATTTTTTTACAACGAACGTTTTATTGTTGAAAGTTGGTGGAAAACTTTCTTTCGATTTTACTAAAAAGGAAAACTGTTATGGTGTAATAGCAGCAGACAATTTTCCAAATGGCCGATTAGTTCCAAGGTGAAAAATTATTCTTAATTCTGTCGTAAAAGCAACCAGTTCTGAAAGGGAATCGATAAAGATTATCGCAATCATTAGATGTTAAAATATACGTCGTACAATGTTCTAAATACTGCCATTTTCGATGGAATCGTTTTCCGATCCATGAAGGTTAATTACTTTTGTTGTAAATGTTAAGAAACAGACCTTTACATTGAATTTCATTGAAAAACTCAATCGTACATCAGGTAAGAACAGACATTCGTTTGGTGAGCCTTAGGCGGGAACACACTACGAAAAAGGGTATTAGATTTGGAAATAGGTTATCATTATTTTTTTTTTTTTAACTTTTTGAGTAAAACCTTCAATTGTCCTTGTTTAATTAAACGTAACATAAATAAATATTTTGTGAATCTTTAATTCTATCAAAGTTATTTTTAATTCAGGTTATATGGAAGCAATTGGCTAATGGTGAAGTAAGGCTTCGATCAGACTAAAACGGATGTTTTAAAAAATATATTAAGTTATCACACTGTGTTACTCGTACATTGAGTTGTCAATTTTTTTTTATTATTTCATGTGAATATCATTGAATGCACAAGAGTTCAAAATGCTCCCCACTGTCCAGAGCCGGTGGGAATTTGGCATACCTAATACGGTATGAGGCTGAAAGATATGGATAAAATAAAGAGCAGTGGAAGAGGGAGGTTGGGAAGCACCTGGGTAATCAGATCTTGTTACCAAATATTACGCTAAATCTATTTCAAAACATTATTAGGTAATTTTTTTTGGCAGATTTGTAATATTTGTACAAAATATTGTTTACTCCGATGAGTAGTTAATAAATTTGTCCGTGAATCTCAAACTCTTTAATCATATACCTAACTCAAAAAAAAATTCTTATATGCACGATAGTCGGTAAATCATCTTATAAACCGGAAACTACTGAATTAATCCACAAAACAAGGAAAACCAAAAAAAATATTTATTTCGATCTGAGAATCACAATACATATTTTTTTGATTTGTTATTTTTTCGGCGGCTAGAGAGAAAAATCTTTTGGAGCTGAGTCAAAGCTTCGATGCATTTAACGTAACTACTGTTTTTTTTTAATTTTACTTTAAAAAATCCAACTTTGAACTATATTTACTCGAAAACGAAAGCTCATGCCAAAAAAAACTCATACGATAATTTACTCCAATTGTGTTGCAGATCCATCAGTTTTCCATTTGTACCACTAGTTTTCGGGCACCATATGTATATTAGGTATATTAGTACCATCATATAATTTTTTTTAAATAGATTGGGTTTAGTTTTGTAAGGATCTCTAGAGTATAAATACAACATTCCAATACCGACCATTTTCAGTAAGTAAACCACCAAACTAGCATCATAAAGAAAATGGTAACTTGAAAATCACATTAACATTTGAAGCAAACAATTTATTCCATCAATAGACTTACTATAGGGGAATCTACACATGCTGAGACTATCCACTATCCAGGGACCAGTATTCATGGAGCGGGATGACCATCCCTTACAAAAGGAAAAGAGATGTAAAAAGCACATCCGATAAAGACGATTCGTCCTGCGTAAAATCCCGGGCTCCAGCCAAATGGATCGACACAAAATGGACGAGGGCTTTAAGTGTTTGAAGCGAACAACAATTACGATTTCCCCGATTTTCCCATATCATCGCCAGGGTTGCCACTCTTTTAAGAAACTCGATGTATTTTCTTATAATAATAATATATTGAAGGATTAAATAAAGTATTAGTCTATTTTCCACTTGAAATGTGAACATCTTAAAGGTTTTTATGATATAGTTTAAATAATTTAATTAACTTATTAAGGATCGGTTGTTTAAAAAAAAATCTTATGTAACATCGTCAAATGTCCGTTAAACGAAATTTTGTTTTTTTTACGATTGAAAGGTCCAGTTAAATGCTGATTTTAGATCCGTTTCAGCTTTTGAACAAATTGTGATCGGCAGAAGAGGACAACTATCATATTGTTCAGCTTATCAGCCTACTGTAATTCGATAAAATTCTGAAACCGACCTCAAAAAATAAAATGGCGCTGAATGTCTATTTGATGCTTCGCATACTAATTAAACTATTCTAAAAATACGTTCAAAGGTTGATATTCTCAAGTAAATAAATATGACCGACGGGAGGGGAAAAAAAAAATAGTTTTATTAGGCGCCTGAAAACCTACCTACGTGTAATTAGAAAAAATAAATTAAAAAGGTTATCTCAGAAAAGACACCTCACGAAAATATCTCATTATTTATCAGCTTCCTTAATTACCATGAGTTTTTTACGAAGTAATAAATATGACATATTCTGATGAAGAAATCATAAATACTATTCCACAGAGAGGTAGCTTAATAGTTGAGGTAGCTTTCGAAAACGCTTCCGAATATTTGTGTATCATCCCACGTTCATCCGTTATCGTAAACATCAATTTAGTATATTGTCCTCAAATATCTAACAAAATAATAAATACGAAACATGACAAAGAAATAAAGAAAATAATAACAAATCGATAATAGCCGTTTTGTCGCAACTCACAGCCCTAATCCCGCATTCTTCCAGTTTCTCCCGCCCGCGCTGTTGTGTGCTCTTTTGTCGGCATTCGGGCAGTTTTGGGGAGAGCTATACAGATACTGGGTAGACTGTAGAGTAAGGACTGTATAGAGTACTATACGGAACAGCCAAGTGGATTGACCGATCCACCCAAGCGTCTTTTGATAAGTGCTCGCCTAAGTTACTGCCAACACAATTCAAGCTCGGGAATACATTTGATATTTACGACTCGTAGTTAGACGTATGGAAAATATTGAGGAATTTATTATTTCGTTTGGTGCGAGATTCTGGAGATTTTCTTTTTGCGCTGTTTACGTTTACGGACTTATTTCGGAAGTTTGTTTTCAATGGGTTGAGATCTCGGATTGTATCCGGATTTGATAAATAGAAAACAAATAAGAGTGAAATAAAAATTGGTTTTCTGGAAAAGTTGTGTTTTTTGTTTGTTTTGCTCAATGGCACGGTACTAGTGTAACTATAGCATCCGTGTTTTGGAAAACATTCGCGACTTAAATAAGAAAAGAAGGGAGAGAGAACGAATGGAGTTGGGGTGGTCGGAAAGCACCTTGCTAACCAAAAACACAGTTGAAGCCATTTGTAAGCAGCTTTTCGCCTTGTAATATCTTTCACACGTGCAAAACAAGTCAATGTTTTTGCATTCGCCGAAAGCTGAACTCATATTTTCTGAGTTCAGAATCAATGACCGCTAGGCAAAAATCTAAATATATTCGTTTTTCTAATTATATTCATTGCATTGTTAACATCATTCGCATGTAAATATATCAACAATACCAATAATTGTCGGTATTTAAATAAAGAATTAGAATAAACAATTTTTATGTTTAATTTTTGGGTTATTATACCGTGTTGCACTTCCTCCTTCTTTATTCAATGTTTCGGACAGCGTTGCAGTGTTCATCAGTAGGGCAGATGTATAGATACTGTTCAAGTCCGCCTTAATGTATTAATGCTTGCAACATGGTAGGTATCACTTCTACATACCTAACGAATAAAAAAATCACCAAAAACTATACAACTGTCCAAATAATGGACACTAATGCTGTCCAAAATTTTGGCTAAAGGAGGAAGCACAATACTTTTGGCCATTAAATTCTAATATATTAATTGTTTTTGTTTTTAAATTGAAGAACTCCATTTAATTGGTATCTCCATCAAAATGGTTTAAATGGTAATAAATCAATTTAGACACCTTTAAAATAGAAATTTAGAATTATACAAATAAGTCGTCTCAAAGGTGTAACCATAGTTTGAAAATGGCCTTGTAAACCGAAACAGTTGTCATAATAATAAAAACTCAAATTAAATTCTAAAAATCCTGTCTCCGTAAACTACTTTATTTTAAAATAAGCTGGCGAAAAAAATATATGTGGAGGAACAATAACAATATTAAAAATAGATATTATGTAAGTGTATAGATTTATAATAAACAAGAACTAAACATCATATTACAGCATCAGTTTTTGCTTATAACACAGACATTCTACGTGTTTAAAATATTGCCTAAAACTTAATCACGTAACCGTAGCCCACCTTGTTCGCCAAGACAAATACTGTTTTCCCTCAAACTTGAAGTGATCACATTACAAAACCTTTAGAGATCCTTCGCAGGCCGGCCCTAAGATGGCGGTGATGATACTATCTCAAGTGCCTCCATTCCACATTTTCCTTTCTTCCTTGCCGGGCAAACACAGTAGTGGTCAGTGTTACAAGTTCTGACCGTTTTCCCGGCGTCTTCCATCATCTGCCGTGATCTGTTTGTTCCAAACGAGTGTTTACCGTTCAAACAAAACACTGCACTCACAGATTTATGTTTTACTAGAGAAGCCTTATTCCGAATAAGGCTTTTAATAATGTTTTCGTATATTATTACATTCTAAAATTAAGCGGTTTCCCCTTCCTTTTAAAAGGACCGGATCAAAGATAGCCTTTAAAATCATAGATCTAGGAGAAATCTTATTTCCAATATTTAGTATCAAGTTCAAGCAGTTCCCAGTTTCAAGTCCAAAGTCCCAAGTTCCCAGCAGGAATGAGTTTCGACACAGGGATTTTTAAATATATTTTTTCGCTAATAAATAATTAAAAAAATACGCTTATATTTGAAAAAAAAATGGAGTTGAAGTTGAGAAATTAGAAGCACAATAGCTGTACAAGTTTCCTGGCGAGATAGCACTCTTCAAGGGTTATTATTAATGGTTCCATGACAGTTGATCCGGCGACATTTGGCCCGGCGACAGTTGATCCGGCGACATTTGATCCGGCCGATATTTGATCCGGCCGACACTTGATCCGGCGGACAGTTGATTCGGCGGACATTTGATCCAGCGACAATTGATCCGGCCTGATCCTTTAGAAGATTTTTTCTTCAAGTAAGTATGTAAAGAGGATATACGGCCGTACAACCAAAGTCGATGTATTTATATCTGAAGGGATCTTGAGTGAAAATCCGCTGTAAAAATATTTTTACTAACAATAATTTCGACTCTCCGAAGAAGCACGCGGCAATACAAAATACGACATACTTATACGTGCAGTCAGTTTAATAAAAAAAACCGTAAAAGATTCCTACTTGCGTATAACTTTTTTATCTGAAAATTACACTAGAGTCCCAACTGCTCTCAACCGTCTCGAGCCAGTGAGTGCCAATGGCATCCCCAATTTTGGTATGGTGTGATACTGAGGGTAGTGGGGAGGGGAAGGAGATGTGGAAAACGTACCTGGCTATTCAGATCTAGTCACGTCATTTCAAATAATCCGATTAAACCTACATACACTGTACACCAGCGAAGAAATTACAAAAATCATATGATATAAATTTTTTAATATTTTTATTTTTTATATATTATATATAACACAAGAGTCCCAACTGCTTCTAACCGTCAGTGAGACTATTTCATTCCCGATTTTGATATATTATGAGGCTAAAGATAGTGTGGAGGGGAAGGAGATGTGGAACATTTTTCTGATGGGAAAAAATGCTATTTAAATCTAGTCACCAAACACAGCTAAAGTCATTTCAAGTAACCCGACTAAAACTACATACACTGTGCACCAGCGAACAAATTAAAAATATCATATAATATAAATTTTTTATATTTTTACAACACAAGAGTTCCAACTGCTTCCAACCATCTGCCGCCAGTTATGGCCAGAGATTATGGCATTCCTAATTTTGATATGTTGTGAGGCTGAAGATAGTGGGGAGGAGAAGGATATGTGAAAAATTTACCTGGCTATTCAGATCTAGTCATCAAACACGCCTAAAGCCATTTCAAGTAACTTTTCAATTCTGAATGAATACAGACGAATAGCAAAATACGACATTCTTGTATGTGCAACATCTACTTAAGATTTAGGAGGCGGATATGTTTACCGTCGCCCCGGGAACCATTTATTGGATAACCATCATTCCTGCCATAGGTCATCCCAAGTGGTTCGCTACGTTTGGTAACCGGGTTTACATAAGCATTTACATTTCGCGGGGGATGCCTTTGCCCACTCTATGCATGGCGGTCCGGATCAGGAGAGACCGGTTGAGAGAGACCTTCTGATCTCTCCAGCCTTTCTCTCTCGACCCATCGCTTTGCACTGTAGTGTGGAAAATTTACCTGGCTATTCAGATCTAGTCGCCATACACGGCAAAGATCATTTCAAATAACGTTTCAATTCTGAATGAGTACAACGCCGAAATACGACGTACTTAGGTATATGTAAAGTGTGTTTATACTTGCAATTTAGAAGGCGGATATGCTTACCACCGACCCGGGAATCATTTCTCCTCGTCAGTATTCATTCAGAATTGAAACGTTACTTGAAATGGTTTTAGGCGTTTTTGGTGACTAGATCTGAAAAGCCAGGAAAATTTTTCACATATCCTTCTCCTCCCCACTATCTTCAGCCTCACAATATATCATAATTAGGAATGCCATAGTCTCACTGACTCCAGACGGTTGCGAGCAGTTGGGACTCTTGTGTTTTGATAAAAGTTCTAAAAAATAAAATAAAAATTATAACAAAATTAAAATCATATTTTTGTAATTTGTTCGCTGGTGTACAGTGTGTGTAGATTTAATCGGATTACTTGAAATGACGTGACTAGATCTGAATAGCCAGGTACGTTTTCCACATCTCCTTCCCCTCCCCACTACCCTCAGTATCACACCATACCAAAATCGGGGATACCATTGACACTCACTGGCTCGAGACGGTTGAGAGCAGTTGGGACTCTAGTGTAATTTTCAGATAAAAAAAGTTATACGCAAGTAGGAATCTTTTACGGTTTTTTTTGTTAAACTGACAGCACGTATAAATATGTCGTATTTTGTATTACCGCATGCTTCTTCGGAGAGTCGAAATTATTGTTAGTAAAAATATTTTTACAGCGAATTTTCACTCAAGATGCCTTACATACATCGACTTTGGTTGTACGGCCGTATATACTCTTTACATACTTACTTAAAGAAAAAATCTTCTAAAGGATCAGGCCTGATCAATTGTCGCCGGATCAAATGTCCGCCGGATCAACTGTCCGCTGGATCAAGTGTCGGCCGGATCAAATGTCGGCCGGATCAAATGTCGCCGGACCAACTGTCGCCGGACCAAATGTCGCCGGATCAAATGTCGGGTCACCATTATTAATACATGTTCACAGATTTCAGTTTAAAAGATAAGTTTCAGGCTCAAGCATTTAAAGGTTGCCAGAAATACGCGTCGGACCCTAAAATAACCGATCAGATTGAATACAAAAAAAATAAAAATGACATTTCGACATTTACAGCGGAGTTTTTGAGCCCATGACACGATGATATGATTTTAACATAAGTCATAGTCTACAGAGTTGATTTTAATACCGGAAGGCCATTCTAATATGACTTTTTTCAATGATTGCCGTATATAGTTACAAAAAAGACAGTCACGCTTCCAATATGGAGGGTAGATATTCTCATAATATTAACCCTATAACGATTGATCAAAATCAAAGACTAATAAAAGCCTCCCAAAATAGGGGTAAATATTAGACCACCATCCCATACTAGCTTTGATTCTCTTTATTTTATATCGATACATTAGCAGCAGTTTTTTATAAATCATTTTTTGGTAATGTGAGCCTTACTGGGTGACTTAACCGCCAATACTTCAAAATACTCATTGAAATTTATTCCTCGCTTTAGTTCCCACCTAATTATTTTACGTTATTTCAATGTTTAAATTTTTCCTCATATTTTGACTTATTTTTTATTATAATTCCTGATTTCCTAAATTACTCATTAGAGCAGTTTCTCTTAACCTGTGGTCCGCGGACCCCTGAGGGTCCGCGATATAATATGGTATGTGTATATATATGTACGCGATATAGTATGGGATTCCACAGTATAACCGTTCATTAAAGTACGGTCACACGCAGCGTTAAGAGCGCGTGCACTTATTTGTTGAACCATGAGCGCTTTATGTGTTGTACCGATACACTACGCTATAAAATATTTTTTCTTACGGTAGGAGAGGGAGAGAGCTGCCGCAAAATGTCATTTCTTTATACTGGATCTGTTAACTCGACAGCTGTCATCCGCACGTTTATCCCTCTCCCTTTAAGGCGGAGAGGGGGTCGCATAACTTTTCGCGTATCGCCGCTGTAGCAGTCCAGCATATAACTTTGAGCTTCGAACCCTTCATCTGCTTAGGTGTGACAGGTCTGTATGGGATTGTCTGGCGAGCGATATTGCGCGTGCGATCATATTTTATCTTTTGTCTTTGCGTGTGACACCTACATTAATTTGAATGTTGGTGTTACTGTTGTACATTAATTATGAACGTATTTTTTTTTTATTAAAAGTTTTTTTTTGTATTTGTATCGCTAAAATTGGTTTTTTTATTAAGGGAGTCCTTGAAAATTGTGTTTGGTTTACTAGGGGTCCGTGCTTGAAAATGGTTAGGAAACGCTGCATTGGAGTATGAATATCTTTATGGTAAAACAGCTATGATAAACAGATGGCGTAGTTAAGGAGGTGTCAGGACGCGATAACACAGGAGTGAACTTCACGTACCAGAATTATACCTACACCGAGGGTATTGAACAGGGACAATATTACTAAAATTACATTATTATGAAAATAACACCTACTGCCCATTGACAAGTGGCTGAGAATTCAAATTGCACAACCCTTGCAACTGTACAGGGCGGTTCCGATGAGAAAGATTGATTATTCTCCGTACCACATTTTTAACTAATAACTAACGTTTGCCTACTTTAACTCTAAAAATGCTCTAACGCGTGATGATAAAATGATGTAATTTTTTGTAATTATTTTTTGATCATAAGTATTTATAATTTTTCAATAGTGTCTAAAATAAGGGTGAAAAATATCTGAAATATATTTTTTTGTAAGACCTTAAATAAAAAGACAAACTTTTTTTTCATTATTTTTGTCACAAAACACGTGTGCGGTTTTTCTAAATGATTTTATTTGAATTAAATTTTAAATTCCTAAAAGTAGCTTTCCTAGAAAACTTTATTGATTTATTTTACTGTACAATTAAATTTTTAATTTTTTTTTTTTTAAAGAAAGAAACATTCCCGGGTTACGAATAACCCAACAATGTTTGAAAATCTCCTACTACCACCACAGAAATTATTTGATTTAAAATGTGTGTTGAATAATACAACATTTTATTCGAAAATTTAACATATTCATATGCAAACGACCAGCGTAAAAACCTTATTACAATAAAATAAACTTATTTTTTCAAACTTTTGAATGTAGCTATAACTTTGTGGTTATCCATTATAGATAAATGAAACAATTTTTCTTTGTACATTTGAATAAAACTTGTATATTTGAGTAAAACCGACCGGTTTCGGAACAATCGTTCCTTCTTCAGGGCAAACGTATACTGATTTGACAGTTACAAAATAATGGATGGGAACAATATATTAATATTTTAAAAATTGTAAAATCAGTATACGTTTGCCATGAAGAAGAAACGGTCGTTCCGAAACCGGTCGACTTTACTCAAATATACAAGTGGTTCAAATAGTTTTTTTGGGAGGCGGGAATGGGTACCGCTGCCCCGGGAACCTTTATTGGATAACCAACACCTCTGCCATAGGTCACCCCAAGTGGTTCGCTACGTTTGGTGATTTAGTTACTACGTGCCCGGGTTCATGTGGTGAGGTTTGTCTAGGTCTTGGAGGCGGATGACTAAGACACACTGAACCCCAGATTCCTACCCACCCCTTAAACCCTTTTCATTCCCAGAACTCTCCTCTCCTTCCTTTCCGTAAAAAAACCCTCCACACAGCATCCCCAAAGATGACATAGGCCCTGAGGGAAATTGTTTTCCTCAGGGCCTCCTGTGTGGAGCTCATGTAAAAAAAAAAAAAAATAAAGCAACATTGTTTCATTTATTTTTTCAATATTTAAAACACAACTTTGCTAAATAAAAAATAATCTTGCGAAATCAATTTATATTTTTTTGTAGAAAAAAGTCGATAAATCTAGAATTTGATTTAAAAAAGACATTTTTCATGTTTTTTTCGGTAATTAATAGATTAATAGATTCAAATTGAAAGAATTACGGTGTGTGCTAAGTTGGTGCACACTTCATGGGACCTAAAACCGAAAATCGATTTTCCAATATTCTCTGTACCTATCTACGAGGAATTTAAAAAAATATTATATTTTTTAAATAGGTTTTCAAATTTTCGACTATTGTCCAGACGTCCAGATAAAACAAAAGTTTAACCTTGAAATATTAATCAAGTCATCTGATCAAAAACCTCAAACAAACAATTTTTTATGGATGGTTTAAATAAAAATATCTGAAAGCTGATTTGGCTAGCATGATTATTTATTTTACTGTACCGAAACGATAAAAAATGACGTTGTTTTTGCACATTTTTCGTCGGTATGTCGGTATGAATATGTAAAAAAAATCTAATTAAAATATAAATTTCAGAAGTCGAAAGAAAATTCCCGTAAAAAGAGCGTAATTTCGGGACGCTAAGCCCTTTGATATTCTACGCTTTGTTTTTCTTTTTGTTCCCCACCAATCCATCATGGCGGTACAGGAAAAGGGTTTTCGGTGAAATATTCAGGTACCCCAAACAAAATCTTTTGTTAGGCCCATGTTTAAAGAGTGACGTATTATTATTGTTACAACGTTCAAGCCTCTGAGAATAACAACTGTGGGTCGCGTTGGAAAATATTACTTTATAATATTGAATTAATGTTACTAAGTCATTAAAAATATATAGTGCTAGCTTTTACCCGCGGCTTCGCTCGCGTGGTTTTAGGGGGAAATCGATCATCTATATGTATATAAAATCAAAATATGCTAGCTTTTGGGTTTGTAGTTCCCGGCATGCGTTGCTGTGCCACTTAATAAAGATATTGTTTCTCCCTGCGTGTCCTTTCCCTTCATCCCATTCTTCTTCCGCATCCGTTTCCCATCATGCGTTCCCACTCTGCCTTCTCCAATTTCCCTCTCCCCACTCCCCTCTCCCGCTTCCCCCATCCCATGAACCCCCCTCCCGATTTCCTCTCCCGCCTCTAGCATTCCACACACTCAGTTTTCAAACACCTCGCGTATCGCAATTTTTTTATACAAATTACATAATGTCAGAGCTCACCAGTATATATATATATACAGAAACTATAGCGAGCAATATCAATATAAAATATCATTTTTAAACTGTCGTATCACCGGTCATCACTCTCCAGCTAGGTGCGTTACAGCACAATTTTATTTGCAAATTCATTCCGGATCTAGTGTTCGCCCTCTCTAGCTGCTTTACCTCTAAGCAAGAATAATATTAAACTTGTACAAATTATTGTAATATAAAAGTTTCCGTTGTAAATGTATTTTGACTCGCGTTAAATCAAGAGTTGTTATTTAAATACCTCATCACACACGCTTCCAGTTTACAGACGTGGGCAAGGTCTGTAGGCTGTCAGACCTTTTGATGTGCTCACAATAACTCACCAAAGTTTCATCGCAATCGGATGGATGGTTTAGCAATGCCTAATTTCATGATGCCATAGCTCACTATTGTATACAGAAACCATCGCGGGCATGCACACATCAAATCCCCAAAGTTGCATCGCAATCGGATGGACGGTTTAGCAATGCCTAATTTCATGATGCCATAGCTCACTATTGTATACAGAAACTATCGCGGGCATGCACACATCAAATCCCCAAAGTTTCATCGCAATCGGATGAATGATTTAGCTACGCATAGCGGACATACATACAAACATTTTTAGATTTTTATATATATAGAAGATGAGTAGTACTCTCTGCATCGCCCTGTTGTCATACCAATATTCAGAAAATTTGTTTGAAATGACTTTAGTCATATCTGAAGGGCCAGATACTTCCTTTCCCTCTCCTACCGCTCCTCGCCACTTCTTTCATATTCAAAAGTACTCCAATTAGGGAATATATATATATGTATCAATGATTCCAGACCGCTGGGAGCCGTTGGGACTTTGTGAGCTATTAACATTTCAAAAATATGTTTATTAGTTATAGTGCTGGCCGAAATTAGTTAGTTTTAACGGTGGTTAGTGAATCAGAGCAATCGCTCAATTAGCTAGATATCCATTTCAAATCCAGAAGATTTATTTTTTATGATTATTTTAATACATTTGTTTTTTACATACTCGTATACACCAATAGTTTTTCGGTATTGGTGGATGACTGCAGGAGTAATTATGGAACATCAGATAACGATTTGATGAGATCCTGAAACTCATCATTCTGATTGATGCTTAAATAAAATTCTTCGCATTGAAAAATAATATGTTAATACATCTATTACATTTCTTCATCCTAAACAGAAGTATGAAATAACTAGCTTACTATCAGTCCATTTCTTCGCATAGAGAGAATATAGTTTGCTACAATACTAATATATTACGTAATATATGGTGATTTTTTCTGGGGTATAATGCAGTGTTGCGCTACATGGAACCCTGCGATCGTATATCAACCAATCACAATTCAAACAACCACTGCGCGATACAAGAGTAAAGAAGTAGGTACTACTCGGGTACTTACAGGCTCTCTAGCCAGTCCCTCTCTCTTGCTATGGAATTTGATGGTAGACCTAGTATATAAGTCGATAGACATATTATTATGTCGTGTATCATGTTCGAGGTCAAACTTACACATTTTTGAGCTTTCGCAAAATATTTTGTTTGAGAAACCCTTATCTGGGTACCCCTTATCCAAACACGCGTTTATCAACACACACACAAAGGATGCGCAAACAGGACCCAACGATGTCTATCAAAAGTTATTAAGGCTCGTCAGTCGTCACCCTGATCGGCATAAATGTTTACGTTTAAGGACAGATTAGTTTTCGTCTATCGATTTACTGTCAATTTATTAGAATTGGTCACTTTGTAAATGTAATCGTTTATAATTCCCCGCGTTTGACGCTTCAAAAATACCACCTGATAACGAAGTAAATAACCGTTGGAATTATTAATTTACGAACATAATCAATACGAGGTGGTAAACATAATTAATTATTCAGAACTTCTCATATTGGAAACTACGTACCTGAATATCTGTTTTATGACGTAATGTTTTTCGAACACTTATGAACCTACCTATAATTACTTCGACATTCATTTTTCGATAAACAACGTTCAAAGTGAGAATTTTCAGTGTTGATGGATAATGGTTTCATCTTAGCTAATTTGTTCGCGTTTGGGAACAGCTCATAGAAATCGTTATGTCTCCCTCATTATCATGGTGAGAAATTTGATCTAAACGGTGTTAGAAAGAGAAATCATCACGCTTTATATTCGAATCCAGAAGTCAACCACAGAAATAATTAAATGTGAACGTCTGTGAAACCAAAGTTTCCGACCGCAATTTGAGAAAAATTTGAAATTTGAGAAAATAAATTAAAAAAATGTGAGGTGACGATAACGTTCATAATATATTTGTCTAATAAAATATGTAAGTGTTTTTTTGTTGATTTGTTATTAGTAATTTTAGGTACAAAAAACATTAGGTGAGCCATTTTTTAAACGTTTTTATGCTTGCATTCCAAATTTTTATTTAAAAAAAATTGTTTCTTAAAATTTGATGCGGTTTTTACTTTTTGGATATAATCAGAAATATTTCATCCATTTGGATTTTTTTTGCCATGAAAAAATTTTCTGAACTTCTGGCGGGAAATGCGAGAGACTTGAAGGGTTAAATCTTTTGTGGTTGCCTGTAGATTTCTCAATTTCCTAAATTCTATTCGAACAAAAATTCACCAAGGAACTCTTCAATTAACATAATTTTTTTCTGTGTATAAAAACTACCTCCGTCCTAATGTTTCATTATTGGTCTAGTAGGCAAATACTGCATTTAAAAAAAATATTATTAGACGTAGACGAAATAACACATTAAGCGAATTATTTGTACTTATTACACTTACCAATTACACACGTAAAAAAACTATTTTTTAAAAGGTTTTACTAAATTTTAAAGTGTTCAAATGTTATGCAAAAATAGAATAATAATGATAGAAGTTGGTAATGATGGCAGTTTGATAATGCCTTTAGAAAGCGAAACAGCTATCATGCGTACTAATAATTACATAGCAGGACTTGTTATAAATAACCTATTTTTATAAAATGAATAATAATAATATAATTGATTATATTAAAGAAAAAAAAATTGAAAGATTTCTACAAATTAAACAGTAAAAAATAAAAAAAAACCGATAAGAAGTGAAGCCGCAGGCTAAAAATACTTGCTTTAACCTGACATTTTTCAATAGAGAAAGTATGTAAACTCATTGGCGACTGACACCAGAGATGTTGATATATCAAAAAGTCAGGCATCTGTTTTAAAATTCTTCCTTACAGGTAAAACGTTGTCAAATATTACCCTAGGAATAGGAACAAGAGCGTTCAGTCAAGTTGACCAAAACTAATGGATTTTGTAATTATATTTGAAGTTAGCTAACATTGTCATATTATGTTTTATTTGGTAATTTGGCTAATTGTGTACATATTTAAGTTCCATTGCACGTATTTCGTACATCCCCTAATATACATAATGCATGTCGCCATAATCAAGCTAATCTTATTAAATGTCATGAAAAAGTAATTACATGTGATTCGGTTAATGTTATACAAAGGGGTTGGTTCACGGAAGTAATTCAGGGATGAAAGCGAAGATTTAATCATGTTACCATGAGGTAAATTTTATACTCAGCAATACCTTCATACAAATAAAGCAATACTTAAATTAGAAACAGTCAAGAATTTACGCACATTTTATATTAATTAATGCTTTAAAATAGGACAAGTTTAAGTGTTGGTGACCATTTTATAAATCCGATAGGATGGGAACTGATTCCAAAAATAGCCGGTTCCTCGGAAAATAATCTCAGGCGATCCAGTGATAGCTAGTCACCGGGATAAAGTAACCGCGATAGGAAATGACGTAAATTATGTAATATATGGACACGTCGTAGAAATCACAAATATTTTTTTATTATTCACAGCTGCCAGTTACAATAATAATTATCTTACCATCCATCTCTCCATAACTCCATACCCGGAGAGATTCACGAAAATACAAATCCAATAGTACTTACGCCTGCCAGCCGACGTTCCTCACGCTAGATGTTAACCTGTGGCGCCATCTTTTGGCATTATTGGTTACTTGCTTGAATTCGGTTCTATTACGAAAGTAGCGTTTTAAAAAACTTCAATTACGAAGATGGCTTTGCATAAGGCGCGGCGTCAGAGATGTATCAGTACAGTCACTAGCGTAATAAAAACGTCCCATTATAACACAACATCAATATTTTTTTATTTATTTTTTTTTGTTTTATAATTTTTTTTAATATTATGTTTTACAAGGTATTTACATGATAATTTTACATCTCAGGTTTTTTTACTACCCTTCCATTGAAAGCATTTGCTTCTGTATGGAAGGGGAGTGTACATTAATGTTATTAGTTAGTACTTAAATAATTCATTGTACATAAATAAAAGTGAGCTGCAGTATTTATTTTGATAAAAGTGTGTATTTAAAAAAAGAAATAATTTTATGGAAAAATAAGGATTTTAGTAAGATTAATTAAGTGACAGTAGTTTTTTTTCTTAAGAATATTTTAAAAATGTCTCTTGACAGAGAGCAGTATTCGGGTTTTATCATTAAAGCTCCTGATTTCTTCTGGCAAACGATTGAAAAAAATTCTACCCTGGTAAGTGTAATGATGCTGTGCAAAAGACGTATTTAGTTTTGGACATAGAAAAACATGTTTAAGTCGAGTTCTGTTTTCATTTAAAAATGGATATTTATCTTTTTCTTTTATAATTTCTTTTATAATACTAGATTTATTATTCCACTAGAATTTACAACCTAAAAATATTACTCCAAATCATTAAAAACCCCGAGCAGCGCCGGGTACGCGTCAGCTAGTATGTAATGTAATGCTCTTTCGCTTTTGACTTTAATGATCATCCGGACTTAATTTCTTTTTATAAAAAAGGTAGCCTATCTAATTCCAACATTGCATTGGCTCTAAACCAAATCTCAGGCTGAAGAAGTTTAATTCGGTTTGAAATCTAATCAGTAACAGGGGATGAGAGCTGGTTCATGCTTTGACTTCACTTTTCTTTAATGCATTTGTTTGCATTCATGCATAATTCATGGACCCGTATCAGATGGAAGTGCGAAACTAAACCTCTCTCGCACGATTTTTAAAGTAATTGTATTATACAACAATATGTTTTTTTGGTAAAACTTGTTCTTAGTAACATTTATGATAATGGTTTTTCTATGCTTGTCTCAATAAGAGGAGTGACAGTTTCGAGACAGGCGTCATTAATTAGGTACCTTCGTTTCATATTACAATCTGTTTTATAGGATATAGAAATTTAGAGAATCACTCAGTTTTCCACGTTAATTGATTCGCGGGAGGGTTTCTTCATCAAACGCTACTTTGATGGTTGTAGATCTTTTTTATTATTATTTTTAATTCTTTCCATATAGATAACGCTTAGTTCTGGAAGATTTTTCATTAGTTTATCGGAAATATTTTATTAGACGGTGTCAAAAGTTTGTTGTCAATATTGCTTTAGTTTTAATATTTTTAGAATAGAACATAAAATAAATTTCAATTATTAATTTATATATTCATTTACGGAATACGTACCTTTAAATAAATACAATACATCATTTTTTCATGAAAATTCGAGCTACCAACTATGTTAAAAAAATATGTAATTAACTCTCTGTAATGCAAATTAATAACTGCAATAAAAAACTACGGAAAATGCTTTTTTTAATATCTCGGTGCATACACTTATTTTTACTTGTAGTGTAATTTTATTTTATATTGTCATTAAATAAAATAAAAAAAACATATCAAGTTCTTCCCAGAAATAGGTTTTTTTTTTTTTTCCTTTTCTTTATTCATCATATAACTTTTTATACAGTTTTTACAGGTGGTTCGACTACCACGCTAGGCACATGCCCGTATTATGGTAGTCGAATTATTAATATATAATTATATAAATGTAAAAATTGTTATTGGTTAATTAATATATAGTTTAGTTAGGTACAATGTTTTTATATAACAACGACTACTTTAAGTGGTTTCAATAAGGTAGATTTATATAATAATAAACATATAAATAAACTATTCTTATTGTAGGCTGCTGTTTTGCTAAATAAAATAGGTACGTAAATACATGAAAAGTAGATAAATAAATAATGACTACTTGTGGAGATGTTGAAAATAAGTCATCCAAATATAAATATTATTATGATAATTATCAAAAGATTTTTTTTTTTTGAATTTGAATTTGAATGTAATAAAAATTAAAAATAATAGTGATAAAGCAAATTTACTAACTTTAAAGTAAACTTAACTCGTTGACTTCAGGCATTTTTTAAAATAGTTCCTCCCCTTTGTAAATAACCAATCCTGTACACTTTTGCTATAAAGCTTATCAGTTTTTGATTTCCTAGTATCAATACTCAGTGAGTTGAACATTTTGGGGGCAATATAGGAGAACTGTCGCTGTGCGAAAGTTGTTTTAGTCGTAGGAATTATGCATTTTAGGTGTGACGAGTACCGAGTGTGAATTTTGTTTTGTGTTTTTTCCATCAAATCATTTTTCCATAGGAATATGAGAATTGTCTTTATATATAATTGTCGAATGTCTAACACTGTGAATTTTTTAAAAAGTGGTTCTGATGGGTGTTATGGGTTACATTTGAATATTATCCTTAGCAGAAGTTTTTGAATTAGGACTATGGGATATAGAATTGACATTGCACACTAGGTAGGAGTGAATTCTTTTTTTTCACTGGACGGTAATGTAAGAGTCAAAATTTGGTGCCTTTTAGGTTTAATTTAAGCCATGTAAAATATTATTAAATTTTTTTTAGGGTAACTGCCTCCGCAATGGCATTGAATTTACGAAAATAGTCGGTTTTTCACTCTAATTGGAAGTCATGTTTATGTACGATATTGTTTGAATAAACGTACTAATTTTTATCAAGAAAGTTTGCTTGGTATAAATATAAATTCGACACAAAATAAAAAGAAGTTCGAATTTGTGTTTTATAATTAAAATAAAGGGGAGAGAGGAAGCGCGGGAGATGATACTTAGCTTGCTTGCTCTATTTGTTCGAATCTCGGATCAGTCGCACGCTCGTTTATCGTTAAAATTACGTTCAATATTCTTACATGGCAACTATGCAAAGAACTCGGAGTGTATTCAAATGTCCTCTATTTGGTGATGTTTGTGAGATGAAAGAGAACTTTCTGCCTACTTACGAAGATGCAGTAAAATAGTATTATGAGTGGACGAGACATCAACTGAAATTGCAATCAGAAACTGCAAAAGAACCAATTTTTGGTGAGGTAGCAGATATAGTAATGTCGAAATTGAAAATATATGGCACACTGCATCTATTCCTACATTGACGCGAACAAGGATCGTTCAAATGTTGAAAGTATATCATTTAAAGTGCAAAAATCTACTCAAGTCTATCAAGAGGCTCTCCCTGGACAAGTTAAATAGTTTTCAGAAAAGCAGTAAGATACTTTTTGATATTTCAGTATGCAAGTACAAAGCATTCGCTCAATGTATATATCCTAAGGATAAAAAGGTTCCCAAACAAGAGCAAACTTTTTTGACCGATCAAAGAACGTCACGGGTAATGGTAATCAGCGGAAAAAAGGAACCTATCTCACTGATTCAAGAGCCGGGATCCATTTACATGGGTTACGTGGTACCTGATGTTGGTACAGCAAAAGGAATAGATACCGTGATATCAGGGTTTCTGTTACATAAAGAAGTTTCCCAAGATAGATTTTATGGCAATTGATTGTGATGGTACGAATGTTAATACTGGAAAGTATGCTGGAATTATAAGACTGCTTGAGAGAAGGCCAAAAAAACCACTTCAGTGGATAATTTTTTTACTCCACATTAACGAACTGCCTTTGAGACATCTGTTTTTTCATCTCGATGGGTGTACTTCGGGACCTAAATCTTATATTGGTCCACTGGGAAAATCACTGGAAACCTGTTAAAAGCTGCCTGTTAAAAATTTTGACCGCATCGGAGGTCAAATGCTACCAGAAATGGCCAAAGATCTGAGTCCAGACAAACAGTACTTGTATAAAATTGTCTCGGCTGTAGTTTCAGAAGAATTTCCAGAAGACCTAGGCAATAAATCTCCAGAAAAACTATCATAAGCCCGTTGGATCACCGAAGACTACGTTTGTATGTATCTACTAAAGAACCATCTGAAAATTTGAAAACTCTGGCTACTTTTGTGGTCAAAGTTTACGCACCGTTTTGGTTCTCAATTAAAAGTAAACCATCATGCAAAGATGGCACGTGTTACCTGTTCAATATTATTAAGGCCTCCAGTTACCTGCCAGAAACTCTAAAAAAAATTATGGATCCTTTTATCCAAAGGAACGGCTACTTTGCCATCCTGAAGGGATTCTTCTTGCGATGATAACAGATGATAAAAAAAACATGTTAGAGAGCTGGCAGCCCTACTAAAGGCACGCAGTACTACTCAACCTCCAACACCTAGACTGTTTCAAGTGCCATCAATAGATTGTAATGCTTCCATATATAGCGATGTAATAAATTGGCAGGAAAACTTAACCGAACCACCGATTTTGAAAAACTTATTGGACTAGGAAATTCAGAATGTCGTGGAATCTGGTGGTGAAAACGAACTATTGTTTATAAGGCTTCCCTGCCATACCCAAGCTGTTGAAAGAGCTTTAAAGAATACAATGGAGGTTTCCATTTCTCAGTGGATAAGAAACGTGCAATAAATGCCAAGCTGGAATCGCGAAATCAAATGCCTAAATTTGAAACTAAAAAGGATTTTAAACCTAAATAATAAATGTATAATTTTTCGAGTTTGTTTCAAATTTCTTTATTTTTTACAGCAATGCCTTAATAAATATCTTAATTATATGTTGTTTATCATTTAACACCTACTTACCACTAAATTAATCACAATGTATCGCCTTATAAACTTTAAACTTTTTTACCCTAATTTTCAATTTTTGAAGTCACTGCGGAGACAGAAGATCTTAATCAAATGAAATGAAAAATCCCATGTATTTTTACTTTAACATAAGGCACAAATCCCCCCCTCTTAGAACTCTGAATCTTAAAAAAAAAAAAAGTTCATACATCCGCGCTCCACCCTATTGCACACCCTCCCCATCCCACACTACCATACGTAGCTATTGATTGAAAAAGTGCAAAGTAAACACATCTCAGTGTTTGTAAGTTA
This sequence comes from Limnephilus marmoratus, assembly GCA_917880885.1. NCBI lineage: Eukaryota > Metazoa > Arthropoda > Insecta > Trichoptera > Limnephilidae > Limnephilus > Limnephilus marmoratus. Next base: position 58,682,402 of record OU862906.1, read on the forward strand.
AGAATAGATCTGAGAGAGTAGAAAATGTAGCATAATTTGCGAAGTTTTTTTGTTGTAGAATTGATGTGTGCCTCCCAACGCAGGTGATCGTCAATAATAACCCCTAAGTACTTAATTTCGTTTGATATTTTTAGGTCATTGCATGAACAGTTTTTGTGAAGTGATGTAGGCGTGTTAGGGTTCTATGAACATGAATGTATGGTAAGTTTATGACAGTTTTGGGGGAGATTTGGTTTCTGTATAGAAAAAATTAGGTATTTTGTTTTATCAATATTAAGAGTAAGTAGGTTGGAATCTAACCAGTGTTTAACTACATTTATGCCATAGTTTGCTTTTTCAAAGGTTGAATTCAAATTTTCACCTTCAAATACAATAACTGTGTCGTCAGCGAAAGATATTATAGTGCCACCAGTATTCAAATTGCATAAAGAGTTAATATATATTAGAAAGAGAAGTGGGCCTAATACACTGCCTTGGGGCACGCCATACGTGATTGGTAAACTTGAACTTCTGTATTCTTTAGCGGAATTGATAATAGTTGACTGGGATCTGTTTGTTAGGTAGCTCTTGAACCATTCAAGCGGAATCCTCTTTATTCCAATCTGCAGGAGTTTTTTCAGAAGTATGCGGTGAGATACAGTATCAAAGGCTTTAGATAGGTCCAAGAATACAGCAAGGGGTTTGCGACTTTTATCGAGATTATCAGATATTAATTTAGTAAAAGCTGCAATTGCATCTGAGGCACTACGACCTTTGCGGAAGCCGTATTGATTGCTTGACAGGATTTCATTGTCTTAAAGAAATTTTTCTTCAAGAGTCTTCGCTTTACCGTTTTTTCAATTATTTTTGAGATCGGACTCAGCAAAGATATTGGTCTGTAGTTATTCACGGATGATCTGTCCCCTGATTTAAAGACAGGAATTATTGTTGAATGTTTTAGTGTATTTGGGAAAAGGCCAGTTCAAAAACTTAGATTTGTGATATGTTCAAGGGGTTTAGAGATGATAAGTTTTTTGGTGTTTTTAATTAGTTTAGTGGATATGTTGTCTATTCCCGTGGAGTGTGTATTTTTGAGTGAAGTGATGATTTCATTGATTTCTTGTTCTGTTGTTGGAGAGAGAATGAAAGGGTTATAACTCATATTGTCCAGAGAGATATTGTTTGCAAGGCTATCTTCAGATGCTTTATTTTTATTTAGGATATTATTTGCTAGGTCTGATCCGATTGTGGAGAAGAATTGGTTGAAATGATTTGTGATTGTTTCAGAGTTTTCAGTTGCATTTAATGTTTTATCTGCGATGGTTATCTTATTTATGGGCGTTGTCACTTTTTCTGTGTAGCATATTTCTTTGACAATATTTCAGATTTGTTTGTTGTCATTAGCAGCTTCCTCTATCTGTTTCCTATAATAGTCTTCTCTGGCCGTACATGCTATTTTTTACAAGCATTTCTGTAACGTTTATAGAATAAGAGAGATTTATAATCAGTAGGATTATTTTTACAATACTTATGGAGTTTGTCACGCTTACGAATGCAGTGTAAAATACCATTTGTTATCCAAGGTTTTAGTTTAATTTTACGACTACTTTGGTTGTTGTTTGTGTTGGATGTAGCATTTTTTAGATGTTTATGAAGGATGTTTATGAAGGATGTCGATGAGAGATTCACAGGCTAAATTTGGATCACCTAGTTTATAAAAATTTGACCAATTTTCCTCGGAAACCAGTTTGTAGAGGATATCATAAGAAATTTTCTTTAGTTGTATTGTAGATGCTGGTGGTTTTTGTATTTTATGGGAAATGGAGGTGATAGTGGCGTAGTGGTCTGTAACAGTGCATTGATATACTAAAGAATTGATATTTAGTTTGCATTTGGCAAAAACGTGGTCTATGCAACTGGTGGATAACTCTGATACACGAGTGGGGGCTGTAATAGCTGGTAGAAATCCTTGCAAAGTTAGTAGATTTATGTAATCGTTGGCTTGAGGATGAAATGTATTTATAATATTGATATTAAGGTCACCAATAATAAGGACATTTTCACGATCTCTAATACATACCAGAATTTGATTAAGTGCTTTTAAAAATGGTGTTATGTTGGATGTGCTCGGTGATCGGTATATACATAGAATAGTAACGCTTTTTTCTATTTCGAGTTTAAGACAATTCGAGTTAGTTAATGTGAGTTCCTTTACAGAGTGTTGTATGTTATTTTTTATGTAAATAATAACGCCATCATTTTGTGATTGGTTATTATGTGTGTTGTAATGGTTATAGTTTTTTTTATGTTTTTAGGAATATAGTTATCTTTAATCCAGTATTCGCTCAAGATAAGCAAGTCAAAGTCTGAGTCAAGTTCTGTAAGTAGTATCATAAGTTCATTGAAGTTTTTGTTCATACTTCTAACGTTCATGGAAAATATTTTTAAGTTAGATTTATTTAAGGTTTTTTAACTTCTATGGAACTATTGGTTTCAATACATGGAATCTGCGACATGTTGTCCAAAAGATTTGTTATATTATCATCCATTTATATAAAATTGGTGTAGTATATATTACATAATAGATAGTTGGAATTTTGTTGGGATTTGTATGAAGAACAGAAGCCGAAGAAATAATTTGCGAGTAATCTAGAAAATAAATTTTGTGAATAGTTTTTACTGCTGGCGTCCGTAGAAAAAAGTTTTGATATTTCAATGCATTAAAAATAAAAAGAATAATAATAAAAATAATAATAATACTAAAAAGAATAATGACGAGAATGCCAACATTCTTATAAATACTAACCAGGAATTATTAGATTCCTGGTCAAATAAAATTATTCACGCAAAACACTTCAATTATCTCAACCAAACGTATGTTGACAAACTTTCGTCAAACAAATGGTTGAGTATTGGAGAGTTGAGCGCAGAAATAGAAGGATTTATGCTTGCCATTCAAGATAGAGTCATTAATACTAAAAATTATAGAAAGCATATAATCAAAGATATAAATCAAATTGATGATTTATGTAGAAAATGTTTGGCTTTTCCCGAAACTATAGAACATATTATATCGGGATGTTCTATATTAGCACCTTCCGAGTATACATTTAGGCACAATCAGGTTTTAAAAATAATTAACCAAAGTTTGGTAATTAAACATAACTTGATTGACTGCCGTAATATAGTACCATATTATGAATATGAACCAAATTCATTTTTAGAAAATGAATTTTATAAAATATATTATGATAAAACTATACTAACAGACAGAACAATTAGTCATAATAGACCTGATATAGTTTTACATGACAAAATTAAAAAAATAACTTATATCATTGATGTAGCTATTCCAAATTCCTGTAATATTCAAAAAACTATTTCTGAAAAAATAAGAAAATACACAGATTTAGGAAATGAGATTGAAAGAATTTGGCATTCTCGGACTATAAAAATATTGCCATTTGTTATTTCGGCCACTGGCATAATACCTAGGAATCTGATTCAAAATTTAAGCATATTAGATTTGTCAAAGAATTTGTATATAAAAATGCAAAAATCAGTCATTTTAAATACATGTAGGTCCTACATTGTAGGATTACAAAGGATTTTTTAAATATTTATATTGAGGGATCGGTAGGATTTATAGGTTCAATTAGAAATGCCACAGAGCCGAACCCTCTGATATGAAAATATCTGGAGTCGGTGAATTATATTCCCATTTGGTCTCTAGTAGGTTGACATGTTGTTCTTGTATTGTTTTGTATTTATAATACTTATATAGTGCAATTGCATAGCGTGGGATGACTAGATGATCATTTGGGGAAGTGTGTGAAAGGGTTTAGTTTTTCCTTCTTTTTTTCCTTTTTTTTTTGGGGAAAATTTAACCCGGACATTTAAATCTGGTGCGTAAAAAATACTATGGGGAATTTTCAGAGAGTAAAGCCAGTTTGTCTGCATTAGATACAAGAATTGCGGGTATTCCGATATCTCTGCGTACGTAAATTTGTCCCGCTTTGACCCACGCATATTTAACTTTCTTATCCTTAGCAGCTTGGCGAGCCAGGTACCACAGATGGCTACCACGAAATGTCAGGTGTTCCGAAATGTAGACTGGCAAGCTCGGTCCGGCAATTCCCATGTTCAGTGTATTAAGCTTCTCTTCAGGACTGGATGCTTGTTTATGGAAACTTTTAAGATCCGATAGCAGTTGGTCCCGGACATGATTGGAGGTCAATTTAAATATAATTGGTCCATTGTTTATTTTTTTGCGAAGTCCTGTAGGCCGCTTCAATGTTTGAGGTATCCACTTTTGAGTGGATGGATAGTGGTGCATATATTGTGGAATATATTTTTCAGATTTTCTCCGTTAGTTTCTGTGATTCCTCTCACCTCCACATTTTTTGCTCTTGAAGTTCTTTCGATGTTTTCGAGTTGGCCTTCTAGAAGTGCAACTCGGGATTCGAGGAAGAATTTTGTTTTGTTAATGCAATGTTTTTTTCTTCTAAGTCCCGAACGCGGCAAAGAATGTCTTCGTATTGCTTGCTCATGTAGGTGATTGTGTCAAGTATTTTATTATTTTGTGCGATGATCGCATTTTGGCTTTTCATAAAGTCGCCATCCATTCCTGTAGGTTTGTCACCACTGACATCTTAAATCGGCGACTGCGCCTGAGTACCGGTGGTACATTTCTTGCACTTGAGTTGACTGCGCCGTTCCGTTGTTAGTCGTCGGTATGCAGTTTCTGTGATTCCACCACAGAGAAGATGGTAGGCCCCTTTACACGCTCCGCACACAAAGGTCGTTCCTTATGAGGTGCCAGTTTCAGGACATACTGAGCAGTTAGGCATGATTAGGAATTTGAATTCTGGTAAATGTTAAAGTGGTTATTTGTTTATTATTTAAAAATAAAACAAAAAAATATGTTTTTTTTTTCGCCGGAGCAAGGATCGAACTCGCAGCGATACTGGCGTTAGTCCACAGAGCTACGGCCTCCTTGTGTTGTCTCGAGAAATTCACTCTTATATATTGTATTCCAATGTTTGTAATAATAAAAGTTTGATTTATCGGCGATAAACTGACACTTCACTGGCTTGACTTAACCTCTCAAAATATCACAGTAGTACGGCGTGATTGATAATTGGTTTTGTTTATTATTTATATATGGGGGTTTAGTTTAGGTTAATTTAGGTTTAGTTGTTTTTATAACAGTTAACTTTCGTTACGGTTGACGTTGTTGTTTATTTTTGCAGTACGAGATTAGTTTTTTTGCTTTAATAAACTATCACGATGACAAGCTTATTTCAAATTCACGATATTTTAATATTAAAGGCAATGTTCACAGATTTAGTTAGATAGTGAGGAAGGGTAATGTTGTTTAATCACTTTACAATATAGTTTACTAGGATAAAAGAGATTTATATTAGCAAAAACTATTTTTTTTACGGATCACTTCAACAATGCGTTTAATGTGTTAGCGGTGACACAAACCAAGTCCACAGACTCTACACGAACATACATTCAAGTCTTCAAATTTGGAATAAGCATAAAAATTATCGTAATTTGGAAGTATAACTGGGGTTTGACGCAAATATTCTTACTCATGAATTCTTTATTCATTTATAAATTGATACCTACTTAATGTAGAATTGTATCTCTATAAAGTTGTGCTTGCTGGCGGCTGGGGAGTGGTTATTGAAACTAGTTCCAGTTGCGGGACTCTTGCTAGCCCCTTGAAAAATCTCGTTTTGCTCGTCAGGACCTAGTTGCTCTCTGTGAACGTCTTCTGTCTTCCCCTCTTACTTATATTCGACAATGAGAAGATAGAAGACGTCTGAAATTGTCGTGCAGCTTCCTTTGTACAGCCTGCTTTATAAAGATATTAGTAAAATATTAAACTGATATCACTTTAACGTTCCCGTTATCAAGCTTGAAAACATCCTCATGATCCCAAGATGACACGCCAGCATTACAGTAATATTAGTCGAATTTACACAATTTAAAGTGGGTAATGTAAAAACACATATTATTTCTGATTTCTAATAGCAATATGAGGGTGCCACATGGAGTTAAAACGACGTATTTAACATATTTGAAATTTGTGATGTGACTATTTACCTCCGAATTAACTTCAAAATTTAGAAAATTTTAATTTTTGGGGGTAATTGTTAGTGCTTGTAAAAATTACTACAAAGTAAAAAGTTTTGTTTCATTTCTACAGCAAATATTGTGCGTATTTACGAAATCATTCTCAGTTTTGATGAGCGGAGACGTATGGTGAAGGTGGGAGGAGCATAATTGCAATTTTCATTTTTACTTTTCTTTAAAATATGGTCTTTTTTTTCTCTTTAGTTTTAAGTATTTCTTAATATTTTTTGAAATGTTAAAATATTAAATGTACGACTACCACAACACGGGCTTAGCCTAGTGTGGTAGCCAAAAAAAACCCAAATATCTGTTACTAATAAAAAATATATGAAATAAAAAATTTAAAAAAAAATAAAAATAAAAAAAAAATAAAAAAATAAAAAATAAAAAAATTATTGCACTAACCGCAAGCGCCTTATTCAACGTCTTCTGCTTCAAATTAATCCGATTGCAATGCTATTTTCAAATCTCTATTGTACTTCAAACTTCTCAGAAGCAGGTTACGGTTACTATTGATTACTGCATACCATCTAAATCTTGTATTAGATATGGTCTGTCAGACGAAATGTTCCAGTAATTGACAAATATTAACTTTGCTGAGAACGAAAAAAAAAATAAAATGACACAAGTAATAGTTTTCCAAATACATGCAATATATGTTGATGGCCGGAAAGATAAAATATTGATTATCTCGAAAAAAAGGCGAAAAATTATAGAAAATTAATCCAAGAAGTGCATATTTCATAAATAAAAGACGATAAGACACTTGACGTCTTTGGGTTATATTCCACCAAACTGTCGGTGTAAACAGATATAGTTTACACCGACTTTGTCAAAGCATTTGATCGTGTTAACCATTATATCCTTCTGAGGAAAACGTTCAAACTAGGATTCAACCTACGTTTTCTGAACGTTTTTTTCACCTTTTAAAATCCAGAAGCCTATTTGTTTCGGTAAATGGACAACTCGAAAAATTCCTCGGACGATGTTGTTTCTAATACTAACGGATGACATCTAAAACTGTATTAAGAACAGCAAATGTCTACTATTTTCAGATGACCTTAAAATTATGATAGACATAAGCCTCCAACAAGGTTTTCTTAAAATGCAAGCTGATCTAGATGCACTATCTGAATATGTTAAGAAATAAAGCTAGTATTTAGTTGAGTAAGGGGTGAAATGTTTCTCTGCTCCCGACAGAGATGTCAGGCATAGTTGTAGTTCGGGGTTTTTCACATAGATGTCGGGAGTGGCTATTTCCTCTCCAATGGACCCTGTAGTCTAAGTTTATAAATAGGATGAATTAATTTATTTCTCTTTCTTCTGCATTAGTTCGCCTTAAGAAGGAAACGTTATATTATCGGTCCGTTGGGGGGACTTCAGGATTTATATTGGATTGTTGTATATTCTTTTGCCAATAAAACTATCTTTTATCTACCTTGGAGTTATTGTTGAAAGTTAAAAGATCTAAAATTTACATTTGATTTACTCGAAGCAAACGTTTTTTTTTTTTTATTTTTTTTTTTATAGAAACATATTATAACAAGGTTACAATTTAACAATATAATAAAAACATCAATTTTTCAATCACTCTCCTAATAAAGCAGCTGTTTTTGTTTAGGAGAGGACAATTAAAAAAATTACATTTGTTTAAATTAAAACAAAAAATATTAGTAATTTAACAAAAAATATTTGTGATTTTATGAGAAACTACAGATAAAAGTAATAAAAATATAGGTTAGTAAATAAATGATTCAAAGTATTGATAAGGCAAAAACATATTTCTAAATAATAAGTAAATTATGAGGTGGTACTAGAGTATTTTAATTTAATTTTTTTAAATATTTTTCGTAGCTTTCTTCCGATCGTTTATCAAGGGGTAATTTATTAAATAATTTTATACCCTTGAATATATAGTGATGCTGTGCTGTTGTGGTTCGTACTAGTGGCACGGTTAATCCTCCAACAGATATTATTCTTTGCTAATATTTAATTTTGGTAAATTATTTTTACTAAAGAAATATTTATGTATTTGTAGTAGCGCAATTTTGTCATAAATTTTTGTAAGTGGGGGAACCGGGAAATCTTGAAAAACATTTATAGTTGGGTAGTAATAGGGCTTTTTTAAAATGATTTTTATTAATATTTTTTGAATTTTTTCCAATGGGAGTAGGGTTGATTAACTTAAACATGGTTGTTGATAAACGAATTAGATTTTAACACAAAAAGTGTCATAATGTCCTCATTATCATGTGTTAAGTCATACTTGATACCGAGGTAAAAGTTAACAGCAAAATATTTGGCATTCTTTGAATTGTTTATCTGTCGTATCTGTATTGGCGAATAGGCGTTATATAACTACGTTTTTTATGTTAAAACAATTATACAATTTATATTTCATTGTATTAATCAAAATAGTGAAAACAAAAGGTTTGATAAAGCTAACGAAAATGTGAAAATTAAAAACACTAGGTAACGTTCGTTGCCATCTTTAGTTAAGAGAAGGTAAAAATAACAAAATTACATTTGCATGGTTCCGAAATAATTTTTACCAGCTCTCTAATTCATTGTCACCAGAATCAAACACAAAACAATCAAAATTTCGACTTCTGTACACACAATAAATTTTCAAATAGCCAACAATGAAAATATCATTCGTTTGCTTAAAGCTTTGCCATTACCAGCTTTCAGCAATTAGAACCCGTTTTGCAAAAGTCGAATTCCGGCATTCAACTGCTCTACCCGGAAACCAGAGTTTAACGCTCAACAGATGAGTTGAGTGGAGAGTTGAACAGGCCGGCGTTTTCATGGGTGTCTATTAAGGGTGCCATTAAAAACAATTATTATAATATGAGCGGTTATGGCCAGTGGAGTGCGGCAATTAGGGTGCGGCGCGGCGCAGCGACATGCCGGGCATTAGGTATTTACCTCCTACGTGATTGTTCAAGTCATTGGAATTGGATAGGAACAGACCTTTATTTTAATTATATATAAATAAACTTGACTAATTTTGGACGGAAATCAATGAAGACGATTATGTTCTTAGTAAAGTAAAAACAAAATGCTGCTCGTAGTAATTTATTAAGAATAATGAAATAATTTTACTTTGTATAAACCACTTATTTGATGTGCAAATCCGACCGGTTTCGGAACAAACGTTCCTTCGTCAGGGAAAGCTTATTCTAATTTGACAGTTTCGAACAATGTTTTATTAAGATATAATATTTTCGGTGCTATTACAAATCAAAGTTTGACGTTGTCTTTATTCTAAACAACTACTTGTCAATGTTTCGTAGCTCTTGATATAAGTTTCAGAAAGAAAAGCTGTGCAAATTTCATGATGTCAGAACATACCAATCTAGAGTTTTGGTTGCTTCATACGGGTTCCACGACAACTCCGAATTAACTCAACTCAACACCTCATTGAAAAATCATTAAAAGGTAGGTATAATTTTTTTTTTTGAAAAAAAGCTTATAATCTAACCAAACGTAACCTATTTAACCAATTTTTTTAATGTATTTTTTTCATCACTTTTAATGACTTTTTAAAGAAGTTGTTGGGTTGAGTTCATTCTGGGTTGTCCGGTCACCCTTCATATGATAACATTTCTGCTATAATGTGATTTAGACTTATGTGTTTTTTTTTCACAGATAAACCACACGATCACCACACGATCACCACACGATCCTAAAGCAATAACCAAATAATGACCACTCGATAATAAAAATCAGCCTACAACAATATAAAATAAAATTGTTTTTCAATCTCAGCCTTCAAAAAAAGGAGCTATATCTAGCTGAGTAGTCCCAAAAGGAAATCGTAAGTACGGTTAATGTCTTTTTACTTTTCACACGTCTTATAAAAACGAAAAAAGACAGTAGATACTAGAACAATGACGTAAGGTAGAAACTTTTGGAATTTAATTAAATTTGTCCTCGTTAAACAATTTTTTTCCTGCCGAATAGAAAAATAAATTCCCAACGTAATAAACAGTACACTTTTTAACAAATATTCAGTAATTTTTGAATTTTTACGAAGGTTAACAAGACTATTAGTATCAGTATAAGAGTATGATACGGTTGCATAATATATTATTTTATTTATGAAACTTCCCGTGAACTTAAAAACATTCTTAACTTTCCGTAGATTTTTTCAGTGGAAGATGGGGACGACTTATATTTTTATAGCATGATTCTTCTTCTTCTTTCGTATGGTGGGGGGTCAAAGGGGGACATCTAGGTCTGCGAGCCAGTCTAGGGCCTCAGGCGTTGCCCTGTGGACCTCATAAATCCCGCCGGGGAATGAATGGAGCGGGCATTCGTTGACCACATGTTCGGTGGTCTGCACCGCACCGCATTCACACGTCGCCGACTCTTTAAGGCCCCATCTATGCATCATGTGAGCACAACGGCTATGGGAGCACCTTACTCTATTGATGGCAGTCCAGCATGATGAGAATTCACTACTACTTCAGCTCTGTTAATAATTATTTTCTTACAATTTCAAATATGAAAAAGCATGGAACAAAGACTGTAAAAGAATCATGGAATGTGCTGAGTCAGTGGAAGCCGGCTGGCTGCCGACTCAACGTCTCGAGAAGTCCAGTTATTGCCATAGAGATTTATATATATCAATGGTTATTGCCCGTTTTGATTTGAGGTTTTTTACAGAAATGTTTTTAAAGGTTTATTTTTATTTTTTTTTTATTTTTGGAATAACCTAATGGTCAAACATCATATTGTAATATTTAATCATTGACGACAATATTAGTATCTAACTCCTAAACGAGCAGAGAAGAGCCCCGGCAAGGCTAAGATCCTCGATACAATTCTTAGGTGTAACCTCATAATTTTCTAATTTTTATTTTTAAATTTTTTGGTTTGATACTTTTTTTTTTTAAATTAAAAAAAAAATTAAAAGGTTTAAAGTAAAACATATGGTTCTTAAAACTAATTACAATATATTCATTTCTTTTTAACGAAACTACCCAATTCAAAAGAGAAAAACATTTCTCGTGCTTGAATTTTGGAGAGTGTCATTGTAAAATGCGAGTAGGTACAGAGAGTATATTATTTAAAAAAAATACATACATGAAGACAAGTCGACATAATGAACTTGAAGTAAATAAGAGTTGAATTGGAATAGGATACAATATAAGATAATACAGGCATAGATATATCAGAAATAAAAATTATATTATTGTATTTACTCAATAGGTAGATTGTAAGTAGGTAGTAGGTACATAGCGTTGGTTTAGAAACATTGATATTTGAATTGGATGGGCTGACAGTATTGTAAAAGTAGGTACATATATGTATAATAAAATTGTAACAATTTGGTGCCTACAAGTAACGGCTTTCAATTTGAAATGCTGATGAAATATTTTTGGAGGATATGTTCTAGATTTTTTTTTGGTGTTATTGTGATGATGAAATTAAAATTTATAATTAGTGTTGGGTTGGTCTATTAGTTGTTTTATTTGGGATTTAAAAATTTTATAATTTTTTTCAGACTTGATTTTATTCAGGAGAGCATTGAAAACTTATATTGTCTTCAATGATTAATGATAATGCAATAGCGATTGCTTAAGTGGGGAAGCGCAAGCCATACCGGTTGCCGGGGCTTTGCTATATATGCCGAGCAGAGCCCCGGCAAGTTCAACCTTGCCGGGGCTCTGCTCGGAGAGTATACCTATTGTAGCGCCAGCTCGCAAAGGAGTGAAGCTGGCGACACGGTATCGCTCCTAAGTAGATAAGTACAAACATCACCCCTAACTATTACACATCTGCCCTGATGATGGACACTGTAACGCTGTCCGAAACGTTGGCTAAATAAGGAGGTAGCGCAACACGGCATAATATCCCAAAAACTAATAACAAAAATACCTTCAGTCGTGAAAATCTAAAATTGTACCCTTAATATTTATTGTTTATTGAAATTTAAAAAAAACAAATTTAATTATATTAATTGTGTTAGAATCGACGATTAAAACGACCGACAAACGAATTACATACTGTTATTTAATACATTAATAACAATATGTAATAGGGTAGGTACTATTTTAAGCAAACATAAATCACACAGCAGGCATTTGCCTATTCAAGTTCTATTCAAATAAACCAAAGTTGAGCTCTGCTTAAAGCAACAAATTTAAGCTAAGCTTCGGGATATTTGGGTTCGAAGCAAGGCACCCCTTGACGAAAGGGACCTTCTAATAAACAAGGAGATTCTGGGTAGTACGCCGCTGTTTGGCGTACAAAATCACACAATATTATCTATTGTTACAGCAACTGAATCAATCCAGTTTCACAGTGGGTACCCAAGAGAATAATTATTTGAGCGTACAAATAACAGACGCGTTGTCTGTGGGCCAAGCGTCATATTGTAGCTATAACAATTGTTTTCAATTGTGTCGTATTATTTCCTCTATAAGCCACTTTTAAATTAAAGTTAAATGCTTTTTTTGATAGAATTTTTTCAAGTGATAACTAGCACCGTTGTGATTTGAAACTCGATGAATCGAAACATAGCGACACTAAAAAGAGACAAACAAACACATCTATTGGATTTAGTCCGCGAGAGAATGAGTTAGTACAATCGGTCTCATCTTTGTGCGGTGCTTCGTAGTCTCCCCACTCTGGTCTACTTTAGTTTTCTGAAGGTTTCATTTCAACCGCGTGTGAATTGAACATTCTGTTTTTTTTATTTATTATTTGAGTAGTCTAAGGTTGAGAGGTACCTACATATAGCGCTTGTTTTTGTACTTCTACTTTCTTGACTTTTACTGTTACAAGCAATGTTATTAAGTAATAATAACTTTAAACAAAAACGGTATAAATCTTTTAATTTACTGTATTTGATGTGTTGTCAAAACAGAGTTTGAATTCATACGCGGTAGAAGTGAAATCTTCAGAAAACTAAAGTACGTAAGAGTGGGGAGGCTACGAAGCACCGTACAAAGAGGACACCGATTAGTCTATCTCATTCTCTAGCAGGCTAAATCTTATGTATGTGTTTTATTTCTTTTTAGTGTCGCTTATTTCCGTTTCATGCTAAAAAAGTTTGCACTTAAAAAATGTTCATTTGATTTTACTCGCCATCGGTCAAAGACCGACACTTCTTACTTAATACAACCTTTGAAACAAAGGCAATTAAAAAAATGTAATCACTTATTGGCAACATCACAAATAACTGGTAATTGGCAAAACTTTCGCAATAATTTTTTTTTTCACATGTTGCGTTTTGACTTGGTCAGAGCTAATAAACAGCTGTGCCGACTTATTTTTGGGGTATTATACCGTGTTGCGCTACCTCCGACTTCAACCTACGTTTCGGACAGCATTACAGTGTTCGAAATGTTCGTTAAAGACGGAGGTAGGGCAATACGACATAATACCTTAATAATAAATCACTATATTACTTTCGGCCATGAAAATCTCATATCCGATACAAACACTTTTATTTATAGAGGTTCACAAAAGTGGTTCGTGTACAATAACATTTTTTGAGTAGCTTTGTTTTGATCACTTCGCGCATATTCATTTTTCCATATTGTAAATACAAGGTGTCCTGTAAAGTGAACCAACTTTTGTAGGTGGTATAGAGGTGAAAAAAATGATTAAAATTCCAATATTTTAAGGTAGTTTTCAGGTTAAAAAGTTGAATAATTTATATGCTTAAAAATAATTCTTCTTTGGAAAAATATTTTAATACGGAAAAAAAATGGAATTTTAAAGAAAGTAATTTATCTTCATTTTTTCTACCATTATTTAGGAAGAATCACACCTACCGATGTTAGTGCTATTAACTGTATTAAAATATCAATATTACATACATTCGTATTACGCCGACTAGTTACGATAAACTCGAGTAAATCTCTCTTCACCGACCGCTAACATACGCATAATATGTGCCTTGTCCGGTGGTCAAAAATCCGAAAACATTTATTTATTTTTTTAATTAACTTAATTTATCAAATATTCAGTCATACATATAAATTCATTTTACTTTTTAATCGTGAACAACATAAATCAATTCCATTTATGATAATTTTTCTTTTGGTTACCGATTAGAAAGCAAGAAAATGTTAAAAGTTATAATTTTACATAATATAAATAAATTACATATAAAATGAATAAATAAACAGAGAATACAAAAACAGTGAATAAGAAAACTAAGGCAGAGAATGCTAAAATGTTATTTGTGGTCGGTCTTGTTTTATGGATGTGAAACATGGACCTTGAAAGTAAACACCATGAACAGGTTAAAGGCTTTTGAAATGTGGCTTCACCGGAGAATGCTCAAGGTCCCATGGACCGACATGATCACTAACACAGAAATTCTCAGGCGGGCTAGAGCAGATAGAGAACTGCTTACATTAATAAAAATCAGGCAAATTTCATATCTGTGTCATATACTTCTAGGGGAGAAGAATCACTTGCTCCATTTAATATTGAAAGGCAAGATAGAGGGTCGCCGAGGGCCTGGTAGGAGACAAATGTCTTGGATGCGTAATATACGAGATTGGACCGGCATTAGAAGTGCGGAGGAGCTATTCCGGGCAGCGCAAGACAGAGAGACATTCTCAAGAGTGATCGCCAACGTCGGGGGGACCTGATACGACACACAAAGAAGAAGAAATAAACAATAAACAAATAATAGTTTTGATTAAGTACAATATAAAGTTAATTCAACTTTCAACGTTTCATTGTGAGATTTGCAGATACGTCCGAGCAAAGAGTTTTGGGCATTATAAACTAAAATGCATACTGAAGAAAGAAGAAAATAAAATATATATTTTAAATTCTTTATAAGCACCCACGAAACTGCCAAAGCAGTTAGTCAGCAGGTGACTTTCATAATATTAATTATAACACTAAAGCACACATATATAAAACAACTATAAATAAATAAGAAGAGAGAGAAGAATAACTCTTGAAGGAACTACAATACAAAGGAATAAAATACGTACGAGCTAAGAGTAGACACTCGTAGATATAATATCGGCAAACATACTCTTACTCCACACTCAAAGGCACACAACATGTAGTGGAAGATACCCTCTGTATCGCCCCACCATTCAGAGTTGAAACGTTTATTGAAATGGCTTTAGCCGGGTTTGGTGACAGGATCTGAATAACAAGGTACTTCATCACCTTACTCTGCCCCATCTACTTCCCTTCTCCACTGCCTTCAGCATCACAACATACTCCAAATGGAGATGCCACAGTCTCACTGGCTCCAGATGGGAGCAGCTGGAACTCTTGTGAGGTAAACAGATTATAAAAATAAAAAAAACGTAATATTTACAAAAACGTATTTGGAAATAACAGCCAATGCAAAAATGCTTGACTCCGGGCCGCTTTACTCCATTTTTAAAAGGCATTAGTCCAGAATGCATGCGGATTAGAATATAATATATCCAAATCAAAATCAACAATTCAAGTAGTGGTTTTGTAATATTCCAATTTTATAATTTACTAAAGAGGTTTAGCGGTATATCGGATATTTTAATTAATGTGATGTGTATCTGGGAGTCTCTCCGCAGCTCTGGACTATTTTTTCAGCGGGCCGCGAATGGAAGTTGATAAATGGAAATAACCTCTACAGCTTTTTTCGTTGTTTCCATTAAATTCTGACGGAGGATATCGATCTTCCCTACAACGAGCTGTCAGCTCGGAGCTCGGACACTAGTGAGGGAAAGTACATCTTTCAGTTAGTTTAGAACTCCGGAAAACTTCGGTTTCACGCAATTAAATTATTCCACGCATATATTTTTTAAATATCAGTTTAATAACAGTGATACCTATATTTGTGAAACGTCACTGAGAAACAGCCTTTGGTCTTGTTGACTTTAGCCAAAATAGGACAAAAAATGTAAAAGCTGTAAATTCAAATTTTAGAAAAGCTTTTGCAGTTATTCGGAAAGTTGTAGGTACGGTGTGTTCATTTTATTGAATTGAACTTTTTTGAATTTCACTAGAATTTTCTTTTCTGAATAATAGTAATAATCGGACGAATCGAATTATAGAGTTGTTTTCACGAAAAAAATCGGTTTCTGACAACTCAGAATCAAACCTCTTTGAAAAATCATTAAAACTTTAAAAAAAAATAAAAATAGCCCATAACCTAACCTACCCTAACGTGCAGTGGCGGCCAGCTCTAAGGTGCGGAGGAGCGCCGCACTCCCAAAATTTCTGGTAATCTGAAAATTCCCGAGCGCCAAAAAAAACATATTTATTTCCAACACGCCTCATCACAGTTCACAATATAAACTCGGTTATAATGCATACATCATAGTTCATAGTACCTATAGGTGCCTGCTGGACTGCGCGCGTAACAAAGCAGATCGTTGTGTGACTATCTTCAGTTTGGTGGTTCATTTTGCAAATCGATCACAGGAGTTCTTCCATAATTCTTTACTGAGGCAAAATCGTAGGTAGGTTGAATGCTTTGCAAATTTTACGATACTCTGGACGGCACCCGAAAAATTTCCACCACATCAAAAGGAACGGTTCGTTCTGTAGCATGTTAAACGGGGACACGTTTGTGTCATATTATTATCCATATTGTGTCTTTATTTTAATGTCTACTCTTTTTCATTGAATGTTTTACTCAGCATCGACCAACGACAGCTTAACAACTTAACAATGCCGACATTTGTTATGACAGTATATATATTCATTCGAGTTTCGGAGCGTTAGGAAGACTTTCAGATGTGTGATAAACTGAAATTTTTTTTTCTATTTTCTGAACTCGATTTTCGTCCCAGAGTATCTCCATACAATTTTCTAGATAAGTTTAAATTAAGGAATGAACTGTTATTGAATTTGAATTTACGATTGCAGCGACTTTACAAATACTGATGGATCAATATTTATTTTATAACTCTTTTTCTCTTCTTTAACAATGTATTGCATGCACTCAGAGACAATGGACGATCGACGTAATTTACAAATAGGTAGGATTTTTTCATAATTGAATTTGTTTTAGTTAGAGTAGGTAGGTCCAAGTCATGGGCGCCCGCAGGGGGGGGCAAGGAGGGGCACTTGCCCCCCCTGGATTGATTGAAAATAGTCAAATAATGTTACTTTTAAATTTATGTTGGAATTTGTTTTGTTATATACATATGTATATTGTGTTAATAAAAAAATTGTTGCTACAGTATGCCCTTCATTACTACAGTGTTCTGTCCGTTCGTTCACCATACAAATACGCTACAAAACTACATTAAGACCCCGCAACCGCGCACAAAAAGAAGAAGATGGAGAGATATGTAATTACGAATGTTAGAGGAGTGTGCTAATATTTAAATAGATAAAATCGAGGCGAAAATTGTGAAAATGTCTAATAAAACACGACTCCTTTAAAAAAGAGCAAAAATCTAGGACTTAAACAGCATTTAAAGAAACACTGTGAATTATTTCATGCATGTAAAATAACCGGAACAAACGTGTTTACAATAATTTTTGGAGCATACTTTGCGATTTTTTTCTAACGAGGGAATTTTGTATAATTTGCGTTTCGGCGCGACGAATGTCTAGATATTATCTTCAAAAATAACATAATTATATTTTTTAAGAGCTTAAAAACTTCAAATGTTTAAGGAAGGTTTGCAAGAAATCGGTAGAAATTCGGGTAGCGGCGTCTCAAAACATAACTAAAAATATTTTGCCCCCCCTTAGAAAATTTTCTGCGGGCGCCCATGGTCCAAGTTTTATGGGATTCCTATTTCTATGGGGTGTGTGGGATTGCACTCACCTCCCCACATCCTGAAATAAAGACTATTATTATTATTATTTTTATTTTAGCGCACCACCCATTTTTATGAGCACCAGCCGCCACTGCTAACGTGACCTATTTAAACAATGTTTTCATCACTTTTAATGACTTTTTAAAATATGTGTTGAGTTGAATTCATTCTGAGTTGTCCGGTCACTAAAAAATCATCTCAACCTGTAAATCGAACAAGATTAATCATTGCTATTATTTTTCAGCTCTTTTGAGATGAATAGTTTCCATGGTGACCAAAACAACACATCCTCTTTCATTATTTCACAATAAATTGAAAGCCTTCTATTCTTGCTTGAAAGTATGAGAACTGAGATCTTGTAGTAAATCCACCTCCTGACCTTTGAATGCACATTGAGGGGGACTCCCAAACGACTCTTCAGCCATTGTTCCGAGGTATATACGTAATTGGAAATCTATTATTTTTCCCACGGATTATCACCACCGTGACGGCTCAATCCGAATAATGAGAAATAATTATTAACCTATTAATTATTAATTTATTGCATTCGACACCCAAATTTTATTTAAAAAAAAAAAAAAAAATTACATAATAAATTATAAATTAGATTCCCTGCATAGGGGCCGTTCAAGTATTACGTAACGCACTTGGGGGGGAGGGGGGGTCTTGTGAAACGTTACTGTGCGTTACCAGGGGGGGAGGGGGGGTTCGAACAACGCGTTACGTAACATGTTTTTCTTTATTTAGATAAAAAAAATTAGGGAATTAAAATCTTCCAAGTTGGTAATCCATTTCGTTCTCGAAATCTCTTGTTTTATTTATTATCGCAAATGCGATTAAAACAATAAAAAAGGTATTTAAGCGACTTGTCAGTACTTTGCGCAACTTAATTGTGACTTTCAGGTAAAAATTGTCACTTGGGCGTTTCGTAACGTTTAGGGGGGGGGGGGGGGGAGTACGGAAAAACGTTACGGAGCGTTACATGGGGGAGAGGGGGGGGGGGGAGGGTCAAAAATCTTCAAAAATTGCGTTACGTAATACTTGAACGCCCCCATAGGTACCTAACTAATAAACATTAAATATAATAATATATTTTAATTTTTCCAAAGAAGCAAACACATTGTGACTTGACATTTTAAATAAAGTGACTTAAACAAAGTATTTTCTTTTTATTTATTTAATATATTTTAGGTTGGGGACTTTCAAAGTCAATCGATCAGCGCCATTTTAACATTTGAATTGTCCCAATTAAAAACCGATTTTCGACCTGTTAGCGCTTTTGATAAAATGTGATCTACCGTTAAAGCACAACAGCAAATTGGCGCTGAATGCGTTCAAATTGGCGCACATCCATTTTGATGGCCTCCGTGGTCGAGGAGAAAGGCTCTTGACTTGAAATCCGAAGATCGCGGGATCGAATCCCGGCGTGCGCAAACAAATTTTGTTTGATTAATTTGTGTTATTTCACAATTAATTCATTAAAAATAATATATAGTCTATATTTGCGGCACGTTCCAGGGTGGAAGATACTCTCAGCATCGCCCTGGTGTAGACCACCATTTAGAGTTGAAACGTTGCTTGAAATGCCTTTGGCCGTGTTTGGTGAACATATTTGAATAGCCAGGTATTTCCCCACCTTCCTCCACCTCATCTTCTTCCCCTCCCCTTCAGCCTCGCAACATACCCCAATTGGGGATGCGATAGTCTCACTGGCTCCAGATGGGAGCAGCTGGGACTTTTGTGAGATATTTACATTAAAAAAATATCTTAAATGGGGTGGTACCAACAGATCTAGTCTGAAATTAGAGCAAGCTGGGTAAGGTCGTCACCATTTTTTCTCGTATTACACTAACAACAAGCCCCCATTTTGTATAATACAATTTTATGTTAATATCTCTCATTGTCTTCCGAGCATATCAGAATGTGTTTTATATCTGTGCATTTTTATCAAATCGAAAGTTGAATAAACAATGTGAAGCGTAAAAAAATTGCTCTCGGCATATTATGTTTGTTAATGCATTAAATTAATGTTAATAATAATAATAGATACAACCTACTTGGCTAATTTTTATATTGTGCCATTTTTTAGTATCACCTCAGAGGCGCTTTACATTTCTTCAAAAATAACGTCATTGTCATTATTAATATCGCTTTCCCGTATTTCTACCAATTTATTACATATTTTCATTTAATACTTGAAGTTTTAAAGCTCTTAAAAAATATATGTTATTCTTGAAGATAATATCTGTACATTTCTTATTTCATTATTATCTGTACATTGTTCAGGTAGAACAATTTTAGATCCTCTAGTGAAGGCCCAGAAATCCATAATTAGAGTCATTATGCGTAAACCCTATAGGTTTTCTAGCGATCAGCTCTACAAAAAATTTAATGTACTTGATGTTCGCCAAAACTACATAAAAAAGGTTATTATCCACGTACACAACAATCTAGAAAAACTTAATAAAATTGATCATAAATACATCACAAGAAGTCACACCAGAAAGGATCTTGTGGTCCCAGGGAGCAATACGTCGAAGTTCCAAATGACACATACATATCTGGGACCGAAATTATACAATAAAATCCCCCCAGAATTAAACATTAAAACATGCAAAATGACATGTATCGGTTCAATAATAAATAAATGGTTGATTGGCTTAGGTAGGGTTGAGTCTGAAAAATTATTAAATAATGTCACTTAAAACTTAAACTTTTACATGGTTAACTATTAAATGGCACAACCAGTAAAAACTTAGTATACTTATAGGTATTTAATCTAAAAAAAAAAAAAACACTTTGTTTTTTTTTTGGTACAGAATATATTTTTGGAATTTTTCACCAGCATTTGGTTCCTTAGAACGGGCAATCTGCCTAGCTAGGAACTAATATAGACAAACAAGACATAATAACACTTGTATACATTTTAATATTTACAGTTATTTTGAAATATTATTATTATGTTATATTTGCTGTATAAATGTATCTTATGTAATAAATAAATAAATAAAAAAATAAAATAAAATTTCCCTCGCCGAAACGGCAATTATAGGAAATTCCCTCGATAGAAAAAATTGAAAGTATGCTGCGAAAGTTATTATAAACTCGTTTTTTCAGTTATTTTATAAGATATACTCGTATGTATGAAAAAAATCACTTTTTTTTTTAAATGCTATTTTAGACGTTCCCCACGAGATTTTTGCTCTATTTTAAACGAGTCGTGTTTAATTAAACATTTTCACAATTTTCGCATAAATTTTATTATTTACATGTATCTCCATCTTCTTCTTTTTTAACCGGTACATAGCACCTTAAATATATTCAATTAAAATATAAAGACAAGGCTTATGAATCTAATGACATTAACGTTCACTACTAAGCCCCTTATTATTTATTAAACGCTTTTAATTTTACGCAACTGATAAATTCGAAAATGGTTGTTAATCAGCTGTGTAAAGTTTAAATCACGTTATATGAACTTGTTGGTCGGTGCGTACCACATTAATCCGAATTGTCTGGAGCCAGTGGGACTTTGGCTGGGGTATGTTGAGATGGTAAAGCGGGATGTGAAGAGAAAGTTGAAAAATATCTGACTTTTAGATCTGGTCACCAAGCATGGCCGGAGCCATTTCGAGCGACGCGCGACGTTTTGACTCTGAATGATGATCTTTCAACAAGGCTGAAGGTATCTACCACAACTTAAAAAAGATTCAGATAAATGGTTGTTGGAAGTCGGGCGAAACCGGCAATGTTTATTTGCTATCATAACAATATTGTTATGATAGCAAATAAACATTGCCGTTATCTGTTTGTAGATAAATTTAAAAAAATACATTAAAATGAGTTTATTTCACAAAATATATAGACCATGAAACATGTAGGTATCACAGTGAAGGAGTCGGTTTCGTTTGCTTTATTGATTCTGTCAGGCGAAACCAGGTAGTAAAGCTAATAAAAATAATGGTTATCAATAAACAATGCAGTGTTTGTTAGTAAATTTAAACGTTAACATTAATTTATTAAGAAATCTGTTTCACAGAATTGGAACAATTCATCAAATTTCAAGTTTCAAATTTTTTCAAATTTCAAATTTCATTTCTTTAAAATTCAAGCTCGGTGAAGGATCTATTCAAGTTCTGTTATTGTTTCACCATGAGCCGATTGTTTCACAGTTCTTGGATAATAACAACATAAATAGGACCTTCTCAAGACTCGAAGAATTCACAGTTTTTTATAATTAATATTCAAGTTCTATGAAGGTACTCTTTAAGGTATGTTATTATTATATCATGAACCGGTTATTTCAGAGTACTTGGATAATAACATTTCTTGAATTTCCTTCACAGAACTTGAATATTAACTTTTAAATTCTTCGTGATATTTTTCCTTAAAAGAAAAGTTCCTTCTTTACTTTCAGTTTTTTATTTTTCATTTTCTTGTTTTATCTATTAACATTTCTTTAGTTTATTATGTCAACTAAACAATAGTAAAAATGTCGTGGTATAACTGAAAGTATACTAGTTTATGAATATATATGTGTATTATTTTACCAACAGAATTTCTTCATTCATTTTCATTTTCAAATTCATTTTTCTTGTTTTATCTATTAATATTTCTTTAGTTTATTATGTCAGCTAAACAATTGAAAAAATATCGTGGTAAAACTGAAAGTATTCTAGAATATGAATATACATATGTATTATTTTACCAACAGAATAGTCAACACTATAACTTACTATAATTTACATTTAAAAAAATTATCATATTGGAATGTCCTAAAACGGGCATTTGCCTAGTTGGACATTTTAAGTTCATTATATTGTATTATGTAATATTTACAAACAAACAATAAATAAATAAATAAATAAATAAAATTGATGAATTATTCAAATTCTGTAAAACGGCCGAAAATGCATACCACGAAACATCTTCTTTTAGGGTGAAAGTGTCCGTTTCGTTTGCTTTATTGATTCATAAATTCACTGAAATGCTGCATTTGAGACGGTGCGTGACTTGCTCCAAATGATGCTGATGAATGAATAACGTGTCTCCTTGGCAACTAATTGAAGAATCCTGACTCAGTCATCAGCCCGTGTTAACTGAGTCTGGGTCCGACTCGAGAGAATGCACTCACTGACTGACTCGGTGCAATGAACCAGCCGCTGTCGGTGGTTAAAATAGAATGAGAAAATACACGTCTATACACATTTATCTTACTAATAAACGTGTTTAAAATTGAACACAACTGATAAGTAACCAACTTGTATCGTCACCTCGATTGGACAATGTTCTGACATTTTTTTACAAAAATGACTTAAATTCAAAACCATTTCTTTTGCTCATTTCTATGACCAAAACAATTTTTAAAACCATCTGTGTTGTATATCCGTAGATCCTTGTATGACGAAGTTCCACAAGGTTCTAACATCACTTAGAACTTTTTACAATTGCCATTTTTTTGTTTCTGACAGGCCTCCTTTGTAGAGCAAAAATGTAAAAAAAGAAAAGAAAGGAAATGTATTTAGAACTTTATGCAATCAATTATTATGCCCTTATTGGTTGCATATGGTTCTATCTGCACATTTAGGTACGCTCTAAAATGATTAAGCATACTTCGCATTTAAATATTCTCCTATAAAATATGTTAAACTAAAATAATTTACACAAGATTCAACCTCAATATCAAAAATCGATAAATAGATGACGAGTAATCGATTCTGCAAACTTCGATATCTCAGAACTTAGAACCCCGTCCAACCAAAGTCACGGCATGGTACATAGATGGTTGTTTATCAGTTGTGTGAAATTTGAAACACGTTTATTAGTAATGGGGTGCATCGATGGGTCAAAATAAAATGATTTCAGTTTCCCAGATTAACAATTATCTGAAAAAAATGTTAAGAGAATGCATTTTTATTGATTAGTAGATCAGCTATAAAAAAAATCAACAGTCTCAAAATCCGCATAGCTGAATGCCTAGAAGCAATAACTCGTTGGATGTCTTCAAACAAGCTGAAGCTGAACCCATCTAAGACTGAGTTTCTATGGGCGGCCACAAACAAACGCCAACATTTCATAGATAATTCACCTATTTCCATTTCCGGCAACGATATTATTCCAAAGACAACAGTCAAACTTCTTGGCGTTAGATTCAGACTTTTCGTTAAAAAGTCAAATAAATAGGACAGTAAGCACCGGTTTTTTTCACCTAAGACAACTCAAGGCAGTTCGAAGAAACCTTCCTACAGAGGCGACAAAACTATTAATTAACTCTTACGTAGTCTCGCGGCTCGATTACTGTAACGGCATCTACGCTAGTCTACCAAAATATCAAATTGACAAACTTCAATCCGTGTTTAATGCAGCGGCAAGGCTCATAACTGGGGTTTCCAAATATTCGCATATTTCAGAACACCTTCGTAACCTTCACTAGCTCAAGTGCCCTGAGGGAATCCAGTACAAATTGTGCTGGATGGTTTTTAAATCAATCAACGAAATGGCCCCACCTTACATCTCCGAATTATGCGTCCCGGAAAATACCGGTCCGAGACAATTAACCCTTAGATCAGCAACTTCATCTGCTAAAGGCAGACTAATAGAACCTAAACGAAAGCCAAATACTATGTTTGGAGATCGTGCTTTCGGAGTATCTGGGCCTAAGGCTTGGAATAGACTCCCTCCGGAATTAAGATGCATAACAAGCCCAACAGAGTTTAGGCCCAAACTAAAAACCTTCCTTTTTGGGCTCTCATACCCGTAATTTAAATATACCTATTTGAGAGTATCATACTTGTATTGTCTATGCTATGTCTTAATCACACTTTTCTTACTGAATTAAAATTACTCGATTCCTTACACATCAATCTGTCTCTTGACGAATCACATTTAGAAAGATCAAATCCTTATAGGTACTACTGCACCACCCACCTTTACATGTTGCTTTTACTTTACAAAATACACTCGCCAAAGAATACATTACATATTAATATTAAAATAGTTTTCAGGATTAAATAACATGTGTTCACAATAATGTCCTCTGCGTGCGAACTCTATCTAAATTTCTTTCAATGGACAATATACAGTGTTAATTTCAAGCGACCTCTCAGGTAAGTATGGTCCTGTTTTCATTAAATTTTAGGCAGCATCGCGTTCATTCGTACCCGGCATGCGTTGCAATGCCATTCAAAGAAATAAATTGATTCTACCTGCACGTCGTTACCCGTGTGTCCCCGTTCACCTCCCGAGTCCCCTTTCCCCCGCGTTCCCTTTCCACCCTCCCCGCCTTCCCGTCCCTCGTCGCCCCTCACGCGAACCCTACATCCCCCGTTCCCCTCCCCCTCCTTTTTTTTGGTTTCTGAAATTATTCAATTTTCTTTCCGTAAGAACCTTCTACAAAGTATTAGAAAATTTTGAAAAAGAGATGAATGAAGTAGGTAAAGTCGTTCTGAAGTTATGGCGTGACCAAGGTAAATAGGGATTCGTTTTTATACATAGAGATTAAAAAAATCCCACCAAGGGTAGACCACAGGTCAATCCACACAAAAAACAAAAGTACCTACACGGTTTTTGAAAGAGAATGCGGCAAAAGTGTTTGTTTTCCAAAATAATTTCATTTTTAATTATCTCCATTAATTTTGGCACATGTTAACATTAACAGCCTTGTTGTTCGTAACAATATTATGCGAATGCTATATTCAACATGAATGTAAACAACAAAACACACGTTCAGTCGAATTAAACCGGTGTAATTTCTTTGTTCCAATCAATGGGAAAATGATTTTGTTTCAGAATAATGACCGATAAATACCGCATAATGCTGCCAGTGACGACCATTACAGCATTATATTCAGGTGTGTTAACTACCCGTAGCTTCGAGCTGTGGATTACGTGAATTACCTTTAAATATCATTCAGGAAGCCTTAGGCTCTGGCGATTAACTTATTTATAAGTGGATTATAATGGAATAAAGCACAAACTTATCAAAAAATAATGCTAACAATTTTTATTAATCATAACACCATGTCAAAACATCGATTTTCTGTTATACTTTAGTAAGGCATCAAGTTTACAGCCAGGCTTTAGAAGGCCCAGAAATTGTTTCATCATCATTTCAAATTTATATTATTTTATCCACTGGAGCGATCACGCGAAATAAATAAATTTGCTTCGATTGCTTGAGATTTCCCAGATGGTCAATTTTAAAATTTTTCGTCAACATTAAAAAAAAATCATACCTTCTAATTTTGACATTGAGATATAAAAACTTATTATAGTGCTATATAGCCAATGAAATAACCTGTATTTTACCGTTTATCTCATTTTTGTAGGATATATGAAAAAATTATAAAAAAATCCTAAAATTTATAATCGCGTGAATCCTGGGTGTTTTTTTACTTGAAACTGCCGCGAGGGATACTTATTCGGGTCAACATAGAATATTTTCGGTTTCTCTACGTTGCCAAAGGTTGATAATTAAAGGTGCATATCTATGGAAAAAAGACATAATTTTATCCGTAAACAGCTGTTCAAAAGTTCAAAAAATTATTTTTAACATTGTTCTAAAATAGTCTACGAAGTTCGGATTTGCAACATCTATGGTCATAATAGATAAAGCATTTCAATAGCTTCGTGTTGAAATAAACGGCTCGCCCAGGAAATGTTTAAAAAAATTACAATAAATGTTTTACGAATGGTAGGAAAATGTGGTCCATTTTTGGACCGAAATCAATCGCAGAAAAATAAAAGTGGTCCATTTTTCGACCGAAATCGCTCCAGTGGAATAAGTAATTACGTTGATTTTTCAAAGCTCACGACGATGCAAGCTGATAATATCTGCGTAGAACTGTAAATTCTAAACTGAATTCGTTTACAAATCAATAATAATATTTGAACTGACAAAATATTTTGCGAAAGGGTTTTAATAATCAAAACCTGATGTTTTTTACTCATTATCATTATCAAAGCTAACTCGAATAATTCAATCTAACATGTCGAACGTCCAGTTGATTAATCAGACATCTCCGAAAAACCGGAATTTGAGTATGCAGTGATAAAAATAAAAATAATAATAATAATTGGATAATTTGTAGAGCGCCGTTTTTGTGAAAAATCACCTCAAGGGCGCTGTACAATTTATTAAGAATTCTTATGTTCCATCGAATTCTACTATTTACAGATGGATACAGAAACATACTTACCTGGCAGGTCATTTCCGTTAAAAACACTTTAATTAGAAAGTTTATGCTTTGAAAAGATTCGGCTTTGCACGCGGAGGACATTATATTTAAAACACTGGACATTGCACGATTTTACATTTTCTTCCCCCACCACTATTAGTATTACATTTATGAAAAGATTAGTGGCAAAAGTAGAGTTGATATTTATTTTGAAAGACTGGAGAATTTAGATCTCTTTAGGGCTGAGAATGTTCATGAAATGACCCTTATAAACGCTTACAAATAGGTTTTTTTCCTACATTTTTATAAATTAGTTATTTACAGTGTCACGAGTATTGAATGTGAAAGATTTTTGATTTTAGATTTTAGATTTTAGATCATAGACTTTAGATTTTAGATTTTAAATTTTAGATATTAGATTTTAAATTTTGGATTTTAGATTTTAAAATTTAGATTTTAGATTTTAGATTTTAGATTTCAGATTTTAGATTTTAGATTTTAGATTTTAGATTTTAGATTTTAGATTTTAGATTTTAGATTTTAGATTTAAGATTTTAGATGTTAGATTTTAGATTTTTGATTTTAGATTTTAGTTTTAAGATTTAAGATTTTAGATTTTAGTATAAAATCGCTTTTTCTGCATATTCATTAAAACATCTAATTTGATGGAGATTGAAAATGTTCGATTATTTTACGGAATATTAATTGATTTATTGAAATTTTATCTATTTATTCAAAATATTTCTCTATTCATAAAATCACAAAAATATTTACCTTCCCAATTTTGTAAATCAAGCATTTTAATCAGATGTATGTCCCTACGTGAGCAAAAACAGAAATCCATTAAAAATATGAACTGCTCATTATCATATCGTAGAAGAATGAATCAAAATCACGGCCAAAATATCAATTTTCTAAATAAGGTCATCTATTTGCTGCTACAAAATGAACCAACAGGTTTCTTCCAAATTAATCGCACTTAATTTTTAATGAATATTTAACAGGCCTTGACAGGACACTACCCCTTGGAGAATACCCGCATTAGCATCAGAGCTGCAACCACTGGCGGAGGTTGGGAACCAGTGCCAGTTTTGCGAATGCAAATTTATTCTAATTTTTTAATTTGCGATATGAATTCTGTAGCCGTGGAGACTGTGTCAATAAAATAGCGGAGCTAATTGTTAGTGATACACAACGGCTTCTGCATGTAGGAGAATAAGTAATTGAAACTTTTAAACATTTTTATAGTTATGGGAATGTAAAAGCACGTATTGTGTCCAAAACAGCTATAAAATGGTCTGTACGTTCATAAATTTACACATGTTATGAAATCCGAAAGGCATCGTTGATAGGCAGTCAACATTTTCAAACTTCTCTAACCTTACCCAAAATGCTCACCAAATCCGTTAACAAAAATTATAAGTAATATATCTACCTACGAAAGATACTTTTTATGTTCTTTTAAGTAAGAAAATCAATTTGGGGATAGGTCTGTGGCTAGAGCAAGTGGGGGGGGGGGAGCAGAGGAGGAAGATACAAGTACCAGGCTCTTCACATATGGTCTGTAGCTAAAGCCTTTCCAAGCAACGTTTCAAGTTTGAATGGTGGTTCCCGATCGGGGCGATACTGAGAGAATATTACGTTCAAGCGTGAGGTTAGCATAATGTTACTTTTTATCAAACAACTAGCTGGTCCCGGCATGCGTTGGTATGCCATTTAATAAATAAATTGTTTCTCCCAGAGTGTCCTTTCCCATTCGTCCCGTTCCCCTTCCGCCTCCCATTCTTCTCCTGCGTCCTCTTCCCCTCTCGCGTTCCCACTCCGTCACCTCCACCTCCACCTCCACCTTCCCTCTCCCCACTCCACTCCCCCCCCCATTCCCCCGTCCCGCGAACCTCCCTCCCGGGTTCCCCTCCCACCTCATACGTCCCCTTCCCCTCCCACATTCCCCTTCCACCTTCCCCGCCTTCCCTCTTCTCTTTCCCACTCCCTTGTCCCGCCAACCCTCCTCCCGCGTTCCATATATTAAATCCCAGTACATTCAGTTATTAAACAGCCCGCGTGACACCTTTTACAATTTTTATTCAAATTTCCATTTTCTGTGTATATTAAATTTGGTACCTAACACAGGTACCTATTTAAAATATCTAAAATTCTTGATTCGATTCAAATTATTAGGGGAGCACCTACTTTAAATAAATTTATCAACTTAAAGATTTTCAAAAATAGAACCTGATTTAACAATCATTATTTTGCAAAATGTCATTCTCAAACACGCGAACTGTCAAACGTGCGATAGTCGTTAGGTTTTCTGAAATTATCCAATTTTATTAATTTTTCTCTTCGTAAGAACCATCCTCGTACTTCAAGAAATATTCTAAAAAAAGAATTAGCGAAATCTGTTCAGCTGCTCTCGAGATTTGCGCTTAGCAACACATTCAGCGATTCGTTTTTGTATTATAGATTTATATTTATGCATACGTAATAAGTGGTCAAATTTCAAAAAATTACAGTCTATTTTGTCAGCGACTTATTTCGAAACTGCAATCACGGAGGCTGGAATGAATAATGTACCAATAATTTACTATAATACTAAATAAAAGGGAGAGA
Organism: Limnephilus marmoratus; assembly: GCA_917880885.1. NCBI lineage: Eukaryota > Metazoa > Arthropoda > Insecta > Trichoptera > Limnephilidae > Limnephilus > Limnephilus marmoratus. The sequence goes on from OU862906.1 coordinate 58,712,067, forward strand.
GAGAGAGAGAGAGACCGTGAAAGTCTGTATCTAGAAAAGTTGATAAATCTACACAGTTCCCATTTTTCATTTAGCTGCATATTTCAACACGTTCTAAACCTAAAAAAATGCGTAATTTTTACGTGTCGTGAACCCTCTCAAGTTCACTAACTGAGTTTCGGTTCACCACCGTATACGAAGTCAGCTTTAACGAAAAATATAAGATAAACCTAAATTATGCAAAGTAAGCATCATCGCTTACGTAGCCTAACAAGCCCTAAACATTACGGTGCCTCGTGCGATCCCGAGGGAAACCGATTTATTCCGAAGTCAGCAGGGTAACCAACCATACATTTACCGGGGTGCATACAAACATAATGTTTTGCATATGAAACAACGATAACTAGGCTTTAATGTAGTCTTTTTTGCATTAATATTACCTGAATTAGCAATTTATTCTTTCGCGCGTGTTATTTTCATTGAAATAAAAAAAAATGCTTGCTCTTTTTATCAATATTTTATCTTTTTTCTAGAAATGGCTTCGTATGCGTTCATTTGATTTATTTTCCTCATGTGGGAAGAATATTTCGAAATATAAACGGGAATTTCTCCCAGTGAGTTAGTTCGCAATAACCATTATAATTTTTAAATAATTGATATTCATGTAAATAAATAAAGGTTCTTAAAGAAGAATAATTTATTTTTTAACTTGACCGTTTTGCATTATTTCAATTCAATATTATCCTGCCTGAAGGAAGTTTATAAAAATGAATTGTTACTGAATTAGTAACGTTTTGTGGTATACAGTGTGTTAAGCGACTTACTTACTTACTTTAACCAGTGATTCCTGACATAATTTTGAGTAAAAAATGTAAATGAAATTGTGGTCCTCGGTGACATTTTTGGTGTTTTTCTTTATTTATTTTTTCTATAAAACCATAAAAAAATTGTAGGTGTTGAACACTCGGAGGCGGGGTTAGGGGTTGGTAGGTTCCTCGGCTGAGTGACCAGTGACGACACACAGAAGAATTTTTTTGGTTTGATGTTGAAGAAAAAATTTTTGAAAAAAAAAGTCGTCCAAAAAGTCACCGGATACCAAAATTTTGCTTACATTTTTTACTCCAAATAATGTCAGGAATCACTGGTTAAAGTAAGGCAAATACCTACGTTCCTTAACACTGTGTATACAATTACAATACAAACATTTAGTTTATTAAATATTAGAAAACTAGATACACACTATTTCGGACTCGAGGTCTACTGCTAACAAAACCACTGTTTATTACATACCTATTTTTTTGTATTTTTTAAAAGCAAGATCGATATATTCCTAGGTAATAAATAAACTGACAATACTTTCAACCGGCTACCATCATTATGAGTACAATATGCTTGATTGCACAAAATAACGTTTGGTTCTATAATGTACATTTGTTACTTAATTTTGTTTTTTTTTACATTAGCTCCACACAGGAGGTCCCGAGAAAAGTAATTTCCCTCAGGGCCTATGTAATCTTCGGGGATGCTGTGTGGAGGGTATTTTTAGGAAAGGAAGTTCTGGGAAGGAAAAGGGTATTAGGGGTGGGTAGGAATCTGGGGGTCAGTGTGTCCAGAAGTGACGGACGTATGAATTCCCACTACCGGGCAAGGCGATGTTCTGAAAGAGTACGGCTGGAAAAGTCAAAGCTGGAGAAGTCAAAAAACTATTCTCTCCCAGTGGGCAGACGCATCCGCCGCCAAGACCCAGACAAACCTCATCCCACGAACCCGGGCACCCCTGCTAAGTCATCAAACGTGGTGAACCACTTAGGGTGACCTATGGCAGAGGTGTTGGTTATCCAATAAATGCTTCCTGGGCGGTACTCATACCCGCCTGCCAAATTGTAATTTATTGTGTTTATTTGCTACCAGGCATGGTTTGGTAACAAATAAATAAAATTAAATAACAAATGTACATTAAGAAATAGAACTCTTTCAAAAATAAAATATCTAGAAATATAGTTAACGCCAAAGAAATAAAATAAAAAAATGAAAGGATGGAAAGATGAAAAGATGACAGTTTTGAACGCGTCACGCCTGTACGGGAACCCGATGCTTTGTATCACTCGGCCACCATCTGACTTTGGTAGTCGACATTAGGTAGGCCTTATGTTAAATTAAAAAGTCGATAACAGACATGACACACAACGCTAATTTATTTCAATGCCAATTTGAGGACTTTACGTTTACTTGCCAAAAGGCACACCACATTTAATGCGAATTTACATATTAATGTTGAATATTCCCCGTCGCGTCGGTAAGGTAGGTAAGTGCATGACAACCAAAGCTCCACAATACGTCTGACTTCAAATTCTTGCCAAATTGAGGTTAATTCATTTGGCAGAAGAGATCTAATTCAGGTAGGTACCTACGCGTTTGACGGATTCAAGCAAGGATCGGTTCGCAACGGTTCAAGGAAATTACCTCATCTCATTTGAACCCTCCTGTTCCTCTGCGTCAGAGAAGGATTAATCTCAAACTTTAAATAATGTTGATTCATTCAAATGGAAATGCCAACCCTTTTCACTAAGAAAGTTTACGAGTTTCAAGTTTATTGTATGTGGGTGTTTTTAACTGGAAGGCCGGGATTAAAACAAATCCATACGAAATCAGAGACCTGAAAATCATGACTCATGACACTATTGGTATATATGTTTTAGTAAGGACTGGCCTGTCCAGATCTGATAATTTTTTTATATATATCTGATAACCTTTTCTTCTATGGAGTTCTCATTTAAGCAAGCTAATATTTCGTCCCACAAAAATTTTTAAAAATAGTTATCTACATTGTGCTTTTCAAACAAAAACGAATTGTATCCCATTAAAAAAGTGGATCGTGTTCCAATTATTAAATAATCATAGTGGAAGCAGACCTATTCTAACAGTGAAATTAAAAAAAAAATCTTATTTAGCATGACAAGTGACATTTGAAGCCATAGACAAAAAATTTATGAAATATTGTTCTGGCTGTTACTATAACAAGAGACAAATTTTTAAATTCTAATTAGAGTGGGGGCATTTTTGAACCGATTTTTTGTAAACTGCGAACAAAATGTCTAATACCCAAACACGTAGCAATAAATCAAACCTTGATAAAGAGGACAAACAAACTATGGATAAAATTTTTGATTATATCGACAAAAAGTTTGATTCTTTAAAAAAGGATATAATTCAAAAAATAGAATGTCAGAATACGGAATCTATAAAAAATATTGAGTACATTAGTGCTCAATACGACGAAATTATAAAAAAATTGGATATGAATAACAACCAAAATAAATCAATTCAAAATGAACTTGAAAATATCAAAAAAGAGCAAATGGAAAAAAATGCTACAATTAAAAAAACAAAGGAACAAAGACTAGATGAAATTGAATATAAATCAAATCTCAACAATCTAGAAATTGCAGGCATTCCACAAAAAAATGGAGAACAGCTGGTGGAAATTATTAAAAAAGTCGCATCTGCAGCTGGAATACAAATTAAACACGCTGATATAAGCAATGTGACCAGAACTTCAGACCGAAGATTTAATGCTCCGCCAAAAATCCTCGTAACATTTACGGATATTAAACAAAAAGATATCCTTCTATCTAAAAAAAGAGAACTAGACCTTGATTTACTAAAGGATCTGACAAATGAACAAATTTACATTGGAGAAGTAATTAGTCCCTACAAAAAAGAGTTGCTATGGAAAGCAAAACAAATAGCAAAAAATAAAAAATATGAATTTGTTTGGATTAAAAATGGGAAAATAATGGTTCGTAAAGGTCATGATCAAAAAATTCTGTACGTAAATCATCTGTACGACCTCGATAAATTGATATAAAAAATCACTTACTTGAATAAGCCAAACTAAATTACTGAGAACATGGATAATGAAACAATAATTACAAACAAACCGGATGAACTGTCAACTCTTAAAAACAATTATAATATATTAAATAAAAATATACGAAGTATCAACAAAAATTTTGATGAACTTCAAATACTAATTAAGAATCTAAAAAAATTAATGTAGATATAATTATCCTCACTGAATGCTGGATAAAGGATAAATTTTCACCCTTGCATATTAATAATTACACCTCATATGCAACCAATTTGAATTACACAAAAAATGATGGTGTGATAGCGTACATTAAAGATGACATTAAAACTGAAGTCAAAGAAATAAAATTCCCAAATGCAAACTGTTTGAAAATCAAAAAGGGTGATGAAACCACGATATTAGCTCTGTACCGATCACCAGCTATAACTAATATTAATCAGTTTCTTGAAACGCTTTCTAATGAACTCAATCTTCTAAAAAACACAAAAAATGTCTTCCTTATCGGAGATATAAATATTGACATATTGGAAAACGGTCATCCCAATAGAACTGATTATCTACAAACACTGGCCCGAAAATCTAACAAGCATGGCCATAATAAACATAGATGATGGGAAAAAATGTTTAGCTTTATTCATAGATCTTCAAAAAGCTTTTGACACAATAGACCATAAAATATTACTAACTAAACTAAAAAAAATGGAATGGCCGAATCAACAATGAACTTATTGGAGTCATATATAACAGGGCGAGAACAACAAGTACAAATTGGCAAACAAAAGAGCAAACTTTTATCTTTAAACTATGGCGTCCCTCAAGGGGGTGTACTGGGACCGATTCTGTTCATTATCTACATCAACGATTTAACTAACCTTACCATTAAAGGAAACATAATCAGTTTTGCTGATGATACTGTTTTATTATTTCAAGAAGAGAATTGGACGGATACATTTAAGGAGGCTGAAATAGGGCTTAGTGCACTTCAAAATTGGCTTAAAATCAACTCGCTTACCCTTAATATAAGCAAAACAAAATATATAACATTTTCAATGAACTCAAGGGGCCAACCAATAAAATCGCTAGAACTAAAATTACATGAATGCCATGGAAATGATACACAATGTTACTGCCCTGTTATCGAAAAAACACAAAACATTAAATATCTCGGAGTAATAATTGACGAAAATCTTAGATTGGACCTACACATCAAAGGTATTACGGAAAAACTCACTAGCCTTATATATTTTTTTAAAAATTTAAGAAATGTGTTAAATAAAAAGGATATGAAAAAGGTCTACTACGCGTTATGTCATTCTCGAATTGAATATGGAATCATAGGATGGGGATCTGCTACACATACGTACCTACACAACCTGAATACGATTCAAAAAGGAATCATAAAGACCATATTGAAAGTACCAATTAGAACGCCTTCAAATGAAATTTTCAATAACTTTGACGTACCAAATGTACAGCAAATATATGCAAAAAATATATTATTGAAGCTCTTCAAAAATAATGAATCCTCTACTAGACCGTGTATGCATAACACTAGATCGAATAAAAATGATATAAAAAATATTCCAAGTTATAAAACCACATTTGGACAAAGAAAGTATACATACTTTGCATCAAAACTTCATAACATACTTCCCCAAGACATAAAGTTAATAAAAAATCCAATTGAATACAAATCAAGAATAAAAATATGGCTTAAAGAGGTCAATGAGAAAACCCTAACGAAGACGCTAAAAACGACATAGAAGACAAATGAACTATATTTAAAAAACTTTAGTCCGCCTCGGCCCAGGACCCCCTAGTGAGGAGGACTAAGAAATACAATATTTTATTCTTAATTTCACCATCATATTTTGTATGTACAAAAAATTATATAGTCGCTATAATAAAAAAAAAATTTGAATAATGTCTTACGAGTTGCAAGTATTTCCAATATACGATTCTCACCGCAGAAGCATCCGAAACCTGGTACTACGTTATTACTAGACACGGCTATTCAGCTCAGGTCAATTGAGAAAGTTTTTCCTGTTTATTTTGCATATCAGCACGGGTAATATTGTACCAACAATAAAAAAGAAAGATTTTTTCGTAATTTATTACTGATTTGTAAAAGAAAGTATGTTGTAGATTTAGGATATGTCTATGTTCTGTTTATCTATTCTGTTTATTGAGTCATACTTTATTTATTATTTTCAAAATAGTTAAGTACTTCCAACATTATTTCTAGATGGGTTGAGATAAGATCAAACCAACAGAGTTGTAATAACTTGAATCCTCTGGAAGTTACACAAGTGCTGTTTTACTGTACGAGCAACGCTATTGTTAGCAGAAGAGATTATTTCAATGTTATAAGGTTATTTTATAACTAAAATACAAAGAGACGAGCATGGGTACCGCCATCCCAGGGACCATTTATTAGATACAGTTTGGCTGATGGAGACCTAACGGCCGGCGTAGTCCAGCGGTAAGGCTCTAGACTCGCACACCGAAGGTCGCGGGATCGAATCAAATTTTATTTGAATAACTTGTGTTATTTCACAATTCATTCATTTAAAATAATATATAGTATAATTGCGGCACGTTTCAGAGTGGAAGATACTCTCAGTATCGCCCTAGTGTAGGACCACCATTCAGAATTGAAACGTTGCTTGAAATGGCATTAACCGTGTTTAGTGACCAGATCTGAATAGCCAGATACTTCTCCACCTTCCTCTTCCATATCTCCTTCCCCTCCCCATTACCTTCAACCTCACAACGTACCCCGATTGAGGATGCCATAGTCTCACTAGCTTCAGACGGGAGCAGTTGGGACTCTTGTGCGGTATTCATATAAAAAAACCTAAACCTCTCTAGCCGGACGCTCTTGACCCATCGCCTTGCACCACAGTAGAAGGGATCGATTCATACGTTCGTCACTTCTGGACATATTTATCTCAAGATTCCCACTCATCCCTCGTACGTTTTTCCTTCCCAGGAACCCTCTTCTTTTTTTCTCTAAAAAAAACTTTTGCACAGCATCCCCAAAGATGACATAGGTCCTGGGGCATTTTTTCTGATGACATAGGTCTGAGGCATCTCCCATGTGGAGCATACGAAAAAAAAATCGGAATCCAAGAATGTCGGTCCTTCTTTACTTGTGTGCATGACTGAAAGTCAGACAATAAATAACACGCCACGAAAGATACAAACTTCCAATTTCGTTGATTTTATTTGTAAATCGTATTTAGACCATCTTTCGTAAATATTATTCAAGGCCTGAGATTTGAAAAACAATTACTTTAAAGAGTGAAAATTTTTTGTCTTTGAGCACACAAAGGTTCATCCCGTCAGTCAAATCAGCACTAATGTTTGGGTTTATACGCAAGAGGCCGAAAAAAGCGATTTGTTCAAGATAATTTTCCTGGAAACACATTTTAATTTATTGACCTAAAAATTTATACACATGTTGTATAACTTTTAATTTTTTTCAAATATTTTTTGGTTTTAAAATAATTATTTTTAAAGCTGCTGTAGCGTTTGTCTCAAAATTGTGTTCTAAACCGGTCAGACTCAATTTTTTACACAAGCTTTAAAAATATAGTTTTTACTAATAAGTAGAAGTATTTTCTTACTGATGAAAATGTGTTATTTTATATATGTACAATTTAAGGCTAAAGTTTTCAACAAAAATCGTATTTTTTTTTTGAGAAGCAGCAATTTTATTAAAAATTATATTTTGCTTATTTCTTCAATAAATACTAGATTTTATATTTTAACGAAATAATTAAATTTTTTTATAATAAACACAATTAAATAACTTTGTTTCAATTCCACTTTATTATTTCTTAATCCAACCGGTTTTGGTTCGTCCTGAACCTTCCTCAGGGGTGAATAAAAATATACTTTTTTCACCCCTGAGGAAGGTTCAGGACGAACCGAAACCGGTTGGATTAAGAAATTATAAAGTGGAATTGAAACAAAGTTATTTAATTGTGTTTATTATAATTATGTATTCCCACAAAGTGTTTGTTACATGTGAAGATTTAATTTTTTTATTTTAGAAGATCCAATCCAGAGATGTCGTGCTTACTGTAAAACGTATCTTTTATGCCAATAACATCAGCTTTAAAAATCATTATTTTAAACCAATAAAATATCAGAATAAAGTTTAAAGTTACAACAGTTATAGTTACAGTTAAAATATTATAATTTCTTTCCAAGAAAAATCGCTTTTTCGGCCTCCTGACGCGTATAACCCCTTAAATAACGAAGCACAATAAAAATTAACCGCTTCATCGAAATTATTCAACCACGTTGTGCAATTATTTTGATTTTGCTGCGATTGTGTTTACGTTAAAACTCTCAAAATTTTAATATTGTTTTGATGAAAACGGTTGTAACAGGAAATCAGTTTTCAATAAATGCCAATCAAGCAAAGCTTACTGCGAATTTGTTTATCAAAAGCAATCATAATAACGTTAATGAATGTGAACCGTTTATGGAAGTTAAATTATGTGTGATTACTGATAAATATTATTTCCTTTAAATTTGTAATCCCCGAGTGAAATTTTGTGCATTTAAATGTGCTCCAGGTATAATTGGATAATATTTAACATCAGTCAAAGGCAAGTGTACCGAGGAGTGCGTGTGGTTAAACCACGTACACATAGCCGGATTACGAATCAAGAGCACAAATGATGCTCAAGGGACTATGATAATTAGGATTTGTGCTTTCAATTTCAAACTTCAAGTTTTGAGATTTTGAGCATTCCAAGATTTTAGCTTTTTAAGCTTTGCGGTTTTTAATTTTAGTTTTCAAGCTTTAAGCTTCTTAAATATTGAGTTTTGAGCTTTAAGTTTCGCATTTTGAGAGTTGAAATTCTTCGACCATTAAGCTTTGAGCCTTAAGATCTGTGCTTTAAGTTTTTAAAGATTTCAGCTTTGCACGCTTTGCGCTTATATTTTTTGAGTTTTTATGCTTTAAACTTTTAAATTATTGAGTTTCAAGATTTCTTTTTTGAGTGTTAAGCTTCTTTGAACATTAAGATTTATGCTCTTGGCTTTACACTAAGGGCGTTAAGCTTCGAGCTTTAAGCTTTGGACTTTGAGATTTAGGATTTGATCTTTCAATGTAATGTGTTAAAATAACTCAGGTACGCCTCATACGTCATATGTATGTCTAATAATGTTAAATTGTCGCGAAAACAAGTTTATGGGTTCGAGTGGAACCCTTTCCGACCGGCTTCATACGAGCGTGAGTTTGTCTTTAAAAAAAACTTGACAGCAAATAAATCTGTTTTTGGGAACCACACCTGTGTCGATGATCTTGCGGTAGCTGCTTATGCAGGGCGCCATCAAGCGCACGTGGTTAAACCAGTAAGTCGCCCAGCCCTAAGAAATCATAATTAAGAGCTTTACTGGTGAGGCCCATCAAAATTCGGACATTGTTTGCCGGTCGGAAAGGGTTGAATATAAGATTTTTAAGTGTAAGCTTTGGACTTTAAGCTTTGAGTGCACAAATTTGGCTACTGACCAGGAAATCTTTTATTTCCTCCCAATACTTAGTATTATGCACCTTACTTTTGTAGAAATACTTTGGTTATTTATGAAAATTCAGGAGCACGAAGAGAAGTAAAAGATTTGTAAATTATTAATCTACGCCTAGAAATGTTATTTTTGCAATCCTCACAACTCTGAAGCTATGTACATTGTAGAATCATATTTGGCGTTAAAGCAGGCGTTGAAATTGATAATATTTTAGATTTCATCACCTTCTCAGTGCTCTTGGTATTTTTGCCAATAAATAAACATTTATCAAAAGAAATATTTCTACGTATTTTAGAAACATCGTTATGAAGAATTATAGTTATGGGAGCCGTGTATGGCTCGTAGGCCCCAGAGGGCCATCACATTTAAATTGTGGAAGGCAAATGAATATTTATTTATAGTAGTCGCCACCGGGATCCTATAAACGAAATAGCCAGCCTTCGAGACAGGGTAAGAGACTCAGGGTAAGTAGAGTACTTGGATGCTGCTTTAGTTGTGATTTCAGGGAGTGCTTTATAACTCCGTCACTCCTTGCGGTCCCGCGCTGCGTGGAGAGTTGCGGACACTGACGCGATGATGCGCGACCTTCCAGAAATATTTTTATCACGACTATTTTTATGACTCCAATCAATAATTTGAGGGGACCTTGCCTTCCTGGGACGTCTCAGATCTTTTTAGATTTACTTGGACATCATAAATATTGCACTTGCATTGGACATTGCTTGATTGTACATTTACTAACCTTATCACTGTTATTATTAGAAGATTAGTGGCAAAAGCACAGATGATATTTATTTTGAAAGACTGAAGAATTTAGGACTCTTTCTTTAGGGTTGGAGAATTTTAATGAAATGACCTTACAAAAAGCTTAAAAATTAACATTTTTACACAATTAGTTATTTACATTTTCACGACAGTGTGAGATGAAGGTGAAAGGTTTTTAAATTTATAGATACAACTCTCTATATGTTATGAATTTATTTTCATTTGACACTTTATTTCAAAATGCTTATTTTTCGAAGATTATTTGTCAACTAAAGCTTGAAGGACGTGGAAAAAATAATAAAAGCAACTTGATTTATTTTTCGACATTATGAACATTTCAAAACCTCATAAATATTGATGGAAGAAAGTTTTTCCAACTGAAAGTTTCGTCGACCTTTCGAATCAATGTTCTGTTTTCGGTATATTCTCACTGAGTTAATTTTGTTACTAAGTTTTACTATACTTTCTTTATTTGCACAATTAAAACAGTATTTAAATTTGTGTAACGACTATCATGTATGTATAAACAGATTATAAGGCAAGAATATAATATTTATCACGGGAATTAAACCAGAGCAACCATTCAGACTTCAGGCAAACAGCGGGAACCACACTGCACTGGTTGCATAATAATATTATATTATTATGTTCTTAAACCACGAGTAATATCGCAATGTTGACACGCAGATGACGTTGCATGTGAGGCTACGTGGCAAGTGGCATGTGGCACGTGGTGTGGAACTCACTGCATGTGATTGTGCAAAGTAGGAACAGTTCTGAGTTCTGAGCAATGTTCGGCTTGCCCAAATAATGCACCGCTTAAATGCAAGTGGACAAATATGCAGAGTTAATAATGCGATTAAAATCCTTGACGTAAATTTTAATTCATTTCATTCATATATATATATATATAGTATATTAACTAGCTGATCCGACAAACGTTGTTCTGCCGTATAAATTATTTCTAGTGAATATTTTGGTTATTAAATAAAAAATAACGAATGTATTGTAAGTGTGTGGGGATGGGATCCATGACAGAAAGAGGAATGTAGACGATGTAGACGTAGACGTAGACTGTAGACGATGACCGCCGATAAAAACAAAAAAAATGCCAACTAAAGTACGAAAATGAAATTTAAAAAAAATCAATATGAATTTCGAAGAGCAATTGAGTGTACTATATTTTATGTCAGTCCGTCTTTAGCCAACACATGAGCCCGATGGTTTGCCCACGCGAAAACATGATGAAATATCAAAATGATGCGATGCTTATCGTGAATGTCTTGCGCATGTGTGGATGAAAGTTCGATGAGGCCAACGTAGCGCCATCTGTCATTCAACAACATAAAAAAAAATCGTTCTGTTTGAAATACGAAAGACGGTTAAATTGGTTCATGCAAAAATACTAAAATCGCGATAAAAAAATGGGAGGGTGGGGGTAGGAGGGTAAAAATTTGGAGTTATAGGTATTTTTTGATGCTATCATAAGATAAAAATTTTATTCTGAAAAGGTACACCCTAATCACCTAGCGGTATGAAATATACTTAGACCTATTCTCATACCTACTAAATATATATAAAAATTTGTATAAAAATCGGTCAAGCCGTTTCGGAGGAGTGCGACCACAAACACAATGACACGAGATTTTTATATATTAGAGAGATATTTTTTTTTCGTTTTGGGAGGCAAGTAGGCAAGTACGGGTTCCGCCGCCCCGGGAACTATTTCTTACCATTATTGTCACCCCAAGTGGTTCGCTACGTTTAGTGAATTATCAGGGATGCCCGGGTTCATGGGATGAGGTTTGTCCTGGTCTGGGGGGCCGATGCATCTGCTGCATGGCGGGCCGGACCGGGAGAGTCTGGATGAGGGAAGCGTTTTGACCTTGACAATTCAACTGTCACCGCAGATGAACGGAGTTGAAATTGGATTATGATAAATTGTACCCTTAGGGAACGTATCCATACTACGTGACCAAATTTTTGCAATTTTTAACCCCCCCCCCCCCCGGTGACCAAAAACCTAAGCAAACCGCCGCTCATTTGTACCAAGCGTGACATTTAGAAGACCCCCCCAACTAAACGTGTCACGTACTATGGGTACGTTCACTTAATTTAATTTACTCTTACTTAAACTGTAATATTAAATATTTAAAAATATATATACTGTTATTGTCCTTCTATAGCTACTTTTTTTCAAAATTGTGTACCTATGTCAAATAATGTTTATTTTTATTTCATAAGTCCTTTGATCATTGTTTACACATTTCCTTAGAACATTCTCTAGTAAATACTCCTCCCATAAACACGAGCTCCTAGGGCTCAACTTATGGAGTAGTAGAATTTAAAAGTGAATTATTGTGTAACCTTGCATATGTAATTATTTGTAATGTAATAAATAAAAAAATTAAAATTATTCATCCTAGACTTGCAGAAAAGTCGATAGATGTCGCATATTAAAAATAAAATGGATAAAGAATTATCCAGACACTATCTAGAGAGCATTTAGTTCGGGTTTGAATCTTGCAATCATACATAAAGATAATTGCCAATAATACATGCGCTAAAGAAAATGAAGATAATATAGGTGGTTCTTAGTCGAAGTATGGTACAGTTAAACATGACCGAATTTCATATCGACATCGTGGCGCAGTAGTTAGCGCGTTTGCCCGGAAAGCAAGAGGTCCTGGGTTCGAGTCCCAGAGGTGTCAATATGTTTTTCTGATTTTTCTGTTTCCAGATTTTCGATTCAGTTTCGCTTATATTGTATTGATTTATTTAAATATTACAATTTGAGGTTTTACTCATAAAGTTAAAATAAAAAATAAAAAACAAAATTCTTGATGCAAAATAAATAAATAAAAAATATATCCGTCACTTCTTGACACACCGGATTCCTAACCCACCCCTCATTCGTATTTCCTTCCCAAAACGTTCTCTCCTTCCACTCAGCATCCCCTAAGATGACATAGGCCTTGAGGGAAATTATTTTCCTCAGGGCCTCCAATATACATAGGGAGTAAAAAATAAAATATTGCAGGCTCATAAATAACTCGAAAATAATTTTTCTACTATATCAAAAAAAAATTATAAGTGAAAAATGTATTTTTACTTCGAAAAAAAGGTGGTTTAAAATTTGTGGAATGATATTAATTAATTAATTAAAATTTTTGAAAATAAACTTTAGAAGTAAATTTCACACCATGCGTGGCGAGTAAAATAACTTGCCCAAAATGTAATGATAAAAGATCGATCATTTATGTTTCTTCAGTTTAGACATTAACCATTATAACAGATCAGCTATTTTACTGATTTTACTTTTATCCAGTTATGATGTTTGCAGATAACTTGACGTAAAGCGAAAATGTTATTTTTGAAAAAACTTTTATTAAATTATCGTCGTGGAGTAATTTCATTCAAAATCTTACAGGAAGAGTGCGTAGCACAAAAATTTGTTTTGTTTTTAAATTTAAATATAGCTAATTAGTAGAAGAAACTGTCGATCTTCTATTTCCGTGTCATAAAATTTCATTCAGCATCAACCTTGTCACGTCGTTTGTTTTTGAATAATCTCATTGCCGCGGTACCGGAACTGCCTTAAAGACTTTAACTACTAACTAACTACCATCACGCCGTTTCCCCATAGGGGTAGGCATAGAGAACGGACCGTCAAAAACTCGGTCTTGGCACACACTCCTTGCCTCATTCACATTCATACAATCTAACACATGCTCTTCTATTATTCTGACTCTCCGACCGAAATATCTGATTCACTTGGTCGTGCCATATCTTCCTCGGGCGTTCCCGACTTCTTCAACCATTCATATTTGCGTCATATATTCTCCTTAACTCCTTAACCATGTGAGCATTCCTTTCTTTCTTTCTCATTTCGCTTACATAAGTCTCGAATTCTTTGCGGATCTCCACGTTTCTCACACGATCATACATAGTTTTACCACACGCACGCCTCAGGGATCTCATTTCTACAGCATTCAGTACTTTCATCGAAAGACCTTTCAGCACAAACAGGCTATCAGCAGTCTTAGACGTCAACACCTCTTAATCTGCAACGCGAACTCCCAAAATATTATAGGCGCTATTCAATTAATATTATAAAATATTATATTCGCTATTATAATAGGCGCTATTCAATTCATGAGGTTGACATATGAAATTGGCGTTTTGTATGGGAGGAACATAAAGTTGATTTTTTAAAATATAATATATTTATTTAATCAAAGTATGTACCATTGCTATCTATGCACTTTTGCTATCTCATAGGTAGTTCATCGATCTCTTTACTAAAAAAAACCATTCGGACGGTAATCAATAAAATCTTTGAAGGCGGTTTGGACTGCTCCATCGGAGTTGAATTTTTTCCTTTGCAAGAAGTTATCCAAATTTCGAAAAAAATTGTAATCTGTTGGGGCAAGGTCCGGAGAAGCTCCTCTAATTTGGTAGCCGTCTGTTGTGCAGTGTGTGGTCTAGCGGTCAACGCGCGTTTGTTGATTTGCTTCACTCAATTCGTGAGGTACCCACCTTTCAAGCTTTTTCACCTTCCCAATTTGTTTTAAGTGGATTAAAACAGTTTTATCACTAACACCGCAGCCTGCAGCTAACTCGGGCGTGGTTTGCGATGGATCCGCTTCCATAATAGCCTTCAATTCTTTAATATCAACTTTGGTCTCCGGCCATCCACGGGGCTTATTCTGCAGGTCGAAATTTCCAGAACGAAAAAGTTGGAACCAAAAACGCACTGTGTTTTCTTTTGCGGCACCGTCGCCATACACATCATTAATCCTTCGAGCAGTTTCTGCAGCACCTGTGCCACGGTGGAACTCATACTCGTAAATAACGCGATATTTCAAGTTTTCCATTTTGCAAACTAAGTGACACAAAGAAAAAAAACAATTAAGGAAAAAACAAATGAATTATAATTTTCGAAACACAATTAAATGTGTAAATAGCTGTATAAATTTGAATTTGGAATTTTTAACCAAAGAGAAGATATTTGAGATCAAAGTTGCCAGTACGGCAAAACGCCAATTTCATATGTAAGGACCTAATATTCTCAAATCTGAGCTGTCCAAAAATTAAGGAGAGGAATGGCGCTGGAAAATATGATATTGATGATAATACCCGCGTCGTCAATTCTCTAAAGCCTTACAAATGCCCGAGGTTCAAGGTGAATGGTGATGTATGGTTGAAATTTTTGTCGCGTTTGTAATACGCGTCAATTTACAGAGTGAGCGCTTTAGAGCCTTAGCTAAATTATGTTGGCGAGCATTTTGATTTCTTACTGAATTGTGCGTAGTGTAATCAGTAATCAGGATTTTGGTTCACGGTTTTAATTCATCTAAAAAAAAATCAAACGAAAATCATCTAGAAATGATTTAAAGCAAAGTATGTGTAATTGAAACTAAACCGATTTTCAAAAATTGTTCATGAAAATTCTTTATAAATTGGCGGTAAATTGTCTTTTGACAGTTATTGCCAGAACTTATCGTGTCCTTGGATCAGACCCGCGAACCATTTATTGGATAACCAACACCTCCGCTACAGGTCACCCGAAGTGGTTCGTTACATTTGGTGACTTAGCAGGGATGCCTGGGTTCATGGGGTGAGGTTTGTCCGGGTCTTGGCGGCGGGTGCGTCTGCCCACCAGCTGCATGGCAGACCGGATCGGGAGAGAATGGTTGAGGGAGTTCCTTTGACTTCTCCAGCCGTACTCTCTCGGAACATCGCCTTGCACCGCAGAGGGAGGGATGGATTCTTACATCCGTCACTCTTGGACACACTGACCCCCAGATTCCGACCCACCCCTAAAACTCTTTTCCTTCCCAGAACTTATTTTCCTTCCTTTCCTAAAAAGATCCTCCACACCACATCCCCAAAGATCACATAGGCCCTGGGGGAATTATTTTCCCCAGAGCCTTCTGGGTGGAGCCGATGATGTTTAAAAAAATATTATGTGTCCGTTTTTCCTATTTTCAGAATTATTTGGAGTGAAATTTAAGGGATATATACAGGGTGTCCAGGGGTAAAGTGCAGACCCCTCCGCAACTTAAGCAGATATATGCGTTAAAAATACGACAGCAGTCAAGTACAATAAGCGTGTTTATACGTCAGCGCGTGTGTCTCCATAGAAATCGTTCAAACTCCGTTATTGTTTTAGTTACATCCCTAAAACAAAAAATGAAAGGTCGATAATACATAACAAGATAAGCTGTCAGTCGCGTAGTTGACACAAATATTTACGCGCCCAAATTTACTACCGGCGGCTCAACCGCGCTCGACATTGTTAATTTTTATTACATATTTTTATATGAAATGATAAAAAAGTGAGGTGACAAAAGTGTTAATTATACATTTATCCAATAGAATAAGTATTGTTGTTTACATAACCTGTGATTTTAGTACCGTTTTCACATAAAAACATCACGTGAGTCATTTGTACCTATTTTTAATGTTTGCGTTCTAAATTTTATTATTTACATATATTAATATTTATTTGTAATATAATATTTTGAAAGCTTATTTTGTAAACTTTCTAAAACAGTTTTTACTATTCGGCTACGTTCAGAAATGTTTCATTTATAGAGCTTTAATTGCGAAGCGTAAGAAGTAATAAAAAAAGTTTTCGTAAAATGTCATTTCGTTTGAGACGTCTTAAGGGCTTAAATGGCGATTTTCGGAGGGGAACTTCGGGAGGTGATTCTACATGATGTTACAAGTAAAAAAGATACATAACTTTTTTCGAAATTCCAACGTTTAGGGGCAGTGTTGAGGTAAAAAGATAAAATTAGTACGGCGTGTGCGGCCAGATACGGGCCAAGCACAATCGAGTTGGGCGCCCGGCAGGCTCTCAGTAAGTAAGATCGTACCTCACACTAAGGGTTTTTAGTAGGTACGTCTTTTTATGGGAAAAAAAATGTTTGAATTTCGGAAAAAGTTGGTAATCTTTTTTACTCCTATCATCATGTAGAATCACCTCCCGAAGTTAATGCACTTTACCTCCGGACACCCTGTATATTTGGAGATTTAAAAGAGGAAAATTCTTTGCGATACTGGGCAGGAAAGCTACATGAAAAAAAATACGTACGTATTTTGATTCTAACGAGAATTTATTATATTTCAAAAAAACTTTCTCGTAAATAATTTAAAACACCTACTTTGTAATTATATAATATACGAAGGAGCTTTTATGATATTGGAAGTAAAGTACTTAACTAAAGGAACGAAAATAAACTGTTACACACTGCGCCGGACCCATAGTACTTCTCGAAGCGCTGCCTCTTTGAATCCAATTTATCTTTGGAAGTACAAATTGCTTTTTTCCCTCTTTTATTCGACTCAGTGATCACCATTTTCCACTCATAATCAGCTTTTGTCGGAGCTGTGATTGAATCTTCAATACAATATCTCTTCTAGGTAGACCATACCATAAAGAGACTGTAGATTGTTCTGACCTATTAAATTGTATGGACAACGTGCTGATATTATCACCTGTCGTATATGATAATTCGTAATGAAATTATACTCAAATGTGAAAATTGTTGTACCCTTTATAACGTCATCATGCATGTTATCATAAAATGACATTATTAATGCGTCATTTTATTCGAAAAACAGACCTCTTAGAAGTAGAGATATGTTTTCTTTCCCCAAAGAAGATTTATTTTTTCTAATCTGAAATGTATGATGAAATTAGAAGCTTGCGTACATTTTATTGATTTAGTATTAAATAAATAATTTTGAGTGCTTACATAATGATAACCAACGACATCAGACTATAGTTTAAAAGAAAATTAATAACAATGACAAAGGCAAATTGACGGCTTCCGTGGTCGAGGGGTAAGGCTAAAGACTAACAAGCTGGAGGTCGCGGGTTCGAATCCCGGCGTGCGCTAGTAAATTTCATTTGATTGATTTGTGATATTTGGCAATTTACTCATTTGAAAATAATCAGCATTCAGAATTAAAACGTTGCTTGAAATGTCTTTGGTCGTGTTTGGTGACCAGATCTGAATATCCAGATACATCCCCAACTTCCTGTTTTCCATCTCCTACCCCACCCCTCTACTTTCAGCGTCACAATATGCCCCGTATGTTATAACGTACGCTTTATAATAGAAAAGAAAATTATTAAAATAATGGCGGTTAATGAAAAACATTGAAAAAATAATAAAAAACAAGAAATGCCAAAATAAAATTAATTTAATATATCCGGTACATAACAAGCAATTAGAAAAATTTGTATGTCTCGAATTTCTCGTCCCAATATCTTTAAAAATTGCAAAAGAAATTTTAAAAATGTGGTTTAAATATAGCTTTTAGAACCAATAAATATGGGAACAAGCCTTTAAAAACTCAAAAAGTAGAAATCCTAAACGCAATAACGGTGGCATATATGAATTTAAATGCAAGGAAAATAATTTATTCCCCACAGCTTAGTATGTTTACCAAACCTAAAACATATGATGCACTTAAATGAGTCGTAGCAATAACGTCATTCTAAAACAATTAAGAAAACACTTACACTTAGTGCAAGTGGAACCAAAGGGAAAGATTCCGAATCCCATATAATAATAATCTCTCGATTAGCGTCTAGCAAATTGGTTTAACCGGTAATAAATCAATTAGACGACTTCAAAAATTGACATTTAAAATCAAATAAATAGGTCGTGTCAATGTGGATCAACCACAGTTTGAAAATGGTCTTGTAAACAAAAATAGGAACTATCTTGTAGAACTCGATAATAACATTATCAAATTTAATTTTAATTAAATTTTAAAAAAATGAAATTGAGTTTTACGAATTTAACAAAAAAACAACTAAAAATTTTTGTTTTGCTTTGTCACTGTCCCGTAACTTGAAACAATGGTTATTTATGACAGCCTTCGAGTAATCGTGAGTTTTTAAGACATGTAGTATAGAATGGTTTCGCACTCAAAAATCAATGCCATATTTTTGTCAGTTTTGTAAAGACTAACGTAAATATGATATATCCTATACATCATTCATGTTGTTGGAGTTCAAATGTAAATAATATGGTTTTATTTCAAGAAATTGATTCTAAGATAAACAAATAAACATTAATTGAGGCATTATTCATTTGTCTGCGATTCATTTCGCATGTTATGCCCTTTCTTCTTTTACATGTCGCTAAAAATAAACTTAAATAGCCTAGCCATGTGGGTAATATGATGTCATATGAAAAAGTAATACACGAGACATGTTCAAGTGGCCTGTAAGCCCATGTATACAAGAAAGAATGAGACGTCTCTCGGCTGACACAATACAATTTCTACGAGGAAATTTCGTGTAGACGGCTAGGACAGGTAGGAAGGCAGTACTTTTATACAACCTGAACTGTTTTCCGAAGAAGCGATGGTCTCTGCAAGATAAAATATTAAAAATTAATGTGACCATTAACACACCTGTATTTAATTGGAGCATGTGTGAGTAACAACCATAAAACATCTACTTTTATACAAGACGATGAATGCATATTATGAAGGGAGGACTGTATGTCGGAATAGAGATTAATGACGTAGGTACTATCCCCTATGTTATCGAATAACGTAGTGTTGAAGTTAATTTGTTACTAACTAACTAACCATCGAGCCGTTTTTCCGCAAGGGTAGGCAGAGAGAACGGACCGCCAAACAACTCGATCTTGGCACACACTCCTTGCCTCGTTCACATTCATACATCGTCTCATACATGCTCTTCTATTATTCCGACTCTTCACATAGTCTGACTCAAGTATCTGATTTACTTGGTCGTGCCATGTCTTCCTCGGGCGTCCCCGACTTCTTCTACCATTCTCATTTGCGTCATATAATATTCTCCTTACACTCCTTTCCTCGGTCATTTACTCTACATGCCCAAACCATCTGAGCGTCCCTTTCTTAATCGTACTCATTGCGCTTAAATCAGCCTTGCATTCTTCGCGGATCTCCACATTTCTCACACGGTCGTACATGGTTTACCACACATATGCCTCAGGGATCTCATTTCTACAGCATTCAGTCTACTTTCATCCTTACTCTGCCAGTTCTAAGCCTCACTGTCATATATCAGGGTAGGTACCAGCACTTCATTATGGAAGGCTAACTTCGCTTCTTTTGACAGTTTTTTGTTGGCGCCAGCGGCGTTTAGTCCTCCATTAATAAAGTTGCCTGCATTTACCCTTCTTTCGATACCTCTGTCAGCCCTTCCATCTCTGGTTTTTTAATTTGTTAGTCATATGAAAAATTGTTTTAAGAAATTAAAATAACCAAGTTCCTTATTTGCATTCATACCATACCAACCCCATTTACTCCATTAATCCAAAGCTGCTTCTATTTTTGCGAATAGCGATCTTAAAGATTGTTTTAAGGATCTTCTGAGGAATGCAGTCGCGGCCGTAATCTTGTATTTGAGGCTAAAATACGTAACCAAACTGAGTGATTTAAAAAAAATCAAACATCTTGCATATATTATCTAGTACGCATTGTACTATGCGTTATCTCATCTTCCAGACCTACTACGTTAATATTATGATGAATTATAAAAAAATGAAACATCGTAAAACAAACATCTTCAGATCAGTAATTTGAATTTTATCCTATCAATCCGCTTAATTATTTTATTTTATTATATAACTAGCAGACCCGGCCACACGTTGTTGTGGCTAAAAAACACAACGCAATGCCATTACCCGACCTTTATAAACAAAGTCATCTGTTAAATCAAATCCACACCGCCCGCATGCCAGCCCGCTGCCCGCTTGCCAGCCCACTCCCTTTATTTATATATTTCAACCAATTTTCACAACACCTTGACAAATTATATACCTGAAAACCTTCCTCATGAATCACTCTTATCTATTGGTGAAAACCGCGTGAAAATCCGTTGCGTAGTTTAAAATATCTAAGTGCACAGACAGTGGGAGCGACTACATTTTATATTATGTAAAGATATGTCATGAACAGTTTGATTACGTATTTTGTCATCACATCTAAAATTTAAATTTTTTTAAAACCAGCAGCGACTTTTTCCCATGCGATCGGGCAAATACGTGTGAAAAAAATGATATCTTTTCGGACTTTCACTCAAATGCGCGTGATGTCTCCTGTAAGGAATAACTTAATTGTGTCAATTTTCTGAGAAAGGCCATCACCTATTAGTTGCATAGTAAATATGTAGTACACACTGTAGCAGCAGCGTTGAAAGCTGATTACGTCAACGGTATATTGCTCTACATGCAACAATTCACCGTGTTAGAACGTGCCCTTATATCTCTCTATTTTTAAACAACTGGTTATCTGAACCTGTAGGCAAATGGAAATTCAGAATAACATTCTGTGGGGATTGTTGGTTCTAAAAGATTTGTTATTTCACTTTGATTTGATATGTTTTCAGAACAAACATGAGTTTATGAAATATAAATAATGGTAACTCAATAAAAAGGTTACGAGATCATCATAAGTCGTTAGGTTCGTGGGGAATGTACGTCAAAATAAATAACCAAACGTGTACCTTCGTTTTTATATGAAATAAACGGCAATTATTTTTGGTGCCATATTTTCAATGCCTTGTCTGCTTTTATAAAAGGAAACTAGATTTATAATTTGGCTTCTTATATAATAATCACGCACGTGTGAATAATTGAATTCCAATTTTGAAATATGTAACAAAAAAGCGGTATCGTTAGTTATTTTTTGCTTAGCTTCCTGTGGGAGTTGCAAGACTTTTTAAAATTTCTTTTTATATTCGTATATATCTATTATCAGGGGTTAATGGTAGAAGTTCCTATGTTCGTATTTGGTCAATTGATTTAGGTGCAAGAAAGTACTCTAAAACTACCCTTATTTGAATGCAACGAATTTTAGGTGCTCTAGATTGATGAAACTTGGACAGATCTAATGTAGAAGTCAAAAAATACTGTTTTGGCATTTTGTATACTGAGAAATCGATAAACAATCTTCAATCCAAAGTGATTTACAAATTTGACATAGGCACTGTAATATTTTTATAAATATACTCCTACCTATAAGCTCTTCATTTCAATTCATCACAGATAGACAGGTGATATTTAAATTTTTTATCCCAGAATTTATTGGAATTTTCGCGTATTTAAAAATTAACTAAATGCCTTGGTGAAATATAAATGACTATACCCGTAGCGACTGAATACTAATAGAAACATTCATAGTAAAACTTAGATCAAAATGCAAAGAAAACTCGTTTAAATATGGGAATTAAGGTGTCTTCCTCGTGTTTCCTTACTGTGCGAGTGTGCGTACGTCGTTCATGCCAACATCCAGAATAAATGTGCCACGAACGATATTTCGGATTTAAGGAGCACAAGTATGAATGTCTCTGCGGTTTGACATAAAGATGAATATATGTAAGGAAAGCAATCCCCGTGTTTTCTTTCACAAATTCTTTTCGGCGTAGGGAAGTTTCATGTGCTTTGAAGCTTTATTTATTACACGCTTAGCCAGTGTTTGCTCACATTTTTCCTTTGTATGCAAAAATTCATAAAGGGACAGAAATCATTATTTTAAATCTCGTACCTTTTTGAGAGTCCCCTTCCAATTTTCTTTTTTTATGCCAATAGGAAATACAAACCGGTCATTTTTATTGTTTTCGTAAGTATCAATATTCGGGGTTGTTTTTGTGGCATTGGGGCTCTTAAAAGGTTTTATTTCTTATTTGTACGTAAGTAGGTATATAAACCACATAAAATTCCCTCCGGGTAGAATCTATGTATCTGTTGCCCCTACGCTACGTTGAGGGATTCGGTGATTCACGGGGTTGGTGGCTTTAGTATGTAGTACAATGAGACATTCGAATATTATTCTAATGTGTTGAGCTCTAATAATATTAAATATATTGTTTGAAAGACATAGTTCTTGACGACTCCGCGGGAGTACATAGTTTGCTGAGAAATAAAGAATCGAATGAAATTAGGAAACTTAAATTTAATAAGCACATTGACTCAATCGTTCATTGTCTTATGAAATACCTGATTTAATTCTACGCATTCAGTAACCGTTCAACAACATAATTTTATTTTTGTTTTGAAGAGTTTTTAATTTTGCATGTAAATTTGTTACTTTAATTTTATTTCGGGTTCATGGGGTGAGGTTTGTCTAGGTCTTGGAGGCGGATGACCAAGACACACTGAACCCTAGATTCCTACCCACCCCTTAAACCCGTTCCTTCCCAGATCTCTCCTCTCCTTCCTTTCCTTAAAAAAACCCTCCACACAGCATCCCCAAAGATGACATAGGCCCCAAGGGAAATTATTTTCTTTAGGGCCTCCTGTGTGAAGCTCATAAAAAAAAAAAAAATTTGCGACCGGTCGCAAAAAATAAAATTAATGTTACAAATGTACATTGAAAATTAAAACTCTTCAAAACAAAAATGTCTAGAAATTATTACATAGTTAATGCCCAAGAAATACAAAAACACATAATTTTATATTTCTCATTAGTCAGAAGTACACCGGAGTAAGCTTCGCCAATTTGGAACCCTCAGTCTAAACTGTACATTGATACCGTAGACCATATTCAAAGCAAGTTTATAAAATATCTTTCCTTCATTTTTAATGTACATTTCAATCTTTGCAACAAAAGCGAGCAGTAGCTGATTAAACATTTCGACTTCCATCCCTAATTAATTTTAACATAACCTTGAGACGTACTCATCCACAGTAAAAAACAAACGCATCCAAAAACTTGCCACGTACACATACACACACACCCTATCAATGTACCTATCATAAATAATAAATTTTGAAAAAACATATTATCAACATCCATTATGAAATATTTAAAATGTGGAATAAAACACTTCCATTATAGGCTTTGTACCTACTGTTTCTATAATATAAATAATATGAAATTAAATTGCTTTAATATTCGTGTTTAGATATCAGATCTCAACAGCCGGCACTTCTCATTTATCCTGTTCTCCAACCGCTAGTTTAATTATGTTTTTTTTTGAAAATTCCATTGAATTTACATGAAAGTATGTGATTGTTTAAATGTGTTTAACTTTATTTTTCTTATTGCTTATTTCTAATTAATATAAGTACATACACGTATATCTCGTGTGTGAATTACCTCTCCATTTATCACCATAAAATATGGAGATTTTTTTCTACATTCCTTCCTTCTTTCTTTCACTTATGTTTTGAATCCACTTATGATGTTTTAATTCCTTCAGTCCCTAAATAAGTTTTATTACTTATCGAGATTTCTGCGTAGCAAGAAATAAAAATAATAAACTTATATAATTAATTGTAATATAATAAAATAAAATATTTTGAAATAAAAATAAAACAAGAAATAAAAATAAAACAAGAAATAAAAATAATTATATTTTTTTTTATTATTTCTTCCATTAGTTCACCGAGTTATGTACCTAATAAGATCTTTGTGACGTGTCTATCAAATAGATTCCTGAGGTATGAGATGTGCAAAATATCGCCATGACAACTCAACATTATTCGTATTAGTATGTAATCAGAATCGTCTCTACAATTTGAAACAACACAGAAATCACAGTGGTTAATCTGAAAAATACATTCGTAATGAAAAAGTTACAGAAATATATATAATGATTTTTTTTATCAATACTGATTATTATAAGCCACGCGTTTGTTGTATTTTAGAATAAAATAAAAATATAAATTTCCCCTCACTATTTCGGAGAACTTAATTAATTTCAAGGGATGTTGGCTACTTAACAACAAATTGCATAAGTCAGTCTCCTTCTGCTTAGCAATGCCGTTGCGGGAGTTCTTGTATTGTAGAAATGTAAAGAACGCAGCACATTGATAAATGGTTCATCCTTCACTGTGGTACTAGCAAATTTCAATACTTTTACAATATTGTTGTAGAATACAGTACATAATATGACGTCGTAAAAAGGAAAGTAAATATGTTCCGTACGAAAGTTAATATGTATTAAATTTACGCAAAAAAGTAACAAGCTAATTAATGAAGTTTATAGTGCAAGTATGTATAATTACATAATTTCTGTTGGGGTTTCACAAGGTACCCGCAAAGCGGAAGAAAGGAAAATTGAGGAATGCTGACTTACCCCGCGGTTTTCTTCCTTCGTTTGGCCTTTTGCAGTTCCGCTGTTTCTTTTACATTCACCAATTAAACTTATGAGCTCACGATTTGAACAGCTCCGTACGCAACATAGGTGTTGATAGGACGTTTGGTAATTTACAAATAAATAATGTGGTACGTGATTATATCTGGTCGGCATGGTGGGTAGGAAAAAATAAGATTTGTTTGGTGGGAATTATAAGAATTGGTGGGTAGAAATTATAAATTGGAAAAATAAAGGTAAAGGAGCAATATTAGGCACCAACAATTTGTGACAATGATTTATTCTTATCCGTTTAAAACTCCATATTAAAATGTTATTTTAATGCATTTTGCAGTTATTAAAAAACGTTTGAGGGCATGAATGTGTATTATGTATGTAAGTCAAATAAGCGTTGCTCGGTACTTACAGGTTTTTTATACAATAATTCACTAATATCATTTACATTTTATACAAGATTATGTATCGAGAAGTGGGAAGCAAACGTGAAATAATTCACGAGCTGTTAGATCGGCGGCAATCGAAAACAAAATGTATTTTTTCTTCGTTTGACACCCGTCGCTGGAAAGGTGTCCACGTTTGGAGTACAAATAGCCAAAATGAGGATATCACGTCGCAAATGTGTTGCGTTATTCGCTAGCCACAATACTTTTTTTTGTTTTTTAAATTATAAAAGCTCCCTTTTTATTCGCTCATTAAATCATAACTCATAATAATGGAACTAACTTAGTAGCCCAGTCAGTGGGGGATAAAAAAGGCCTTCGGCTTGCAAAAGGTCGTGTAGTAGCGATTTTGATATAATGTTGTTTAGATTGGGACTGTAAAGAAAAAAAACAGTTTTCGACCTTGGGGGGGTTGAGCTAGAGCCGCCATCTTGGATTGAAGGTGCCAATTTAGTTTTTTCAAAATAATTCCTCAACGGTTGACTTAACAACAAAAATGTTTATGGCAAATTTGAAGAAGGCTAAATTACGTACACTTTTTGTTTGAATTTTTTTTTATAAATCTAATATATAATGACTTACAGCGGTAGAAAGAAGAAAATTTTGACAAAAAATCGCAAAACTCAAGTTTTCATGATAAATTTTGTAAGAACATATTACACAATATCATTTTAACGTATTTCCACAATACGTATAGCAAAATCTATTTCAAAATACAGTAATTTTTCGTGTTACATAGAGGAGAGAAAGAGACGGCAACATACTGCCGACATCCCACTATGACAAACCCAACGTCATCGAGTGCATGGATAAAACTAC
Organism: Limnephilus marmoratus; assembly: GCA_917880885.1. Taxonomy (NCBI): domain Eukaryota; kingdom Metazoa; phylum Arthropoda; class Insecta; order Trichoptera; family Limnephilidae; genus Limnephilus; species Limnephilus marmoratus. Next base: position 58,738,606 of record OU862906.1, read on the forward strand.
TTTATAGTGATAATGAACATTTTGTAAGCCTTAAAAAAGCTGGTCTGCCAGTGCGTCTTCATTGAATATACGAATAAAAACAACTTGATGCGAAACCAGAAGACATAGCAGATGAAGGAAAACGCTTTCTTGTTGCTTTATACGGGAGTTAAAAAATGGTATGGAATCCAAAAAAATCCAGAAAACTGGGGCTGGAAACGTGACACCAATGGACTTGTTCCAGTAAGAATGACAAAGAAACCAGCACCAGAGACTTTATTAAAATTTATTTCTTGCAATTGAATATGAAGAGATTTTGTAAATGGAAGCCCAGCATCTCAGTACCACAGGTAATGTATTAGTTCATGACATTGATGACAAAGGCTATTATTAAGATGTCAATATCAACCAACCGGGATCAAAAAAAAAATATTACGCAATAGCGAATACGTAACATAATTACGAATACTAGTCGAACTCTGTGCGGCTCGCCATACTATCGCTGGAATATCTGTGGAATAGACATACTGACCTTAACATTGTCGAAAGATCCCTACAGGCTGTAAGAGAGGTTTTTGGAGATTCGGCAAGAGGGGTGGGTTTGCAAATCAATGAGAATAAAACTAAAATCATGATGCAAATCAGAACCCCACACCATAGAATAAAAGATAAATTGAAATTTAAAGACACTTATAATTTCGAAGTGGTTGAAGAGTTAACCTACCTGGGCTCCATCATAACGCATGACAAAGAAAACCCAGTAGAAGTAAGAAAGCGCATCACAGGCACTAACAACACTTACTTCGCGTTGTTGCCAGTTTCAAATCCCGAAACGTCCATAGGAAAACCGTATATAAAACAATTATTAGAACGGTCTTGGCCTATGGATGTGTGGCGGGAACAGCTGGACACCTTCGAAAGAAAGGTATTTCGAAGAATCTTAGGAGCGGTGCGAGAGGGAGAGGCATTAGAGGGGACCCCACCACTTTCCCAACGGCATTATAAGGAAACATATGGTTTCCTCCTTCACCGCACACATCAAGAATCTATTTTATTCAACGAATCTACATTTATTTGAATGACTCTAGACCCTCCAATGTCCATGCATACGGGGTGAGAAAGCAGTATGCAAGTACTTACATTGACACGAGGGAAAGGCATGGAGAATCCGCCACAATAAAGCTCTATGTTATTTATCAAGCTCCCAGACTCTCTATCCATTTAAGGCTCCAAAGACTAAGATGGGCCGGACATGAGCATCAAATGTCAAGTACACGAGTACCGAAGAAGGTTCTTACAGAACACCCAGGAGGTAAACGAAAGACGGGCAGACCTAGGCTGAGACGGGAGGATGATGTCAGGAAGTATGCAAGAGGACTACTCCGCATGTCGCAGTTAGGAAGACGACGGCCGAGGACGGAGGGCGGTGGAGGCTTATGTTGAAGGAGGCCAAGGCTCGAAATGGGTTGTAATGCCATTGAAGAGGAAGAAGACCTACTGGAGATACCACAACAAAAAATGCGCCATTTTCTCTACCTCATGGTGGTGTGGAAATGAGTTTACAAAATTATAATTATGTAATGAATAGCCCGAAAAAATAACAAAAATTGGGAATTTCACCATTTTTTAGAAAAATATTCACATTTCCGCCACTGTAACTCGTTACCTATTAGACTTTTGAAACAAAAAATATTAGAAATTTTATCTACTTTAAGTTTGTCTTTCGCAATTTGGTCGTAAGATCAACCACAATTATTTTGAAAAAACCAAATTTTGGCACCTTCAATCCAAGATGGCGGCTCGAGCTCGGCCCCCCAAGGTCGAAAACTTTTTTTTTCTTTAGAGTCCCAATCTTAACAACATATATCAAAATCGCTACTACACGACCTTTTGCAAGTTAAAACTCCCCACTGACTGGGCTATAGATAGATACTCTCATTTTCAAAAAAACGTCTAAATTGTTTGAATTACAAGACACAGATAACTTAATTTCAAAATATTTTTTAATTTTTATTTATTTGATTTACAATCAACAATTGAAGTTGTGCAGAGGCTAATAATTAAAATCATATTAAAAAAACCTTCCGACTACCCAACGGATCAATTATTTAAGGAATTCCAAGTACCATCTTTCAAAGATCTATGCAATAGAAATGCATTGATTCAAATTATAAAAGAAAAAGGAAAGTATCAATTTATAACTGAAAACCGTACTAGAGATAAATATATTTTTTCATGCCCAAAATTAAACACTTCCTTCGCACAAAATTATTATACTTATCAAGGAAGACTTATTTTCAACCGATTACCGGATGACATTAGAAAAATTAATGATAAAATCCAATTAATAAACACTGTTAAAAAATATTTTAAAGATAATCTCAAAAAAAAAAAATTTCCGACTAATCTAATCTCAAGAATAACTACTTATAACTCAGTTTCCAAGTGATACTCTGTTCTTCAAATAAGTTAAATTTTGTATTGTTTTTAGCAACTAATTACAATAATTCTAGATACATTATCCAAATAGTAAAATTGTTTTGATAGTAGATAAATACTTATAATTACATATCACCGAGCTTACGACTTATTGTTTTTTACATTCACATTGTAATTTAAGAACTTAAATATAGCATTAAAAAATGTACACTACTCTTCCAGACACAAGCTAACGCTTCCATGGAAGAGTGGTATTAACATATTTGAATATGAACATGTAAGCAAATTAATACATCATCTGTAATGTACATTATATTTTATATGCTAAAAAAAAAAAAAAATATTTAGACGATTATGCTGGTAAAACAAAATTATCCAACTAACATTAAAATGTAAACAGAAAGATAATTATTAAAAAAAGATTACACAAAAATCAGGTGGTTACATAAAAACTTGGAAATTGAACAAGACAGTTTCTATAAATAACGAAGTTCATATTGCAAAATGGGATGATAATTATAGATGATAAAAATAGGATGACAGTTATTATGTTTTATGTACTAAATATATCAATATCACGTTCATAAATATTAAAAAAAAAACACATTAGGATCAATGTTACTTGAGGGATTGGAAAAGGGTTTTGGTAGAGTAGAGACCAATGCAATATAACTTATCCTCTGCACATAGACCATCCGTGTGTTAGAGTCGCTGCAAGTCTAACCCGTGTCATTGACGTATCGGTGCATTAGTTGGCAGCACAAAGTGCAGTCGCGTATTAGATGCGCGTCATCTATTCCGTCCTTGTTACTTCTCCCCCTCCGCTACGCCACTGCAACGAACTTTGTTCACAAACTAAATCCACTTAGTTCCCCGATTTATAAACACAGAATATTATCAATTTACGCTGAGTATTAGGGGAAATTTCATGCAAAACTTCTGTGAAATGATTAGTTAATGTATAATGCAGTTTCAATCTAATATTTCACAGTGCTTCTGTTACTCCATAGAACAGGTATGTTCAGAAAACTGTTTTTGGAAACTTTTTAAGTGGTGCATAATGAAGTTATATAGCATGATATTGAATAAGAATATAAATGCATGAGCGCATTGTTAAGATGCTTAAAAATGGCAAAAATATGTTCAAAATTGCAGGTCTTTAAACTGTGCAGTGGAAAAATAGGAATATATTTATTCCCACACTGCGAAAAGTTGTTAGACTATATTCAGAAAGTACATTGTGTTAATGTGGAACTTAAATTAGTAAATTTGCTGCCAACAAAGTGCCACAGCTTGGAGATAAGTATAATACATAATGTATTCTCTTTGACCCCGTACTTGGTGGGTGTTTTTAAAAATAAACAAGACAAGACCCTTAACCTGTAATCCTGGAAGGTAAGATGAAATATTTCGTCATCAAAATGCAACCCTATTGTGTGTACCGACATTTTCGTCAAGACACTATTAAATCTTTACTCTTTCGGGCGAAACAAGTAACCTTTTTTTGTATCCCATATGGAAAGCTATTTTGTACATTGGTTGTTCATGCTGACTTCAATCATCACATTTTAAAATTTCTTCTTACTTCAAATTTCTTATGCAGTAGTGTGCGGGCTTTCTAGATAATGTGACATTATTGCAGTATTAGATGTAAATGTGATAAAATACCAGGTAATCCTACGGAAATATTTATCACTTGCCTTTCATTTTTTAAAGTGGGAAATGGAATATTCTTCTTTAATTATTTAAATTTTATGTAATTTAAATTATTTATTTCGGTCGTAAATTAAGTAAAAAAAAAATAGCTCTTATCCTCAGTGGAGTCTCACAAAGCTCGACAAATACTCTTATAACCCTTCCGCAGCCAACTGGGGCCGAAGGTAGACCCCAAAATCACTATCCTTCTTATATATATATATTTAAATAGATGAAATATATATTTTTTTGTATTTTAGGTAATTGTGCGCAAAGGATTAATACATAATGTGCCGTTTAAAAATAATGTGAAAAAATCGTTAATCACGGGAAAAAATATTTTGTCAAATATAGGTAATATATTATTCCCTGCCCAATAAATGGACAAACAAAAAATAAAAGAAAGGAAAACGGATTTCCATGGTTATGCAAAAAAAAACAATCATCCACTTGGTTACGGACGTTATGTTTGGCATCTTGGCCTATCGAGAGCTAATTGAAGACATGCATCTGTTATACAAGGTAAGGGAAAACAGCAAACAATTTCAAATAAAAAATAACAGAAAATATTATCGACAGTAAAATAAATCCGAAAATAATTTATAATTCAAAGAAAGAATATGAAAATGTTCTTAAGTTTCATTCTGTTTTCCATTTATATAAGCGGTCTTCATTAGTCACAGTGGCTTTCTTGTAAATAAACACAGCCAGAACTTTTGAAAAGGATAAATTACGACATTTGACACGAAATTTGTGACATGCTTTTTCGCTGATAAAAATCAATGTTTGATAGTTACCAGTTAATGTTTTTTTTCATTGCGGGCAGCCCGGGCGTTAGTTTTATTTTCATTTATGTACATACTTTTCTTTTACCCACCTCACTAGATGCAGTCTGTTCCGAGGCGGGTAGAAAGTAGAAAGTATTAAAAAATATTTAAGTATAATGGTTCAAGCGAATAAAATTTATTTTATTATTCTTTTATGGATTAAGATGGAGGCGAGTGCGGTGAATTCCTAGCAAATTCATTACGGATTCGCTAGTATTCCAAGGGCAAAAAAACCACCCGATTTTCAGTTCTCTGGCACATCAAGAGTTTTGTAAGATATCGATTTAGTTTTTACTCTAACTTAAAAATACAAGCGGGTGAACCAAGTGTTCTTACGATCGTAACTTGGAAATTGTTCGTGTGCCAGAAAGTATGAACTGCTCACCCGGAAATGTGTTTTTAATTTCCCTCCCATAACTCAACAATTTCCTTCAGTGGAACCTTTCGAAGAGGGTAGTAAATCGACGTAGTATTAACATACGCCAGAGCTATCTGCCGGCCAGAGAGAACTTTAAAAGAAGGTTCAAAGAAGAGAAAACTGAAAGATACATGGAAGTAACAAATGAACAGGAGAAGTTGGAGAAGAATGTGATATAGAAAAAGACGAGGTATACAGAGGTTATAATATATACCACTATTTAAGGAAATAATAAAATTGAGAGTTATCGCTTGGCTGAGAGGTTAAAAAAACAAATAAGTTTAAAGTCCTTTTTCACTGTGCGGTATCTAAACCCAAGGAATTTTCGGAGAAAACTGGAACAAGTGACTAACGCTTTTTGCTGAACATACCCGAGGAAGTTCTTATTTTTATGTACCTAAAGTATACCTTAAGTATACCTAAAGTATACCTAAAGTACCTATATGTACTTTTGAGCTTTGCTCAAAAAAAAGGTGTAAGACGTATTAAATAATGTATATTTTTTTTCCAAAAAACTTTATTTATACACAAAAACATGACATTTTTGTAAAATTTATTAAATAAATAAAAAAAAAAAAAAAAAATAAATAAATAAAAAAATAAGAATGTTGGTGGAACATGTGGCTAGGAGTCAGTTGATTTGAGTTCGATAGCGGATACTGACTTACTCCTCTTTGTATATTTTTGACATTTACGCGATGCACCGGCATACCTTGTTACGATGCACGAATAAACCCCTGCAAATTACTCACCTACGCCCCTGCAAATTACTCGGCTGTTACGATGCACGAATAAACCCCTGCAAATTACTCACCTACGCCCCTGCAAATTACTCGGCTTCCTCTCCGCTAGCTTGCCGCTCGCCAACGGCGGTTGTAGTCAGCCGCCGCCCCGCATTCTGTCCCCGAGCTCGCTTCAAGCGCACGTGTACCGTGAACCGTTCTGCACTGTTCCAGAACATTCCACGAAGCCGCATGGCGATTGTTATTTCGCCTAGTGACGGGCGGGAATGCCAAGCCCGGTTAAATTCCCTTTCACCACACCGATCTCCAAGCCGCCGGTTGCAGTGAGTACCATGAGCTATTAATCCCACTTTATTGCGTGTGTTCCTTGTAAATTCAACGCGACGATAAATGACCGCCCCCAGAGAGATTTTAGGGCCAAATGCACCCGAATTAGATAGGATTGTTGATGCTACCCTGTTCTAACCTTGCCTGCATTATGTATGATTGTTGTTTATGAAAGAATTCTACCCAATACAACTGTTATTTACCGTAGCCACTTGTTTCACTGTCTCCCCCTGCCCGTAGGATTTGAGCTTATTTCAGGGATGCGCCACAAACGCCTCAGAGATCCTACCACCCTGATGATGGTCTCCCCCGCTCTGCTGACCTTTCTGAGCTAGTCTGTCGGCAGAAGGTAGGCACCTCAGGTAGGTGTACTTAGCAACCTTCTGCAATGAACAGTCGAGGAGCGATTTTACAAAGAGAAATATCTCCAAAACATTTTTTAATCACTCGGGGTCAATATTTTACGATAATCTTTCTATGCACCTTCGGTTAACAGTTAGAAACGATGAATAATAGGAAATCTCAATTTCTTTTTGTGGAAAGCCTTCTTTTTTTAAAAAGAAGTTTAAAAAATACGAATCTCCGTAAAAGAATATTAAGAGAGTAATACATAAATGATGCATAATAAATAATACCTAAGCAAAAATTTTGATGGGGATTCAGAGATAAGGTTTATTTTTGATAAACCCTCAATGACAATGGAACCCTTCTCAGATTCATCAAAGTAAAAAATATATTGATGTCTACAAATTTGAATTTCCCATTTTGTTAACACCTACACAGAGAATTAGAATATGAAAAAAAAAACAGTTTGAGATAGATATTTCTCTCCACTAAGACAACAATTCTAGGTTCGAGTCACAGTCGTGACCCTTATCTTTTTTTTTCTGTGTCTTGTTCTGTTTCATGTTTCGTTTAATTTTATTAACATTATCTTTTTTCGATGCTTAATTACAGGTTTTCGGGAAAGTATTTAAATTTGGGAGGTGGGAATGGGTACCGCCGCCCCGGGAACATTAATTGGATAACCAACACCTCTGGCATAGGTTACCCCAAGTGGTTCGCTACGTTTGGTGATTTAGCAGGGGTGCCCAGGTTCAAGAAGTCAGGTTTGTCTGGGTCTTGGCGGTGGATGACCAGGACACACTTAACCCCAGATTCCTACCAATCCCTTAAACCCTTTTCCTTCTCAGAACTCTCCTCTCCTTCCTCCACAAAAAAATCCTCCACACAGCATCTCCAAAGATGACATACATACAAGCAAATAAATTGTAATTCTCACTCGAAGCACAACAGCCAGTCTCTACTGGTGAGGCACAGTGACAAACTACATAAGTAACTTTATGTACCTAGATACTCTATTCTCTTTTCTCCACAAAAATATGTTTTTAACTCCTGTACAAAATGAAAAAATAACATAGATATGTATTACAGTTGAACGCAAAAATTAATATATTTTTTCAAAGTTAATATTATATTGCATTACAGAATTATTGTATGCATTCTATATATATATGACTTTTTAAATTTCCTTCAACTGCGACATCCGATTTAGTGGCGTCGCCTTTCCAGCGTCGACCGAAAGCGACGTCTAATGCTAATCCGATCCTTCTTCCTACTACCTTCCTACCTTCATCCCTTCCTTTCCCCTTCTCCTACCCCCCCCTCCTCCCCCCCCCCCCTTCCACCAGACCACTCCCAGAGCGGCTGTAACTCAACGTTTTCGTGACAAGCTATTTCAAAAACGGAGCACAGATTGTTCGCTGTCTATGTACTTCAAGGTTGAGATATTAAAAGCTCCGGAAATTTGCATCTTAGAAATAGTTCGCAGAAGAAAATAACTGTTGCTTGTATTAAAATATACGATGTTTTCAGATTTCAACGTTTATTTCTTTTTTAATTTTTGTTTAAGTTGACAGCGAATCTTAAAATTAACATGCCTATCGATAGCGAAAACTTGAAATGCCGTAAAGACAAGAAATCCAAAACTAAGTTAAATATGTCATTTTTCTCCTATTTTTTTCTCTTTCGATCTGAGTCGTAGAAAATTTCTAGAAAAAAAGGATGTCCTTTACGATGTGCTTCGTAAGAGGATTTTTTTAAATCTTATACATATATATTATGCGCTGCCATACCGTTCGTTCGATTGCGATGAAATTTTGGTGATTTATTATGCGTAAGTCCGCGAAGTTGTTTTCTATATATAATGGTAAGCTTTGGCGTTATGAAATTTGTATAAATGAAAATGTGTGTATTTCATATATTATATGCTAACGGCACAGAGGGAAGGAAGGAGGGGGGGAGTAACGAAGGAGATGGGGTTCGCGGGAGGGGCGACGCGGGTGGAGGAATGCGGGGAAGGTGGAAGGGGAACGCGGGAGGCGAAGGGGACGCGGGAGGGGAACGGGGACGCATAGGAAAGGAAATGCAGGAAGAAAAAATCATTTTTTTTAAAGGCATTTCAACGCATGCCGGAAACCAGCTAGTAAAATAAAAATCTGTTATTAAAGAAATTTACAAAAAATGTTAAGAGCGTTTAACCAGCCAGCGGACGAAAATCCACATTTCGTCGAAAGTTGTTCTTACGATCGTGCAGGGCAGTTACAATGAGAAAGATTAATTATTCTCCGTACCAGCTTTTTAAAATTATAACTCAATATCGAATTTATTTCAATCCAAATTAGCATTAATTTATAGCTTCATCCAAAAATGCTGAAAGGCGTGATGATAAAACTATTAAAATAAAGTACTTTTTGTAGTTATTTTTTGATTATAAATATTTTAGCATTTTTCAATAATGTCTAAATTTAATAAGAATGTTAAAAAAATCTGAAATACATTAGTTTGTAAGTGCGCAAATAAATACACAAATGGACCAATTTTCGTCAAGAAACACATGTACGTACATATTTTTTAATGATTTTATTGAAACTAAAATTAAAATTCTAAAACATGCGTTTGCTAGATAATGTATTGATTTATTTTACTGCATGATTATATTATTTGAAATGGGTGTGGTATAATACAAAATCTTTTTTGAAAATTTAACAAATCTGCGAACGACCTATGGAATAAACCTTATTATACTAAAAATTAAATAAAATTCTCGAAATTTATTACATACGAAAGCTAGATCAAAGAACAATCTTTCAAAATCCATTTATAATTTTTTGTGGAAAAGAGTCAATACGTCTAAAATCTGATTTGAAAATGACATATTTCTGGTTTTCTCTGGTAATGCCCTCTTAAGTATTATGAAAGTTCTATTTGATATTAATTTATAATAAAAATTCATACTTATAGGTCTAAAAACAGAAGATACAATATTTTGATCATTAAATGCAGAAGTTCTGTTTGGAATCGGTCTTGCAAAGAGGGAGATTTTTTTTGACATTAGCTCCACACAGGAGGCCCGGAGGAAAATAATTTCCCTCAGGGCCTATGTCATCTTTGTAAATACTGTGTGGAGGGTCTTTTTAGGAAAGGAAGGAGAGAAAGTTCTGGGAAGGAAAAAGGTATGAGAGGTGGGTAAGAATCTGGGGGTCAGTTTGTCTAAGAGTGATGGATATATGAATTAATCTCTCCCACTGCAGTGCTAGGCGATGATCCAAGAGATTTGCTGGAGAGGTCAAAACTTCAACCAGTCTCTCCTGATCCGGCCTACCATGAAGTTGGTGAGTGGACGCTTTCGCCGCTATGACCCGAGCAAACCTTCACCCCTATAAACCTTGGCACCCCTGCTAGGTCACCAAATGTATCGAAACACCTGAGGTGACCTTTATCAGAGGTGTTGGTTATCCAATAAACGGTTTCCGGGGTGGCGTTATCCAGACCCACCTCCCAAATTGAGATGAAAGTAAACGACTGTCTGCTGTTGCGATTTGGAATTTGAGGAATCGTCTTTGTTTTGGTGCGAAGGCTTTTAACATTCTGTTAGTATACCACCAGCACAAGGGGAAGTAATTAAATAAATGAGTGAGTAAGCGGTAAATTACACATATCAAGTGAATGCCTTACAGTGGTTATGCAGTTTAACAAAGTAAATACATCTAACAAAATAACTTATTCGTTTAAGTATATAACGGAATATGTTCGTAACCCTTATAATATCGTACAGGTAATACATGTACAATACCCATCTTAAAACCCTTTTAATAGGCCCAGCTATCTGCAATATTGTTTTTTTGTAGATATTAGGAATAAAATAGTTACTCATATATATTAGCGAAAACGATTAACAATAATATTTATTACGTTTCTAAATAAAAGGTTCGTAAACAACTAATTAAAAACTATTTGCTCTAGGAATAAGTGATACATGCTAAAATGGTTTACTAGCTATTTATTAAATAAAATAAAATCTTTGATGTCGAAAGTTTTCTAGGCCCTATCGCAAGGTAGTCACCTTGGCCCGGTTTTGTTCCTCATTTTCATCAATGATATAACAAATTGCTTCAACGATGTCGAGGTATCGCCCTTTGCTGATGACATCAAGCTATACAAGAAATTAACTTACATAAATCATTGCCATATACTATGTATAGTCAAATAGAAGTAAGTTTAAAGATTATTATTAAAAATACTTAATTAATACGACTGTTGCGAACTCCTGCTCAAAAACTCATAAACTGCACGATAAAATACACTATTCTTCCGTAGCATTCATAAGCGGAACTACTTTGCCCACACTCCTATACAACGATTTCACACTATGGGAAATCAGTACAAGACTTAGGTGATGTTGACATATTTAACATAAACTTGGCGAATTTTGTGGATTTTGTAAAAAACTTATTCCAAAACTATTCCTAAACATATCTGTATTTTTGCAAACCTATCAAATCGCTGTATTTTTATGACTTGTGTGCATTTTTTATCTAATTTTATTTTTTTGTTTTTTTTTTTAATGCCGGCAACCCGGGCGTTTATTGTAATAATAATATCTTATACAAACAAGTTAGTAGCCCGCCTCACTAGACTAAGTCTGTTTCGAGGCGGGTACGTACATATATATATACAGACACTTACACACACATACATTTATATACACATACACACATATATACAAATATAGATATATGCACTCATATACATACATATACACATTGGTATTCGCGTACGTGTGCATAATCGTACACATATAGATACATATAAAAACATGAGCACATACAATCAAATAAGAATTATTGGGAGTTGATATAAAGTTATCATGGAATTAACATATTTCCATAAAATATCATCAGAAACACATAGTAATGCTTTATCAGAAACACACAGCATCGAAATCTAGAACTATTAAATATCAACAAAATGATTACACATAGTAATGCTAGCATCTAAATCTAGAACTGTAAAATTGCAACAAAATAATATTCATATGAGGTAATAATAATATAATCTTTCGTAAAACAAAAGCAGTATTAATAAGCAAGAATAAATTTCTATAAGGAACCAACACATATATGTAAATAAAGAGTGACGATTAAAGACTAAGATGAGATTACTAGTAAGTTGGTGATGCTTGCTCTTTGTTTGTGTAGTAACCATGTATTGAAGTGTTTATATAACCATTTTAGGTTTTTTTTTCGTGGTGCAGTAGGTGGTTTCAATTAGGAAGGTGTTGAAAATGAGAGGTGCGAGGTAAGATTCGTGCTTTTGGGCAAAAGTTGATTTAATTTTAGGCACTAGAAGTAGATTACACAATTTTGCTCTTGTGTTTTTTGGGTGAGTTATGTGGCATGGTGAGGATTTTATGCAGTTTATTTATATGATCTTTTTTAACCTGTCATTTGCCAGGAACGCGCCGGCGCGCGAGAATCGAATTTCAAAAATGAATATTAATTCAAATAATTTGGATGAGATTTTAAATTTTATTCCATTAATATATAACATAAAATAAAGCTTAAAATAGCTTCCTCCATTCTTGTTCTTAAGGTAATTTAAAAAAGGTAAGGTAAAAAACCCTGGCCTTTGACAGGTTAATGAACAGTTTCCTAATATATAATACGTTATTAGTAATAAGGATGTTTTCCGTTGGATGAAGATAAAGTTTTTTGAACATGATCCTAATTAATGTTTTATGAGTTGTGTTAAGAGGTTTAATGTACTTGTCGGCGGCTCCCCCCCAAGCAGAAATACCATAAGTTAAAAGGCTTTGACATAGAGCGTAGTAAACATTTTTTAGTTGTTTTAGTGACATGATGTTTCTAATAGTTTTTAAAAATGAATTATAGTTTACGGATTTTTTTTATTAGTAAGTTAAAATTATTTCTTTATCTGTTTAAAAATCAACTGTCATGAATTAATTGTACCACAAAACATGTTTTTACGCCTTCTGGGCGTTAAATAAACAAATAATTAAAGAAAAAACAACAGCGATCGCAAGAATAATTTATTCACGATGTGCACATTTAATCTATTTACTTAGAAATTCTTGTCATTCCTCACTCATCCAGATAGTATACAAATATTTGAGATTAGGTAATAAATTACACAGTTTTATTTTCCTAAGACCCATAATTATTATGTTTGCTTATTTCTAGATCGTGAAGAGGTCGTCATTGTTTTAATTTATAATAAATAATATAATTATTATAATGACAAGAAGAACATAATGTGACATAATAATTTAAGAGGCGGGTACGGGTACAGCCGCCCCGGGAACCATTTATTGGACAACCAAAACCTCTGCCATAGATCACCCCAAGTGGTTCGCTACTTTTGGTGATTTAGCAGAGGTTTATGTTCTTCATTTAGTCCTGCTAAACATAGGTATACAGATTCCATTAATCTCCAGTAACCCGATGCCACGGTGGAATTTAAGACGGACAAAATGGCGAGAGCCGAAGCCGAATTTCTATGACCGATTTTCGAACGTTTTGTTTGTAGCTGCGAAGAAATTCATCCCTAGAGGTTACAGAAAAGTGTATATCCCAACATGGAGCTCAGAAAGCAAACGCCTTCTAGCTTAATACGAGAGGAACAACGACCCAGACACTGCTTCCGATCTTCTCCAGTCTCTGGATGACGGGCGCATGTACAGGTGGAACGAACTAATGGAAGAAATGAGTTTCGAACACTCTTGCAGAAAAGCGTGGCAAACACGCAGGCGACTCGGAGCTGCAAATCAGCCAATTAAGACAACTCCCAAAGTGTGCCCAAATTCTGTTTCTCACCAACTACTCCGCAGTTCAAAAACGACAACAAGGTCTAACATAAGCCACCAGATCACAAAATCTCTGAAAGCGGCGCGGTTAAAATGGCCGGTGAACCCTAACAATGTGATCGCCGTTACAGCTGATGATGAAGACATCGCCCTCACTTCAACAAAAGCTGGGAAAGCATCTGGATGCAACGGAGTTCTTCCAGACTTCCTAAAACATGCTGGGCCACGGACAAAATTATTTTTGGATCGCAAAACTGTTCACCGAAATTTTTTAAACAGGAGTAATTCCAAATATCTGGAAAAAAACTAAAGTTATTTCGATCCTCAAACCCAACAAGCCACCAGAAGATCCAAACAGCTATCGGCCCATCTCGCTTTTAAGTACCATGTACAAACTCCTAGAGCGAGTGGTGCTCCGCAGACTTACCCCAATTCTGGAGAAAGTGGTTCCACAAGAGCAAGCTGGCTTCAGACCAGGCCGTAACTGCTGTGACCAGGTGCTAGCTTTGACAACACACATCGAATCTGGTTTCCAGGAACGGCTTAACCCATATATGCCCCCTGATTCGAAAACGATCAATACCCTATATATGCCCAGAACTATTTTGGACTTTCGATTTTACTAAAATTTAGATATGTTAGTGGTAATAAGTCTCTAATAACGTTAAAATAAGTTTCATTAAGGTCAGAGTTGGATAAGTACCTTTTTTTTAATTGTTCGAAAACGAAACATTGGGCACTTCCAATACATTTATTATGAGTGAAGAAACAACAATATTTTTCATTATTTATTTATTTTTAAATGACATATTCATAAATCTAAACATACTAACAAACAAATTGAAGCAAGATTTAGGAGATACATATTTGAGGAACACATTTAGGAATGAAACACTATATGAGCATCTCAAACAAGGGGCGCACTTTGGCCATTTTGTCACCTGGAGCTAAATTTGAGTTATCAGACACATGGAAGTATCGCAAAATTTCTTCAAACCAGTTCCGTCGCATAGATTTAGCTATCAACAATTTGTGGATATCCTCATTACTCTCCCAATACATACGTCATCGCGGCAATGGACAGTAACCTGTCAATATAAGAATGCCGATGAAGCAATATATTTTATCATCAGACGGTAAACGCCATAATTCCTTTATCCACAGCATAAATAACTGTATGACGAACAATATGTATTATTACTTCGTGATTAAAAAATAATTCAAAGAAATGGACTGGGTCCGACGCATCTGATATATGGTTACCACTGATCTTGGAGGCGGTACAATCCACTCGTTATCCATTCTAGATAGGTCTTGTTTTACCCACTTATGGGCTTTTGGCTGTTCTGATGTTGTGTTTCGATTAGCTAAGGATGGAAGCGGAAGATCATCTTCTGACTCGCTGTCATCATTGTCTCTATTCCGATGAAGCACCAGCTCAGCAGGGGCTAGAAGTTGTCTACGTGATAAATTTTCAAAACTTTTATTTGTTTCGTCGCCCGAATCGGAGTCCGAAACCAATCCATCTCCGGGGGGTCTAGATAAATGTCTATACCAGTCGCTTCGTTCAATCGTTCGAATCCAAATTATGGACATATCAACTATTTCATTAGTCGATAAAGGCTTGCTCCAACTGAAATTAAAAAAATGCTTGTTTAGTATATTACATACGTATATTTTCCCAATGTATCGTTTTCGAAACACTGGTATTATAAACAGCTTTTAGGTATTTGAATACAACAATATAGTTTTTATAATTGCACAAACATATGTTAAAACTATCCAACTTTATCATAAATTACGCAAAAACTCTAAACTAGAGTTAATTTGGATAATTACTTACTTTTTTGTGAAAGTAGCCATGATTTCTGCACGCCGTAAACAGGTCACAACTTGCACTGATTCATTACGGGACAATAAAATTTGTTTAGTTGAAACATTTAATTACCATTAGAAGAAGATACCTTAACATTGACACCGATAGCGGTAGAATGCACTTTCCGAACGAAATGCGTAAGATAATTAGCGTTGAAAGAAAGCTTAAATTTTGATTCGTTTTCGAATCAGTAGGCAAATAAGGAACCAAATAAGGACATAGTTCTGGGCATATATGGGTTAAGACCGCGGCAGCGTTGATCACAATCGTTCAACATTGATCTCTCTGCGGCTTACGCACAAAGGCCTCATTGTCACGCTCTACGACACCATAGAGGATGGCAACACAGTACGACTTATTGAGCAACTACTAACTGGCCGTACTTTCAGGGTTTTTCTAGGTGGGCTAATAAGCAAAGAAATGCCCCTGAATAATGGCCTTGCCCAAGGCTCAGTGCTGGCCCCATCGCTCTTCAAAATTTATACTCGAGATCTTCCTCACACTAAAGGCAGAAAATTTGCTTACGCAGATGACTTCGCCATCATAGTCCAAGCCAAAACCCTCAATGCAGCAGAAGAGATCCTTAATTCTGACCTCAAAGCTATGGAAGGATTTTTCCTCAATTGGCGACTAAAGCCAAATGGGTCGAAAACAGTTGTGACAGCTTTATATCTCAGTAATTCACAGGCAAACGCAAAACTCTATGTTCAGTTTGATGGAAAAAATATTTACTATGACCCCCATCCCCGCTATCTTGGAGTAACTTTGGACAGGAGCCTGAATTACCGGAAACACATGGAAACAGTGGGCAAAAAAACCATGACAAGACTAAACTTAGTCAATAAGCTAGCTGGTACTAGCCGGGGATGCGACGCCAACACGCTCAGAAAGGCATCAATTGCCCTGGTTTTCTCAGCAGCTGAATACTGAGCTCCAGTATGGGCTAGAAGCGCCCACTCTCCCATGGTCGACGTTCAGCTTAATGCCACAATGCGAACCATCAGCGGAACCTTAAAATCGTCTCCTCTCCCTTGGCTCCCCGTACTTGCAAATATAACCCCGCCAAATATCAGGCGAGAGATTGCAACACTGAGGGGATACAAGAAGGCGCCGCAAAAAAGCGAAATACCATTGCACAATGATGTCGTTTCTCACCCGGCATGCCGCTTAAAGTCCCGAAAACCCTTCAGAGCGGAAGGAGAAAGCCTCCTTCGAATACCTCTCACCTCAATAGATAGGTGGAAGCTCGAGTGGCAATCAGCCAACGTCAAAAACGCCCATCTCGTTCAAGACTCCACTGAGAGACAACCTGGGTTCTCATTGCCTCGCAAACTCTGGACTGCCATCAATAGGATAAGGTGCTCCCATAGCCGTTGTGCTTAGATGATGCATAGATGGGGCCTTAAAGAGTCGGCGATGTGTGAATGCGGTGCGGTGCAGACCACCGAACACGTGGTCAACGAATGCCCGCTCCCTTCATTCCACGGCGGGATTGATGAGGTCCACAGGGCAACGCCTGATGCTCTAGACTGACTCGCAGACCTAGATGTCCCCCTCTGACCCCCCACCATACGAAAGAAGAAGAAGAAATTCACGGGGTGAGGTTGGTCCATGCGTTTTCCTTGCGGCCGATGCGTTTGCTCACCTGCTGCGTGGTGGGCAGGATCGAGAGTGACTGGTTGAGGTAGGTCTTTTATCCTCTCCAGCCAGAATCTCTCGATCCATCGCTTTACACTACAGTTAGAGGGATGCATTTAAACGTCCGTCACTCCTGGACACACTGTCCTCAGATTCCAATCTACCCCTCGTATCTATTTCCTTCCCGGAACTTTCTATCCTTCCTTTTCTTAAAAAACCCTTCACACAGCATTCCCTAAGATGACAAACCACATACCCTGTGTGGATCTTATGTAAAAAAAACATAAGTTAATAACCATAACAGGTAGAAACATTTATCGTAATAATTTTAAGACCAGAGAGCGACGATGCTAATATTAATAACACTAGCAACAATGAAAAATAATAACAAAAACAGTTTTATTCTATAATATTATTGAATAAAAATAAATTTGGCAATTGTCTTTAAAATATGGTGAAAAAAAGGTGGTAATTTTCTCCACAAGGTAATTTTGCGATTAAGATTTGCGAATGTACTTATCAGTGTTTTTAAAATTTATTTCCATTTTTCTTTGTTTGGGAAACAAACGGTTTTATACACATATTTTATATTTTTATAATCTAACATTCATACTGAGTTGCATAAACCGGTAAAGTTAATAATTTCAAAAATAGGAACCAGAGTATATGGGTAGAAGGTACAAGGTAATATGAAAGGGGATAATATAATACATCATAGAGAATTATCTCAATAATTCGAATAATAAAACAATAAGTTCAGTTTAATCTGTATTACCTTACGTTATTATTACGTTACGTAAGAATGAAGACAATGATTGACCTAATGTAAATTAATGTAATATTCCTATATGTTTTACATTTTATTTCCAGAATTTAATATTAGTTTAATCTGTATTACCTTCTGGTGATGTGCGTTACGTAAGAATGAAGATAATGATTGATCTAATGTAAATTAATATAATATACCTATATGTTTTAAATTTTATTTCCAGAATTTAATATTAGTTTAATCTGTATTACCTTCTGGCGATATGCGTTACGTAAGAATGAAGATAATGATTGATCTAATGTAAATTAATATAATATACCTATATGTTTTACATTTTATTTCAAGAATTTAATATTAGATTAACCTGTATTACCTTCTGGCGATATGCGTTACGTAAGGATGAAGATAATGATTGTTCTAATGTAAATTTATATAATATACCTTTATGTTTTACATTTTATTTCCAGAATTTAATATTCATGTCCACCGGTTTTACGATGATAATCGCTTTTTCAAACCAACGCTTGTATACAATAAAAAAATCAATAATGTATCGCGAACAAATAATATTCCCTGCATATTTCATGAAGCGGTAAGGCCAGGAAGCTGGATTTTTTGGACAACTTTTCCAATTATCCCTTAGAAATCAAATGGTGGCCCCATTATGTTTTGAACGAAACCTCCCCTTATTTACCCCTGCAAAAATTTAACCTAAAACTCCATTTATTTTGAATAACTTTATGAAGAGTCATTATGCCGTTTCCTTCGCGAAATATTTTGGAAGGAGTAATTTGACGTTTACACAACATTTTAGGGCCGAACCTCGTGCTTTAAATTATTATACGATGTACCTAAAGACTTAAGAAAATATTTATTTCCGTCGATAATTAAAAACAAGTTCCATTGGCTAGAGCGTTTTAATGTTCATTAAATTAATTTTTAACGCTGACAGATTTTCCAAGAATTTTAGGGGTATTTTTGTAAGATGGAAAATAATAATTATATTTTCATTATGACATCGACCTACATACCTGTGAACGATGAGAGTCAAAGCAACACAAATAGCACGTCGATATTGGAATTTCTCGTTTTTATTTTAATTTGATTAGTTCACTTCTTCAACAATCGATATATGTATTTGCAAAATTAATTTGTGGTGTCATTTTAAATTACATAAAAATAGCCAATTTTTTTTACACCATCTTTATTAAAAATAGTGCTTTAAAAAAGTTGGTAATTAGTTTGATTTTAAAGCTTTTTTGAACTAATTACTTTGAAACATTTTAGACTGACCAATAAAACAAAATGAATGTTACAATTCGTTAATATTTTTTCTAATAAGCATGATATTTTCAATGTATATATCAATGTACAGAATAAATGCTATCGTACGAAAGTGTAATTACCAGACAGTTAAACCACTTGAAGTTAAACGGTCCAAAAAAAAATTTTGCGTTACTATATCTCGTGTCATGTTAGGTATGTTAAGCGAACAAATCCGTTCTATCATGTGGGATATAATAAAGCAGGTTTTCTTAGTGGGTTCATATTTAGATATTATTTAAATACGCGTCATTTACAGAACTTTTCTTCCCATTGTATTAAAATACATAATTAAGTTGATAAAATGTGAAGGATTTATCCTAATTTAAAGTAGGTTGAAGTAAATCAATCCAAATAAACAATGAACAGTGAACAGTGAGTTTTGTTTGAACGTGTTGAGAAATGAGGCACATCCATCAGGCAGTATTAGGCTAAGTGATACAGTTTCAACGGTGAATCTTCCAGCCTTTTTGAGGCTTTCTGGCACGGAATTAATGGCAGCCGAGATAGCTAGCAAGTAAGTTAACCAAAATTTGATAATCTCATCCGTTTACTCGATTCGCCTAATATTTATCAACTGGAAACAAGGAGAAACAATTACTAACCGGCAGTTGAAAGCGATAACAGAGCGAGGGCGTATCGCAAGCATTCGCTTTGTAGCGCCAAGGACGTGAATTGTGTTTACGCCTTAAATCGGTGATTTATATCTGGCCCGGAGATATTTACGCGTGAAAAGAGATGCCTCTCGCTGGATATTTGCGAACCAATCATCGTTTCGCTTATCTTTATTACAGAATTACGAATAATTTATAGTCGAAATATGAAAACCAAACTCTAACTTGATTTTCCGAATAAATGTTAATAGTTTGCTTAACATAAAATCTAATATATAAAATTCTCGTGTCACGGTGTTTGTTACTATACTCCTCCGAAACGGCTGGACCAATTTTGATGAAATTTTGTGTGCTTATTTGGTAGGTCTGAGAATCGACCAACATCTATTTTTCATACCCCTAAAAGTAAAGGGTGTTCCACTCCGCAGAAAACTATTTTCCCCGTACATTTTGTATGGAACGAATTCTCCTATTTTGAAAGAACTGCAGCAATATTGTAAAGGGTATAATATTGAACTGTGAACCGGGGGAGGGGGAAGGGGGAAAGGAACTCAGGAAGGGGGGTTAGCGGGACGTGGAAAGGGGAGAAGTGGAGTGGGGAGAGGGAGAGGGAACGCGAGAGGGAAAAAGATACGCAGGGAGAAACAATTTAGATCAATTCAGCTAATAAGTTGACAACAGTTTTTGATTCTGAGGCGGTACGAAGTTCGCCGGTTCAGCTAGTATATTATAAAAATGTAGGGAACGTTACAGACTTCTTTTCGCATTAGTCGTATTCCATTGTATCCGAGTCATTACGTATACCTTGCCGGCCGGCGGGGACTAGCTGGACTAGTGGCTTTGACTCGTAATCCGACGGTTGTGGGATCGAATCCCGGCGTCCGCAATAATAATAATAATAATAATTATTATTATTTGTAATAATTTTAGAATACATCAGTACAAAGAAGCTTTGACTGTTCAACTAGGAAGGTCTCCCGTTCTAGGACAGTCAAATGACAAACATTTTGATAGGCGTAAATTTAATTTAGAAATGACCAATTTGGGACACAAATCAACAAATCATCGCCAAAAAACTTTATCTTATTTACTAAAATTCAGGCACAAATATATTTTATTATTTATAATGTATGCATAATTTAATTATTTAGTTATTATTAATTATTTATATTTATGCACAAGTGTCCTTTACGTACATGTTTTTTTTTCAATATAGAAAAAAGAAAGAAATGTAAAATTATAAGTTTACTTGTAAATAAACCAAAAGAAAAATAATACATATTACCAAAATAAAAATAAAACATTCTACCAAAAGAAAAATAATACATATTAATTGTGTTTATTTGTATAATAAATTTTATTTGTGTTTTTTCATGGTTCATTCGTTAAAAATAATATAAAGCATATTTGCCGAACCTTCCAGAGTGCAAAATAGTCTTAGTATCGCCCTGGTGTAAGACCACCATTCAGAATTGGAAAGATGCTTGAAATGGCTTTAAACCTTTTTAGATAACCAGATCTGAACAGTCAGGTACTTCCTTACCTTCCTCTTCCCCAACTCCCTCCCTTCCCCACTACCTTCAGCCTCACAACATACCCTAATTGGGGATGCAATAGACTCACTGGCTCCAGACGGAAGCAGCTGGGATTCTTTTGAGGTATTCATATAAAAAGGGTTTTTATAGGTTACCTACGTCAGTGTGGTCATTACTTAAATCAGAACTTTGAATAATAATTAATATTTACAGCAACATTATTCAAATGTGTGAAGATATTACTAAAATGACAAAAAATTGAGTTAAAAAACACTTACTTAATTAAAATTATAAAATAAATAGGGAAAAAAATACTTGAATTCAAAACGTTGTTATTTTCTTAATAAACTGTCGAAAGTGTTGTCATAATCATTGATAATCACATTATACGTAGTCGGAAGGTAAAACGAACAGTATAATAATTTTTACTTGACGAATTTTTACTATTTATTCAAAATATATTACATAATGATGGATACCTACATTATTCTTGAAATGTGTTTACTTAGTTAAAGCGTTACTTAGGTCCGAAGTCGATTAAAAATATTTCAGTATTTCAGTACTATTTTTTGAACGTTTATTTTCAGATCCTCGATTCTTTCTAATTTTTAATTTTTTTTAATTATTTTCATATTTTAATTATTTCCTTGATAAGTGGTACATACAATCATCGTAATTAGTGCAATTTGTTTTACTTCGAGGCTTAATTTTACCTCTTCCGTCAGAAAGTTTTGTTCAAAATTTAGTTTGTAGGTGACAAAATCACACATAGCCTAGAGTCAATAGAGTAATAGAGTGTAAGGGATGAACCACGGGCCAACGACGAAACAGTTATAGTGATTTATTGTGCCAGACTAAACAAAAATAGACCAGTGTAAGACAAGGTAAGATCATTTTTCAATAATTAAAAAAAATTGTCAAACAACATAAAATTTATTGCTTTCAGATGTATCGGATTTTGCTTATTTGAGTAAATACAAGCTCAACCCCTATTGATACCTACAATATTACTTCGTTGATGTACCGGCTTCGTAGTTAAATGCGTAAAGGGTACATAAAGTAATCAATGGTTTGGGTTACAAAAATTAGATAAGTTATAAAAGAAAAACAAAATACATTAATGTCTGGTTATGAAATCAGTTAAGAAGAAACAGAATACAAAACAAACAAAAAAATTATCCATTGACCAACTCAATGATAATTCGTGTTATTAATGTCCCCTTATGATTATTATGATAATGAAATTAACATTATAAAATAAATAGCCCTAAATAATGGATATTATAAACCTGAAATAATTAATCGCTTAGTTAATAAGACACAAGCAATTTTTTTTACGTGTTGACGCAACTATGTATACCTATCTATATACCTTGTTCCATTTATCTACCCATCCTTTGTTTACCACAATTACCTGTCCCTACTGACAATATTACCTACCGTTCAACAATAAAATCAATATGTCTGTCAGTCTGTTAAAATAAGCTGTGCAACGAACATCATTATTCTCTCAGTTTTATATAACATCGACCAGTTTATGGAAGCTTGTGCAGTGAGTGATTTAGTGCTCCCTCAGATCCATAATATTGAGCAGAACATCAACCATAAGGGGTAAGTCAGTTTCCTTCTCCATTCATCTGTCTACCATTCCCCTTAGTTGTGTCAAAGTATTCACAAACATAACATTTTTTTAATATATTGATACAGTCCACTCCACGTGTCGCCTTTGCGATACCATTATTTGGTCCATTACGAGCCTGGATTAATCTAGAAAACATTAAATTCATTACATTCTATAATTATTGTCGCCGTATACATTGGCTGTTTTCTGTGTTAAATACATAATATTTCACTAAACAAGAATTAATTTAAGATGGCAGATAAGAAGATTGCCGTATTAAAAACTCGAAGGGATCGTTTTTTAGCTAGGATACAAATAACGCATCAATTAATACCTTTTATAAACACGGATGAAAAAAAAAGGGAAACGTTTTTAAGCCGGTATGAAAAGGTTTTGGAATGGCTCGGAGAGGTAGAGTCATTACATAATGAAATGGAAAATTTATTAATTGAATCGGACAAGGCAAGTGATTGTAAGGAGATAGCAATTAGATGTAATGGTCTTTGAAATTTCATCTGCAAAAAGACAGCAAAATTCAAACATTAAATCAGAACCAATTTCTGCAAATAGTATTGGCAACTTAAAATTACCCGCGATTCAAATAACACCATTTGATTCCAATGTAAAAAATTGGCATACCTTCCATGCATTGTTCGAAAATCTAGTACATAATAATAATATGTATACAGATATAGAGAAATTTCATCATTTAATTTCGTTACTGAAGGGAACTGCATTGAATTTGGTTAAATCGTTACCATTAATTGCTGAGAATTACCCAATAGCTTGGAATATTCTGCTGCAAAAGTATGAAGATAGTAGATTATTATTTACTTTTTATGTAGATGAAATGATGAATTTTAAACCATTACCTAATGAATCGATAAATGGATTAACACATATCTTAAACACTTTTCAAGAAAATTTATCTGCTTTGAATGCAATGAAACATGAAAATATATTTAGTAAGTTTGTTGCCCACATAATCTTACGATGTTTGGATCAAGACACCAGACGACAATTCGAAACGTCACTTACACGAACACAATTACCGGAGACATCTCAATTATTTGAATTTTTACACAATCAGATTAGAATTCTCGAAGCGTCTAACCCACTTACTGCAAACATACCTAAACCAAAGACGGCGGTTGCGCGAAAATCTTTATTGGCGGCGAATTCTAGCTCTGAAATGTGCGCTATATGCAAGGAAGCTCACTTAATTTATAAATGTGAAAAATTTCTTGAAATGTCTCCCCTTGAAAGGAAAAATCGCATAAAACATTTAAATCGATGTTTTAATTGTTTAAAGTTTCATCGATTTGGAGATTGTCAATCACAATCTAGTTGTAAAATTTGTAACAAGCGGCACCATTCTATGTTGCATTTTGAAACACCCTCTACGGGTGAAAAGGTGACCACGTCATTGACTGCCGTCACAAGGTCAAACGAAAATGTGAGCAACGCACCAAATGTGCTCTTGGGTACAGCGATTGTTCACATGCAAAATAAATTTGGCGCCTACGTTCCTGTACGTATCATCGTAGATAATGGAAGTCAAGTCTCCATTATCACGCAGAGCTGTGCCAAGAGGCTAGGCTTATCTATAAGGAAATATAAGACTCCGTTAAATGGATTAGGACATACGGCTGTTAACTCATGCACAGGTATAACCTCATGTGTTATCAAACCTGTCAAACAGCGAGCACCTATGTTATCTGCGACACCCATAGTAATTCAGGAAATTACTTCATGGATGCCATCTGTCACACTTGATAAAGATGTTAAATCGCGATTTTTCAATTTATCGTTAGCAGATCCAAGTTTTGATCAGCCGGGTCAAATAGATTTTCTACTCGGCGCCGATTTATATCCCAACATTTTGGATGATCAATCACATATCGTTCGTGGAAACCCTAGTGCTTTAAATACAGTCTTTGAATATATTATTCTTGGGAAGGTTGGATGTCAATCGATCGATTCATCGCCAACGTCACTTTTGACACTGTCCGACATGTCATTAAATGATACAATGAAAAATTTCTGGGAAATTGAAGAGGCTCCCGTCGTTTTTGATTTAAACCCCGACAACACCAAGGCGGAAGAAATGTTTCAGAAGGAGCATTACAGACAGACGGATGGGAGATATGTGGTTCCGATTCTGTTAAAATCGGACAGTCCTCCACAGCAAAATACTTACAACTTGGCCGAATCGCGAATGCGCAAGCTGGAAAAGCGTTTTGATATGGATGCGACGTTGGCGACTAGTTATAGGGATTTTCTTCATGAATATGAAAGTCTTAGTCACATGAAACGCGTAGCACCCAACTGTGGGGCAAATTATCTTCCCCATCATGTGGTAATCAATGGAAAAGGTAAAATTCGCATTGTCTTTGATGGGTCTGCGAAGGCCTCCAATATGTCATTAAATGACATGCTATATAGCGGTCCAAAACTACAAACAGAAATACCATACATGATATTAAATTTTAGATTTCATAAATTTGTATTTACTGCTGACATTTGTAAAATGTACCGGCAAATTTTAATTATTCCCAATCATCGTAAATATCAGCACATCCTTTGGCGCGACTCCCCGAGTGAACCAATGAAAGATTACGAACTTCAAACCATAACCTACGGTTTAACGTCCTCCCCATTTTTGGCCATTTCGACTTTACGTCAATTGGCTAGGGATGAGAGGGAAAGCTATCCTGCCGCTTCAAGGGCGCTGTTAGAGAATTTTTATGTTGATGACTTGGCGACTGGGGCAGATTCCATTGAATCTGCTCGACACCTCAAGGAAGAAATTGTAGCCGTTTTAAAATCGGCCAAACTGGAACTCAGCAAGTGGGCAAGCAATTGTTCAGAATTACTCGAGCATGATTCTGAATGTCAACAACAACAGTTGAATTTTAACAAAACTCAATCGAATGTTAAAATATTAGATGTTTTTTGGAATCCCGAAGAGGATTATTTTTCTTATCACATTTCGATACCCAATTCGGCAGTATGTTCGAAGCGGAATATATTATCAACCCTTGCTCGGATATACGATCCGCTAGGGTGGTTGTCTCCTGTGATCTTCACTGCAAAATGGATTATCCAAGAACTTTGGAAATTGAACGTGGACTGGGACACTGAAGTAACCCTCCACATCATGTCCACGTGGAACAACTTTGTGGAACAACTTCCATTGCTACAACAGTTACGAATTCCACGATATTACCATACGAATCTAGATAGTCATTGTATCCTCGTAGGATTTTGCGATGCATCACAACTGGGTTATGCAGCCGTGACATATTTAGTTGTTCAAAACCATAATTCTAGCTACTTGCTGATGGCCAAATCCAAGGTTGCACCTTTAAAGTCATTAACAATCCCTAGATTAGAGTTGTGTGCAGCCGTGCTGCTTTCAAAACTTATAAAATATATATTGTCGTCAGTACATTTTGCCGCGCAAATTGAAAAGGTTATCCTCATCACTGACTCGACAATTGTCTTATCTTGGCTTCAAACGCCGCCACATTTATTAAAATCTTTCGTCGCAAACCGTGTTGTTCAGATCCTTGATAACACGCCAAAAGCAATTTGGAAGCATGTTATTTCAGAGGATAACAGTGCTGACTATGGGTCACATTTTGTAGAACATCTATCATGGCTTTCGGGTCCATCGTGGCTCCGTAATCCAGTTGAGGATTGGCCTTCGGCGAGGCTACCGTTTATTCCAGCAAGCGAATTGCCAGAAATTCAACCCCCTAAACCTACAGTTTTTAATGTCGAATTAAAATCATCTTCCATCATAGCGAAGTATTCTTCATTATCAAAATTAAAGAAAGTCATTGCATGGATCCTTAGGTTCAAAACAAATTGTCTTTCTAATGTTTCCAAAATGGCGAATCAGAGCATCAATCATGCGGCACTCACTCTTCAAGAACTGGACAACGCATTCATGAAGATTATAAAACTCGAACAGCAGGCTTGTTTTCACAACGATATTATTCTGTTAAGCTCTGACGAAATGTGTTCTTCCGGCCTTCAAAAACTGAAACCTTTTATTGACCCTCACGGTATCCTGAGGGTGGGCGGTCGGCTAACAAATTCTGCACTCCCATCCGATAGTAAGCATCCCATTTTACTTCCTAAGTCTAGTCATTTGACCGGGTTGTTAATTGATTACTATCACCGTGCTTATCTTCACGTCGGACCGCGTACTCTCCAATTTTTTATTCAACGCAAATACTGGATTATGTCCGGTCGTACCGTCATTCGATCTCAGTTATCAAAATGTGTCACATGCCACAAGTTTCGGGCCACTGCACATTCACCTATGATGGCGGATCTGCCGTCCTCTCGTGTTCAACCTAGTCGTCCCTTTTCTCGTGTAGGGGTCGATTTTGGTGGACCTTTTATGCTGAAGGATCATAAACGTCGCGGAGCAAAAACCACTAAGGCTTATTTA
This sequence comes from Limnephilus marmoratus, assembly GCA_917880885.1. Taxonomy (NCBI): domain Eukaryota; kingdom Metazoa; phylum Arthropoda; class Insecta; order Trichoptera; family Limnephilidae; genus Limnephilus; species Limnephilus marmoratus. The sequence continues at coordinate 58,766,040 of OU862906.1, forward strand.
TGTCTTTTTGTCTGCATGGCCACCAAAGCCTTGCACCTTGAGGTCGTGTCAGACCTCTCCACGGATGCCTTTATCGCATCCCTAACCCGATTCATAAATCGACGGGGTTTGTGTTCCTAAGTCTTCAGTGACCGCGGCACAAATTTTGTAGGAACAAAGCGATACCTAACTGGGGTATTTAAATATTTCTATTCTTCACCACAACGTGAAGTAATTTCGGACTATCTTGCCCAAAAGGAAATCCTGTGGACATTTAATCCTCCCGCCAGTCCACACTTTGGTGGACTGTGGGAATCCGGAATTAAATCCGTCAAGCATCATTTGGTTCGAGTAGTGGGTGATACTTCCCTAACATTTGAGGAGTTTGCCACACTTCTTACTACCATTGAAGCTATTCTAAATTCACACCCCCTTTGCCCCTTGTCGGTTGATCCAGACAACGTCGACGCCCTTACACCCGGCCATTTTCTGATAGGATTATTCCTCTTAGGACTTCCTGAATATGACCTGTCCGCTACTGGATCAAACCGTTTAAGTCGTTGGCAACACATACAAAAGATGTCTCAACACTTTTGGCGACGTTGGAATGTGGAGTATCTTAATACTCTACAACAACGTGCAAAATGGTTGAGAGACAGACCCAATTTAGAGATCGGTCAACTCGTGCTAGTAAAGGATGAACGTCTTCCCCCCATGCGCTAGGCTTTAGGGCGAATTGTTGCCGTACATCCGGGTAAAGATAATATCGTTCGCGTTGCAACTATTAAAACCACTAAAGGTATATTTGTCCGCCCAGCGATTAAGCTTTGCCCTTTGCCCATAGAATAAGTCATCTGTTAATTCAATACTCAGCATTTTTTTTATCATAGAGCTATATATTACTTATATTTTATGTTTTTTGTTTTCCTTTTGTTTCCTTTGATAAATACACAGAAGACAGCTGGTGTGCTTACGTCTTACAATAATTTTTTTTAATATTTTTCCTTATAATTTTTGTTTAATAACATAGTATTCAAGCTACTTTTTGTTATTATCGGTATTATTTTTTTATTTTTTTTTATTGTTAATTTTGTTCCAAAATTAGGTGGGCGGAAAATGTTGACGCAACTATGTATACCTATCTATATACCTTGTTCCATTTATCTACCCATCCTTATTTACCACAATTACCTGTCCCTACTGACAATATTACCTACCGTTCAACAATAAAATCAATATGTCTGTCAGTCTGTTAAAATAAGCTGTGCAACGAACATCATTATTCTCTCAGTTTTATATAACATCGACCAGTTTATGGAAGCTTGTGCAGTGAGTGATTTAGTGCTCCCTCAGATCCATAATATTGAGCAGAACATCAACCATAAGGGGTAAGTCAGTTTCCTTCTCCATTCATCTGTCTACCATTCCCCTTAGTTGTGTCAAAGTATTCCCAAACATAACATTTCTTTAATATATTGATACAGTCCACTCCACGTGTCGCCTTTGCGATACCATTACGAAAAAGTACATTTATAATGGTAATAATAACAACCAATCTAGTAACACCCTAATGTCCCTTTTATGTACAAATATTCTTTAAAGGGCTTTTTTTACTTTAGATCCACACAGGAGGTCCTGAGGAAAGTAATTCCCCTCAGAACCTGTGTTATATTTGGGTATACTGAGGAATGTGGAGGAACTTTTTTCGTTCTGTTTTATTTTGTAAAATTCAGGCACAAATATTCAAATGTTTTCCGATTATATTCCAAAGAACTTAATTTTCCACATTATGTAATAAAACTTTATCCATAAATGGATTAATTATTAGGAGATTTTGGCACTTGAAAGTATTTTTATGGGCCAGATACTTTATTTTTTTGCAGACTTACAGTACTCGATTTTTCCAGTATTTAATTGAAACATCTCTAATATTTCTAAGGGATCAAATTTTCAAACCAAAAACATATGATTTTGTATGATTTTGCATTCTTTCGCATGGCTTTATATAATTAGAGACAGGCCAACGCTTCAACAAAGAAAAAAAAAGTTTAAACATTCGAATATAAATACAAACATTTATTTGTGCGCTTATTAATCTTTGAAATAGAAAAAAAAACAAAAATAATTTAGTAAACAAAATAATATTAGAAAAATGAAATAATTTAACTTTGTATAAACCACTTATTTGATGCGCAAATCCGACCGGTTTCGGAACAAACGTTCATTCGTCAGGGAAAGCTTATACTAATTTGACAGTTTCGAATAATGTTTTATTATGGTATTAAAATAAAATAATATTACCATAATAAAACATTATTCGAAACTAAAAATAAAATAATATTACCATAATAAAACATTATTCGAAACTGTCAAATTAGTATAAGCTTTCCCCGACGAAGGAACGTTTGTTCCGAAACCGGTCGGATTTGCGCATCAAATAAGTGGTTTATACAAAGTTATATTATTTTATTTTTCTATAATGGATAACCACAAAGTAATAGCTACATTCAAAAATATAAAATAATATTACCTGTTAATCCCCTTATTGACAATGTTCCTATGTTATGTTGACTCCGCCCATTGTTATCCCCCTACCCCCCATTTAAGTACTTGTAAATTTTAAATTTGCTAGTAAATATACTCGGATGTGTCCAAACCGATAGCAGAAAAATTAGAATTTAAGTTACAAATGCACATGGAAGTAATACTCCTCAAACCAAATCGTCCAAGAAATAAAAAAATAGGGTTTTAATAATATAAATCTAGTCTCCTTCAACGGAAGCAATCTTCCGAACAGGACCTCCATCGATATGCTTGGTGTAACTCTAAGTGACCAGCTCAGGTACGGGGGCTCCATCGAAACCAGAGTTAAGTTAGCCTCTCAGAAACTGGGCGTACTGTACAGGGCCCGCAGATACTTTAATAGTACACAACTGCTAACCCTGTACAAATCGCAAGTGCGCCCCACGGTTGAATTAGGCAGCCACCTCTGGTCTGGAGCACCAAAATACCTAAAAAAACCCTTGACTGCAGAAACGGGCGGTCCGTTTGATAGATTCTCCCATGCGAGAGCATAGGCGTCAGGTGGGAATGCTGTCCTTGTTCTACCGGTATTGCAATGGAAGATGCTCCGAGGAACTAGCGTCATTGATCCCCTCGGCACCGGTGCACAGTCGGGAAACACGCCAAACACGCGCCCAACATTTGTACACGGTTGACATTAGTCACATGGGAACGATTTGCCGGCTTCTGTGTTTCCTCCCTCCTACAACATGGGTCTCTTCAAGACCCGTGTTCACTCCTTCCTTTCCTCAAAAAGACCCTTCACACAGCATCTTCAAATAAGACATAAGCCCTGAAGGAATTTATTTTCATCAGGGCCTCCTGTGTGGAGTTAATGTAAAAAAAATACAAAAAAAAATATATGTTACGTGAGTATGTTATTCTGATTGTTTCATTTACTGTGGATTTGATTTTGCGGTTCATTTCAGTGGGTGTGATTTAATAGTACATCGCATATAGTTTTTTTTTTTTATCTTAAGTACCTACGTCAAATTTTGCAAATATAGAATTATATTTAAAAAAAATCAAAATTAACAAAAAGGTTTAACTTACAGGTACATCGTATTTCTTCCGGCTGACCCAATAAATATGTTAGATTATAAAACCAACAATTAGGCTTATATTATAATATGCAAATAAAATACAGAGCTATTTATCTTATGTAAGGTATTCACTAATAGTGTAATGGCATTTGTCAAAAAGAAATGTCTTTAGTGATGATTTTAATTTGAATATATAACGTTTATTTGTTTAATGTTACGTGGAAGGTTTTTATATACTTTAATGGCATTATTTATTAAACAAAAAATAAACAAAAATTTTAACAAAACAAAAAAACGACTTCAAAAAATGCACTAAAAAGCAAAAAAATAATTTCGTATTCTTCTACAACTTTATAATCAACTTACCTTTTCTACTCATCAATATGTACGTACGATTGTTATTTTTGGAGTCGATTGTTATTGTTTTTAAGTGGAGAGTTCCGTTACTTTGTCATGGATCCCATAATCAGAACCTAACCAAATTCTCATCAAACTACCCTTGAAGTACATCCTTTCCAATAAAAAAAGAATCATTGAAATCGGTTGGCGTGATATTGAGTTATTCGTCCATTTGTCGCGCACATACTTGATGCAAATTTAAGACTTATATGATTTTCTCATGGATGCCATTGTCCGAACTGGACCAAATGGACCAAATGGACCAACAAACATAAAAAAAATAAATAAAAATAAATACAGTCGAATTGAGAACCTTCTCCTTTTCGAAGTCGTTTAAAAATAATGTATTACATATGTTATAACATAAGCTGCACATCTATCGATTATATTATATTATTATTAATCGTAGTGAATTATTTTTAATGCGAGATGTATATATTTAAAATAGAAATGTAACAAACAAAACCATAATTCGATATTTTACCAGATTTTATTTCTTGGTTTCAGCGCGCTGTTTGCCAAATGAAGTACATAGTAAATTGGATATGATTTTAACAAAAATACATAGTAAATTAATTAAGTGGATCTAATTGGAAGATAATTATTTAAAAAAAACTTCCAAATTAGTGTGACACTACGAAATCCACTACTAGAGATCATGGTGTAAATTTATCGTACTTCAAAAAGCTGCCAATGTAGTGTGCACTTCTACGAAAATCGAACCCTTGACTTGAACACACTGATGTTACTAATCTGCCACAAAAGCAGCTTATCTAATGATTGTCAAAGTTTACCCGTGTTTTAATGTGGTGATAAACCTTTCCACTAAAATTAAAATTTATTAAATCGCTACTACTACTGTGACTTGGGATTCCTTATTTGCGGAACAGCCACTTCTATCCCTGAATGTATGACTCCATTTATAAATCTAGATAAACGTTTTATGTGAAAACTTCATATCCTCATTCGTCCTGAGCGCGGGAATGTAGGCCTCAGGATACGTTCGTTCATACAAGGATCATCTAAACCTTTAATCTCAAAATTTTTGGTAAACAATCAGGACAAATATGTGTGATATATATGGTATTAAACCTTTAATTTCACACTTTTTGGTAAAACAATCAAGTAAAAATATGTATAATAGATATGGTACTAAACCTTTAATTTCTCACTGTAAAACAATCAAGTTCAAATATGTCTAAAATATATGGCACTAAACATTTAATGTCACACTTTTTGGTAAAAATAATTAAGTATAAATATGTGTAGTATATATGTTACTAAACCTTTAATTTCGCAATTTTTAGTAAAACAATCAAGTACAAATATGTGTGATACATATGATGATATAATTTCACACATATTTGTACTATATTGTACACACAAATATATGTGATATAATTTCACATTTTTTAGTAAAACAATCAAGTACAAATATGTGTAATAGACATGGTACTAAACCTTTAATTTCACACTTTTTGGTATCAATTCTTACCTAACTAACCTAACTTTACCCAACTAATTGACTTAGTTAGTTAACGATTCAGAAAACACAAATCCCATTTTTCATAAATACTCATGTAAAAAAGTATTAGATTTTTTTCTCCACTGCTATGAAAATCAAAAAAAAACGTTCGCTAGGTACCAAAATCAACGGAAATTAAACAATAAAAAACCATCAACCAAAAAATTCCACGGAAATCATAAAGAAAAATAACATTCCAAAATCAGAATGTTATTAAAAAAAACACGTTAAAAAATATTTCGTTTGATCTCACCGCAAAAATCCTCCCTACCCATTTTTCTTAAATGGTTTATATCACAGCTCTTTGAAATGTCTGTATTTCCAAAGTCAGTTCAATAGCTCAGGATAATAGGCTACACGGTAAATCTTGCAGCTTCGATTCATCCACATCAGAAGAAGTTTCCCAATGCGTTTAGTTACCGCGGCCTAAACACTTTGCGATAGATTTAGCTTGCCAAAACTAGTTTGCTCTGTGTCGCTGACGGGGAAGTAAAATACTTCACTACGGGAACTGAAACGTAAATCTATTTGGGATGAATATAATATATTTATCCGACTTAGACTGCGAAGCACAGCGAGTGCATTACGGCTTCTGCAGGTAAGTTTATTTTAAAACTGTAAATGTATTTATTGTTAAAATACATTAGGCCGAGACAGACGGTATTGGGTGGATATCGCAGTAGAGCAACTGTGACTAGTTATTTTTTTTTTAAATATGCTCAAACTACGGAATTGATGATCATAGTTTTGCCTTACATTTATGCCTTTAAATCGTTTTATTTTTTCTGGAACGTCAATTAAAGTGTACCTACTTACTCTCAATTAATTGGAAATTTGAATTGAATGTTCCTTCATGATTAGTTGCTTTTGTGATAATGTTGTTTTGAAATAAATCAAGAAGACACTTTGTTATATGATTGCCGCAGCATAGTCCCACCTGCCCCCAACTGTTACTTACCAGTGGGACTAAGGCATCCCAGATTGGGGTATGCTGTGAGGCTAAAAGACGTAGGAACTGATAGGAGATGGCGAAGAGGAAATGGAAGTTCGGGGAGATTCCTGACTATTCGGATCTAATCCCCAAACCCAACATATCAAGCAACGTTTCGATTCAATTTTCGGAGGGTGAGATGTGTCTTGGTCTTGGCAGTGGATGAGAGACTAGTAGAGGTCGGCTTTTTGACCTCTCCAACCGGACTCTCTCGATCCATTGACTTGCACTGCAGTTTTAGGGATTTATTCATAAGTCCGTCACTCCTGGACACACTGCCCAGATTCGTACCATTCCTCTTTCCCGTCATACTTTTTCCTTCCCAGAACTTCCTCTCCTTCCTTTCCTTAAAAAACCCTCCACAGAGCATCCCCTAAGATGACATAGGCCCTGAAGGATATTTTTTTATTGTGTGAAGCTAATATTAAAAGAGCGATACTCTGTATAGTATTTACCGCTCAAATACGTAATAATACTTATTAAATAATTTCTATTTGCGCATGCCTGAATTAGAACCCCTGACCTTCGGAATCGTAGTCCAGGATACCTCTTTACCATGGGGTTCGTATCAATTATGTCAAAAAAATAATGGAATATCGCAATGTTGTTTGGTAATAATTTAGGAACACGAATCTTAATTCAGATTTATTTGGAAGGTTTTGATGAATCTGCAAGAAAATATCAAAGAAGTATTAATATTTCTATTTTTGGTACTGACAATTGGTGGAAATTCATTATAATGAAATATTTAAATAAATATAAAACTTATTTCCATGTAATATTATTTGTGGCCGTAACCGGTTTCAGCCTATTAAGACCATCTTCAGACTAACATACAAAACCAGTATTGTTGATCTTAGGGGCAGCGTTTATTTTATGATTTATTGCAACCTCTTCTTGGAATTAAAAGGCAAACATAAATAGCAAGTAGAACGAAATTAAAAGAAAAAGTGACCATCAATGAACATCTAGCCGAATCAATAAACGCTCAATTTTAACTGGAAAAAATTAGGGGAAAGCTGAATTTTTGTAGGTGAATAGTACTTAATACAAGAAGTGTTTTCACAAAAGTCCCTCCCCTCTCCCCCGCTTGTTTCCCCCCCTGTGCCCCATCAAACTTTAAAATTGTAGGGTTCTACTAAAGTCATTATATCTCCTAAACTAAAACATTTAATGGAAAAAAATTATACCAATGAACTTATAAAACTAACAAAAAATTTGTTACCTGTAATATTTCGGCCATAAAAATGATTTTGTTAATAAAACAAAAAAAATTTCAAAAAAAATATTTGCTAAATTTAATAAGCTGTAAAACGCTGTACAACGTTGCTTACATATTATCCTTAATACTCGTCGAAATTTATTCGTCGAAATTTAACTCTTCGAAATTTAATAAAAAAATGATGCGCACAATGCACATGCGCAGCGGCAGAGTTTTGGGTTACCGATTTGTGCATATCTCTTATTTATACATACTTTTAAATTGAAGTAACGAGTTATGAATTAATTTGCTTTTCAGAAACAGTTTTTAGTCTGCTGACTGTAGGCCGAACGCAACATCAGATGAGAGTAGAGATGTCAGGAGTTCCACTAAAGAACACCAAAGAGTTTGTCTACCTCGGGAGCAAAATAACATGGGACGGTCGGTCTAAGAGCGAGATCGACAGCCGTATACACCAGGCTAGGCTTGCATTCAATAAAAGGTCGAAAATAATAGAATCAAATAATATAGACCTGAAACTGAGAATACTCCTCATCAAGACCTATGTATGGAGTATCTTGATGTACGGCTGCGAAACATGGTGCCTATCCGAAAGAGATAAACGGAGACTAGAGGCTTTTGAGATGTGGTCCAATAAAAGACTACTAGGAATTTCCTGGAGAGACCACATCACAAATGAGGAGGTTCTCCAAAGAATCGAAGGAGGAAGGCACCTGCTCAGGACCTTGTCCGAAAGG